>OZ010799.1:140110774-141310774 GCA_963932465.1 Maratus speciosus
CAACAGAACGGGGACGCTTATATCTACCCCCTGTATATCTGCCCCCATACGTCATTTTGACGTCACAGATAGAAGGGGGCACATATCCAGTACTGCAGAATTTCACTGTCGTCGAAGGTTGTATATCCGACCCCTGTATATATGTCCCCATAGCAGATGGGGGCACATATCCAATAGAGAGCATTTTATTTTCGTCGATAGCTGTATATCCATCCCCTGTATATATGCCCCCATACGACGTCACAGCTGAAGGGGACACATATCCAGTCCTAGAGAATTTTCCCTTCTTCGAAGGGTGTATATCCAACCCCTGTATATATGCCCCCATGCGTAATTTTGACGTCACAGCAGAAGGGGACACATATCAAGGGGGCAGATATCCAATGCTAGGACTTTTACTTTTGGAGAGAGATTTGGATATCCGACCCCTGTATATCTGCCCCAATACGTCATTTTGACGTCAGAGCAAAGGGGATACATATCAAGGGGTCAGATATCCAATGCTAAGGCTTTTACTTTTGGTGAGAGAGTTGGATATCCGACCCCTGTATATATGCCCCCATACGTCATGTTGATGTCACAGCAGAGGGGTCACATATTCGATGCTATAAGAACATTTTTAGGTTCGTCGACAGCTGATTATCCGACTCCTGTATATGTGTCCCGCCCCCCTTTTACATGCAAATTTTGCTGTTGCTGTGAATTAGTATACGGCCTTGAAGAAATATGTAGGAGAGATTTAGTGTGTAATATAAAAAATAGTATCTCGCTTATTTTGCATACTCGGCTTTCAAGGACATACTATGTGGAAACAGGACCGTAGATAGAGACAGCCGGCCCCGTTAATAATTCGAATGCCACCACAAGTATTTTAGAGGAATATTTGTTAAGACGAAAAATTAATTTATCAGTAAGGAATTCCGTTTTACACAGGTTTTTTACGTCTGAAGTGGTATAATTGCATGGTATTTTTTGGCATGATCATGATTTTTCCCGTTTAAAGTGAGATTCCGTTACAGACAGGCTTTACTCTATTAGAAAATAAATTTGTTGGCAAGTTTTTTTCTAACGTCTATAAATTTGCTTACTCTTTTTTTTTTTTTTTTTTTTTTTTTTTTTACAGCATTATTGTTTATTATAACACTTTTCATCTAAAGATTTTAAATAGAAATATAAAATATTAAAATATAGGCAAACCATTTTCGATTTTCTTGTAGCAGCTCACTGTTACATCCCTTCTTTTCCCCTTGAGTAATGTATTATTTATATTATTAATTCGATTATCATGAAATTCAAATGTATTATTTGTGAGATACAGATATTTGTTGTCAAATAAAAATTGCAAGCAATATAATTTTTTTTTTTTACTGAAACGTTATTGTGTTAGCTCTGTTTCTGAATAATAATAATAATGTATTATTATTATTATTATTATTATTTAAATTAAAAAAAAATGTGATTTTTATATTGTTTATTTATGTGAGCTGAAAACATTCTATTGTGCACAAACTATTGTAATGCAGCCAAGATCTTCTAGGGATAAATTTTGGTTAATGGTATGGGTTTCAAAGTCAAAGAATTTGAGATCTGAATATCAGCACGCAAGTAAAGAAAAAAATCTTGATTATAATTCCGAAAGAAAAAAAAATGAGATTGCGTAATGCATCTTAAAATTTCATTCAAAAGATTATACAGTTGTCAGGTTTTTTTTCGTAAACATTTGTCATAATCTATGTTTTTATGCTTTAATTAATAAAACTATTATTAGTACTAAAAGATTAAATCAGCAAATTAGTTATTTTATCAGTTAGTAATACCATTATGCATATTAAAATTTTGTAATAATTATATAAATCTATACTAAATACTGCAGACATTTATATTTATTAAAATTATTAATAACTTAATTTAATATTAAATTGTTAATACTATTTAAATTAATAGTTATCAAACAATTATTTCTCTAGTTAGAACATTACACATTTTACGTTTTGATTAATAAAATTATGATTAATATAATTATAGAAATAATAAAAACTTCACATAAGTAATTTCATCAACTAACACAAATAACAAATCAAACAAATATCATGGCAAGAATTTTTGCATGTCAACTTATAAAAATTACTGTTAACACCATAAATTAAAACTTACACGCATGTATGTGCTTGCTAATCAAAACAAACTATGAAAATGGGTGGAAACCATTAAATTTTGCACACAAAGTAAATATGAGAATGACCAATTTTATATCTGAAGTTATATTTGAAATATAGCAGCATTAGATTTAAATATTTTTTTTAAATTGAATGATTTTTTCGCCAGATAAGAACTTGCTTTTTACAAACTTATCATATTTAATTTTTTATAAACATAATCATTTAAGCTAAAACATGTATTTAAAGCATTTTTCGGTTATTCATTAAGGCAAAGTATCCATAGAAACTTTACAAATTAGGTTCACTTTATATTTCAATGCTTTTTTAAACAGTTTTAAAAAATTTTAATTTTTAAACACGATTTAATCACTAATTTTAATTGTCTGATTAAAATCGTTGACTTCCTTATTAAAAGTATTAAGATCAAATTTGGAGTTTATTTTTATTTTTTTAGTTGTACTGGTTGCTTTTCCAGTATGAAAAAATACTTTTTTTTCTATTTGAGGGTTTTTTTTTTCGATGTAAAGAAATTAATCTAGTATGAAAGTATTATAAAAATATAAGTATTTTATAAATTTAAAATTTATTAAATTTAATAATATTTTAATACCAGTTTATATATATTTTATTATTTATAATATTTTGTCTTTGAATGTTGAACTCACGAAAAAGTAACTTTCAACTATTTTACATAATGAATACTTTTATCTTTCAAAGCATTTCGAAAAATCTATGTTTTTTATTTACATGAATTTATTTAATTTGTTTATATCGTTTTCCACCACAAATTTCAAAAGGTAATATTTATTCTTTATCGCCTTATTTAATTGCAAAGTTTCTGCTATTAAATAAGACAATTTTTAGATATTGAATTAGTGGTAATTCGTCGGCTCTCGGTCTTCAGTTTAACCCCTTAACGGTCGCTTTAAATTACAGTTTAAAAATTCAAATTGCTTATTGGCAACTTTTTATTTTATTTTTTTTTTTTTATTTTTTTTTTTTAAAGAAATATTCACCTTATTTAATAGCAGGTTAAATGATACCATAATAAAGCCAATTACACTGTTTTATAAATGTGGTGGGGATTAAACAAACTGAATAAAAGACACAGCCTGTGAATATCACGGGAGCGAGAATTAAGAGGTTAAAGACACTTTAGGAGCTACTACAAGCAAATCTGTAGAAATCTTATTTATTGAGCAAAGTTTTCGTCTCCAAATGTCCATAATTTTCAGAACTTTAGCACATTAAGATTCACAGAAAGCATATTGTTTAAAGAAGTATGGTACTGATTGATGAGTTTAGACATTAAATTTTGACGTAATTAATGAAAATGTGCATCAACAAATTTTTCAGAAGGACATGTTTTAAAAAAATGGAATATATAAGTTAAAGTTTTTTTAAAAATTATTTTAATTAATTTGCCTTTTAAAGTTTTGTATGTAACGGTTTGCACAAAATAAAATCTAAAACTGAGTACAGTAGAGCGCCGATTATCCGAACAAGTTGGGACCGACCCTAGTTCGGATAAATGGACAGACAATATAAGGGATGTTTCTGACTTTACTAAAACCTTCACACCTTATCGAAGCTTAGGTCTGGCAGCACCAGTTAGTGCTGGCACGTTTATTTTATTATTATTGTTTTTTTTATATGTTTACCATTAATTTTTTTCTTTCTATATCAGTTGAATATGATCAACGTTATTCTGCCGTTCGAGCCATTTCATAGCTGTTTCCAAATATTCAAATGCTTCATTATGTGATGGACCTTGGTTATTTCCAGAGCATTCGTTTTCATTTTCTACAATTTCTTTTTCATTATGAATCTCATCCACAATCTCATCATCATTTAAAATCTGATATCCGGGGTCATGTATACTATTTCACTGTTTAACCACTCGTTAATTTCATTTTCTTCATACCTTCTTCCCATCTCTTTTATTGTTTTACATTCCTCATTTTCTGATCCACTATCAGTTTTTTCTTCATTTAAAATTTTATTTCAAGCCAATGGATAAGTAGGAGTTCGGTTACAAATTTTTGGGGGAAGAAATAGGCTGTTCGGATAACTGGAAGTTCGGTTAAATAAAATTTTTTGAGAGAAATAGGCTGTTCGGATAGTTGGATGCTCGGTTGATTGGAGTTCCGATAATCGGCGCTCTTCTGTTCATGGATTAAAATCAACATATTATAACTATATATGTATATTATATATATATATTGTTTCCCGTGAAAATTCACTAGACTATTTAAAAAAAGAGTTGTATATTGTAGAGATTATATTACCTTAAAATGAGTAGATTCATATTTCAAAAAGATTGGTATATATGTATATGTAATTTAAATATTTCTGATTATAAAAGAAAATTAAAAGGGCACAGGACCTTTGAGTTTGTCGAAACAATCAAAAATATCGCCTTTTTCAAAGTACCAAAACACAAACAATATGCAATTAAGATCTTTTTCTCCCCTTCATGCCTAAAGAATATATCCTTAAGAACATTATCCAGAAAAATAAATGTTGTATATACAAAATTAATATTTAAATTTTAAATTTAAAAATTCATCTCACTAATGCGTGATTAAGTGCTGCGCGCATGATAAAAATCTAAATTATGCATATAGAAAACAATTTTAGAGCAAAATAGAATCATAACATACCTACGTATAACTTAAAATCAAAATATACGCAAAAAGTTTTGTTTAAAATTTAATTTTAGCACAAAATAAAAAAAAAAGTTCAAAAATCTGAAATTTATTTCAAGTTTGTCAAGTGCAAAAAAAAATAAATAACCAAAATATCTGATTTCTTTTTTTTTTGGTTGTACCCTGTAGACTATAAAGAAATGCATATTTGGTTATTTTTTTCTAAGCTGTAGCTTTACATAGTTTAAAAATAACAGTGCGCGCAAATTCCAAATTTACTAATTTGAGAAAACGCTTTTCAAAATTTCAATGTCTACGGACCTTCTATTATACTCATCATCTAAAACTGATTATAATTCAAGAAATAATGCAGATTTTTGAATGCAGTTTTTTGCATATGGTTGAGAAATTTTAAAAGTCCTGTGCCCCCTTAAGCATTTTTTTGTTAGCAACAAAATAATTCAAATCTTATTATCTTGAGACTTAGAGCTGTTTAATCACCAAAATATTGATTTTTCGAAAAATTATATATGAAAAAACATTATAGTAGTATTTTGTTGCATTTTAAAACATTTTGCATAGAAATATTTCTAGTTTTACGTAAATGATGACTAAAAAAATGCGTCCATCCTTTTACTGCAAACAATGATTTAAAAGACACTTTTAAATTTATTTTTCTCAGAAAGATAAAAGCCTTTTTTTTTTTTTTTTTTTTTTTTTTTGGCTGCGCACAAAAGATGTATTTTACATTAGTTAATACTTTTGCATGCAATCTTTACGAATTTCGATATTATATCTACAACTTAGGATTGGATTTAAATTTGTACATACTTTAGTAAAATTTCTATTTAAAAATTATTGTTGAAAATATTGTATACATTAAAATTATCTGTTTTTGTGCCTAGAATTACAAACGAACTTTAGTTCGGTTTTAATATAATTCTTGCGTTGCAGGTTTTATAGCGAGAACATAGCCAATAGTATTTATTTTGATTTTTTTTTTTATCTTGCTGGGATTCAGATCTGAAAATTGGCGCTATGCGACTCCTATATCATCCTTTACATTCCCCAGTCTAAATGATTTTCGGGCTCAGGTTCTTTCCTAACGGAAGTGTTTGATTGAGTACATGATTGATGAGTTTTTGGAGAATCCGGAAAGTACGGTTTTGATAATCGCTTTTTTCGGTATACATCATTAATTTCCCATTTCCCCACACTGTTTTGATGGAACGTTTATTGATCTATTGGTTATTAATCAGTAAAGGCTTAGCAAAAATTATAGCAAAAACCAAGGTTGCCAACAATTAATCTTTGATGTCTTTTAACTATAGCTCGGTTTTTATTGCGCATAGAAAAATATAATATAATCTGGACAACATGGAGATTCAAAAAAGAGGTAAAAAGAGACATAGAGAGTTACAACATAAATTGTCTGTAATCTATCGCAGGTAATTCATATATATATATATATATATATATATAATTCAGAGTCATAAAACTCAAAAGAAAAGAAAAGTTAGAAAAAAAAATAAAATTTCACAAAAGGGCTACAAACTTTGAAATATTTTCTTAAAATAAAAAATCTTCATAAAAAAAAAAATAAATAAATTCAGGGGATCACCACATTTTCAGAAGATATGCCTAAACAAATCCAAAAAAAAAAAACCTTATTTAAGATTATTTATTTCACTTAAATTATGATTTTGACATTTTTTAAACAATATTATTCTTCGTATTATTCTTGTTTATTAAGTTTATTTTAATTTAATGTCAAATTATTTAAATCTAAAAGTTAGGCGTATCTGAAGTTTTTTCAGGTTTTCATATAAAAATATATATCGGTAAATAAGTTATATTTTAATCAGAAAAAGAAAAGTTAAGAAGAAAAATTACTAAAAAGACAAAGACTTTAGAGGGGAAATGAAGTTCGATTAACTTTGTCAAGTTAACTTATGATATTTTTATATAATAAAAGAAAATTTAGAAATATTTCCCTTAAGAGAAAAAATGCAAAATGCAATGAATTTTATTTAAAAAAAAAATGAAATTACTTTGTTATTTTTTTTTTTTTTTTTCAAATTCTGGATTAATCTTTATAATAAATGCACAGTCGTGAAAAAAAAATAAATAAACAGACCCACTAATTCAGCAATAAATTATCATAGAAGAAAGTTGTTGGTGCCAAACTATTGGAAATAAAGTCTACTGTTAAATAATGTGTATAAAATTTGCTTAGGGGGGGGGGGGGGGGGTATATGTATGTATTGAAAACAAACTCAATATTTGTTGTTTTGTTTTTGTTTTTTTAAGCAAGTCACAATTTTGACCCCATAAATAAATTCTACACCACTTATTTAGTCTAAAAACAAATTTTCATGAAATTCGCACTATAGTTTCAGAGAAATTATTTATGTTAAAATGAGCATATCTGGAAGGCTGTATCCAAATTTTAAATTACACATAATACAAGAGTAGTAGTAATAATAATAATAATAATAATAATACACGTATACAAAAATGAAATTTTTAATATGAACACCCAACATTAACATTATATTTCTATTAATTAAAAAATTACCCTAGAATACCAAAACAAAGTCAATGTTAAATTCATTTTTAACCACTTTCCAACAAAGTTGAAAAGTGTTTATGCATTCGGTTTATCTGTTCGTCTGTACGCGCTCTAACTCCCGTAAATATATTCGGATCGTTCTCATATTTTTGGATGTTAGTGACCTCTACCATAGCACGAACTCTATTTGAAATGAAGTTTGTAGCATGTTTAGTTCATTTACAGGGACAGTCAGAATTTTTCCGTTACATTACGGCCCATGGGAAAAAATCGTTAAAAAATGATTTTTAATGATGTTACATGCTTTCAAACATATTAAAATTGATATTCATTTATCAAGTGCACTAAAATATGCATTCCGCAGAATATGCGGTGCAAAGAATAATTATTATTCATTTACAGGGCCACACAAAAGATCTCCGTTACATAATAATATACGGGTGGAGGGAATTTTTTCCGGCGTACTTTAATTATGTTAAATTATTTCATGTGTAATGAAATTGATATACGTCGCTGAGGTTTACTATAACTTATTTCATGTATAATACGAAGTGCATAGCATTTACAGGGACACACAAAAGATTTCAGATGCGATATTGTATTCAAAGTACTGTACGGTAGCAATGATTGCTGGAAATGCATTTTTAATTATGTCATGTGCTTTTATGTTTCACTATATCTATGCATTATATATGGTGTGTATAAATGCTGAAATTCATATACAGGGCTACACAAAAGATTTCGTAATGGTTACTGGATATGATTGTAAATTGCTTAAAGGTGGTTTTTAAATGGTTTATGTATTTTTACGCTGAACTGCATTTTGTTTACTAAGAAATGTTTGTAGAACAAAGATAAACTTATATACAGTATCACGCAAAGAATTGGATACATGACCGTCTATAAATGATAATTTCTGGAAATGTGATTCCAGTAGTTTTAAGAGTGTTTTACTTTGAATTAAACTTTAGCTAAATAGTGGCATGTAATAAAGGTACTAGGTTAACTACAGGGTTGTACAAAAGTATACAAGTATGTTTCCATATATTAGTATAAATTGCTGAAAGAGAAATTTCAACCTGTTATTTGTTTTCTTGCTAAACTAAATTTCCCCTTTATATAGCATATATATCAACCTACAGATCAAATACAGAGCTGTTCAAAAGAATTGTAATACATATTTGCTATGGATGGTAACTGCTAAAATCAATTTTTCAAATGTTTTATGCGTTTTCTAAAATGTTTACTTAGTTCTCTTATATACCTTATTTCCCTAAATAACGAAGTTTTGTTAAAGCATTCAGGAAGTGTTGGAAAGTGTTTCATAATCTATGCTTAACGCATGATTTTTCTTTCTTGTTTATAATCAATGGGGAATCATTTAAAGATGTATATTAATGTGTATACACGTGGCATATGAATTCTTAGATCATTTTCTATTTTATACTTTTGAAGCAGCTTTAGTTTGATAACACCATGACAATTGTAACCAAGAGTTGAAGTCCTTCCAATATAGTGATTTATTTTTAAACTGCTTTATTGTACGTTGATTTAGTTCCTGGTTGTTTATTGCGCTTCTTTTTTCCAGTGCTTTATTTTCCGGAATCTGGGAAAAGGCAATACACATTTTTTTTTTTTTTTCTGATTTTGTTACTGAATTTATAGCGATTATATAGAAAGTGTACATTCGGGAATATTTTTAAAAAATTGGACGAAAGGAAAAAAATATGTATATAAATTAAAGTAAATTAAGCGCATCATTTCTGTCGAATGTTAAAAGTAATGGAGACTACTTTTCTAGTAAAAGTGTTGTTTCATCACACTTTTTTTTATGTGATTTAAAGAGTAGATACAAACTATTATTATTATTATCATTATTTGAAAATTCATGGATTTGTTCAACATTTTTGCAAAAATACTATATAGTCAAACCTCGTTAACGTGAACACGCTTAACGTGAATTACTTTTAACATGAGCAGTTCCCACTGTCCCCATCAAAATGGATACGGATTCTAGTGTTTTTTATCCTTTTAAGATGAACACGGTTAACGTGAAATTTGAACAATATATGAGCATTTAATATGAACAATTCTCGATGTCCCCATGATAGATTTTGACGCTTAACGTGAACGAAAATTCCTAGAAAAGTGTGAAAGCTTACTTTTCCCTGGGGAACAATGGGTTAAACTTTAGAGGTTCATGAAAAAAATTATTCTTTAGAGCAATGGAAACGTGTACTATTGCCATTAGAATTTTCTCAATTTTGGACAATACAATACGTGTCACCAGCTACATGTCACCAGTATCAGGGAAAGTTGCTACCTAAAGGGAGTATTTTTATGTATTGTTTCTTTCTTCACGCGTGGAAAATTTACAGTTTAGTATTGCAACTTTCATATGAAATGTAGCATGTGTTTTATTAATGAATAAAAAAATATAATAGTTTAATCATTAAAATATAAGTAAGTCTCAGTTCTAAAACAAAGTTTTCTCCCATTAGACCCTATGTGAAATCCACATTTGTCCATGAATCCTTTACCACTGCAATTAAGCTTATTGTAAATTAACTGCTTATCTCTGGTACGAAATATGATTAAAAAGGAACATTGTATAAAAGCTTCATTACAAAAGCTATTATTATTAAAAACTGATTTAACCGTTGATCAAAACAAATATTTATTAAATATAAAAAAAACTCATCTTGATGCTTAAATGTATCTTGTTTCCTTCTTTGCAAATACCGTATTTTATGGAAGAAACGCCGCGGCGTTTACAAGTTTAAAAGTTAATTTTTTTCCAAGTGCGGCGTTTACTCTATGTGCGGCGTTTACGACTTTTTTTAAATACCAACTGAGTTTCCTTAATTTAAAAATTCAGAAAAATACTTAATATTGGATTTAAATAAAACTTCACACATCTTAAGATATTAAAAACGAGGCATTCTACATTGCGCAGAAAACTTTGATTAAAGTTAAGTCAATGTGACGCTGTCGACAAAAGTAGCGTCCCGATGGATGCGGCGTTTACAACGGGTGTGGCGATTACGATATTTTTAAACTTATTCAGGCCAATTTGAGGAGTGCGGCGTTTACGACGGGTGCGGCGTTTCTTCCATAAAATACGGTAGCTAATTAAAAAAAAAAAAATGGTTCAATGCATGTTCTTGTATAATACTAGAAATGACATTTACTGATACATTTTGATTGTTATATTTTAGGAGAAAACCCTGTTGTCCCATTAACTCCCATGTCCCATTAGCTCCCAGTCTCCCCTATATGTATTTTCTCTCTCTCTCTCTTTCTCTCTCTCTCTCTCTCTCTCTCTCTCTCTCTCTCTTTTCTTTTTTAATCAGGAATTTTTTGTTACTGATAGCATGAACTACGGATAACATGAACAAAAATTTCATTCCCCTTGAGGTTCATGTTAACGAGGTTTGACTGAATACGTTTAAATAAAATACACAACCTTAACATTTAAAGGTTGTGTGCTTGATTTAAACCTATTCAGCATTTTACAAATTGCAGAATTATTTTTAATTCTAATTGTATTTTCTATCGATTATAATATTCCGACATTTTATAAGCTATATCTATATAGTTATAAAAATTTACTGAGAATCAGTACAATTTTTCTAAATTGGAATCAATCACGTAGGCAAACTCAGATGATTTTTTAAAATTATAGCACATAAAAACAATTAAAATATTTAATTATTATTATTTTTTTTAAACTTCATATAACCTTTCTTTATCTTCTTTCTAGAATAAAAAGAAGCTTAATGATGTTCTCAAATCCAAAACTATGGTAATTGTACCTAACTGTATAAGGGTGTTTAAACTTTAAACTGGACATGTCTAAAGAGTTAAATTGACCCACCACTGACACCCATTTTAAACGCCGCTCTGAGGCAGCTCACGCCTTTTACACTTTATTCTCTTGTTTTTTGTTTTGAATGTATTGTATTTATGTGTTACTTTCATTGTGTGAAGATAGGGTGAGGGGTAGTCCATATTGTTGTACACCGACAGATAAGACCACTCTACACAAAGAAAGATTTCTGTATATGTATAGGAGCTTTAACAGAAGGGAGCTGGACGTTACGGCGCGCCATTGTTTTTTGACAAGCATTGTTATATCCCCTAATCCCTTCTTAAACTTGTGTAAAACGTATGGGTTGCTGGACTCTCGCTACCACTAAGAGAAACTATAACTTGACGATCGTTATTGGCGATCTTCAACCCTTTTTTTTTTTCGGCAAAGAAATTATGAGCATACATTAGGAGTTATAATATTACACAGAATTTCGGTAAACCGGAATATGTGTTAAGTAAATATTTTAAAAAAATAATTAGATATAGATCAAAATTCCATTCCAATGCATCCTACTTATTTATGCATGATAAACCGCCTAAGAAAGTAGAAAATAAATAAAATCATATGTAAAACTTAATCATCAAAAATGTAAAGTTTTAGGTTCAAAACTAATAACTAGCCTTCATTGCCATGATTTATCTTAAAGAGTTTGTTTATTAAAGTTCATTTGAATCGCCTAGATAGTTTTTGATTTAAAAAAAGTCGTTAGAAAATATGCACTGTTCGTCTGTACATTATAGTAAGAAGAAACCAAAAGAAATTATGTGTTTTTTAGTGTGTCAGTAGTTAGTAATATTGTGTGAGTTTGTATTAAATATGGGATTATAATAAAGAGGCACAGGACCTTTGAACTTTCAAAAAATTAGTTTTCGGTTTTTGTTTCATTCTGAAATTTTTTAATTTTTTCAACAATATGCACAAAACCCCATTCAAAAATCTGCATTATTTCTTGAGTTATAATCATTTATAGATAATGAGTATAATTGGACGTCTGTGGATATTGAAACTTTAAATCGCCCATTTGTGCGCATAATTATTTTCAAACTCTGTCTAAGCCACAACTTTAAAACAATAACCAAATATGCGTTTCTTTATATTCTACTTGGTAAAACCAAAAAAATCTCATATTTTGGTTATTTATTTTTTTGCACTTGAAAAACTTGAAATTTTTTATATATTTTTAAAACTTTGTGTTAAAATTAAATTTTAAACAAAACATTCGTGTATATTTTGGTTTTAATTTAGAAGTACGTGTGTTATGATTAGATTTTGTCCAAAAATTGTTTTCTATAGGTATAATTTAGAGTTTTTTCATGCGCGCAGAACTAAATGATTTTAATTCACGCATTAGTGCGATAAATTTTTAAATTTTAAATTTAAATATTAATTTTATATGTACAGTCGTGGAAAAAAAAAGTAAACACCCCCTGCTAACTCCTCAACAAATTATCGTAGAAGAAAGTTACTGGTACCGAACAATTGGAAATAAATTCTACTTTTAAATGGTGCCTATAAAATTTGCTTAGGGAGGCATCTACATATTAAAACGAACCATAACTTTGTTTTTTCAATAGCAGTACACAATTCTGACAGCATAAATAACTACATCCTTCAATTAGCCCCAAAACGAATTTTTGTGCAATTCGTACCATAAGTTTCCGAAAAATTAATTATTTTAAGACGAGCGTATTTTAAGGGCTGTATCCAAATTGATAGGGCTGTATTCAAAGTTCCATACTCGATTATTAACCGAGAGAGCCCCCCTTTCTTGATCAAGGCACCTTAAGCGCCACTCAAGGAGTCAACGAAGCCTGTTAGATTACAGTACAGCAGAATAAATTTCAAAATATCTACTCACTTCCATCATAGACGGCCCCTTAAACCATCATTTGGCCGTTTTTTAAGCATAATTTGAAAACTTCTTGGAAGAAAAGTGTGAAATTTTGGCTTTCCATAAAGCAGGACTTAATAAATCTAAATCCATCAAAACAATTGTAGGTTGCAATTCATAATTTTTTCGGATATTAATTTCATAATTCATATCAAAAAATTATAAAAATTGCAAATTCAGCGTATTTATGTTTAGGTATATTAGTATTATTGCTACAAAAAAAGAAAAAAAAAATAGCACATTAGGAGCATAATTTCAGGAGATATAAATAAAAATATGAAAATGTAATTTAACATTAGAAGCACTAAATTTTGAATGTTTATAATTCAAAAATGTATCATTCAAATGACTTGAAATTTGGTGTCTAGGCATAGTTTGAACCGAAAATTAGAAATATCTCGTTAAAATTGAGTATTGCCATTGAAAAAAATGTAGTTTGGATTCGTTTTAATATCCAGATTACCCCCTAAGAAAATTTTATATACATCATTTAAAAGTAGACTTTATTTGCAATTGTTCGGTACCAGTAACTTTCGTCTACGATAATTTGTTGAGGAGTTAGTAGAGGGTGTTTACTTTTTTTTTTTTTTTTTTTTCCACGACTGTACAACATTTACTTTTTATATAATATAGTTAAGAATATATACTTCTAGCATAAAGGGGAAAAAATATTTTAATTTCATATTATTTGTGTTTTGGAAAATTGTCGTACTTTGAAAAAGGCGGTGTTTTTGATCATTTCCACAAACTGAAAGGTCCTGTGCCCCCGTAAAAAAATAAGCAACAACAACAATATATATATATTGTTGTTGTTGCTTATTTTTTTACGGGATATATATATATATATATATATATATATATATATTGTTGTTGTTGTTGCTTATTTTTTTACGGGGCACAGGACCTTTCAGTTTGTCGAAATGATCAAAAACACCGCCTTTTTCAAAGTACGACAATTTTCCAAAACACAAATAATATGGAATTAAAATATTTTTTCCCCTTTATGCTTGAAGTATATATATATATATATATATATATAACCATTAATTAAACATTACCGACCATCATCAAAAACCACAATATTGTGAATTGACAATAAAAATGGATACCACAAACCTATAATATAGAGCTGTATGTATAAAATAAAGTGCCTTATACATAATTACAAGAATTAATATGGAAGAAATATATATATATATATATAAATTATAACTAGAACAACTGGATTCTCGAAAGGGGATAAAAAGGAGGGGGTCTTAAAAAATAAAACTAGCATTACTAGGATATTTTTATTTTTTTTTAACGAGAAAGAATAAACAGAAAACATAAACCTATGCCTATGTTATGACCAGTTATCTAATAACATATGTCGTACGCTAATTGAGAATTTAGGTTCGACTCAAACCTGAAAATTCCATTTCTAAGAACAAAAGACCTTCAAATTCGTTTCTTTCTTTCTTTTTTTTTTTTTTTTTTTTTTAAATACTATTCAAGGGTGTTTATATGCATTATAAGGATTATACGCATTATGACGTATATTTATCACACAAGAAATACATTTTTTTTTGGGGGGGGGGGGCGGAGGGGAATAAGGAATTTTTAAAAATATTTTAAGCGTTATGAAGAGCTTTTTAAAATACTCCACGCGCATTCTATATCAATTAAAATCCCCAGTATTTTTTATGCAATTTTTCTTTATATACTAGGTGGCTCTGCCCCCTACGAGCTGTGCTCGCCAACCACCGTTCAGACGCCACAAACTCTAAAAGCATGCTAATTTGATCGGCTTTTAAAAAAATTTCGGGAGGCTGAAATATTTCTGTAAGAGTTGGTCCAAGAATTTGTCAATACAAAAGTTGCAGATAATGTTAACAAGATTTATAATAAATTTAAGTGGATTGGATATCTTGTAAATTGACGAAGTTATGATTTTTTTTCATCTTCATCCCCCCCCCCCCCTCCCGCCAACTTTTTATATTTTTTGCTGTAAGAGTTGGTCCTATCAAAAATTTGTCAATATAAAAGTTCTAGATAAGATTTAGAAAATTTATTATAAATCTTCTTAAGTAGATTTGATATCTCATTAATTATTTTTTCTTAAAACCCTATTATTTTCTCCTCTTGAGCCCACTTTTAATGATATATAAAATCTATCATACATAAATTTTTGGCCCTTTTCCTAGAAGTAATAATAACTTAAAATGGATTTGATATGTATTATAATTAAGAAGTTACGGATTTTTTTTTCTGTTTTCACAAAAACTCTTCCTATTTCCACCCCCATGGTCCGATTTTGCCCATTAAGAAACTTGACCGAGATTTTCTGCCTATTGATTTTATGCATTAATTTGGAAAAGATCTGTCGTGCCCATAAAAAAGTGATATATAGATTTGTGAACTGAGGGCTGAGGGTGGTTTTGGGGTTGAAAGGGCGTAGATCGGCGTAGATCTGCAAAACGTTTTCATAAACTCCAACATGGAGAGGGATGCATTAGGTAGTATTTCTTACCAAATCTACCTAAAATTCAGCTTCAAACATATAATTTTTTTCTGATTTTTTGGCTAAAAAGGTCATTGCCAGAACCAAAAGTTCTTTGTCTACAGATCAACACAGTCAACAACTGAAAATATCAAAATTATCAATCTTTAAATTTCGTGGAAATTTTTTAAGGTCATTTGCTTTCTCAGAAATTTGAAAAAAGGCTCTTCGATTCCTTCGTAAGTTATAAAAAAAAATCTAAAAAATGAATATATTTGCGAATGAAAGTTACTTCGTAAATGTATCAGAATTTAGCGATTTCGATTTTCAGATCAAAATAATTAACAGTATCTGACAAGTACAGTTTTGTTTTAAATATTAGGATATCCAATTGTATTTAAATTTTAATGTTTCATAAATAATGTTAAATGTCATGGGACTGAAACAGAGCCAATTCATAGCAATAATTTTGAAAAATTCCTTTGTTTGCAGATTAGATGCGAATCACGCTCCATTTTGTACAGAATGCTGCTTAAAAAATGTGAAAATTTCCAGCATCATTACAGCCATTCCAATATCATAATTGATAATTTTTCCTGTTTAAAACAAATCAGTTTTCTAATGCACTAAGTAGAATGCATTCTAAGTTTTCTTTCTACGAATTCGTAGAATTTTTATACAAGTTTTTGATGCGTGCATAAAATATATTTAAATTTAAAATTAAGTTTTCTCAAATTTACATAGACGAATTCAGAAAATCGTCTTGTTTACTTGTATGTAAAACATTTACATGCTTACAAAATATATCTTTTATTTCTTTATGAGTAGGTTTTCTGTAATCAGAAAGTTCTTCACACCTTTTTTTTAAGAAAAAGTCGCCAAATAGTGTGATAAGTTAGCAAATATGTAGTTAAGATTTTACATGAGATTATTTTTACCCTTCACCTATTCTTATCTATTTTTACTTGTCAATACTGAAGAGGGTACCTATTCAGCATAAAAAAGGGGGTGTATCCAGGCGCCGTAACGTCATACCACCTTAACAGAAAGGTGTCTGACAATTACTTGTGACAAGTCCACTCCCCCCCCCCCCCCCCCCCTACTCCCAGAAAAAAAAAAAAAATAGTTTTACGGATACTTTGTAAGTGTCAAAGGAGAATAAAGGGTGTTACTATAAATTGGCGTCGCTGGTCGTGCCGGGAAAATAGCTTTGAGTTATTTAAAAATATTACAGTTCACATGTAAAAAAATTACATGCATAACCTTAATTTATTTATTTTTCAATCCCTTTAGAAATGTTAGATCTTTTTTAATTCTCTGCTCTGATTTTTTTTTTTTTTTTTTTTGCGCTTTAGAGGTTATAAATCAGAAAATTCCTCTTAATAATCTTATTTTATACAGAACGAATGTATATATATTAAAATTATTACAGGGCACTATTTTATAAGATGCCATTTATTCTTATAATTAAAAAAATAAAAAAGTACCTGTTCATTTAAATAGAAGAAATTATATCCTTTTGCCTGAAGAAAAAAAGATTCATTACAGCGAAGCACATAGCTTTTTCATACCTCAAACGATGCAAAATATGGAACAATCTGAGCCACGTTCTTGGAGTACCTAGTTGCGTTGCAACTGCACCTCCGGGCTATAGATGTTGCGTTTTACAGTGCATTGGGAACCATAAAAAAGAAAGTTTAAACGCGGCGGAGGCCACCGGTAAAAGTAAAAGTAGAGAAGAAAAACAATTAAGAAAATCGTTAGTACAATCAATAAGAGAAAAATAAAAGTTCCATAAGATCCTACAAATGTCCATGACAGGCGATGCATGAATTTATCTTTTATATAAAATATATTCTTATTTTAAAACGTTTCCGGTGGTATCATATATGAGTTTACAATAATGATTTTTTCGAAGAAAATATGTCCCCTGATTCACAATATAAAATTTAAAACTTTTCTGTTAACTTAAAAAGTGACAGATAATAATATCACAAATATTACAAGTTTAAAATATACATTTTATTTAAATTACCTAGTACGTTCGGTCTGGAATTCCGCAGCTATCCTCTGGGAATATTTTCATTAATTGCCGTTCCTGTCAATGGCTCAGGTACTAGTCACATCTGTATACAGGGTATCGCAAAGAGATGGTCACAACTTTAAGACAAAATCGTTATAGAAGAACAGTAGAAAATTTGAATCATTGGTTGACAGGAGTATTTGAAACCTTTTAATTTGCTTATCTACATATGTTATACGATGTCTAAAAGAAAATGCCCCCAGTGGGTCCCAAGTAATAGTTTTAACTAGCTTAGTTAGGAGGAAAATGTCAATAAAGAATTGATTTTAAAAACAATAGAAAACTAAGTTGTTATAATAAAATTTTAATCATTAGTTTTCTAATATAATTTATTTTTTGCGAAAGTGGAGAGGGTATGGGAAGCAGAGAGGGAGATCGCACTCCCTTCTTAAATGTCTGAAAATATATGAATTTTGATCACATTTGGCCGATTTTACCCATTTGTCACGTATTAATGAAAATACTGGTTATTCACATGCGGCCTCCTGAAAAGGGCAGCCCAGCTCATATATCCCGCACGCCCTTGTATGGGTCAGGCCCTGTTGAGGCTGTGTTTCAATAAAATAATTAATTTCGTAAATCCCTACGCTAGAAAAGGTGTTGCAAAAATTAGGTAGTAATTTATATATTTTTGAATAGTTCGAGTTTATATGTTGTTTTATAAATGAAATTTATTTTTCTAATTATTTTATTTTATTGAAGATAAAAATTAGAATTCACAAAACAAAATTTAGCTAGCATTTTACGAGGGCTGTACCTAGCCTTCACAAGAAAAATATCTTTTTATGTCTAAAATGTGTTTTGTTTTTAACATAATGTCCTTTTAGCTTGATACACTTAGCCCAACGTTTTTCTGTTTTTTTTTTTTTTTTTTTTTTTTTTTTTTTTTTTTTTTTTTGCATCCCCTCTAAAAAATACGATTTTTCCAACCCTTCAAAATACGCGTTTGTTCCAGCATGGCGAGATCGGCTCTCCAGAACATAGCTACTATCACTGCACACTTACCCAAGCCTGGCATATTAAACGCCCCCGCATCCTTCCCAAAAATTGGCTTTCCAATATTCTAACAAGACCCCTTCTTATAGGCAAATTAAATAGAATTTATAAATTTCAAATGGAACTAACAAACCTCACCTCATAGACCTGCATGGTGCTGCAACTTACCCACAACCTTGTGGCTACTCCTCCACAATTAACTGGACTTTTTGTGTGATCTAGCACACTCCACGCTCACCCATTCTGCTCACCCGCCCCTTGTCGCGAGGGAGCAGCCTGTGCTCCGGCGGGAGGAGCTTGTATTGTACATATTATTATTATTCTTTTTTTTTTTTTTTTTTTTTTTTTTTTTTTTTTTTTTGTTAACGAATCCCCGCGTGTCGGGGAGCACTCCGGGTGGGGCAAATAGAGTCTACATCGGACCCTTGAGGTCTGGTGATTCTGTCCCACTTAGGCAATAAATAAATAAATAATCTCGTCGTTAAAGCCAATTCTTTACCACTAAACTATTTTTTCATATTTGGAAATAGAAAATAATCTCTAGGCACTAAATCTGGTGAATATGGTGGATGCAGATTCAGTTCGTATACTAATTCATGGAATTGTGCGATGACGACGACACAAGAATTGTGGGAAAATGGGTGTTTGATTGTGGAGGGGGTGGTGGCGCTGGAAGTGGAATCATACTATAGTATGATGAGGTTTTAAATAGATTTTTTTTTTTTCGATCGGAAAGGATGTTTTTTATCTGATTATGCTGTAGTACGAGGGGGGGGGGGTAGGACGGGCTAAATTTTTATAGGGGGATTATTTTTTTATGTAGAAAGTCGGTTTCGGAGTGTGAAAAGAACAGTTCGATTGTGGAGGTGGCGCAGAGAATGGAATCATACCATAGTATGATGAAGTTTGAGAGAGATTTTTTTGTTATTTTTGATTGAAAAGAATGTTTTTTTATCTGATTATCCTATAGTTTGAGGGGGGGTAAGAGATGCTAAATTTTTAGAGGGGGCTTAATTTTTTTAAATCGTCTTTTAGTTCAAATGAATGACTATTTAAGGTGATGCCATACTATAACACAAGAGGTTAGGTCTTTTCGAGAGGAAGTGTAAAGGGCTAAATTTTTAAAGGGGTTTATTTTATATATATATATATTTTTTTTTTCGAATCGACTTAGAGTAGGAATAAATGACCATTTAAGGCTGAGTCATACTATAACACAAGTGGTTAGTTCTTTTCAAACGGGAGTTTGAGTGGCCTTAATTTTTTAGGGGGCTTAATTTTTAAGGAGTCTTAATTTTTTTTCCGAACCGATTTAGAATAGGAATGGAAATTAGATGATAAACTCCTACTATAGACCGAATTATCAGTGTAAACATAAACAAAACCAGCTCAACCGGAATTGTCGCACGGCACTTCTGGTTCAGTGCAAAATATTGGCAAACTTCCGATTTTTTTCTTTTTTACTAATAAATTTTGAATCGTTTTGTAACATTATTATTTTTTAAATGTTTTTCTCAAAACTATAAAATCTCGAAAAGGTGAGCCAAGTATATGTTTTTTTACGTAATGAAGTTTAAATAAATATTTATTTTAGTCATTTTGACAGCACGGGTGCCATAAAGAAGGTTTATTGCTTTTTTCTGGCGACCGCCAAAGTGCTAAATTCTTTCTACGATATAGCGATATGTTTTTGTTTATTTTCTAATGAATGAGAAGGATTCGTGTTGTATATTTGACGAATCTAAGTTATTTAAAAAACGCTAGTAAAAATGAAAAGAATAAAGGTTACTTATCTGTTCATAAAAGTCAATTTGTAAATGTACATGGCAGTTGTTCATTTTTCTTTTATTTTAAATGTTACATATTTCTTTCGTTTTGTTTTTACACTTAAATGTTGCATCAGATTTTAACAACAACGGATGGAGTTGTTTTCAATGGTCATTGCACATATATATTGAATAAAGTTTTTTTTTAATTACATTTGTAAATTTTATTAATTACAGAAAAAATCAACAATTATTTATGTTTCAAAATACAATATTATTTTAAAATCATTGTTTAACGTCTGATATACGATTTAAAAAATATATATATATATTACGATTCATCAGACATTACATGTAAAAATTGCATAAATACATTTAATGCAATTAAAAATGCAAACGTTTCGAACTAAATTTTAGCCTGTCATTAGTGCAATAAATAACATTCAAATGACCAGAAAACTATATATCATGTTTACAGTTAATAATTATTAGCAGTTAAAATTAAAGAAAGTATAAAAATATCAATGCAATAATGTGTATTCAGGTGGAAGTGCACAAGATTTATTAATCGGCGAACTTTGCTTACGAGTGAATACACCTTCCGAAAAAACTCTACTTTTAACGTTATTGCAACCGAATTTGATAAGTGTCATATTTGTGATATCTGGGATATGGTCGGAATCTAAAGAATGCTGTACAATTTTAGACTGCAGGCTTCCAGACAGGGCCGTAACCAGCAAGTCCAGTCAGAGGGGGCTCTGAATTTTTTTGATGGGGCTAACATCTTTTAACAATCCAAATCTTAAGCAAACTAAATATAGTAAAACTGACAAAATGGACCTGTCTATAAAGGAACCCGTCTAAAGCGTAATATCTCTATAACGGAACTTTCTATAATGAAATTCTTAAACGGGAAATACTTCATGGTAATCGGAAAATGAATATAAAATAATTAGGGGCGGTGTACCTCTTAAGAAAACCTACCTAAAATAGGACTTTTCTTCATTCCGTGTGATTTAGTCTTAGGTCTTATTGTATTTAATGGGGAAAAAATAGATAGCATCCGACACCTCATAAAAAATGACTTTATTTAAATTTTAATAAAGAAAACTAATGGATTGTACACTGTATTCTATTCCCATTGCAATTTTTGCATTATTAAGCTTATTGCTTCTTTTGTCCCTTGGTGTCTTTAAAAAAAAAGGACCCCCTCCCCCCCCACCTCTCTCCGCTCACGTTTGTTTGTACAGTGTGTGCATATATACACGCAATAATTTCTATGTGTATTTCTATGCATAACTTTGTACCAATTTTGTGGAAAATAAAATTTTTAAAAAGTAAAAAAGATAACTTCTAAACAGGCTATTTGTAATATGCTAAAATGTGCACCACTACAATTGCCAGTCCCAAGCCTGGAAAAAGTGTGAAGGGAAGTTACCTGAAAAACACTGCCATAGCCATTTTTTAAAGTTGTTCAATTATCAGGATTTTTCTTTAACCGGATCGGCATCGGCACCGATTGGTCCGGATTATCAGCGCTCTACTCTATTGAACATTGATTATATGTATGCATATTTGAACTGCAACTGTTAATAAAATCAGTCTTTCTGTTGAATAAATTAGTGTAATTTATCATGCTAGCATTCTGACAGAAAAGTACATCTTTATTTACAAAAACACTGATTCATACAACAAACATAGAAATCTTCAACCGCCCAGCATGACCATTTTTTTAAAAGATGCGTTTTGAAAAAAATTGAGAAAAAGGAATCTGTTGGTATAGAGGTCTTCACGGGCCGGAATTTCCAGGTCGAGCCCGGCCCGAACGAAAGCTATCTTGATCCGGCCCGTTCATATTTTCACAGTTCACGGCCATACAAAAATTAGTGAAAACAGATCCGGAAAGTGGAAAAATCAATTAAATCAGGCCCGATCCGACCCGACTCAATTTCTCCAAAAAATTCAGATTTTTCTTAACATACAATTAAGATTCTTTTAAAGAATACTGCATACATGTTTATAGGATAATTTTACAGCATATTTTAAATTTGCGATGTGTTCGCAAGACAGAAAATACACAATAGCAACATTAATGATTTACTTAGAATCTTAGACGTTTCAACATTCAAATAAGGATTCATTAAAAAATTCATATCGTTTAGAATAAAAGAAAAACGGGAAGGTTAAAAACATGATAACTTTTGAGGCTGTATTATAAAAAGTAGATTTGCGAAAATATTTGTTATTTCTTAAGGCATTTCTCAAATCCAAAGAAGCTACTTTCTAACCCATTTCTGAATTCATTTATCTTCGAAAACGTCAATATATTTTTGAGAAAATGCTGTCCAAGTCAGCGTTTTGAATCGAATTTCCGGAGACGATAACATGGAAAAGGAGAAAAACCCGCAGTCATGCATGTGACAAGAATCTCTTATATCTCTATAAATAATTTATTTATTAAAAATGGGAAACGCTATTCAATTCCAAATCCCTTCAATAGACAGGCTTGTCAATTTTATGCCTTTACAGTTAAAAGTGTGTCAGAAAGTTTTTCGTTTTTGAGCAGTGAATTTGAGAACCACCTTCAAGTATATTTCCAAATATTCCGTTAACAGAAGTTTATTATCGCTATTAATATTTTTACAAAACACATTGCCTGCCCTAAACATCCTGAGAACAATTAAGTCCATTTCTGGCTATGTTGAAAACAAATGCAAGCCTGATCTCGGTCCGGCGCGAGTCTGCTGAAAGAATTAAGCCCGGGCTCAAACGCCATGTAACTGTCCGATGCTGATCTCTACGCCTGAAAATGTTATATTTCGATATTGATGCTGGCAAACTAGTATCGGGCATTTATACTTATTCTCGGCATTTATACTATTATGGCATTTATACTTATTCTCGTGAAACTCATATTCATTGAAAATTTTTCATATTTTCTCGTCTGCGTTTAAATATTTATATCGGGCCGACAGACCCGCTTAATTTCTTTTATTGGCCCTGTCCAGCCCGGCAGGCACGTTCAAATTTTGCCGGCCCGGCCCGTTTGAGACTTCGCCTTCATTGTGCCGTCTCGGCCTAGCACGGGCTTCTAGCCAAGACCGGGCCCGTGCAGACCTGTACTGTAGGATACAGTTCTTTTAAGATATTTTTTCTTTAAATTGAAGACATTACATAGATTTAAATATCATATTCTGTTCAATTTTTTAATATATAGAAAAAAAGAACGAAAATTTGAGATTTTGTAAATGTTTTTGCGTTATGCATAGATGCCAACAACACTTATCCTGAGTCTGTTACAAGACGAAAATAATTTCAACAGGAAATTTCATTTAATCAAAAATTTCAAACTGAAATCCAAAAATGTACCTTATCGAAAAAACACACAATTCCTTATATATTTTTTCCGGTTTAAAATGTGCTTGTTTTGGATCAGACTCCAGAATAATTAAGAGATGTTGGCATCTATGGTTATATGTCCTATATTTATTAATTTGAATAATTCACAAACTTACTATTATCATTTAAAAAATATTTTAATATTTTAATTCCATACGTTTAATATTTTTAATTAATAGCTATTTGTAATTTATTTAATTTTATTAATATTTTGGTTTCTGTTGAATTATTAGATCAATTTAAAATCACGGCTGTTTGTATACGATTTAATTTAGTGATGATATTGTTTCTCTTTAAAACGAGCGTTACCTAACCTTATTTTATTAATAATATGATTTATAAAATTAACCATTTAACAATTCGCAATAATAATTAAATTTAAAATCTTGCATATGATTGTATCATTTTAAATATGAATCAATTATTACAAATATATATTAATTACATATTTTTTAAACATACCTGGACTTAATAATAAAAAAAGAGATTGTGGTTTTAATATTATATTCAATATACCTTTTTTTTTTTTCAAAGAAAACAACTTCGATTTAATTCATTTAAATAGCGATAACATAGATTTTTTTTGCATACGTTTTACATGTGTTTCATGAAGTTCGTTCAATCTCATTTAGAAAAAAAATAAGCACAAGGGCATGAACGCCCTTTTCGAACAGTTTTCATTGAATGTAGGCGACTATTTATTATTATACGTTTCCCCCATTTCTAAAGATCTTTAAAAATATTCTTCTTTCACTCAATAACGAAAATTTTCCTGAGGCAGTTAAGAAGTAATTTTCTTTCCCTTTACCTAAAATTTTCAGCTTCTCACATTCATGCGCCTAAGAATTGAATACCGTTTCTCATTTTCTTATAAATGCCATGATTATAAATAACATGATTTATAGTCATTTGCTACTCGATGACTAGCATTCCCTCGCTAAATGCCAAGAAAATCAACCTACAAAGTCAAATTTGCCATCATTTTTTGACAGATTTTTTTTAAATTTTCTGTATAGTTTGAATACTTGCAAATACCTTTATAAATAAAAGAAATTCGCGAATATGTCAGAAAGTCGCTGGTTTAGATTGGAAAACAGTCTTATAAAACCCAGAACACAGTGTAATTCCTTGAGCTTGAATAATCATATCTGCAAATTTTATGCCTCTATCATTAAAATTATTTCGAAAATGTGTCAGAAAGTTGTGCATTTATGCTTGAAAATAGATTTAAATGAAACATACGCCAAATAGTTGAAGATATTTTTGTCACAATCTTATAATAAACTTAACCTTAATCATGCTTTCTCACTTAATGTTTTTTATTGTTATATGACAAATAGAAAAAAAATATTTAGCAAATTCATGGAACACAAGAAAAAAAATTTAGATGCAAGTTCAAAAAGCAAACAAAAAAATGCCCTACCCCTGCTTTCCTTGCCTACACCCATAGCATGAAACAATTTTTGGCTTTCAAACGATTATTTTTTTTATTCCATTTGTATAAAATGACATTTTGTTATCTTTCTAATTTCCTTCAACAAACATTCTAGTTAGTTTCCAAGTGATACTTCATCATTAACTAAATCTGCTGTCAAATACATAATGTCAACAGGCAAAACATTAACAGTTACAAACACGTCTTTTTTGTGACTACGTTTTAGCGAAGACGTTTAACCATTGCTTAACTAATTATGGATTAACTTGAGCAGCTATGTCTATTTCCATTCATCCCTTATACGATCATTCCTTTTAAAATGTCAAGATGTACGAAAACATGTGGTGGCTAGTTAGTGCATCTGGACTTAATGTTTTCCGGAGAAAGAAATGTTCCTACTTAGAACGCGTTTCGAGAATTGTATCGCAAGCAAGATAATATAAAACAACTAATCTAATAGGGTTCTGAATGCAAAATGTTTGGCATATTCCATTGCATTCAAGCTTCTTGCTAGATTTTTTTAAAGAAAGTTAAAAAGTACATTTTGTTGAAAAAATAAAAAGTAGGGAAATCGTTAGAGGGGGCTCTAGAGGAAGCTAGGGGGTCTCAGCCTCCATCGCCCCCATCTGGTTACGGGCCTGCTTCCAGAATTGTAGGCACGTTTATGTTCGGCAAGGCGAATAGCGCAAGTACGACCAGTTTCGCCAATAAAAACCGAGTCGCAATCTTTACATGGGATACTGTAAATTGAACCGATTCTAGTAATAAAAGCTGCTATCAGATTCACCAACTTTTGAAGCAACCAACTTTTCAGCCGATTTTAACCCCACTTTTTCCAGTTCAAAGGGAGAAAAAGGTTACAATTGTCGTTGCTAAAGTTGGAGGAAAACCAGTACAGCTAGTACCAGCCGTCAATATTTATTGCCTTTTCGTAACAATCGCTTATCTCTGATTCGCTGAAATGTTGAAAGGTGGGAAGAAATGTTGCGGCTAGCGCAGATTTTTTTGAGATGCAGATAAAACGTTGGGGATATTTCTGTTTGCTATCCCACTGGGTGTCGAGACAATATTTCGCGAAAAGTTGGAGAAAATCACGAGTTGGCCCAAAAATTGCTCGAAAAGTTGGTGAATCTGATAGTAGCTAAGGGGGATTTTAGATTTAGATTTACAAAGTAGATTTTTCAAAACATTTTGCGACTTCAATGATGTACTGATATTATGAGACTTCAAAAGACTAGAAATTTTTTCAGAAAGATATTTGTTGTTTGGTAGAGATACGTAAATAGTAATGCAGTTCGTTGAGTATGAAATAATGTGCCTTTTAGGCTCTAAGGTCAAAATGCATATGCTAATACACCATTTATTTCAATTCTGACCATGCAAAGGATTTTTATTGCAATCCGCACCTAACATTGTCATTTGCTATTTATTGAACGTTATTTATTTTATTATTACTTATTTGTAAACTCACAAAACATAATAATTTGCTGTTTTTCGAATAAAAAATATTTATTAATAAGTTATAACTTGCATTTATTACTGACTGTGAGATGTATTTTGATGGATGTCATCCTGTCTTATTGAGTTAATGAAATGTTTATTGCATAGTTATAAAAGAGCCTGTAGTTTAAATTTGTTTATTTTATTAAATATATTTTATTCTGTTTTAAGTATATATTTGTACTGATTTAATAAAACAGTTCGTAAAAGTCTGTAATTTTCAAATTTTATATTTTTTAAATACTCATTTTCATAGCAACAATTTTTTTTCATGTATTAGGGGAAACGTCCCCCTACGAGTTACGCTCGCCATCCCCCGTCAGACACCACAGTTTCTAAAAGCACGTTAATTTGATCGGCTTTAAAAAAGATTTTGAAAGATTGAATTATAATTTAAAAAACAGTGGCGATCTCCCTATAAACGGGTTTCTATTCATTTCTCATTGATTTTGGAATTTTAAGGAAAAATCAGCTGCTGTTAAAAGATACTATGGCTGTTTTCCTCTTTGATTAAATAAAACCAGTTAAACATTTCAAAATAAGCTAATATAAAATGAATTAAGTAAACAGTTTTTGTCTCCCAGTATTTTTTAACAAAGCGAAAAGAAAGTTCTTTTAAATAAGAGATTTTAAGCGGGCTCTCATGTCAAGCACACAAGTCGTATGTTTGTTGTTCAATATGTAAATAAATAAATGAACGACATTTTAAATATACCGTTTTTAACAAAAATCCCAACAAAAATGGTTGAAAAGTTCATCTCGAAATATCAAATAAATGTCTCGCGCAATTTTAAATTTAAACTGTATTGCAATATTATTTTTTGTTCATTTTACGTAATAAGTGTAATGTGACGTAAATGTGACGTAATTTCTCCTATTTAAGACTTCTAACGCATGTTAATCAGTTTATAATTTTACAATATCCTTTCTCTGTTAAAATTCACTTGTAAATATAGTTTTTATGAAGTAATTTTCAATAAGTTCCTGCTTTTTATACATAATTATTTAATTCTAATTTGAAAGTTTTTTTTTCTGTGTATAATAGTCACGTGTAAATAAATTTTTAATTTGAAGCAAACATTATTGTTTGCGCTGTTTATACAGTTGGCAACAGGTTAAATTAGATCAATTTTCTAAAATAAGTGAAAAATATCTCTCGAAATGCTGAAAATTTGAATTTAAAATAGAAATAAAAGCTCAAAAAATGTGTCAAATTTAAAAAAATAAATTTATTCTGCACACCGGGAAATTATAACGTATAAAATGATCTAAAAATGATTAAATTTCGATGTATAGTTTTGCTCCTATAAAACTTTTTTAATCGAACGACTTTGTCCAAGTTTAGCATTAAATATCTCTTAAAATAATTCTTCGATTTGAAAACTGTCTGCATCAGCGTGTTTATCAAACATTTGTCAGTAACACCGCCGATTTTCATATTTTTGTATGCAATATTTTCCTTAATATTAACGGAGAAAGACCTCCGGTCACAAAAAACTCAAAACCGGCGGCGGTGACTGCGTAAGTTGCTGTTTTTTGAATAGAGAGAAATTTCTTTTAGTGCCAACTATTATGCTTGGCAACAATGTTGTTGGTACAACAAAATAATACCAATGTCTAGTTACAACACTGGGTGTGCAGATAGATATTTAACAAAGTTTGTTACCAGATAGTAAAATTTAACTTAAATAAGGACAGAAGTTTGAAGAAATAGCTCTTTATTTAGTCAGAAAAGGAGAAAATACAAATAACAATTATAAATATTTATCCCTCTAAAATCCCTAGAAAAATTAGCCTTGTTAAAATTACTTTTTTTTTTATGCTACTTGCTCTTAGACTATATGTTTTTGCGGAATTTCCAACACTTCACGACTTTTTTTTTTTTTTTTTTTTTTTTTTGTAGAGTTTTTTTCACTAAAAACCGTGATTTTTCCATCGCTTTTTGTGTAAATAACACAAACATTTTTTTTTTTTTATTTCCATGATAAATATATATAAGTAACGCGTACTATATAAAAAGAAAAGTATTTTAAAATACAAACAAAATAGCACTTCTAAAGCTGCACATGTACTACGAATAAAAAAAATTTAACTACTCCAAAAATTTTCGAACAACTGAACGCTTGCTATGAGTCACGTAGTCGTGCGAGAGCCTATCGCAGTTAGATTTGTTGTGATTGCGCACGCATCCAGTTGAAATTCATCTTAAGATAGCCATCTTAAGATAGTCTTAAGATAGTCATCTTAAGATATTCACCTTTATACAGGTGCAACGCGGTTTACGCTTTGTTTGTATCATAAGTCAGTAAATGAATCTTCAGCGAGGCACCGCAAGTCCAGCTTTACTGACACTCGCGCTTAACATTCCCTATCATCTGGCAAGTAGAAAGTTCCACCAAAATCGTCTGTCCTTTTCAAAATATTTTTTCTAGGTATAAATATTATTCTGCCTCAATCTCAGCGGGCCTCAAATACTTTTTTTCGATAGTTATAAAATTCCACTTGAAACCGCCTGGCACAGTTTTTGGTCACACTAAATATTCTGGCTTTTATATTTTTTTATTTCATTAAATACTAAATTTGAAGGTATTAAAATTTCAAAATGCCTCAAGGACCTTTTTTTTTTGTTTTTTTTTTTTTTTGCACGAAAATTTTGGAAATTTAAAAATTCACGGTTCGGCTAAGTGTCACGATCCTTCAGCTAGACCTTCGATTTTGTATTCAGATATTACAAAAGTTGTGTTATACAAATTTTCAGGATGCCTCAAATACCTACCATAAAATGTTTAACACATTGTGTTGTTGTTTGTCTCGAACTATTTATTAAAATTCTAAATATCATAAAAATCTACTTGGAAAAACATTGAAGTCAAAAGGCTATTAAAATAGTGAAACAAAAGAAAAATTTAAAAATTGCATGATTCATAGTCCCAATGTTTTACGTTTCTTGTGTGCCTGTAAATAGATTGTAAAGTAATGCACGCCCTTTTGAGTAATGCTCTGTTATAGTGCATATTGTGTGTGTGTTTGTATATATATATATATACAGGGTGTTTCATAAAAGATGGGCAAAACTTTAAGAGGTGATAGTACACATCTAAACAAACAACTTTCATCAGATAGTGCATTGTTGGAAATGAAACGCAAACGTACTGGCGCATTTTGAAACTTGGTTCAATCAGCGGTTAAAACTCAATTCCTGTTGCAAGTTATGGGACACTAATAGCATACAAATGTGATATGGGGAAGAAGAAGAACGCGTATGCAAAATTTCGCTTCACAAAAACCGCTGATCTGAGAGTGCAACTGTCAATCGCGGTAGGAATGTATCGCGTGATGTTACCCTTCATTAATAAGGAAAAGGCTGATATAAATTTTATCTATGAACCTCCAAAGGGAAAGGGATCAGAAGTTCAACTATTGTATGAAGAACGCTTTCCCAACAGGCAGTTGCCACTTAATCGTTCTTTGTGGGTTTTTTTTTTTTTTTAACCTCCTATAACAACGTGACCTTCGGCGCCCTCTACCACATTTACGTTTCATTTCCAACCATGCATTCTTTGATGAAAGTTGTTTGTTTGGATGTGTATTATCACCTCTGAAAGTTTTGCCCATCTTTTATGAAACACCCGTATATATATAGAAATTTTCATTTCATTCTAAATAAACGGTCAAGCTCAAGCATTACTCGCGCTCAGAGGCTTCTGTACAATAAATATATGAATTATCAACTGCATTATTAAAAAAAAAAAAAAAAAAAAAAAAAAAAAAAAAAAAAAAAAAAAAAAAAATGTAAACAAATAATAAGTTTTTTTAAAAAACTATACAACGTAGGCTTGGGTATAGCTGTATATACTAGAAAAGTATGAGTGGGTATACCATAAAAGTTCAAAGAGATATGAAGCCTAAATAATATCAAATATTGCTATTGTGTATAACCCTTTTTTTAATCTTATCCTAATCTGTTTATGATGAACTTAATTCAATACTCACAATAAAACTAGTACATATTTAAACTTCATTTCGCATTTCCTAAAACTAAATTCAGCGTCGTAATAATCTTTTCTTTTTACACTGTAGCTAAAACAAAACCCTTGTTCAAAGTTTAAACTTGACATTGTTCTAAGCACGCTCCGAAAGGAGGTCACAAAGATGCAACTCCGCCTTGGTCCGTGCCGCGTTTTCCCATATAGGTTTTTAATTAACTTTTAAAGACACGGGATGCGTATTGAGAGATCTACTCAATGCAAATTAGTGACGAATCCCAAAGTATTTATGTGATTAATTATAATTAAATTAGTCGGTTTTTAACAATTTAACTTTTATTGCTTTGATGATACATAGAGTACGCCGTCCCTGTCATTATGTTTGTATAAACCGTCCATGTCTTTAAGGGTTAATATCTTCACTAATTACTGACGATTTTTTTCGAAAATCATTATCAACAATGCTTTTATACTTCTGCTACGATAGGTATCTCCAGCTCTCTTCAACACATTAGATGAATGCGTGCAAATCGAAATACGTGTGTAACGGAAAAATGCACTCTTCTAAAAAACAATGTGACCTAGGGTAATCCCTATAATTTTCCTGCAAGTTATAAATTAACATCTACTACCTTTAATTTTTTCACAATTTTAGATTCAGTAGATTCGGAAATAGAGGGAGGGGGGACGTATTTTTACACTACATTTTTTACGATATCTTTAAACATATGATGCCTAAAATTAAAATAAATGTATTTTTGAATTCAGCGTTATGAAAGCTTTAACCTGATACCCCACACGATATACAAAGAAAAGATTTTGTTTTCAAGTCACTTAATTAGCCCCTCTACATTTTCCCTAAATATATTTGTGAATAAACATTCTGTAAATATGTGGGTCAAAAGTCTTTATTACTTCCCAGAAATTAGAACTTTCCACGTTCCATAGTTTACGAGTAAAATGACTATGACAGATGGACAGGCAGACACATGCGTGATCTTATCATTGTTCCGCTTTTACTTTTTAAGCGTGGAACCCTAAAAATGGAGGGAAAAAAACATGCGATTCAAACAATTACCATACGTAAGTCGAAATGTATGAGAATTCTTTTGTGTGTCTCAGTAAAAAATATACAAATACTACTCGCACTATTTTCAATAAAAAACATATTGTCGTAAATTTTTTAAATATATATAAATATCATTGCGATTGAACGATACTTATGATTCTGTGAAAGTAAAATTGCAGGAAAGCTTGACAGATGGGCAGATAGATAAATTATATAATAGCTTTTGGAAAATTCTAAAGTTAATTATTTTTCGTAAAATTTATTATCTTAATTAAAATTTAATATTACAATAAAATTTAAAATTATTAAGAATAATATAAATTACTTTCTGTAGATATTTTAAAAAGCGAATTTATTTTTTCATAATAACTTTAGAAAATTAAGATATAAGCAATTTACAATTAAAATTAGTGTAAAATACAAATAAAATTGTTTTTATGAGCATATATGTAATATAAAATTATTTAACGTACTTTAAAATACCTCAAAAATACATTAAAAACCAAATTAGAATTCCAAACCGTTTTCGTCCAAATTCGCCAATTCCACGCGTTTCTAAAAAAAAAAAAAAAAAAAAAAAAAATCAGTAATGTATCAGAAAGTACCTCTTTTTTATGAAAGAATTGTCTTATTCTGCAACATGTTCCTCCAAAAAAAAAAAAAAAAAAAAAAAAAAAAGTTATATCTAACAATTATAGTTGTTATAGGGGGCACAAAAAAGAATTCGGATACATTAGGGTATACTACAGCAATTTATTTGAATTCCATTTTGATGATGTTTACTCGAACAAATTCAACGAAATTTATTTGATGTTAAAATTTGCATGAAAGTACAGATTATTTCGAAAAACTAAAGGCGGGCAAAAGCAGTTGGGAAGTGTTTCATAATCTATACAACCAGCATCATTTTTCTTCATTGTTTTGTTCGTATATCAGCAGGAATGAACCTCAGATGGAAAACCAGCAATAATATTTCTTTTTCATTTGGGAATAATTTCTAATCATCTGTCTATAACATTTTAAAACGGAAACAAAATGATTAAACATTTTTTTAACGTTATAAATTTTCAATATATATTTTGTATGTATATATGAGGACGTGAGTTTAAAACCTCGCTTTATCCAGAAAACCAAATTAAAACTCATTCTATTTCACTGTAAACCAAGATTTTACATTGCCAGAAATACACGATAAAACTTTTTTTTCTTCAGATCATAGTGTTTTTTGGATGCAGGTTTACCCCCTATAGAATAGATTCATAGAGGATACTCGATTTTCTAAAGTTTGGATAAGGTGAGTTTTGAAACTCACGTCGTCTATATAATTCGTGAGTTACATTCTAAATATCGTCTGCAGATTTCTAGATAAATAAAGCCGTATGATAGTTCGCGGCCACAATAAAAACTATACGTAGAAAGGAACATATATTCAGAATATCCAACTCTCGACGAGCGTAAAAATGTTTTAGCAATGTATATGTGTCCCCTCTACTGTGACACATCAAAATGACGTATGGGGGCATATATACAGGGGTCGGATATCCAACGTTTTCGCCAAAAGTCAAAGTCCTAGCATTGGATATCTGCCCCCTTGATATGTATCCCCTTCTGCTGTGACGCCAAGATGACGTATGGGGGCATATATACAGGGGTCGGATATCCAACTCTCTCGCCAAAAGTAAAAGTCCTAGCATTGGATATCTGCCCCCTTGATATGTGTCCCCTTTTCTATGACGTCAAAATGACGTATGGGGGCATATATACAGGGGTCGGATATACACCCTCGACGAAAGGAAAATTCTGTAGGACTGGATATGTGACCGCTTCAGCTGTGACGTCAAAATGACGTATGGGGGTATATATACAGGGGGTGGATATACAGCTCTTGAGAAAAATAAAATGCTCTGTATTGGATATGTGCCCCCTTCTGATATGGGGGCATATATACAGGGGTCGGATATCCAATTCTCGAATAAAGTGAAATGGTGTAGCACTGGATATGTGTCCCCTTCTACTGTGACGTCAAAATGACGTATGGGGGCAGATATACAGGGGGTAGATATCAGGCACCTCTTTGGTGAGAGAGTTGAATATCCGACCCCTGTATATATGCCCCCAAACGTCATGTTGATGTCACAGCAGAGGGGTCACATATTCGATGCTATAAGAATATTTTTAGGTTCGTCGACAGCTGATTATCCGACTCCTGTATATGTGTCTCCCCCCCCCCCCTTTTTACGTGCATATTTTGATGTTGCTAGTATACGGCCTTGAAGGAAAGATTTAGTGTGTAATATAAAAAATAATATCTCGCTTATTTTGCATACTCGACTTTCAAGGACATACTATGCCGAAACAGGACCGTAGACAGAGACAGCCGGCCCCGTTAATAATTCGAATGCCACCACAAGTATGATAAAGAAATATCTGCTAAGACGAAAACTTAATTTACCAGTAAAGAATTCCGTTTTATACAGGTTTTTTACGTCTGAAGTGGTATAATTGCATGGTATTTTTTTGGCAAGAACATGATTTTTCCCGTTTAAAGTGAGATTCCGTTACAGACAGGCTTTACTCTATTAGAAAATAAATTTGTGGGCAAGTTTTTTTCTAACGTCTATAAATTTGCGTACAATTATTATTATTATTATTATTATTATTATTATTTTTTTTTTTTTTTTTTTTTTACAGCGTTACTGTTTATTATAATACTTTTCATCTAAGGATTTTAAATAGAAATATAAAATATTAAAATATAGGCAAACCATTTTCGATTTTCTTGTAGCAACTCACTGTAGAAGGGATGTAAATCCCTTCTTTTCCCCTTCGGTAATCTATTATTTATATGATTAATCCAATTATCATGAAATTCAAATGTATTATTTGTAAGATACAGATATTTGTTGTTGTCAAATAAAAATTGCAAGCAATATAATTTTTTTTCGGAAACGTTATTGTGTTAGCTCTGCTTCTGAATAATAATAATAATGTATTATTATTATTATTATTTAAATAAAAAAAAATATGATTCTTATATTGTTTATTTATGTGAGCTGGAAACATTCTATTGTGAACAAACTATTGTAATGCAGCCAAGACCTTCTAGGGATAAATTTTGGTTAATGCGGTATGGGTTTCAAAGTCAAAGAATTTGAGATCTGAGTATCAGCACGCAAGTAAAGAAAAAAAATCTTGATTATAATTCCGAAAAAAAAAATGAGATTGCGTCTTAAAATTTCATTCAGGAGGTTATACAGTTGTCAGGTTTTTTTCCAAAACATGTGTCATAATCTATGTTTTTATGCTTTAATTAATAAAACTATTTTTAGTACTAAAAGATTAAATCACAAAATTAGTTATTTTATCAGTTAGTAATACCATTATGTATGTTGAAATTTTGTAATAATTATGTAAACCTATATTAAATACTGCATATTTATTAAAATTATTAATAACTTAATTTAATATAAAATTGTTAATACTATTTAAATTAATAGTTATTAAACAATAATTTCTCTAGTTAGAACATTACACATTTTACGTTTTGATTAATAAAATTATAATTAATATAATTACAGAAATAAATAAAACTTCACATAAGTAATTTCATCAGTTAACACAAATAACAAATAAAACATATATCATGGCAAGAATTTTTGCATTTCAACTTATAAAAATTACTGTTAATACCATAAATGAAAACTTACACGCAGGTATATGCTTGCTAATCAAAAAAAAATTATGAAAATGGGTGGGAACCATTAAATTATGCACACAATGTAAATATGAGAATGACCAATTTTATATCTGAAGTTATATTTGAAATCCAGAAAATAGCAGCATTAGATTTAAATATCTTTTTTAAATTGAATGATTTTTACGCCAGATAAGAACTTGCTTTTTACAAACTTATCATATTTAATTTTTTATAAACGTAATCATTTAAGCTAAAACATGTATTTAAAGCATTTTTTGGTTATTCATTAAGGCAAAATATCCATAGAAACTTTACCACTTTATATTTCAAAGCTTTTTTATACCGTTTTAAAAATCTTTAATTTTTAAACACGATTTAATCATTAATTTTAATTGTCTGATTAAAATCGTTGACATTCTTATTAAAAGTATTAAAATCAAATTTGGAGTTTATTTTTATTTTTTTAGTTGTACTGGTTGCTTTTCCAGTATGAAAAAATACTTTTTTTTCTATTTGAGGTTTTTTTTTTTTTTTTTTCAGATATAAAAAAATTAATCTAGTATGAAAGTATTATAAAAATATAAGTATTTTATAAATTAAAAATTTATTAAATTTAATAATATTTTAATACGAGTTTATATATATTTTATTATTTATAATATTTTGTCTTTGAATGTTGCACTCTGAGTTAAATACAAAAAAATATCTTTCAAATATTTTACATAATGAATACTTTTATCTTTCAAAGCATCCCGAAAAATCTGTGTTTTTTATTTTCATGAATTTATTTAATTTGTGTATATATAGTCGGTTTCCCCCACAAATTTCAAAAGGTAATATTTATGAACTCTTTATCGCCTTATTTAATTGCAAAGTTTCTGCTATTAAATAAGACAATTTTTAGATATTGAATTAGTGGTAATGCGTCGGTTCACGGTCTTCAGATTAACCCCTTAACTGTCGCATTAAATTACAGTTTAAAAATTCAAATTGCTTATTGGCACCTTCTTTTTTTTTTTTTTTTTTTTTTTTGAAAAAAGAAATATTCACATTATTTAATAGCAGGTGAAATGATACCATAATAAAACCAATTACACTGTTTTATAAAACTGGTGGGGATTAACCCTCCGACTGTCTTGGAAAAGGGCAAAATTGTAATGTTGTTTTCTCTGCATTTTGTTTTAAATGCTAAAAAAAAAAAATATTCTTTGAACATTTTATGAAAAAAACTTAATAACGAATATGAATGCAATCCTTGCAAGTATTCATCATTGTTCAATGTATTAAAAATACATTAAATCAATAGAATTATATTACTTTAAATATTGCTTGTATTGTAGTGAAACCTGGAGCTTAGTGAACGTATTAACACGGGCTTGTCAGTGAGGGGGTTTTAAACAAACTGAATAAAAGACACAGCCCGTGAATATCACGGGCGCGAGAATTAAGACGTTAAAGACACCTTAGGAGCTACTACAAGCAAATGTGTAGAAATCTTATATATTTAGCAAAATTTTCGTCTCAAAATGTCCATAATGGACAGAACTTTAGCACATTAAGATTCACAGAAAGCATATTGTTTACATAAGTATTGTACTGATTGATGAGTTTAGACATTAAATTTTTACGTAATTAATGAAAATGTGCATCAACAAATTTTTCAGAAGGACATGTTTTAAAAAAATGGAACATATAAGTTAAAGTTTTTTTTTAATTATTTTAATTAATTTGCCTTTTAAAGTTTTGTATGTAACGGTTTGCACAAAATAAAATCTAAAACTGAATACAGTAGAGCGCCGATTATCCGAACAAGCTGGGACCGACCCTGGTTCGGATAAGCAAAAGTTCGGATAAATGGACAGATAATTTAAGAAATGTTTCTCACTTTACTAAAACCTTCATACCTTATCTAAGCTTAAGTCTGGCAGCACAAGTTAGTGCTGGCACGTTTATTTTTTTTTTATTTTTTTTTTATATGTTTACCATTAATTTTTTTTCTTTCCATATCATTTTCTCTCAACTCCAGAGATTATAATTTAAGCAAAAAAGCTTTTGATTGTTGCTTACTTAAACGAAAAAATTCTTTTCAATGCTGCCCTATTTCTAATTCTTCTTAAATACGTTAGTTGAATACGATCAACGTCCTTCTGCCGTTCGAGCCATTTCATAGCTGTTTCCAAATATTCAAATGCTTCATTATGTGATGGACCTTGGTTATTTCCAGAGCATTCGTTTTCATTATCTCCAATTTCTTTTTCACCATGAATCTCATCCACAATCTCATCATCTTTTAAAATCTGATATCCAGGGTTATGTACTACTTCACTATCTAACCACTCGTTAATTTCATTTTCTTCATACGTTCTTCCCATCTCCTTTATTGTTTTACACTCCTCATTTCCTGATCCACTATCAGCTTTTTCTTCATTTAAAATTTTATTTCAAGCCAATGGATAAGTGGGAGTTCGGTTACAAATTTTTTTGGGGAGAAATAGGCTGTTCGGATGACTGTAAGTTCGGTTAAAAACATTTTTGAGAGAAATAGGATGTTCGGATAGTTGGAAGTTCGGTTGATTGGAGTTCCGATAATCGACGCTCTTCTGTACGTGGATTAAAATCAACAGATTATAATCATATATATATTATATATATATATATATATATATTGTTTCCCGTGAAAATTCACTAGACTATTTAAAAAAAGAGTTGTATATTGTAGAGATCATATTACCTTAAAATGAGTAGATTCATATTTCAAAAAGATTGATATATATGTATATGTAATTTAAATATTTCTGATTACAAAAGAAAATTAAGCATTTTTTTGTTAGCAACAAAATCTTATTATCTTGAAATTTTAAGAGACTAGAGCTGTTTAATCACCAAAATATTGATTTTTCAAAAAATTATATATGAAAGAACATTATAGTAGTTTGTTGCATTTTAAAACATTTTGCATAGAAATATTTCTAGTTTTACGTAAGTTATGACTAAAAAAATGCGTCCACCATTTTACTGCAAACAATGATTTAAAATACACTTTTAAAGATATTTTTCTCCAAAGATATTTCTTATTATTATAAAAACCATTTTTTTTTTTGTTAATTGCGCACAAAAGATGCATTTTAGATTAGTTAATATTTTTGCATGCAATCTTTAAGAATTTAGATATTATATCTACAACTTAAGATTGGATTTTAATTTGTACATAATTTAGTAAAATTTCTATTTAAAAATTATTGTTGAAAATATTGTACCCATTAAGATTATCTGTGTTTGTGCCTAGAATTACAAACGAACTTTGGTTCAGTTTTAATATAATTCTTGCGTTGCAGGTTTTATAGCGAGAACATAGCCAATAGTATTTATTTAGATTTTTTTTATCTTGCTGAAATTTAGAACTGAACATTGGCACTATGCGACTCCTATATCATCCTTTACATTTCCCAATCTAAATGATTTTCGGGCTCAGGTTCTTTCGTAACGGAAGTGCTTGATTGAGTACTTGATTGATGAGTTTTCGGAGAATCCGGAAAGTACGGTTTTGATTATCGCTTTCTTTTCGGTATACATCATTAATTTTCCATTTCCTCACACTGGTTTGATGGAACGTTTATTGATCTATTGCTTATTGATCAGTAAAGGCTTAGCAAAGATTATAGCAAAAACCAAGGTTGCCAACAATTAATCTTTGATGTCTTTTAACTATCGCTCCCGTTTTTATTGCGCATAGAAAAAGATAATATAATCTGGACAACATGGAGATTCAAAAAAGAAGTAAAAAGAGACATAGAGAGTTACAAGATAAATTGTCTGTAATCTAGCGCCGGTAATTCATATATATATATATAAAAATAATTCAGAGACATAAAACTCAAAAGAGAAGAAAAGTTAGAAAAAAAAATTTTTTTTTCGAAAAAGGGCTACAAACTTTGTAATATTTTCTTAAAATAAAAAATCTTCATAAAAAAGACTAAATTCAGGGGATCACCACATTTTCAGAAGATATGCCTAAGCAAATCCTAAAAAAAAAAAAAAAAAAAAAAAAAAAAAAAAAAAAAAAAACTTATTTAAGATTATTTATTTCACTTAAATTATGATTTTGACATTTTTTAAACAATATTATTCTTCGTATTATTGTTGTTTATTAAGTTTATTTTAATTTAATGTCAAATCATTTAAATCTAAAAGTTAGGCGAGTCTAAGTTTTTTAAGGTTTTCATATAAAAATATATATCGGTAAATAAGTTATATTTTAATCAGAAAAAGAAAAGTTAAGAAGGAAAATTACTAAAAAGACAAAGATTTTATAGGGGAAATGAAGTTTGATTAACTTTGTCAAGTTAACTTATGTTATTTTTTATGTAATAAAAGAAAATTTAGAAATAATTCCATTAAGAGAAAAAGTGCAAAATGCAATGAATTTTATATATATATAAAAAAAATGAAATTACTTTGTTATTTTTTTCAAATTCTGGATTAATCTTTATAATAAATGTACAGTCGTAAAAATAAAAAAAATAAAAAAAAAATAAAAATAAAAATAAAATAAACAGTCCCCACAAATTAAGCAATAAATTATCATAGCAGAAAGTTGTTGGTGCCAAACTATCGGAAATAAAGTCTACTGTTAAATAATGTATATAAATTTTGCTTAGAGGGCAATATGTATGTATATGAAAACAAACTCAATCTTTGTTTTTTTTGTTTTTTGTTTTTTTTAAGCAAGTCATAATTTTGACACCATAAATAAATTCTACACCACTTAATTAGTCTAAAAACGAATTTTCATGGAATTCGCACTATAGTTCCAGGGAAATTATTTATTTTAAAATGAGCATATTTGGAAGGCTGTAACAAAATTTTAAATTACACATAATACAAGAGTAATAATAATAATAATAATAATAACACACGTATACAAAAATGAAATTTTTAATATGAACACCCAAAATTGACATTATATTTGCATTAATTAAAAAACTGCCCTAGAATACCAAACACAAAGTCAATGTTAAATTCATTTTTAACACTTTCCAACAACGTTGAAAAGTATTTATGCATTCGGTTTGTCTGGTCGCCTGTCCGTCTGTACGCGCTCTAACTCCCGTAAATATACTCGGATCGTTCTGAAATTTTTGTATGTTAGTGACCTCTACCATAGCACGAACCCTATTTCAAGTGAAGTTTGTAGCATGTTTAGTTCATTTACAGGGACAGTCAAAAGTTTTCCGTTACATTACGGCCTATGGGAAAAAATCGTTTAAAACGATTTTCAATGATGTTACATGCTTTCAAACATATTAAAATTGATATGCATTTATCAAATGCACTAAAATATGCATTCCTCAGAATATGCGGTGCAAAGAATAATTATAATAATAATTTACAGGGCCACACAAAATATCTCCGTTACATAAAGATATACGGGTGGAGGGAATTTTTTCCGGCATAATTTAATTATGTTAAATTATTTCATGTGTAATGAAATTGATATACGTCGCTGAAGTTTACTACTACTTATTTCATGTATAATAAGAAGTGCATAGCACTTACAGGGACGCAAAAAAGATTTCAGATACGATATTGTATCCGAAGTACTGTACGGTAGCAATGATTGCTGGAAATGCATTTTTAATTATGTTATGTGCTTTTATGTTTCACTATATTTATGCATTGTATATGGTGTGTATAAATGCTGTAATTCATATACAGGGCTACGCAAAAGATTTCGTAATGGTTACTGAGTATGATTGTAAATTGCTTAAAGGTGGTTTTTAAATGGGTTATGCATTTTTACGCTGAACTGCATTTTGTTTACTAAGAAATGTTTGTAGAACATAGATAAAATTATATACAGGGTCACGCAAAGAATTGGATACATGACCGTCTATAAATGATAATTTCTGGAAATGTGATTCCAGTAGTTTTAAGAGTGTTTTACTTTGAATTAAACTTTAGCTAAATAGTGGCGTGTAATAAAGGTACTAGGTTAACTATAGGGTTGTACAAAAGTATACAAGTATGTTTCCATCTATTAGTATAAATTGCTGAAAGAGAAATTTCAACCTGTATTCGTTTTCTTGCTAAACTAAATTTCCTCATTATATAGCACATATATCAACCTGCAAATCAAATACAGAGCTGTTCAAAAGAATTGGAATACATATTTGCTATGGATGGTAACTGCTGAAATCAGTTTTTCAAATGTTTTATGCGTTTTCTAGAATGTTTACTTAGTCCTCTTATATACCTTATTTCCCTAAATAATGAAGTTTTGTTAAAGCATTCAGGAAGTGTTGGAAAGTGTTTCATAATCTATGCTTAACGCATGATTTTTCTTACTTGTTATAGTTGTAAACAAAACTGCAATTCCTGTAGTTTCTTTTAATTTTAACTCGAAAACCACTTAATGAAATGAGCTGCAATTTTGGATTCGGATATTTGAAGCTCCTAATAAGCTTTTTCTCTTAATTTTTTCAAATGTTACATAGTATAATATTTTTTATCATATTTTTAAAAATATTTTATGTATTCCGTAATTAATATTCGAAAAAAATATATATGTACCATAACGTATAAAATTAGATGGATTTGTAATTTTTTGTTGGTCTATTGCAGCAAGGCTGCTATACTTAGTATTAATATTTATTTCTATTTACCTCTAAAATTGTTCAACTAAGTGAAAAAGACAAAATATTGAAAAATTTAATTTTTAATTTAAATTTTTATAATTTTCAGACAAGCACTCTATTAATTTAAAAATAAAAAATCTATTATGTATTTAATTTAAAAAAACCTCATACAATTTATAATTAAAAAGTGGAAACTTTTTTTCTTTTTTTTTCATGTTCTTTTATAATCATTGGGGAATGATTTAAAAATGTATATGAATGTGTATACACGTGGTGTTGCAACCAGAGCTGTGGAGTCGGTGCGAAAAATGGACGCCTTCGACTCCGGGATATTTTATCGACTCCGACTCCGATTCCTATTCCGACTCCGGGATGACTGCAGTAGTACTCGGGCTGGGGTACTAATGTTGCCTGTTGATTTAAATAATGATAGAATATAAGAAAAATAAAGCTCAAATCTCACTATTTCGGCATTGATTATCTTTTTTAGAGGCCTGCACGGGTCGTAATTTCCGAGCCTGGCCCGGTTCATTTATATTTTCACAGTTCATACCGGCCCGTACAAAATCCCGGCCGTCATCACCGGCCCGTACAAAATCAGTGAAATCAGGCCCGGCGGGGCCGTGGAAAAATCAATTAAATGACTCAATTTCTACAAAAAAATCTAGGTTTTTCTAAACATACAATTAAAATTCTTTTAAAGAATCTGAATGCGTACTGCATGCATATTTATGGGATAATTTTACAGTATATTTTAAAATTAGTATGTATTCGCAAGACAGAGAATACAGAATAGCAACATTAATGATTACTTATAGAGTATTAGATGTTTCAACATTTAAATAAGGATTCATTAAAAAAAATTATGTAGTTCAGAATAAATGGAAAAATGGTGGGTTAAAAACATGATAACTTTTGAATCTGTATAACAAAAAGCAGATTTCTAAAAATATTTCTTTGTCATTTAATAAGGCTTTTCTCAAATACCAAAGGAGCTTTTTTCTGATACATTTCTGAATTCATTTCTTTTCTGAAACGCATAAGATTTGTGCCGGTGTTCTTATTCAGAAACTTTACGTTATTACGTTATCCATTTTTAGGTGCGTTCGTAATTATATAAATACGTAGCACCTATAGTCGTCGTTCAGTCCGTCCGTCCGTCTGTCCGTCCGTCTGTCCGCATGTAACAGAGCAAAAACTACCCAACCGAATGGTCTGAAATTTCAAATATATGATTGTTGCAAAATTTTGTCGAGCCATTTCAAATTTTATGAAAATCGGATGTATAGTTTAATTACAGAGACAGTCAAAAGTTTTTCTTTACATTACGGCCAATGGGAAAAATTATTGCAAGTGCATTTTAATGATATTAAAGCCTTCCGAATGATCTGAAATTTTAAAGATATAACTGTTGCAAAATTTTGTCGAGCCCTTTCAAATTTTAGAAAAATCGGATGTATAGTTTAATTACAGGGACAGTCAAAAATTTTTCTTTACATTACGGCCAATGGGAAAAATTATTGAAAGCGGATTTTAATGATATTAGAGCCTTCCGAATGATCTGAAATTTTAAAGATATGACTGTTGCAAAATTTTGTCGAGCCCTTTCAAATTTTAGGAAAATCGGATGCATAGTTTAATTACAGGGACAGTCAAAAGTTTTTCTTTACATTACGGCCAATGGGAAAAATTATTGCAAGTGCATTTTAATGATATTACAGCCTTCCGAATGGTCTGAAATTTTAAAGATATAATTGTTTCAAAATTTTGTTGAGCTATTTCAAATTTTAGGAAAATCGAATGTATAGTTTAATTACAGGGACAGTCAAAAGTGTTCCGTTACATTACGGGAAATGGGAAAACATATTGGAAGTGCATTTTAATGATGTATCAGACTATGCGCTTTATGAAGTGCAAAAAATTATACATTCAGTACAATATGGGGTGCAAAAAATAATTATAAAACTAGTTATAGTACGAACGCACTTCATTTGCCACGTTTGACGAGCAATTTCCAACTTGTTTTGATAAAGGCAACATATCTTTGAGAAAATACTGTCAAAATTAAAGTTTTTAATCGAATTTTCAGAAGCGATAGCACGGGAAAGGATAAAAACCTGCAGTCTCGTGACAAGAATCTCTTATATTTTATTAATTTATTTAAAAAAAAATGGAAAACGCTGTTCGATTCCAAATCTCTTCAATAGTCATTAAAATAACATTTTAACAGTCATTAATGGTCAATTAACATAAATTCTCTTATTTCTACTTACACGGCCTGTTTGAAAAATTCCCTTCATTTTCCGGGCTTTGGGTCCTTCCAGACCTTTGTACCTCTGGTTCTATCCGCAAACCCCAAAAATATGAGGGAAGTACTTACTTATATACTACTAGGGGGCACTGCCCCCTACGAGCTACGCTCGCAAACCCCCGTTCAGGCACACCAAAATCCAAAAAGCACGCTAATTTGATCGGCTTTAAAAATATTGAATTAAAATTAAAAAAAAAACAGTAGCGATCTCTCTGTAAACAGGTTTCCATTCGTTTTCCTTGGATTGGGACTTTTAAGACCAAATCTGCTGCTGTTAAGAGACACAATGGCTGTTTTCGTATTTAATTAAAAAAATTAGTTAAACATTGGAAAATAAGCTAATGTAAAATGAATTAAGTAAACAGTGTCATTGTCTCCCGGTATTTTTTAACTGCGCTATAAGATAGTTCTTTTAAATAATTCATTTTAAATGTATCATTTCAAATCTGACGTAATTTACACCAAAGTTTTATTTCTCTTATTAATATTCACGTGAAAATACTTTTGTTGTTAGAAGGAAATATTATTTGCGCTGTCTTCGAATTCACGATAATAGTTGAAAAGATTATCTCAAAATATCTCACGCAAATATATTTTTCAATTTAAACTGTTTTGCCATATTTTTGGGGCATTTTAAATATGACGTAATTTCCTCCATTTACAAGTTTTAATGCATAATAATGATTTTTTTATTTTAAGATTTTGTTTCTCAAATTCAAGTGTAAATATGGTTCTTATGACGTAATTTTCCTTCTATTAACATGTAATCATTTAATTCTAATTTTAAAGTTTTTTTTCTGTTTGTAATAGTCACGTGTAAATAAATTTTTAATATGAAGTAAACATTATTGTTTGCGCTTTTTATACAATTGGCAACAGTTTAAATTAATAACATTTTCTAAATTTTGTAAAAAATATCTCTCGAAATGCTGAAAATTTGAATTTAAAATAGAAATAAAACCTCAAAAATGGGTCTAATAAGAAAAATAAATGCAATATGCACACCGGGAACTTATAACGTATAAAATGATTTAAAAATGATTAAATTCTGATGTACAGCTTTTGCTCCAATAAAACATTTTTAATAGAACGATTTTGTACCACTTTAGCATTAAATATCTTAAAATAATTCTTCGATTTGAAAACTGTCTGCATCAGCGTGTTTATCAAACATTTCTCTATAATACCGCCGATTTTCATATTTTTGTATGCAACAGTTTTTTTTTTAAATATTAACGATGAAAGGCCATGCTTAAGCATTCAAATTGGATACCGATCTACCCGGAATATCTACGCAGATTTCCATTGGTCCATTTCCAAATCAAAACTTTTTTTATATATATAGAAGGAAATGTAAAATATCTACTACAGTTATGAAATAAACAGTTTTCATCTACTCTGTATATGGGCAATACCTACCTACCCTTGTATCTACTTTGTACACTGCAGTAAATCGGTCATCTGTAACTTGAGTAGCCTGATATAGTCCACAAATAACAATAACAATTCATTTTATAGATTTCAAATTGCATATAATTAGTTTAATTAGGATTTCGTTCATCTGACGAAACTCTATTCGTCTCGCTCATCTGTCTGTCCGTCTGTATGTCTGTCCGTCACAGAGCCCGTTCTCAGAAACTATACATGTTGGAGACATGAAATTTTGGGTACTTATAGCTGAACACCTCACATCATATGACAAAGCATAAAATTTTGAAAATGTCGTACGTTTAACCCTTTGGGGTCCCACATGTGTATTTTAAACAATTCTTTCTAAGTGAGCCCTTAATTATGTTGGAGGCGTGAAATTTTGCATACTTATAGCTCAAGAACTCAGATCACACGTCAAATAATAAATTTTGAAAAAGTTTTATGTTTAACCCTTTCAACTCCATCTTGTGTATTTTAAGCAATTCTTTCTAATTGAGACCTTAATTAAATTGGAGATTTGAAATTTTGCATACTTATTGCAGAACACCTGAGGCCAGGCGACATATCATGAAATCTTGAAAAAGTCTTACGTTTAACCCTTTGAGCTACCACATATGTATTTTAAGCAATTCTTTCTAAGAGAACCCCTAATTAAGTTGGAGACATGAATTTTTGCATACGTATAGCTGAATGCCTCAGACCACACGGCAAATCATAAAATTTTCAAAAAGTCTTATATTATTTACTCCTCCGGGACTTGGGTATTTTAAGCAATTTTTCTAACCTCCGCCCTTTTCACCCGGGGAGTACTTTTCCAACTTTTGCCGACACCCCTTTGACCATTCTTTCATATTATGCACCATAGCCTTACATATTTTAGTCCCACTTTTTACCGCCAGGGCGCCTTCTTATCTCGGGTGCTATCGGCCCAATCCCCTTGACTAATATATCTGCGGATAGTATGTAAAACGTATTTTCGTTCGGATAGAGGTTTGTTTAGAATCAAGTGCGCCCCTGGTTGTGAAATGTGGAAGTAACAGATTTTTCAAAAGCATAAAGTGTTTTGAAAGGAATATTAAACGAAACCCTCTGTACGATCTGTGATCACACTTACCCACTTGTTTCATTTTTAAGATGTCTAACAAAAAATCTAGTGTCGGAGTCGGCTTGTTTTTTAGCGATTCCGACTCCGACTGTTTTTCTCAAAAATTGGTCCGACTCCGCATCCCTGGTTGCAAGTCAATCATTTTGGGGAAGAAAATAATCCCTATTGGAGATTTCGGACTGCCATCGGCCCGTCCCGAAGCTTCAGCTCATTTTCCATTTTATGCTTTTGTAGCAGTTTTAGTTTGATTAAACCTTGGCAATTGTAACCAAGAGTTGAAGTCCTTCTAATATACGGCTTTATCTTTCGGGTGCTTTATTTTACGTTGATTTATTTTCCAGAGTTTTATATTCGGGTTGTTTATTTAATTGTGCTTCTTTTTTTTGTGGTGTTACATAATTTAATAGTCAACTCTATGGAGCAATTTATTATAAATATTCAGTCAAATATCGTAAACATTCAGAAAGATATCGGCGTTAGAGTGAGCTAATTTTTAGTTGTTCTCTAAAAGCAGCTGAATGATAAGGGATTTTCCTCAAAATGTCATTTTTTTATTAACTGACTTTTAGAAAAAAAGTTAGTAATTAGTGACTATCAACGAGTAGATTTGGAAAAAATGCTTCGATTTTGATACTTCTTTTGACCGAATCTATGAAAAAAAGTGAACGGAAAAAACGTGACAGGGAAAAAAGGGACAGAAAAAACAAAACAAGAGCGGAAAAAAGGTGACAAGGGAAAAACGTGACCGGAAAAAACGTGACAAGGAAAAAACGTGACCCGAAAAAACATGACACGGAATTTATAAATATTGAACTTATTCATAAACAATTACTAAAAACTAACTAAGTAACAAATGTCTGATATTTTCAATACAATGTTGCATCTTATAAACTTGTTTTCATAAGTTACTTTACCATTATGCATTGGGAAATCAACAGAGATTTGCTTACTAGGGCGTGCTGAAATAAATATTTTGTTAAAAAAAAATAGATCTCCCCCCCCCCCCTTCCCTGTGCTCTTTCTTTTTATAATAGTTGCTTGCAACTTTTTTTAAGTCTTCCCACCCTTGAAGAATAGTTTTGTGAGCAAATTTTATTAAAATTAGACCTATTTCTTTTAATAAAACGATTATTTTTAATTTTACGTGATAATGTTATTAATACCTTAATAAATAATTTTTTAACTGACAAAACTAAGCTTTTTTGCATTTGTTTTTTATTATTTTCTTTTAATTACCTTTTTCTTCCATCTTTCCCAGAAAGTAAGTTTAATAATTTTTTTATCTTAGTTTTATTATTAATTATATTAATAGTTTTAAATCTCAGTAACTTTAAATATAAAATAAAAAAGCAGATAAAGGATAAATTTCAGCTTATAGCTAATATTAAATATAATGATAAACTGAATATAAAATTTGTATTGAGTTTATTTTAAAGTAGAAATTTGTAATTTATATTAACGTTAATAATTTAATAAATTAAGAATAAATTGAATTAAAAAATATATTTAATAAAACATTAATTTAATTTTTATATTAAAATTACTAACTATTTTAATAATTAATTAATAGCAATTATTCATCAATTAAAGTTTTTATTCAAAAGTTTTTATTTATTATCCCCCCCCCCCTTCCCCAAAAAAATGAAAAATCAGTCAAAAATTTAAGTCTAAGTAATTATTTTGTTGACTGATGGTATTATTATTAATTAATAATAATAATAATGTAATATTGTACAAAAATGTAAAATATTTTTTAATTGATGTTAGGTGATGTTATTGTCCCGATGTAGAATTAGATTTTTATTTTTTTAGCACAGTTATAGTTTGTAATATATAAAAAAAAAAAACTAGATATTATTAATTAATTATATTTAAATAGCAAGAAAATATTATAAACTAAATAATAAATAAATAAACAACATATTTATCCTCAGAATCATTATCATTTTTATATAATCTAATGACATTATAGTAAACGAAAATTTAAAAAAAAAATTATATTTGCATTACCCTGTAATTATTATATAGCTCATGTAATATTTTTTAAACAAGTAATTGATAAATTAATTATATAAACAATTAATAATTGAAATAATTTTGATTTGTTACTAATAAATACGCCAATAAAAACAATTTAATTTTTGAGATTTTGTTATTAACAATATAGCTGCTTCCAACAACTTCCAACAATGGGCAAGGGACCGAAATGGCTAGGAATCGAAATGGCATCAGCCCAAAACGGCGGGACTAAAATATCCTGTTTCCTAATTTACATATATCAAAAATCAAGTGGTGATGTAAATATGCATTTTCATATGCGAATATGCGGGACTTTTCTCAATATTTGCATTCTTAAACATCGACGGAAAATATTCGTATTCCCGTTCGCGATTGTCAAAAATCAAGTAGAGCTGTAAACAAGCATTCTAGTATGCAAATATTCCACTCCATTTTTCAAAATTCGCATTTGTAGACATTGACTTAAAATATTTGTATTATTTATAACGGTTCCATACCGGACAAAGTACAAGTAGCACCAAACGGTCCCGTTTTTTCAGTGTCCCGTTTTTTCCTTGTCCCCTTTTTTCCGATCACGTATTTTCCTTGTCACGTTTTTTCCGCTGTTGTTTATTTTGTCCCCTTTTTTCCTGTCACGTTTTTTCCGGTCACTTTTTTTCCGGTTACCCTTTTGATCATGGTATAGGCTCTTTCTGGTGGTTATCCAAGAAGAACTAAAGCATCAATAAAAAATGAAATAAAAAAAATTAATTAAAATTGACAATTTGTGGGCAATTCCTTATCATTCAGCTAGTCTAATCTAACTTGCTATCCAATCTAATTTGCTATATCAAAAAATGGATGAAACAGAAAATTTCATTTTAAATTATTTTAGTACAAAATAAATTTTAGCACAAAGAAAGTAGTTATAAGGATATTATCAATTGGATATAGACAAACAAAGCTAGAAAATCCTACTTTTCATTTGTTAAAAAAATTTAGATACTATAAGCAAAAGAGCATCTCATATTCTTTATTGCTTCTCAGTTTCTTTGATAATTTATCTTCCGTGTTATCTGTCTTAGTTAATATATATTTTTGAGAAAAATCTAGAATTAAGTTTAACAACCTTAAAGAAATTAAAACATGTGTAGTGTATCTAAAATTGTAGGTTTAAGTGTATATTTAAATATACTTTTAATAAATTGCATTACTTTTTTATGATGAATTTAAATGAGCATTTTCAGATACTTTCATTCGTTATGGAATAAATAATACTAAAAGTAATGAAAAAAAGTTTGAAATAAAAGAGACAACATGATATACGAGCGGCTATATTTTGAATGAGTACTGTTAATCGTTATTAAATCATATATTGTACCCTTTCATAATAATATAATGTTAAATTTGTTTGTTTGTTTCAGAGAAACGTAGTAAGATTTATTTCAATGTATGTAAATGAAATTATCAAATCACGTGTATATAAATTTTATTTATTTATTTATATTTTTATTTGACGACTTGTTAAACCATTTATTAAGTTTTCTACTAAAGGTCTTGAATTGGTAGCTCTAACTAACGCCGCCTATGATTAAAAATAAAGTGTCTACCATTTTCGGCACCTTGTGCCAGGCTATTACTTCTCTTGTGTTTGTGTTTCGATAAAATAAATTAATTCAGTAAAATTATTCGTTAAAAGAGATTTTGCAAAAATTAAGTAATAATTTATGAATTTTTCAATAGCCCGAACACAATTATATGTAGTTCTATAAATAAAATTCACAAACCTATTTTACTAATTATTTTATTTTACTAAAAACGAGGATTCACGAAACTAACATTTTGCTTACATTTTATTTATTTTTATTTGAAACATTTTGTAAAATTCACCTATATTTATTGAGATAACTTAATTATAAACGTTAGTGCGTGTAATTCCCGAGATTATCATATAAAAAAAGCATGGTAATAGAAATTTACAATCGAAATTTTGAACTTTTTTGTCTCTTTCAAAGGAAATGTGCCTGAAATTAGTATTCGTAAAACTCTGTATTATTTATTTTATATTATTTTTCTTATTTTGTTATGCGATTTAAGCATTATTTTAAGCCCTAAATTTTAAGGGACACATTTGATGAAATATTGCGTTTTTTTTATCGTTCAAGTGAAAATATTCTCTAATTGTATATAAACCACAGTTTAGTTGCTCTTGTATATTCTTGTGAATTATAATGTATAATTTATAAAGATATAATAATGTTTTTTGTTCATAAAAATGAATATTTTTTAATGTTTTTTATATACTTTAAAAATTTAGTTTGAAACAAAATTTTAGGAACTTAACCACTAATTTAAAATTTAAAACAAATAATTACAATTTAAATATCTTATATAAAGTTTTTATTTTGAATAATATACATTTTGAAATTTAACAAAGAGTTTATAAATTTATATTCACTGCAAACCTATTTTAGCTCATATCTTTCCATATGTGTGTACGAATTGTTCAAACAATAAAAAAGTATTACATTAAAATTAATATTGTTATTTCTCTTTTGAAATTTCACTTTTAAAATAGATATGCATGAAAAATTCACATAAAAATATTAAACATGAAAATGCTTTAAGTAAATTTTGATGAAATTCAATGCTGTACACAGTTAAACTTACTCGAATTTAAACTAAATTCTTAAATTTTTTAATTTTGAATTTTTTATTACACTCATTTCAAGTATTTAGGATTTACAGTTATTAGTATTATTATTTATTATTTAATAAAGATTAAACTTAATTCGGTATTTTTATGAAAGTATTCATTTTGACTACACTATTGAAGCTTTCTATTCCACCAACTCAAATCAATAACATATTCATCATGAAAAAATACAATTTGATAATCCATCAAGTACGCTTTGACACTTTGAAATGATAATTATTATTTTTCAAACAGCATATGATTTCTTCGGATTTCATTCGGGGGAAAGGGGGGGGGGGTGTATTCACCAAGAATGGAAGACAGATTCCGGAAACCACAAACAGGCCTGCTAATGACATATACCAATAGACCACCCGCGTTAGTCACCTTTACTGAAAAGGGGGTGAGGGTGCATACTTTTTAAACTTCTCGTAACTAAGCAACAAATTAAAGTAAACGGGTTATAAATGAGCCAGGAACTGTGTCAGAAAATTTCGCGAGCAGGTCATTTGAGAACCATCTTAAGAGGCTACTTCAGTCAAATGAAAAGACCCGTTCGCTAATTCTAATCCCATGGAAGAAATTTATAACGATATCTCGACTACATTTCAATATTTTTAAATGATTTTTTTTTTTTTTTTGCATTGGATAGCTGAGATCGATCTGTATGCAGGCCGTTTTTTACTTGTTCGATTTTTATTACAGATTTTTTTTTATGAGCATGCTTTCAGTTTCGAAACCGTTTCCGAAAATGAAAGCGTCCTCGTTAAAAATATCTGTAAACAAAATCGAAAAATTAAAAAAAGGCCTTTGTACAGATCGATCTCAGCTATCCCATGCAAAAAAGTCATTTAAAAATATTGAAATGTAACGGAGATATCGTTATAAATTTCTTCCATAGGATTAGCATTAGCGAACGAGTCTTTTCACTTGACTGAAGTAGCCTCTTAACATCAGTTTTAACTTTTTTTATTATTATTAATTTCAAGAAAATTAGCAACATAGCTCAATTGGCTTATGTCTCCAGAAACAATTATCTTTCGTTAAGTACATGCCGTAACACATGTTCTCAATATGGGAGGTAAAAAGGACCGATTCGTTAGTTCTAACGTGGCATTAGTCTTATTTCCAAATACTTATTCCGACAATTAATTCACTTAACGATGTTTTCATGAATTGAGAGTGACCGATGTGATATGGGTTTAGGGTTTTTTAAAGTTCACACGAGTGTCTCTTTTCTATATGATTTCTTTACGCCTTCTAGCTATGGGGAGTTCTTTTCACTGTACGTGACACCTCCTAAAATAATTAGTCAGCCAAATGTGGAAGTCGTATTCGTGTATTTCTTTTTTGCAAACACTTATCAAGAACACACTTACATTTGTCAGCCTTTACAGGAAGGAGTGACTTTTTGTTCAAGTTCAGATTTTATAGTTACTAAAGCTTCTTATAATTCTAATTTTAAAACGGAAAAAATAGTTTTCGAAGTGCCTGGCGCTAAAAATGGATGATTATTTTCCAATGGTGATGGATTTTTTTTATAGAATTAAAGGCAAGCCCAGGGCCGGTAGATGGAAACTAGCATGCAAAGATATTAAATGTCGGGGAAGTCTTGCTGAATCCAGAGGGGTAGAAAAAAATTGTAGAAAAATCCGCACACACATCAAACCAGATTTACTTTATAAAGAAAAAATCAATCTTCGTGAGGATATTTTTCATAGATGTAAAACGGAGCTTACACCGAACAGCGAAATTTTCCGAGAAGAGTGTGCGAAAAGGTAAGTGAGTTAATTTTTACAAAAGTATAATAACATTTCAATTTATTTAAACCTGTGAAAACGAAAGCGAAAGGGACCAAGAAAAAGAAAATATGTTTATTAAAAGTTTCCGTCTTAGCAAGTATAATTGTTTGTTTTCTTTCCGTCGAGACCAGGGCTTTACAAATTCGGTCGCCACTGCTCGAGCACACTTAAAATTTCAATAATACCGTACTAATTATATTCTACTTAAAGTTTAATTGCTTTATTTTGTTTTGATTAATTTATGTATCTCGATATAATAATCATCCTTCTAAAAGAAAACAAAATAGTTATTATAAATAGTTAATTATTGAATACGATAATAAAAAATAATTTTGACTCATATTACCCATAATCTTTTTCATTGGTATATTTCGTGTTTATATGAAGAATTATTGTGTGATATATGTGATATATTATTATATGTGAGGACTGTTCAGTGAGTTTGAATAAACATAATAAAATAATAGACGAATTCTAGTGTTTCACGTTTCTTGATAAATAAACTATTAATCTATATAAATAAATGCTGAACTATAAAACAAGCAACGCGTTTTGATGGAATAAATCCTTCTTCAGGCATGCATAATTACTACCAAGTGTTTGGACTAAAGTGGCACTTAATGCTTTTTAATTCTGGTGTGTTAAAATTTTCTGAAATTAAAATTTAGGAAACATTTTTAAGCGCAGTTTCATAACATTCGGCTTTTTAAAGATCTTCTGAAATTACAAGTAACTTTTATATGTCTTTTGAATAACAGAATAGACTGTATTTTCCATTTAACCTCTATAATAATTAATTATTTAATTACATTTAATGCTACTTAAATAGTAAGGAAATTATTCATTTGCGTCTAACACATGATCGATATAATCTTACTGAAATTCAGTTTTCTTTAAAACAATTTAAATATCACGCTTTTTCTTTCTATTTTTTTTATTGTCTAAATACCCCCCCCCCCCTTTCCGAAATCTTGCTTTCCTCCCCTTTTCTTCCCTCTCATACACTACCCAAAGATTAAAATCATTAAATTTATAATTTATATCTCTAAAACTCTTTTGTTTGTTTCTTTATTGAAACGAAAAAATAACCGACTATCTAAATTTTTACTTTCTTCCATCCCCCCCCCCCCTATTCCAAGTATGCAAAAGTTTTAAAAAAGTTAAAGCTTATTATTATTTAATAATTTTCCTGTCCTATTTTTAAGCATATAGTAATGATAAATAAGTATTTATTTAATCAAACTCTTTCCCCGCCAGAAGAAGAAGAAGAAAAAAAAAGCCTTTTCTCCATTTCCCCGCCTATCATCTCAAGAAGTTATATATTTTTTCAACTCTTTATTTTATTTTTATTTTGTTGCTTTTTGTAATATTAAATAAATAGCCCTCTAAATCAACGCTCCCCCTTATGAAATTTATATTTTAGTTACATGGACACACAAAAGAATTCAATCACATTGCAGCGTGTGGGAAAAATCGCACGAGGGTCATTTTTCTGCGGTTACTATATATTAAACATAATTAAATTGATAAATTACTGAAGTTCGGTACAAGATGATTTCTGTACATTATTGGATGCATAACATTTATTAGTCATTTACGGACACACGCAAAATAATAAAGTTACAGTACTGGCTATGAGCACTAATTAGTAAAAATACTTTTTCCGTTCTATTATGCTTTTTTCACACAATTTTTGCATAATACGAGATGTGTATAGTTCTACATCTGCATAAAATAGAGCTAGATAAAACAATTTGTAAGCGTAATTGTTAAGGATGTAAATTGTTCAATAAAGGTTTTTCAGTTTGTTATGCATATATTTAGTATACTGTATGATGTTTGTAGAATATAGATAAATTACTGTACAGACTTACGCAAAGAACAAAATACATTGCTGTCTATGATTAGTAATTGCTAGAAGTTTGTTTTTAGTTGTGTTAAACATTTTTTACTTGGATTATTTAAATTTTAGCTTAATTCGGGGTGTTCACAAAAATCTGTAGATAATATGCAGACAGTATAAGGGAATACGAGTACATTTCCGTTTAATGACAGAAAATTCTGAAGATGATTTTTCACATGTTTTATGAATTTGAACTAACTGAAATGCATTTTAAAATACCTGTAATATATATTGTCGACTCAAAGCAATAGTAAAATATATCAATAAATAATAGAAAATTAGTTGTCTGGCTTACTGGTATGAAAAATTGTATCTGCATCTAGTGGAGCAGTAGGAAATGTTTATTTGAACACATCTGAGTTATATTAAACACAACTCTGTTTTAGAAGTGTTCAACGATATACGAATCTGTAAATCATAGCCAGCATAAAAATAAATCGACTATATTTCCAACTTTGGACGGAAATTGCTAAAATTAGATTTTTAATATGTTATGAATTTTCTAAATTGTTTCATTAGTTATTATTTTTTTCGCTTCTATTATCTATTATATATTTTTTCGCTTCTATCGTTATTATTTTTTTCGTGACAATTTTCTGGAATTGTTAAAAGTAGTTTATAATTATCATTGTAAAGAATATGTAACGTTACTCCATAAAATTTTTTTTTCAATTATTCTGCCTGCATTTTATTGGGATATAACTGATGTTGCGTTACACAGGGGCGTAGCTACAAATTTATTTTCGGGGGGGGGGGGGGGGTGTGAAGGGGAAAGTTCAAAATTTTTCCAACTTATAATTCAAAAATTTCACAATGTGAAACAAATTGCTCTATTTTCCAACTAAAATGATATGTTCAATGCGTCTTTAATAATAATAATAATACTTATACAAAAGAAAAAAAAAATTCTTTCCAAAGAAAAATGCTGAAACTAAAAACAAAAAAATTATAATTATTGGTTCTTTTAATAAAAGTTTTTGTCTTCAATTGTGTAAGAGTAATAATCGTACTTAATATGAAAATAGCCTCATACTTTTAGATTTTTGAGAAAGGAACAAAGTTTTGGAAGAAATGTATTGGAGACACTGTTGATGGATACCAGTAGAGAAATTTAAGTTTGGTAGAAGTATGATATTTTCGTAGCACAGAGAAACATAATGAGAAATTGAGTCTGGCTGCTTTTTGTATTTCTTTTGAAAGTTTAACTATTCTGCTATTACAGAACTCAGAAAGGTAGTCAACAAAACAATAAAAAATCTATTTTTTTTTTTCTTTACTTAAAAAAAAAATTATAATTTCCAATAAGTAATAATAATTTCCAATAAGTAATAATAATTTCCAATCTATAATTTTAAAAATCTATAATTTCCCAACTCTAAGCTCAAATTTCCGAAGTTCACATATGTTGGAGGGGAACCCCCATAGAACCTCTTCACTGATGTGTAATATTACGCCAATTATATCAGGTCAAATTACACTATTATATAAGTTAAATTACTCCATAAAATTGGAGGTAGCATGTTGCCACTAATTTTATGGAGTAATGTTATATAATTTTTTTTTACAATGATGCTTGGTACATGATTTCCCTCTCTCTTTTATTATTATTATTATTATTATTATTATTATTATTATTATTAAACCTTTTTCAGAAATCTTCGTTTTTCTATTCTTTTCTACTCTTTTCTTACTCTTTTTAAATAACTTTAAATTTCATTTTTTTCTTTGGTGGTGCTTATTTTGAAATAACTATGATTAAAAATTTTCTAATTTTTTACTGCTAGATACCAAAATCTATGCTTGATACAAAATTTCTCTATTTTTTTTTTTTTTCCGCCTACATTGTCCCTTTTTATGAAATTTCTGTTTTTCTTTTCCTTGCTTTTCTCAACAAATATAGTTAATCTTGAGCTCTTTTAATTTTTGAAATTTATCCGCCTTATCTGATACTTTGCTGTGATAATAACGGGCCAGCTTTACTTCAGTAGTTTTGAAAACGGCCCAGATTTACTTTACTTTGTTGCTTAGTTACGGAAAGTTACAAATGCATGAATCCGACTTTTAAGTAAGGCATCGAATAGACTGCGTTTCTTTTCGTCGTAAAGTTTGATATGGTCAGGCGCTCTCTTTCATGTTTGTTGACTTCTGCGGAATTCTAGATGACATAGAACTTCACAGGCCGTCGTTGACGTGTCTCCACTTCTTTCTTTTGTTGAGATTCTCCTTTCTTTGCTTGATGACCACAAAACCATTGGAAAAGAAAGTGCAGGTATTAAGCAAGGGAAGGGGGGGGGGCGCTGACGGGTCTGCAACCCGCTCGCAATTTAAAAAAAATATAAAGTTTAATTCCAGTAGTATATGTGAAATTTACTTGAAGTAGTTTAGAAGAATCTAATGAAACCTGCTAAGACGGAAACAAAAAATCGAAACGTATTCTGTATTAGACAGATTTATATCTGTGAAAGTGCATCATTTACCAGAAATCATAAAAGTTCCATTACCACAGGGTATCCGTTTACATATATTTCATTTACGCACGTTTTATTATATTTTACATAAATGCATATGAATGTGTATAAATAATAAAATGTATATAATTATTTTACATAATAACACATATCATGTTTTATTATATAAAACATGATATATGGAAATTCATATTGCATATATTTTTTTTTTCTTTAGGCAAAAACACTAATAATATATTTACTCTTGCTGTTTTTCCATTTCTTTTAATTTATTTTAATGGTTGGTACGTTACAGGCTTGTTATTCAGCTTGTTGCAGCTTGCGCTATCATGTTTTTTTTTTTTTTTTAAATAACATTTTAAATATTTACAGAATTTTTTTTTTTTTTTTTTTTTTTTTTTTTATGTTTATGTAACTTTTTGCTAAAAATCAGCTTTATTTTATTTTAAAAACCTTAGAAGTATAACTGCATGTTATAAATCGCAAACACACAAAAAATGTCCTTATCAACAACAATTTATGATTAAAAAGTATTCAGAAAATGCTACCAAATTTGACAGTTAAAGCCAACTTTCGTGAAGTGATCGTCTTGGAAAAGTCACCATCAAGGTGTGATTAACTGCAATTCCAAACGTATCCTATTTATGAAAAATGAAAAACGTTATTCAATTCTTAAGAGTACTGCGAATGGCATTCATGTATGCTTCAAAATGAGTCCAAAAATGTACGAAAGAGGGAGGTAATTTTAAATATAATTTAAACGCACATATCTTATTTTCGGGTAACCAGATTTTAATCCGACCATACTTCTGTTTCTATTTGATGCTTTTTCTTTTCGTTGTGGACCAGGTTAATTTTCAATGATTCATGATCATATTGAGTTTTGATTTTTTTGGAGTTTTGTTCAGACTGAACCAGTTTTTCAAAAATATTTTCAATTAAAAACTATATGTTTGAAAATTAATTATATGTGTTCATTTTAATACATAAAAAGATACAACTGATGACATAACTATTGACTACTTTTCCATAATTCTATTAAAATATGAATTAATTCTTCTTTCATTCCTGGTTCGCGATCGATTCGATTCGGGTTGAAGTGTTTCAGATTTCAAGTTGACTTGAAGCAGAAGTTTTGGTTCTGTTCTGGTACAATCCTACTTGCGCAGGACTCAAATGTAGACCTTACAAACAAACATTCTGTTATATTCTATTATCGTGCTCTATCTTTGTTATTCATTATATTTTTTTTTTCAGTAATTTACTATATTGTCACTAATGTTAAGTCATTTTCTTAAATAATTGCATCTATGAATTTTGAAAATTATTATTTTATTTTTTTTTTTTCGACTGAAAATTTCCATTCTTTTATAAATATTTTTTTATTATTATTTATAACAGCAACATAAAAACTACAAAAAAAAAAAAAAAAAAAAAAAAAAAAAAAAAAGGGCTTAGAAAATTGACAGAAATGTATATTTTATTTAATTTTTATTTTGAATATGTGTATAATATTTATTTGCACCAGATTACGTGTTTCCAGAGATGACACAATGATGATTTTATGATAAATTTTCCATAGGCATAAAAATTTGAAAGTTAATGTGCTAATTCATTTTTTCATAGAGTGTCTCTGAAGTCTAGAATTTCTAAAAGCTTTAATAATTTTAAATACTAACTGAAAAAAGTTTTTTAAAAGGTATTTCGCACTTTTTTCTTTAAACGCATAATTTTATGCGGATATTTTTACATATTCTGTGATACAAAAAGAGGGGCAGCCACTATGAGAAATGTGGCAGATGCAATGTATTTGACGCCTGCTCTTATAGGGTCCGCACCTATAACGTGATCTAAATACCTTTGTTTATCTTTAATAAAAAAAAAAAAATCTTGCACTTTTTAAAATGGAAGCCATCACTGTACAAAAGTGTTCAAAAGTAGGTTATATGTTTAAGCTTGTTTTAAAAAAGGAGGAAAATTTCCCACTCGATAACGAGAAACATTCGTGAACTAATTTTTAAATAAATAAATAAAAAAGAAAGAAAGAAAGAAAGAAAAATAAATAGCAGACATCAGCTGTAAAAAATTTGGAATCAAATAACGTTTTCAATTTTCGATAAATGAATTGCATCTTATGAGATTAATTTCTCACGGTAACGTGGTGACATTAACATTTCTCATTGCATCTTATGTGATTTATTTTTCATTTTACTTTTCTCTGTAAGAGCTTCTGAAAATTTGTTTCAAAATATCATCTTTTCGTATTTAAAACAAAAATATTCTTTGCATTTATCGAAATATAGAAATCTCTACTCAATTTCCCATTTTTTGAATAAGAGTGCTTGCCAAGTTCGTGTATCTAAGATTAAATTTGACTTCTTGAGTGTGTGAGAAAGTTCTCACTATGAATATGATACTGATTTGAGGTATAGTTGAATAGAACGCTGATTAGTGTAACAAATACTTTCATCTATGTATCCAATTATTTTTAATTTGCATTAAATTAAATAAAAAAAATAATTGTAAATTTTAAAAACAAGAAATGGGAAAAAAATCCATTTTCTTTATTTGCATGTTCTTTTAAATTTAGGAATTTTTCAGTGTAATTTGAAATTTGAATAAGTTTAAAGAAACTGTCTATATTGCGCGCATTGAATTTCACTCAATTTCCTTAAAACATTTATGAATCCAATATTTTTGCGTGTACTCTTTATGGATATAATTTTTTAAAAATGAAATACGAAATATTAATTTTATTGAGAATACATTTTTATTGTTTGAACAATTCACACGCACATATTGAAAGAAATTATAAAAATATTTTTACTCTGATTATAAGTGTATAAGATCCTCGATAAACTTCTATATGTATGTTTTTTTAAATCAAACCTTCATAATTAATAGTTCATGTTCTAGTTATCAGTTTTCCATTTTCTATTAGTTCTTGAGTTCCTTACTCTCTGTTTTGAATTGAAATTTTAAAGTATATAACAAGCATATAAAAATATATTTTTTATGAGCATACAATTTTATAAATCTACATTTTGGTAAGCAGATAAAGTTTTTATTTCATTATAAATGATGCTATTTATTTTATAAGAATATACCAACAATTAAATTGCATATATATGCAATTAGAGAAGCAAAAATCTGATATCCGCAGCAGATTTTCTAAAAAGGTTACAGCAAAGAGGGAAAATCCCCTACATGCGCTAATTATGCATTTTTTCATGACCATTTGAGGAAATTCGTATATTTCTGTGACCCTTTCACAAAATTCGAGTTTTTTCGCGATACTTTGTCGAAATTCGCTTTTTTTTCTTCTTGTGAAGAAATTCAGGTTTTTTGCGATGTTTTGATGTAATTCGCGTTTTTTTCGCGATCCTTTGACGAAATTTGAGGGATTTTTTGGGATCCTTTAACGAAATTAGTTTTTTTTTCGCGATGCTTTGATGAAATTAGTTTCTTCTTTCGGGATTTTTTGACAAAATCCGCGTTCCTTCCCCTGATCCCTAGGCGAAATTGGTGAAATTTGCATTTTTCCGGCGATTCCTTGACGAAATTTGCATTTACTTGCAATATTTTTGCTACATTCATATTTTTCCCCGATCCTTTGACCAAATTGACGATTTTTTCTGCGAACAATTGACGAAATTGAGTTTTTGGCGACCGTTTGTCGAAATTGGCCATATTGTTGCGTTACATTTTTAATGTGAGAGTTTTGAGAACCGAAAGCCTTAAATTTTCGAAAAATTGGGAATAGAATCACCTCTATAGTTAGACGGTGATAAGATTTTTTTTTTAATAATTTTTCTTGTGTGTTCTTGAAAAAAAAAGGTTTAAACTGTATTTTGTTTCTTATAATGCAAAATTTATCAAAATATCACACATTCACAATTTTTTATATGTACTCTTGTGTGACAAATTGAAAAAAAGAAATACTGCTTTTCTAATATTCCCCACTACCATGATTGCTTACTTTATACATATTTTTTGTAACATGTATCCTGCTCAGATTAATCTTCTGACCCTACATAGTTCAATATTAATGTTACACTTAATTAATATCCACGTTAAAAGAATTATGTGATTACAGTACACAATTTTGATGTAATTTGTATGTATTTTGTTGTACATGTGTATATATTAAATAAATTATTTTTCACTTTGTATTCTGAATTTTTTTCACACATAAACGTTATTACTTTTATGCGTTTCTTTCGCAGTTTAGCAACTGGAATTTTCAGATTAAGGAGACAGTGGACGTTCAAAAACATTTTCTACAGTTTTTGCTCAATCGTTTTGAAATTTAATACACATATAATTTGTGCAATAATTAAGAAAATTTCTTAATTTCATTAAAAAATATTAATATGCAAATGAGTAATTAATTAATAATAGGCTAATTAGTGATACAAATTAAAAATGCTCCATGCGCATTAAATTTTGTTTCAAAAACTTGTAATTTTTTTTTTTTTTTTTTTTTTTTTTTTTTTTTTTTTTTTTTTTTGTGATAGCTTTATGATATTACATCAAAAATTGGTATACATTTTAAAATTGTACTAAGTAATTTGGCAGAAAATAATTATAAACATATAATATTGTTCATTTCGGATAAAATTCAATGATAAAATATTACTTTTTTTTTACACATATTAATAGCAAGTTTTGTAATAAAGTATATCAACAGCAATATTAACAAGTATTATAAAATTAGTATAAAATTAAGACGAATGGAGCATTTTGAACTTACTCAGTCGGCGAAAACTCTCATTTTGAGAAAACTGGATTTAAAGTTTTATTTTAAGTGCAGATTAACGATTGTTTATGTTAGAAAAACAGCTGTATCTCTGCAAAAAAATTATCAGATTTGAATAATTTTTTTTTTATTTGAAAGTAGAAGATTGCCGGAACATTTTTTCGAAAAAACAAAAAAAAGATTTTTTTAATGTTTTTTGCGATTTTGAACGTCCACCGTCGCTTTAAGAAGCCACTTACTCCTTAAAAATCTCTGAAATCGACACCTATTCTAATATCCAAATAACATAATTTACTTACATCTAAACCACAAACACCTTAATTTGATGGATAAACACTTATGGAAATGAAAACATGCGTCATCTAATTTAGAAATATAATTTCTCCACTTTTTGTTTCCGAAAACAGTTTTTATTACCGAATTAAAAATTTAAAAAAAAATTAGAAATAAAAAGGATGAAAAGTTTTATGTATAAAAAAATACATTATTATGAAATAGTAATTTAATTTTAATTAATTTACGATTATGCGTTGAGAAATAAAATTTTAAATTCTAAAATAAGAAATTAAATAATGTTTATTTTTTTCTTTGTAGTTGCCTTATCTTAAAAAAGTGACAAAAAAAATATGTCTTTTTGAAAAAAATTCGTTTGTTTGCGCTTTCTACCAAGTGTAAAAAATCTGTACATTTTTGATAATCGAATTCGATGTCAAATTAATACGGAAATTTTTGGGAAAAACATGAAATACATTAAAAGAATAGGCGCAATTTTCAAGATGAACATTTTATGCTTATAAAAGAAAGTAAAGAAAAACTATTTTTAATTTCTAGTTATAAATGTTATAAATTGATGATGGATAAAATATATAATGTGAACTTAAAAAAGCCCACAGTCTTACTTAAAAGGCGACTAAAGTGATGAAAAAGTTTTTACAAGTTTAAAATATACATTTTATTTAAAACTTCTTAGTACTTTCAAGCTTTCCAAGCTCATCATCAGAGAATATCTTAATAACTAAATGTTGTTTATTTATACAAATGCGTCACTTTGTTTTGAAGATGAGAGAACCAATAATTACCAGAGTTGAAAGTAGAAGTAGCAGCAGCAAAGGAAATATATATTATTATTAATTACAGTTCCATTTATTTTATGGCATCACTCTGTTCTCATACGTCACTTTTCATGGGTAGAAGAAAATATTTATCTGCCGTACTTTAAATTTTAATACGTAACTTTGCTCCAGTTTTCAGTATTTATTTTCAGGATATTGAAGCATAAACTGGGGATATTGTACGATAGGGCGTCGTTATATACTTGATTTTTTTTACACAGGTTTTCTATGGATTCTCTTGTAGTGGATGCGTAATAATTGGATGTTGGGAAAATGATTTTTGCATGATCAAAATCTATTGTGATATTCTGATAGAAACTTAAACAAGAGTGAGTTGTGGGTTGACGACAAAATTTTATCTCTGCTTTATGTTCTTTTATTCTTTCTTTGATTTTTCTTTTGTGTCATTCCGTCAATCGTTTAAGTTTCAATCAGAATATCGCAATAGATTTTGATCATGCAAAAATCATATTCCCAACATCCAGTTATTACGCATGCACTATAAGAGAATCTATAGAAATCCTGTGTAAAAACAATCAAGCATGTAACGACGCCCTATCGTACAACATCCCCAGTTTATGGTTCAATATCCTGAAAATAAATCTTGAAAACTTGAGAAAGTGACGTATTAAAATTTAAAGTACGGCAGTTAAATATTTTTAGTTATATAAATAAAAAGTAATAAAATTGTTTTTATGTATGTATATAATATAAAATTATTTAAAATACCTTAAAAATCAAATTAGAATTCCAAAATGTTTTCGACCAAATTCAGACGATCATCAGAAGTGTTCATTTCATCTTCAGCGTAGAAATAAACTTTTATATTTTAATGTTTGCGCTTGTACTAAATCTTAAAATTAGTCTTTTTTTTTTCAGAAAATTTCGTCGCTATCCATTTTTTCTTGAATGTGCACAAAATTTTTCCTCTGAATGCTTTGAAATGTTCTATAGCTGTTTGCTATTATGCTTGAAATTTTAAAACTAAATACAGATCAAAAGTTAAAGGTAGTTAATTGCAGCAATATGACCGAAAATTCAGAGAATTTCATAAAATTTAGAAAGTTTTTTTTCTTACTTTTACATTCAAATATATAAAATTCGAGGCAGCGTTTTATTTGTATATATAAAGCAAACTTGAATACAAATATTGGGGGTTTTGAATTGATCTGGAATGCTCATGTTGTATTTTGAAAAGTTCTTCTAACACTTAAAACATCCCGGAAAATTCCTTATTTTTCTCAAAAAAAAAAGTATTTAGTATTTCTTGTGTGATAAATATATACCATAATGCATATAGTGTGCCCTTGATTAGTATTTAAAGTGAAAAAAAAAGTAAAATAAAAAAATGAGTTGTATGTTCCTTGTCGCCTTAAGTGATTAAATTAAAAAAAAAAAATCCGCATAAATTTAATTTCAAATGGCATGTTTCACAAAGAAACAAAAGGGTAGAAAAGAGAACGTAAAAAAGATATAACTGCTTATCAAAATGGCTTTCTCAAAAACGAGAAACTTTCTGACACATTATCAGGCTCATTTATAAACGCAGAGGCAAAACTGGAAAGACTAGCTATTGAAGCAATTTGGAATCGAAATGAGTTTACTATTTTTTGACAAATAAATTACTTATCGAGCTATAAACGATTTTTGTCTAGTGATGAAAAGTCTTTATCCTTTCTCGCACTTCCGCGTCGGTAATTTGGTTTAAAAGCCGGCATTGAGAGAATTTTTAAGAAAGGTCTTTTGCTTTTAACAAAAAACGGAAAAGTCTTCCGGTTACACAGTTTCTGAATAAGAACACAGGGTAATTTCATGATTTTCTGAACATAAATGAATTCAGAAATGTGTCAGAAAGTACCTTCCTTTTATGCGAGAGCAGTGTTCAGCTATACTGCAGAATGTTTCTCAGAGAAAAGAGGGTGTATCTAACAATTATAGTTGTTATAGGGGGCAAACAAAAGAATTGGGATATATTAGAGTCTATAGCAGAAATTTATTTGAAGTGCATTTTGATGGTGTTTTTCTCGGACAAATTCAACGAAATTTATGTAATGTTAAGCATTGCATGAAAGTACAGAGTATTTCGAAAAACTGAAGTTGGATAAATGTAAATTATAAAAGTAGTTGGGAAGTGTTTAATAATCTATACAACCGGCATGATTTATCTTTATCATTTTGGTCACATGTGCTATCTGCAAGAATGAACCTCAGATGGAAAACCAGCAATAATATTTCTTTCTAACTATATATAGTTTCTAACATAGTTTCTTACTTTATCGTAGTAAGAAACAATGTTAGTAACTATATCGTAGTTTCTGACTATAACATTTATTCGAACCATAACTGTCTATAACATTTTAAAATGGAAGCAAAATGATTAATTTTTTTTTAACTTTATAAATTTTCAATATATATTTTTTTATGTATATATGAAGACGTGAGTTTCAAACCTCGCCTTGTCCAGATAATCTAATTTTGGGAAATCGCATAAAACCCGTTGGTTTTCATTGTAAACCAATATTTTACAATGGCAGACATACACGTTAAAACTAGGGTTTTTTTCAGATTATAGTGTTTTTTTTATGCAGGTTCACCTATAGAATAGATTGATAAAAAACACTCGATATTTTAAAGTTTGGATAAGGTGAGTTATGAAACTCCCGTCCTCGTATATAATTACATAATTCTTGAGTTACATTTTAAATGTCTTTCACAGATTTCTAGATAAATAAGGCCTTCGCGGCAACAATAAAATCTATACGTAGAACGGGACATATATGCAATATATCCAACTCTCGATGAGCGTAAAAATGTTCTAGCAATGTATATGTGTCCCCTCGACTGTGACATCAAAATGACGTATGGGGGCATATATACAGGGGTCGGATATACAACCCGCTCGCCAAAAGTAAAAGTCCTAGCATTGGATATCTGCCCCTTGATATGTGTCCCTTTCTGCTGTGACGTTAAAATGACGTATGGGGGCATATATACAGGGGTCGGTTATCCAACTCTCTCGCCAAAAGTAAAAGTCCTAGCATTGGATATCTGCCCCCTTGATATGTGTCCCCTTTGCTATGACGTCAAAATGACATATGGGGGCATATATACAGGGGTCGGATATACACCCTTCGACGAAAGGAAAATTCTGTAGGACTGGATATGTGTCCCCTTCAGCTGTGACGTCAAAATGACGTATGGGGGCATATATACAGGGGGTGGATATACAGCTCTTGAGAAAAATAAAATGCTCTGTATTGGATATGTGCCCCCTTCTGATATGGGGGCATATATACAGGGGTCGGATATACAATTCTCGAATAAAGTGAAATGGTGTAGCACTGGATATGTGTCCCCTTCTACTGTGACGTCAAAATGACGTATGGGGGCAGATATACAAGGGGTAGATATCAGGCACCTCGTCATATATACCCCATATTGGCGCATTTTTTTCCGGCGTCAATTTGGCGAAAACATCAACAGCATATACAACAACATCTAGGTTACCATATCCAGCAAAATAACGACACTTTGGCGCCAGTTAAGTACCCGTTGCGTATATGACATTGGCGTCAGAAAAAAATCGCGCCAATATGGGGTGTATATGACATCTGTTCCGGTCAATCCGCCCCAGTCTCTCCTAAATGAAACTGTACCGATATTTAATTTTTTTTTTTTTTAAGAAGTTAATAGTATTCTTTTGATCCTACGAGAAATAAGAATTAGTTTATTTTATGGAAATACGTCATTATGTAAATGTGACATTATGATAACAGAAGTTCTGTATTTGAACATAAGGAACAGGAAACATGCAATCATTGTTGTGAATAGTAACAATTAAACTTTTAATAAGACTTTGTAATAGATGCATAAAGAAATATTTAAATTGATTGTATAAAATATTTTAAATGCTTTTATATAAGAAAAGTTTTTTCAGTGAAATCATAGCTTTATTATATTTTACTTCTTTGTCTGAACAATATATTTCAAATATAATTGATCTTAAAGATAGTAATGTGAAATACATCTTCAAATAGAAAATTGAAAATTGAGACACATATTATTTGCAACTTTACCTGTTTATAAAGTAAATTAACATTTTACAAATTGATATAATATTCTACGAAACTTAAAATTTCTTTGGGAGTTTAATGGTATTTTATTAAACATGTTAATTAAACAAATATATATAAAGGAAAATATGCCGCAGTTTAAATGTCTTTTTTTTTTTAAGCTAAACTCTTGAAATTCTACGGAAAATAAAAATTACTTTATTTTATCCAAATGCGGCAATATATAAATGTGACATTGTGATAGAAGTTTTGTAGTTGAACGTAAGGAACAGGAAATATGCAACCATTGTTGAGAATAGTAACTGTTAAAGTTTTGAAAACCTTTGTAACAGATGCATTAAGAAATATTTAAATTCATTTTATAAAATATTCTGAATGATTTTATATATATAAAAAAATATTTTTCATGAAATCATTGCTTTATACAATTTTACTTCTTTATGTGAACAATACATTTCAACTATGATTCATCTTAAAGATGGCAAGCTAAGAAAAAAATCTTAAAATAGAAAATTGGGGCACATAGTATTTTTAACTTTATCTGTTTATAAAATATAACAAGTTGGAAATTGCTCGTCAAACGTGGCAAATGAGGTGCGTTCGTACTATAACTAGTTTTATAATTATTTTTTGCACCCCATATTGTACTGAATGTATACTTTTTTGCACTTCATAAAGCGCATAGTCTGATACATCATTAAAATGCACTTCCAATAATTTTTTCCCATTCCCCGTAATGTAACGGAACACTTTTGACTGTCCCTGTAATTAAACTATACATCCGATTTTCCTAAAATTTGAAATAGCTCAACAAAACTTTGCAACAATTATATCTTTAAAATTTCAGACCATTCGGAAGGCTGTAATATCATTAAAATGCACTTGCAATAATTTTTCCCATTCCCCGTAATGTAACGGAACACTTTCGACTGTCCCTGTAATTAAACTATACATACGATTTTCCTAAAATTTGAAATAGCTCAACAAAACTTTGCAACAATTATATCTTTAAAATTTCAGACCATTCGGAAGGCTGTAATATCATTAAAATGCACTTGCAATAATTTTTCCCATTCCCCGTAATGTAACGGAACACTTTCGACTGTCCCTGTAATTAAACTATACATACGATTTTCCTAAAATTTGAAATAGCTCAACAAAACTTTGCAACAATTATATCTTTAAAATTTCAGATCATTCGGAAGGCTGTAATATCATTAAAATGCACTTGCAATGATTTTTCCCATTGGCCGTAATGTAAAGAAAAACTTTTGACTGTCCCTGTAATTAAACTATGCATCCGATTTTCCTAAAATTTGAAATGGCTCGACAAAACTTTGCAACAGTTATATCTTTAAAATTTCAGATCATTCGGAAGACTGTAATATCATTAAAATGCACTTGCAATAATTTTTCCCATTGGCCGTAATGTAAAGAAAAACTTTTGACTGTCCCTGTAATTAAACTATACATCCGATTTTCATAAAATTTGAAATGGCTCGACAAAATTTTGCAACAATTATATATTTGAAATTTCAGACCATTCGGTTGGGTAGTTTTTGCTCTGTTACATGCGGACAGACGGACGGACGGACGGACAGACGGACAGACGGACGGACAGACGGACAGACGGACGGACAGACGGACGGACTGAACGACGACTATAGGTGCTACGTATTTATATAATTACGAACGCACCTAAAAATTGATATAATACTCTATGAAACTTAAAATTCCTTTGGAAGTTTGGAAGTTAATTTATTGAACATGTGATTTAAACAAATATATATATAATGAAACTATGCCGCAATGTAAATGTCTTTTTTATTTTTTTTTAAAGAAGCGAGGCTTTTTTAGGTAGATTTCGTATGAAATACTACCTATTGGGATCGTTCCTATGTCGGAATTTCTGAAAACTTTTTGCAGATCTACTCCGATCATGACCCCTAGAACCCCAAACCACCCTCAGTAAAAAACTTTATATAGCTATCTATCTATCTATCTATCTATCTATATCTATATATATATATCACTTTCTTCTGGACACGATAACTTTCGTAATTCTGCACCAATCTCTTCCAAACTGATACATAAAATCAATGGGCATAAAATCTCGGTCAAGTTCGTTAACGGGCAAAGTCGGACCAAGGGGGTGGAAATAGGGAGGGGTTTTGTGAAAAGAGAAAACCCCCCATAACTTCTTAATTTTTGTACATATCAAATCAGTTTAAAGTTTTTATTACTTCTAAAAATAGGACCAAAAATTTATGTATCACAGATTTTTGATAAAGTTAAAAATGGGCACAAGGGGCGCAAAAAATAGGTGTTTTGGGAGAAAAAAATTCATAACTTCGTCAATTCTCAAGATATCAAATCCAATTAATTTTATTATAAATCTCCTTAACATTATCTATAACTTTTATACTCACAAGTTTTTGATAGGCGTAATTCGTACCGCAAAAACAATTAAAAACGAAAACAAAAAGGGGGTTTGAAGAAGAAAAAAATCCATAACTCCGTCAATTCAAAAGATATAAAATCCCCATGAATTTATCATATGTCTTCATAATATTGTCTACAACATCTATATAGACAAGTTTTGGATAGGACCAATTCTTACAGCAAAAACAAATTAAAAATACATAGCGGTTGAAGAAAAAGATCATCTTAGTAAGGGTGTATTCCAATCAAAACTGCTTATTTTCTGACGCATTTTACAATTCATTTTTGCTCTCAAAGGCTTCCAATTGGTACGTTTTCTTACTCAGAAACTATATAATGTGCCGTAATGGTCGATTTTTTGATAGAGGCACAATATATTTTTAAAAATGCTGTTAAAAAGGGCATTTTGAACCAAATTTACCGAAGCGGATTGTGTTGGAAAAATCATTGTATTAAGGATGCACTCAAATCCAAATTGCTTATTTTCTGACACATTTTTAAATTCATTTTCGCTCTCAAACGCATTTAATTGGTATATTCGCTTATTCAGAAACTATATAATGTACCGTAATGATCGATTTTTTGATAGAGGCAGAATATATTTCAAAAAATGTTGTCAAAGTGGGCATTTTGAACGGAATTTCCCGAAGTGATTGTGTTAGAAACGAAAAATATTGTCTTTCTGAGAAAATAATTATTTATATATCAAGTTTTAATTAATTGAACAAAAAATAAAAACACAGGTCGCTTATAAATCTCTTTCAAAAATCACGTCAACAAGTTTCATATTTTTTTTTTTTTTTTTTTTTTTTTATTAAAAATTAATCTGGAATTATGCCAGAAAATTTCGAGTTGTTGAGCATGGAAAAGTATTTTTTTGAATACCGCCCTAACATGATTCTGATAAAACCAGCTATTATATAAAAATGAAATAAAAACTCGTCAAAATCGGAAGATAAAATTGTTAAAGTGGATTTATCTCTAATCATGATTTAGTTTTTGTTTCTGAAATTAGTATATTTGACTTCGAAATCTACCTCTGTTTGTAGGCCGGGCCGGCAGGGATTTTTTTAAATAAAGACTCTTTAAACTCTACTGATAATAAGAATTATTATATTTTATGCAAATGCAGCATTATGTAAACGGGACATTATGATAGAAGAAGTTTTGTAGTTGAACATAAAGAAAAGGAAACACACAATCATTGTTGTTAATATGAACTATTAAACTTTGTAATATATACATAAATAAATATTTAAATTAACTGTATAAAATATTCTGAATGCTTTTATATAAGAAAAGATTTTTGATGAAATCATAGCTTTATACGATTTTAGTTTTTTATTTGAGCAGTAGATTTCAACTATGATTCATCCTAACAATAGTAAGCTAAAAAAATCTTTGAATGAAAGAAAGAAAAAAAAAAAAAAAAAAAAGGCCACTTTTCATTTTATATATATATATATATTTTTTTTTTCTTTTCTTTTTTTTTTTCTTTTTTTGAGGTAAATTAAATTTATTGGTTTCTAAGATGATAATACTGTGCAAGTCTTCAAAATTATTTAGAAGATCAATGCCGTTTTACAGAAGAACAACAGAATAATGAATATATATATACAGGGTGTCCACTCTTATCGGTGTCCAATGGCTAATTTTTAAACCGTTAGTCATGGACATATAGTTCTAATTACAAAAATGTTTTAAATGGGGTAAATAAATATTTTAAAAGCGATTTGGGTCAATAAAAACATCTTAAAAAATTACGAAATTTAAATTTTTATACGATCCTCCAATCCCATAACTTATATTTAGTAAAATTTTCTTTTTACACTGACAAGCAATACAAAAATGTCCCGTTATTCTACGATTAAAATTGACCGAGTAATAGCTGTTTAAAGCTGGAGCATATTTTTTTGCTGCAAATAGGGGGTCATTCACAAATTTAGTCGAAATATAATTTCGTTAGATATTAAAAAAAAAAAAAAATGGTTGAGAGTAAAATTAACATTGCAATATAAATTTGAAATCTTTAATCATTCTGACATATTAATGAAAAATATACAATTTGTAATAAACATTTAAGAAGAAAGAAAAAAAAACAGAATTTTTGTTAAATAAAATGATTCTAAATTAACAGTCTCAATTTTTTACAAAATGATACGTATTTTAAAATATTATTAGATTCCACTAGCCTCCAAAAGTTGGGTTATGTAATTTTTTTTAGCCTATGATAATAGATTCTTGTGTATTCTGTACCGCTGAATCCAAAATTGACCTTCATTTTTTACCATCATATAAAGATTTTCAGGTAAATTTTAAAGTTAAAAAAAAAGAAAAATTGCGAAAATTTGATACTATAAAATAGATGTGATTGTTCTGTTTTTAACTTTTAATGATTGATTTTTATGTGTTTTTTATCGCTGAATCCGAAAATGATCTTCATTTTTAACCATCACATCAGGATCTTTCGCAATTTCAAATTTCAAAGTTAAAAAGTTCAAAGTTAAACTTGAACCTACTCCCCCATCTCATCGGACCACTCAGCTGTTTAGCTCTAAGAATCCTAGAATAAGCAAAAATATTGAATAAATTATTGAATAAAATAAAATATAATAAAATTAATAAAGTTTTACACATGTTTTATAGTATGAGATTTTTGCTTTAACTTACATATTTACGATTTGCAAAGAAATTCTAACGTGATGGTTAAAAAAGAAGGTCATTTTCAGATTCAGTGCTAAAAATACGTAAAAATCAATTATCAAAATTTAAAAAACACAGCCATCTCCTCTACTTTATAGTATCCAATTTTTGTTATTCTTTATTTTGACAATTTATGATTTGCTAAATATCCTGACATGATGGTTAAAAATTAAGGTAATTTTCTAATTCAGTGCTAAAAAATACATAAAAGTTAAAAAAAAACAACAATCGCAGTCTTGTATTATCTAATCTAAAACTTGTAAAATAAGTATAAATATTAACCACCGAAAATCATAATAATATGAGATTGTTATCGGATTTGCGCCAGTATGTAAAATGCAATCTCGAACGGATATTTGAAAGTGAGTTAAAGTTCGAGTACAAATTTTGAGCTGGAAAAAAATACATATGATCGTTGATGTAACATAAAAACTTGTAAAAATAACATAATTTTTGTTAAAAGAAATCATAAAAGAAACAGTCTCAAATCCTGACAAAATAAAACATATGTTATTTTAGCCAATCTGAAACTTAATAAATGTTAACTTAATCGTAATACTTGAAAGATTTTTTTTTCAAAGTGCAGATACACATGAAATAAGCCTCGAATACTTTAAGCACTTGGTATGTGACGCCTCAAAGCCAAGCCGAACTCATTTGTTTTCAGAGCAGAAAAGTGGCATAAGTCATGCATTTTTAAGGTTTCATAACTCGCTCAATTTTAGTGTTATGTGAATGGGACTTTTTTTTTTGTCTTACTTGTTAGTGTAATTGGAAAATGTTACTAAATATAACTTATAGGACCGGGAGACCGTATAAAAATTTAAATTTCGTATTTTTTTTTTAAAGAAATGTTTTTATTGACCCAAATCGCTTTTAAAATATTTCTTTACCTCATTTAAAACATTTTTGTAATTGGAACTATATGTCTATCAGTAACGGTTTAGGAATTAGCCATTGGACACCATTGAGAGTGGACACACTGTATAGAAAGTAATTTCGCCGTTCAAATTTTTCTATTCTTGTGAACAAAGTGATAAGTTGTTTTTTATTTTATTTTATTTTATTTTTATTTTTTTTTTAAGAATTAATGTTATGTAAATGCGTCAATACGAAAGGAATCATTTTCTTCGGTAAAAATTGCAAAAGCAAAGAGGCATTTAATGAACTGAATAGTAACTATTTTTCTTAAGTTAGATGACTGTTTGTAATAAGCAGGGTTGCTTAATTTAAATCAGCTTGATTTAAATCGGGATTTAAATCAGTTTTTTCAACGTTGATATTTTCAGGCTAAATAAAAATAAAATTCACCATTCATGTTGGATTAAAAATTACCTTTTAAAATCTTTAAATAAAACTTCCCTCAATTTAAACTACTATAATTTTATGAAAGTAAATGCAACTTCAATGAAAATTTTATGTAATGTATCCATAGTGCATTCTAAAAAAAACTGATAATTGCTCTCTCATTATTATTATCATTATTATTATCATTATTAATTTTTTGTACTAAATGTTCACTTTATTTTTGCAAGTTAGATGCTTAAGTTAAATTATTTAATATAATAGCATTTTCAAAGGATTGTTACTTCTTCTGAAGTAGGTTACATATAATTCGCAAGTTTGTTTCATGTTTAATTAATTAGAACTGGAAATTACAGTATCCCATACATTAATGATTGATGTGTTGATCAAATAATATGATCGATACTTGGGCTAATTATAACATAATAAATATTTGGACTGTTTGTCTAACATTGAATTATAGAATTCCAATTTCATGTTTCTTCTATAACTGAAAATACTTTAATCTATGTGACTGATCCCTTTTTTCCTTTCTTTTCATAGAATTCATTGCTTACTGTAATGGAAAATGGGAAAAATGTTATTGTATCTTATTCAGGGATTTATTGAATCAATTTTTTTTTTCAGTGTCCTGTTTTTGTGGAATTGTGAACAGTTTTTATTTTTATTTTTGAAACATCTAATCACAATTTTGTGGATTTGACTTTATTATTATATACCTGTTCTTACTTATGTTTTTAACAAGATCGTTTATGCATAAAAACTTATGTAATAGGTACTTTGGTTGCTTTTTATGTTTTTATTAAGTTTTTAACAACATGTTTTATGTTTTTAATAACAATTTTTACTTATGATTTTAACAAGATCGTTTATATATATAAAAGTTGCGTAATGAGTACTTTGGTGACTTCAGTTTTTTTTTTTTTTTTTTTTTTTTTTTTTTTTTTTTTTTTTTAATGATTAAATTTATGATATTTTAAGTTTAGAGACGGATAAATTTAATGAAAGGTCTATTTTTAAGACAAAGAATTTGTGAAAGATTCTGTTCTAAAATGAAAATTTTTGTGAAGGGTATCGTTTTAAGATTTAAAAATTGTGAAAGTCTTTAGGATCCGTTTTTTTTTTCTAAACAGATCCCTGCTATTTCTAAGCTAAGCACGCATTTCTACTGTCAAGTAAGCATGATTGATTTCTGAAATTGTCAATTTCAGAGAGCTAGATAACACTGACAATTGATAGCTACAGTCTTTCAGTTACGTGATTATCTTGCATCCGGTAACAGTTTTGTGAATCATTAGTATCCTATAGTGTGAATCACCAGTTGGAACAATGTCGTTTATAAATGTTAGTTACAGAACACAAGGTTTTTGAATTTTTTGGTGCGTCAGGAAAATTGCTGGCAGAAAGTAAGATCCAATGCGGCTTTATTATACAGAAAAAATATTGTTTCAGTAAAAGGCGTGATAGCAGTATGCAAATAATACGTAATTTAAATACATTATAATTATGCAAATAATTCTTAAATTTATTTCTAATTAAAATGCGTATTTTAATATTTATTTTCATTCAAAATATATTTTTAAAAATTTTCCCGTAATTATTATTTGCTTTCAAGGTTTTTAATTTTTCAATATTAAAATGCAGATATGAATTCGATTAAAATTATCTGTTTTCTACAATTTTCTTTTTGTTATTATTATTTCAAATGTCGATTCGCATGCTTTTCCGAGAAGATCGTATCAGTCATTTTTTCTTACGCCTTTAAAATATAGTTCTGTCCAGCTCTGGTCTGCTATTGGTAGTAAACCCCATCCGTAGTGCCGTAAATAATCCTACGCACACTGATATAAATGCCGAATCATGACTACGCTGCGCAGCCCAGAATTTCGTGTCACCCGTTGTCTTAAAAGTACTACGTCTGATGTAAGGAAGAGAGCCCCCGGAATATAGAACGATATCGTAACACCTTATTGAAAATGTAGTTTATGATGACATGATATGACTAACTGCTAAAGTTTCAACATTGAAAGTTTCTAAATATTTTATAGAGCTGTAACCTATGCTTAATTTGTACTGTACTTAATTGACCTATAACAAAGTTTTTCCAAACGGATAATTCTGTTTTTTACTTAATGGTGAAACCCTTATAGCTTTGATCCATGGCAGAGAGGCTAATGACGACTGCAAACAAGCTATTCTAATAGATTTGCTTCATTATTTATCTACAAGATCAGTAGTAAAATTGTGTTGATTAATGTTTTAGAATTTGGAATTTGTGAGTAGCTTTCGATGTTCTAAGAGAGTTACAGTGAGTGATTTATGGTTATGACCTCAGTTTTCGTCTGAATGTTGAAAATAATCACAACACGTATATTACTTTAACGTTCTAGAAAAAAAATTCAAAAAGAAACAAATATCATTTTTTTTAATGTAAAAACGTCAAATTTGAAGCCCTTTTTGGCTCCTCAAAATAATTTAGAAGAGTAGGAAAATTTCATATTCTTAATTCTAAACCCCAAAGCTTACCAACAATAGCAAATTTCTAGGTGAAAAAAATTAACCATAATTTTTGTTCCACCCTAATATATAATTTTCGTATGATATGAAATGTTTTAAAATATTCTGTAATCTTTTTTAAATCTTTAATGTGAAATTTAGTAAAAACTCCGCAGTCTATTGTAAAACAATTGGTGATGTTACATAATAGAATATTACCCAGAGAAAACCTGTTTTATCACTTTTGAAAAGAAACTTTCACCGAAAATAGAAAACATGCAATCATTGTTCTGAATAAATACGGTCAATAACACTTTGTAACAGAAGGTGTTCATAAAACGTGACATAAAATATTCTAGAATGCTTTATTAAAAAAATGAATTATTTTAACTCTGTAATATTTTACTTTGTTATTTGAATTACTTTTTTTGATATGATTGCTTTCAAAGAAAAAATCAAAGCTGTTAGATTAAAACGAAATCTTTAAATACAAAATTTGGCACATTTTCTTTTCACTCTTTCCACATTTCGGGATAAATTAACATTTTACTAATTTGGACAATTCTTTACCAAACTTAAATTTTTTTGGGAGGTTTAATGGTGTGTTATGGAACTTGCAAAAAACACATAAATGAAACTATTTAGCGATTTAAATTGTTCTTTTTTCTGAAATTAGAGATGAGTAGTTTTTAAACTTTATTCGAAATTAAATTTACGGAAAAAGATGCGTATTTTATGAAAATGATAATTTATGTGACTATGCAATTATGATAAAATATATTTTGTAGTGGAACAGAAGAAACTAGAAATATTCAATCATTGTTCTGAATAGTAACTATTTAATTTTTGGTGATGTATTGTATGAGATGCATATGTTGCATTGTATCAGATGCATTCAACTGGTTCTAACTACTTTTGTAAGAAAAGATTTTTGAGTAAATACTTTTCGAATAATATTTTTCAGCATAATAAAACACACATGCTACAATATATATTAAAACACGCATACACATATAAATAACGCCTTCATTCAACAGTTAAAGGTATATATAAATATTATACAGATATACGTACAATAAATACAATAAACCCAACTGGAGTGAAAAATTAGGCAGAGCTAGGAATAGAACCCGGGACCACAGTATACAAGACTGCTGCTCTAACCACTGAGCTAGTCCGGCCGATACCTGCGTCTGCAATTTCTCACTAATAAACCATGTTGGGCAAGCCACCAGCCATCTATACAACAGCCTTGGATGACCGGACAACGATGAATAGATTTTACTATTACATCGATCTACGAAATTAAATATTTTCCTCCGAGTTTTTTTCTTTTTGAGGTAAATTAAACTTTTTCTTCAAAGATGGAAATGGTTTTCGAAATTATTTAGAAGTTTAACGACATTTTATAGACTGTTAAATATAATAAGGAATATTAAAAAAAAAATGAAACACTCTTGCTGTTAAAATTTTTCTATTCGTAAGAAAGAAGTACTGGCATCCCGTGACTTATGTATTATGTGACTTACGTAAATTCGCAGTTACGTAATACGAAAATTACATTTGTGAACATACTAGCGTACGTTTGATAAGCATTTGAATACTTTTGATATTTATTTTATAAATAAAATATATAATTATAAACCACAACCCTAATATAGTTTAAATATTAGATAGAGTTATATTTTTATTGATATATACAATCAAATCAATAACAAAACAACTTAATCTTTATTGCTAGTTATTCATAATAGTCATATAATGCATAGTAAATACAGTTTGTGCTTATCAATCATTATTTTATTTTGTGAGTGTTATTCATTTGTCTTGCCATCAGAAATTTATGGAGAGTAGGTTAAATTAGTCATCTTTAATTATTTCGTATTTTTATAGTCGTTTGATGTAGATTCAAAATTGTTATAAATCAATTCACCAATGTTAGATATGTAAATCCCGTATTCCACAAGATATTTGAAAAGTGTTCTTTAAGTTTGTTTTTATAGTTTTTCCTACTTTTGTAGTTTATATACGACTAAATACGGCCGCATGATGCTTTATTTATTAAATAATATGATATAAATAATATATATATGTTGCATTAGGGCAACATTGGGTTATTTTATCGTTGAAACTGCAGTACTGGCTGTCTCAATATCAGTTGCGGATCACATCCAGCAATAATAGCGTAATAGAAGTGGTCAGAACAGGTAATTCGATCCTGTTAAATTAGTATAACAAATTGATGAATAGCAGTCGTCGAGTGAAGGATATGGAATACATCTTTCCGTGAAGTTTCCCCAGAATAAATTGAAAAAACACATAATATCAACTTAGCACTTTATTAGAACATCTTTCGGTGGCGCAGTTTCCACCAAGTAATTAGCCATCTCTCCATAGCAGTAATTAGGGCTAAAACATAATCGAATAAAGGGATAAAACAAAGTAGGTAATCAAATAAATGGACGGTGACCAGGGGATGGTATATAAACTGAAAATACGACTCAAATCTGCTGAAACACAGCGAGCATCGACTTTTTGTTCCTCAAGTGTAAGATACAAATATGACGTAGATCGCGCTATCAACCAATTAATAATTAAGAATATCACGTCATGAAAAAAGTGCGGACAGAGCAAGCGGATGAATTTGAAGGGAAAAAGGATAACCTCAGAAATGCGCGGGAAAGTAAAAATGGAAGCTAAAAGAACATTCTAGAAAGAAAAAAGCGCGGAAATGGAACATTTAATTTAAGATAATACTAAAAGCGTAATATTTAAGCAATTTAGACAAGTGAGACATTAAATTAAAGAGAATTTAACAGAGTTAACGATAGAGATTATTTAAGAATAAGGATTTAGTGAATATAAAGTAGTAATTTAGAATACGATAAGGAAATCGCGGAATTAGATCTAATAATGTAACACACACACACACATATATATATATATATATATATATGTGTGTGTGTGTGTGTGTGTGTAATAAATGTTGCAGTTTCTTACAGAATTTTACCTATAAGCTACTTACAAATTCGACTTACGTAAAATTCAACTTACGTAAAACTTTACGGAATGCATTACTTACATAAGTCGGAGGATGCCTGTAATAAGTACTTTTTAAATTTTTAAATTATTATTACTATATAAATGAGCCAATACGAAAGAAGAAATTTCGAACCGGTAAAATTTGCAAAAGGAAACTGAGAATGAGCGGGAATTGCTTAAAGATGTTTTATAATTTGAGTTATACCACTTCAAGTCGATTTTCAAGCTCAATTACATTTAGTACAATAGTAAGGTATCTTTGCTGCATATAAATAAAATCATATACAGGGCTATGCAAACGACTGGCTATGGACAGTAATTCCAGGAGGTGTGATTTAAGTAGTTTAAGTGATCTCAAGATCCTTAAATCTTCAAAATTTTCGAAAACTTATTTTTTTTTAGATGTTAAACTCCAACTCCTATCTTTTCTGAACATTTTGATATAATTGTTTCCTCGAAATTCCCGTTAGAACAGAAGTTATTTCTTCTAGAATTATGCTCAACAGATGAAGCGGCGTTTCTGAACCTTTGAAATTATTTTTCTCCAAATGACGTTTTTGGGCATAAGGCGCAGGATATCTCACTAACTTCTGAATATTTTTCATGAAATTTTCAAAACACATGTTTCATGTTAATCTGTATAAACGGAACCTATTGTTCTGAACTTTATTATTGTTTTTAATTGAACCTTTCATCTTCATTGTTCAAAAAAATGTTTTTTAGGTGATTATGCAGTTGAAATATTCAAATGTTTGCATTAGCTAAATACAACTTTGTATTAAAAATATAAAAAGTCTTTAAATGCAAATTTATTTAGGTTAAAGAGAATTATTAGAAACTGCATTATAATCAGGCAGGAAAAAATTCGTTCTAGTTGCAAAATTATTTTGTAATCCTGCGCGTAAGCTGTTATACCAATTTTCTGCTCGACAAATGTCTGACAGTTTAGATAACTGTATAAATGCTAATTCTGAATCTTGCAATTTTCTAAATACATTAACTGAAATAACACACTTATGTCTTTCATCCCAATAAATATTGTATCTTTAGTTCTTATGCATTTTAGATATTAAATGTTGAAAACAGTCTCTTTTTTCCAACTTTTCCAATTTTTCCAATTTTAAGTCCTGAGACGCCTTAAGCATGCTTTTGCCTGAATTAAATTTTAGCATATGAGGCATGTATTAAAATCTGTATGTCATGTACAGCGCTGTACGAAATAATCCAATTAAGTTTTCCTATTGGTAGAAACTGCTGAAGGGGAATTTCTAACTGTGTTACGCGTTTTCTTACTAAACATAATTTTAGCATACTATGTTGAATCTGTACAAATCTATAGATCATATACAGAGCTCCTGAGATACAAAGAACTGGATTACTTTTACGGTTACGGTAATTATTGAAATCTGGTTTTGAAATGTGGTATATGCTTTCTAAAATGTTTATTTCTTCACTTTATTTCTTCTTGCACACTAGTTTCAGTAGCCGTACCATACCGTCATCAGTGCGAAATATGACTGCTCAGAAAAGAAAATTGCTGAAATATGTGTAGGAGAAGTGGATTCGACTATAAAGTTTATTAGCTAATAAAATTACAGGAAACAGCCAATGAAAGAGAAGTGGATTCAAAGATAAAGGTTATTAGCCAATAGAATTACGATAGAAAATTTTACGAAACGGTGCCATGTGAGCGGATTCAAAGATCAAGTTTACTGGCCAATAGAATTTCAGGAAAATTTAGGGAACATCCAATAAACTTGATCTTTGACTCCGCTCAAATGGCTTGTTTTCTAAAATATCCTATCGTAATTCTATTGGCTAATAAACCCTGTCTTTGAATCCACTTCTCTTTCTTTGGCTGTTTCCTGTACTTTTATTTTCTAATAAACTTTAGCGTTGAATCCATTTCTACTACATATATTTCACACATTTTTCTTTTCTGAGCAATCATATTTTGCACTGATGACGGCTATGGCTACTGAACCCAGTTTGCAAGAAGAAATAAAATGTTTTGGAGCTTTGAGCGTTGTATTTTATTTATATTATGCTGCGCCTAGTAATTTCCTATTCTAAGTTTACTTAGGTATCTTCTTTACCTTATTAAAATGCTGAGTTTTGTTAAAGAATTCTGGAAGTGTTGAAAAGTGATTCATAATCTTCGCATGACGCGCGATTTCTCTTTCTTATTTACATCTTTAATCTGAAATTTATTAACAACTACGCAGTCTGTTGTAAAATATGGGATGGTATTACATAATAGAATATTATACAGAGGAATTCCATATTACACTCTCTAGAGAAGGATTTTATCCGTGACAGGAAACCATGTAATCGTTTTTTCTCCAGTAACTGTAAAACTTCAGATAAAACTTTGGAATATGTGCTAATATAAAACCTTTAAATTGTTTACATGAAATATTGTGAAGTCTTATATAAGCGAAAAAAAAATTTGACACATTTCATCTCGGTAATAATTTACTTCTTTATTCGAATAATACATTTCTAATATTATTTCTTTCAACGTAAAAGCGAAGTTAAAATTAAGGATCGATCGAAACAGGTTTTTAAAGTCGAAACGAACACCGAATTTCGGTAGTCTTCCTATTTTAGGCCGAAAACGTAAATTAAAATATTTAAGTTATGAATACATACTTAAATATACAGATTTGTTAATTAATTATACATGTAATTATACATGTGGCCCTAGTTGGCTCCGTGTTCCACGGACCAAAACTTCCTTTTTTTTGTATAAAATAAAACGTACAGTCGTGGAAAAAAAAAAGTAAACACCCCCTACTAACTCCTCAACAAATTATCGTAGAAGAAAGTTACTGATACCAAACGATTGAAAATAAAGTCTACTTTTAAATGGTGTATATAAATTTTGCTTAGGGGGCCATCTACATATTAAAACAAACCATAAATTCATTTTTTTCAAAGGAAATACACAATTCTGACATCATAAATGAACTCTACACATTTCAATTAGCCTAAAAACCAATTTTTATGCAATTCGTACCATAAGTTTCCGAGAAATTAATTATTATAAAACGTGCTTATTTTAAGGGATGTATCCAAATTGAAGTTCCGTAGTCGATTGTTAACCGAGAGAGCCTTCTTCTTGATCAAGGCAGTCAATAAAGCTTATTAGACAACGGGACAGCAGAAGAAATTTCAAAATATCTACTCACTTCTATCATAGACGGCCCCTTAAACCATCATTTTGCCGTTTTTTAAGCATAATTTGAAAACTATTTGGAATAAAAATGTGAAATTTCGGATTTTCATAAAGCAGGACTTAATAAATCTAAATCCATAAAAAAAATTGTAGGTTGCAATTCATAATTTTTTCGAATATTAATTTCATAATTCATAATTCATATCATAAAATTATAAAAATTGCAAATTCAGCGTATTTATGTTTGGGCACATTAGTATTATTGCTACACAAAAAAAATAGCACATTAGGAGCATAATTTCAGGAGATATAAATAAATATATGAAAATGTAATTTAACATTAGAAGCACTAAATTTTGAATGTTTATAATTCAAAAACTTATCATTCAAATGACTTGAAATTTGGTGTCTGGGCATAGTTTGAACCGAAGATTTGAAATATCTCGTTAAAATTGGGTATTGCCATTGAAAAAAATGAGGTTTTGGTTCGTTTTAATATGTAGATGGCACCCTAAGCAAATTTCATATACATCATTTAAAAGTAGACTTTATTTCCAATCATTCGTTACCAGTAACTTCCGTCTACGATAATTTGTCGAAGTGTTAGTAGGGAGTGTTTACTTTTTTTTTTTCCACGACTGTACTTAATTCATCTACGACACAGAATGAATTTCTAATTATACAAGTTTTAACTAATCACAAATTTTAGGTAATTATACCTCGATTTAATTTTATAATGATTTGTGTAAATGGTCATCTGTTAAATAATATAAGTTGAAACTGGTGTGAAAGAATAAGAACTAAATAATTCTTCTTAAAACACAATCTTTTTTAAGCGTTAGGCTTTTTGAAAAATTTTACTCTTTCTTAATCCGGCTCAAGGAAGACGTGCTTCTACTACTAAAGCAGCAACAAAACTGAAATAAAAGATAAGGCAAAGGAAACAAGCTGAAGAAACAGCAAATAGGAAAGTAGAAATCAACTGCTAATAGGAAAGAAGAAGACAACAGTCAATCACAGAAGAGTACAATCAAAACAAAAGAACACAGAGTAGGAAATTGGAAAATAAATAAAAACATAAATACACAAACATAAAAAGAATAAATTATAATAAAATGAAAATAAACATATGTAAAATATGGGAAGAAATGAAATAAAATGGAAATGAAAAAAAAGTAAATAAGAAAAAATAAATAAAATAAAATAAAACTAAATATCAAGCTAATATAAATTAAAACAAAAAATAAATTATATGGTAGGGCGGAAAAGGTTTTTCTAAGCTCCAGAGCTTTCAGTATTGTGAAATCAAATTTATCATTAACATAACTTCACGATTAAGATAAATAGCTAAATTTTCAAGAAAGTTTAATTCAGAAATACTATTGTCAGTAAAGATAATTTTAGCATTTTGAAAATTAAAACTATGGCCGTAATCCCAAGAATGCTTGGCAATAGAGGATTTGGAAATTTCTTGATTATTTACATAACTGCAGTGTTCTTTTAAGCGGATTTCGAGATTTCTTTTAGTTTGATAATTATAAGATAAATCACATCCATTACAAGGAACATTATTAATTCACCCGTTTACGAAGATGAAGAACAGAAGATTTAGTGGAGGGGAATTTGAGTTTATTGACAGATTCAAAGAAAACGTTAAAATTTAATTGCCTTAAAACTTTAGCTAATTTGGAACATAAAGGGTAATAAAAGGGGAGAACAATAAATTGATCAGGTTTGCATTTCACAGCTTTGGAATGAATAGATTTACCAGACGGTCTGTTGAATTTCTTTACAGCATTATTGATAACAGAAGGATTGTAACGTATTTTTACAGCAACTGTTTTTAAGTAATTAAGTTCATACTTAAGGGATGCAGAGTCAGAACAAATTTCGAGAGCACGATTTAGACACGTGTAAGAAACATCGATTTTTTGGTTGACTAAATGATTTTTATATATCGTATAACAGGAACCATCTGTTATACAAGAATTTTTTCAAAGAGTATTCAAAGCACTTCTACGGTTTCAAATTATAAAAAATTCTACTACTGTTAAGTCTGCAGCTTTTAATGCGCACGTGAAAAGCGTCTTCAAATTGTAATAGTTTATGCATTTCTTGCTTCATAATTTACACCCACGTGTTCAGTCAGTCATGACTGATAATTATAAACTGTTAAGTTCATAGCAATGAATAAAAAATGTCTCATGGAAGCCAAAACATCTCAAATCAAAAAATAAGGTTGAAAATTTCCGAAGGAAGAAACGAGATTTTTGGAATACAGACAGTTTTAGTCAAGTTTTGGTGCGACCGAATTTTTGGCAGCGTATTCGCAGAAAGCAAATTTTCGACTAAACTTAGATTTTCAGCGAAAAACGAAGATTTTCGATCGATCTCTAGTTAAAATAAAACCTTCAAATACAAGATTAGGACACATATTATTTTCAACTTTACTATCTTTTGAAGGAAATTAACTTTTTACTAACTCTTACAAATCTCTACGAAACTTAAAACTTTTTTTGGAAGCTAAATGGTATTTTATTGAAAAGTTATTAAAGGATCTATATAATATATATATAGGGTATTTCTCTACCAGCCCAACAAATTTGCAGGAGATGTAGGGTGCACAGAGACGACTCGGAATCACATAGCAATGCAGGGTCGAAAGTGCCGCGGTTTCGAGCTATGTTTCTAAGAAACAATAGAAACAGCAACTCATTAATTGGACAGAAAACATTTTAATGAAATGTTGTACGACAGAAGGTTTTCGAAATTTTGACCAGAAGTCGTCAGGCAGGCTTGACAACGGCGCCGAATTTAATTTTTTACTTCTGGAAGATTCCTAGCGTGTCGCGTGTCCTCCCGGAAGCTACAGATTTTCAAGCGGCGAGGTCTCCAACTGAAGGGATCTCGTACACCAAACACTTCATTTGACCCCAGAAGAAGTATTATAGACCCACGACGAGAAGAGACCTGTCAATCATACGTGACGTAGTCTAAGACGAACCCATTTCTTCCAAATCGGAGCGGGGATTTGTCTTCTCTACGCCGCGCCGTAGAGGAAAAAGGAAAGGTTGCCTTATTTCCCAAATATGAGAGGTTTTGGCGCTATTTACATATATATTATTGACTTTAAAGGGGAATTACATAAAAGCGTTAAAAATTTATATAAACTATGTTACTTTTTAATTATTGCGATAATACAGAGAATTAATTATTTTTGTTTAAGTATAATTTATTAAAAATTTTGTTAAAAAATAGTACTTTTTTTTTTAAATAAATGAATTACATCTCGACTTTTTGTAATAGCGAAATACTTAAGAAATACTAATTTACTTTATTTAAGCGCATCCTTCATTTTAAGAATAATCAATTGAATTGTGCATTTTTGTAAAGGTAATAATATCATATTTTGGACTTTTAACTTATATTATCTTAAAAATTAATGTATTTTTAAATACTTTTAATAACCAATAAAGATATGATTTAACATAATAGTCAATGAAAAATTTAAAAAATAAAATAAAGTAATAATTAAAGATTTTATTTTTAATTTACCAACTTAATTTATAATATAATTACTAAAAATTTTTAAGGCAAATTAATGATCCAACTATGACCTTTTTCTTAATTTATTTTTAGCTGGACAGAAAAAAAAAAAAAAAAAAACCTACGAGTGGAAATATTAAAAAATAGATGCATATGAGTCCGTTTTTAAAAATGAAGAATATCTATATGAAATAAGTTAAATTAAGAAATGCACTTGACAAAAGGAGGGGGGAGGGGCTCCTGATGTAAAATTATAAGCGATTTTTGCTGTTTCAGAATGGCAGTATTTTTTTTTCTTTATTTCTGTGCTGTCACGTCCGAAAATTCTGTTCAAAACGCCTATTTTGATCTTTTCTACGTTTATTTTTTGCTCTATGGACAGAAAAAAAAAATCTACAAAGGGAAATATTAAAAAATAGATGCATCTACAGGCCCTAATTATCGAATGGACAAATCGGGACTTTGCCCAGGGGCCTCAGACCTCAAGGGCCCCCCAAATCCATATATTAATTTATAAAATATTTACCTCCCCCCCCCCCCCCCCCTATTCCAGCCCTGAAGATTTTCGAATACACACACATTTCATCTTTAAAAGATTCTACTAAATTTTCTGAAAAACAAATTTCATTTTGAACTCACAGACCTCAACCACTTTTAAATAAGAAATAATATTTTGATTTTAATAGATTGTATTAGCAATGAAATTAAATCATATCTAAACTTTAGTGGCTGAAAATAATCGGTTCTAATTGTCATGAGATACATTTTCTTCCGTATTCCAGTTCATTTCTTTTAACTTAGAATTAAATATGAAAACGAAACCCAAAATTGTCATCTTTAGATTTATTGCAAAACACTTTTGACTTGTGAATGTATTTGATTTGATATTATATTGTGTGTAGTACAACTTCGAAAGATGTAAAAGAAAGTAACTTGACTAACGCATATTTACATGTTAGAGTATTCAACATTCTTCCATAAGTTGAAGTTATTAAATTCATCTTAAAGTAAACAAGTTGCTGAAGTTACATAAAAGAGTTTTGCTCTGTACTGAGAAAAAAAAAGAGTATTTTTATTAATTAAGGTACTTAATTTAGAATTGACGACTCTAAGAATGTGTTCTTTTTAAAATCCAAGGTGCGAAAATATTCTTTATACATTACACATGTGACTGACCATCAGTTCTATGTGAATAATGTTGCAACGATTCGAATGAGGCCCCCTAATTTATCATTGCCCAGGGCCCCAATTAGTCATGATCGGGGCCTGTGCATCTAAAATCCGTAGCCCAGACCGTATTTTTTTAAAATGAAGAATATATATATATGAAATAAGTTAAATTAAGAAATGCACTTTAAAAAAGGAGGGGGGGGGGGGAAGCTCCTGATGTAAAATTATAAGCGACTTGCTGTTTCAGAATGGCAGTATTTTTTTTTCTTTATTTCTGTGCTGTCACGTCCGAAAATTCCGTCCAAAACGCCTGTTTTGATCTTTTCTACGTTTATTTTTTGCTCTATGGACAGAAAAAAAAATCTACGAAGGGAAATATTAAAAAATAGATGCATCTAAAATCCGTAGCCCAGACCGCATTTTTAAAAATGAAGAATATATATATATATATATATATGAAATAAGTTAAATTAAGAAATGCACTTTAAAAAAGGAGGGGGGTGGGAGGGGGGTGGAAGCTCCTGATGTAAAATTATAAGCGACTTGCTGTTTCAGAATGGCAGTATTTTTTTTTCTTTATTTCTGTGCTGTCACGTCCGAAAATTCCGTCCAAAACGCCTGTTTTGATCTTTTCTACGTTTATTTTTTGCTCTATGGACAGAAATAAAACATCTATGAAGGGAAATATTATAAAATAGATGCATCTAAAATCCGTAGCCCAGACCGCATTTTTTTTAAATGAAGAATATATATATATATATATATATATGAAATAAGTTAAATTAAGAAATGCACTTAAAAAGGGGGGGGGGGAGCTCCTGATGTAAAATTATAAGCGACTTGCTGTTTCAGTATGGCAGTATTTTTTTTTCTATATTTCTGTGCTGTACTTTATGTACAATCATTCTTTCTTTAGAATGAATTGTTTTCCCTTTCGAGGACATGTTTAATATTTAAAAAAAAAATTGTTTTGAAAAAAACAGTTTAAAAATGGCAAGATAAATTAAATGACAGAGAGAGTAAAACACAGCTATTAAAAATTATTATTATTATATTATTATTATTTTAATAACCGAGAGAGGGAAAGCAGGTTTCTGTCAAGGAATGAGCAAGTTATTGGCGCGAAAATTATTTCATTGCAACCCCTAGCTCTTAGTGGGGAATGGTCAAACTGAAACATCGGGGTCATTTCCCCCCTCCAGTATCGCCTTGTACACCTTCCGTAAAATAGACTCATCTAAAAGAGGGTGTTTCCCAAGTCTCATCTCGTGATGGGTTAATAATAGTCTATGCGTGATAGGTCCTGCGATTTGGCAGGCCAATGAACCAGACCACCACGGCCTATCCACCGCTGTCCAAAGGTTACGTCGAGATGTCGGCAGACGTCATTCGTATAATGTGCAGGAATCCCGTCATGCTGGTACATCATGGAGCGGCGCAACGACGGAGCAACATGTGCTGCATCAAGAAGTTCGGGCAGAACATTGTTGCAGGAAAATCAGATATGCCCTACTGTTCAAACGGCTGGGCAGAATGTACGGTCCAATGAGCTAGCCTCCAATACTGCCGGTCCGTAACCTAGTCTCCGTAACCTTCTGTTCACACTTGCGAAGGTCGTGTAATGTGGAACACGCTTGTGCGGGTACCGTTTCCGGCATAACCGCCGAGCGGCGCGGCATGCCCTTTACAGTCCGCCGCTTCATATACGATCAGCATGTCGACCAGTTCATCATTTGAATATGCGTTCATCCTACTACTTCGGTAGCCGGGTCGTTGTTCATGCGACCTTTCGTTCAGCGGCATCTACCGCAAGACTCTAAGCCCCACTTTCAAGCTTGCCTGACGACTTCTCGTTGTAATTTGGAACACGTTCTGTTGTACAACCTTTCAATAAAATGTTTTCTGTCTCAATGTGTTGCTGTTTCTGTTTTTTTTTTTTTTTTTTTTTTTTTTTTCTCTGCTTTTTTAACCATAGCTCCCAACTAAGGCATTTAGAACCCTGCATTGTTATGTGATTCGAGTCGAATATGTGCCCTCTGCAACATCTGCAAGTTTGTGGGTCTGGTAGTGAAACACCATGTATGTATAAAAATAACTATGCCGCAATTTAATTTTTTTTTTTCTGAAATAAGCGATGAGTACTTTTTAAAAGAAGATATTATGGAAAACATGATTTACTTTTATTTTATGCAAATGTCTCATTATGTATATATGACATTATGATAAGAGATAATTCGTTGTATAGCATAAGGAACATGCAATAATTATTCTGAATAGTAACTATTAAAATTTTCACAAAACTTTATAATAGATGCAGGACTAAAAATTTAAACTAATTGTATGAAATGTTCTTATTGCTTTTTTATAAAGAAAGGATTTTTGTGAAATTATGTAACTATAACATTTTAATTCTTTATTTGAATAATACATTTTAACTATTATTCACCTAAAGCTGGTAAACTAATACTCTTCTTTTTGAGATAAATAAGTTTTTACTGAAATGATAATGTCTTAGAAATTCTTTAGGCGATAAATGTCGTCTTGTTGTACGTACAAAATAAGAATAAATAGAAATAAATAAAACATTTTTACAATTTAAATTTTTCTATTTTCTTGGAAGAATTAATAAGTCTGTTTTCTAATTTTATTTAAAAAAAAAGAAAAGAAAAAAAAGAATTATTCTTATGTAAGTGTGTCAGTATAAAAAAATAAATTTTTAATTGGTAATATTTGCTAAACGAAACAAGCATTTATTGCATTGAATAGTAACTATTAAACTTAAGTTAGATGAAACATTATAATAATTGCAAAAATGAAACTTTCAATCTGATTTTACAAAATATACCGTGTGTTTCAAAAATTCGGGGCGAAAATAAAACTCGAAAAAAAAAAGGTCTATGTATCGGAAAGACATGCGGTATGCAGATAAATATTCAGCTTGGTACGGGATTTTGTATGACACAATAATTTTTTTTTTCAAAATCTCGAAAATAGAGGGCGCTACTGAAGATAATTCAATAGAATAACTCCATATTGCTCACGCAATCCAAGATTTCGATACAAAAGCATTAGAAAATATTGCATATACACTTTTTCGTATCCAAATCTTGTGCTGTGTGAGCAATACGGAGTTATTCCATAAAATAATCTGTAGTAGCGCCCTCTATTGTCGAGATTCTGAATTAATTTTTTGCTGCTGTCGAACAAATTCCGTATCACACTGAATATTTGTTTGCAAACCGCGTGTCTCTCCGCAACGCGTATCTGGGTATGTGGATTTCTTTATACCCTCGAAACATCCCAACGACAGGATGGATTTTAATGAATGATGTCTCTGTCCATTCATCTTAACAGTCCGATGGTTATAGGCTAGATTTTGTTTTAATAAATTCAAAATGATGGCCGTAAAATACAAAATGGCGGTAGAGACGATTTTTTTTCTTTTTTTTCCTTTTCTTTTCTTTTTTTTTTTTACGCACCATATTGAGTGGCATATCATTGGATAGGTCTCTCAAAATGAAGACGATGTTTCACTGACTATTTTACAGCCAGAAGCTCCGTTTAAATATTACACAATCTGGAAGTTGTGTAGGTAGGATCCCTAGCTTTGCTGGAACTCTAACCTTCATAGACATCTACAAGACTCATCAAAACAGTGTTTATAGATAGGAACTAACAATTAAACACAACTTAAACTAGTATGTTGTGGCCATCACAAAACTTTCTTCTATATAAATAACGTCAATTAAATCATTTAAATAGTACAACAACGACTTAGCACCCATTCATATCAAAGAATTTGAAGTAGAATGAAAATTCGTGCATTAGTTCTTGAGATAGAGCTATAGCGGAAATTCTGAAAAATGTAGCATAGCAGCACCACCTGTTGAGTGATTTACACCAATACATAAACGGCAATAATTAATATCCAGGTATACATGGATCTGAAGTTTGTTGAAAATCCAAGCATTAATTCTTGAGATAAAGCTATTGCGGGAATCGCAAAAAATACAGCATAGCAGCGCCACCTGTTGAGCGATTTACAACAAAAATTAAATAGCACTAATTTATACGTCAATTCATGTCAAGGACTAACTAAATCTGAAGTTTGATGAAAATCCGTCCAATAGTTCTTGACATACAGCTCTTGCGGGAATCGTGAAAAATGCAGCACAGCAATGCCACCTGTTCGGCGATTTACATCAAAAATTAAACAGCACTAATTTATATCAGGGACTAACTGAATCTGAAGTTTGATGAAAATTTGTGCATTTTTTCTTGGGTTAGAGCTATTGCGATAATCATGAATAATGCAGCATAGCAGCGCCACCTGTTGGGCGATTTTCACAAAAAGTAATCAGCACCAAACTATATCCTGGACAAACTGAATCTGAAGTTTTATGAAAATCCGTGCAGTAGTTCTTGAGCTACTGCAGAAATCGTGAAAAATGTCGCATAACAGCGCCACCTGTTGGGCGATTTTCACCAAAAACTAATCAGGTTTAATTTATATAAAGGTCTAACAAAATACAAAGTTTTGTGAAATTCCGTGCATTAGTTCTTCAGATAGAGCTCCCACAAAATTTTTGTCACATACAGATTCACAGAGTGACAGACAGACATTTTCTAAAAACCATCAAATCGTGTTCTGGGCATTCTAAAGCGTTTAAATCCGTCGAAAACCGGTAGTCGAAAATTTTTACGAATCTAATACTTTCTTCTTGTAAAGATAGAAGAAAGTAAAAAGTCATCATACAAGTAAAAAAAAAATAGGTAAGTAATATAAAATATAGTTTCACATTGATGATAAATAATTAATTAGGTCGCTTTTTATGCACTCGGGTTTTTTGATTTTTTAAATTTAATTTTATCACGTTTTACTTTAGCTCCGACCTTTTGAAATACGCCGTATAAATGCTTATGTACAAGGAAAATCCTTACAATGGTATTTTTTTTATTATTATTCAAAAGCTTCGTTTCCTCTATGATTGATCTTAATGATGACGTCCAAACTATTTAACTAAAATAAGATTTTCTAATGCAAAATAATACAATTAATACAAACAAAAACTATACACTTTTTAAATGAAACCGTGTTTAGAACAGGATTTAACTTTGGAAGAATGTACAATGCTTTACCAAAATGCATGACTTTTTTTCAACTTAACTGTAAAAGTTTCAGACAATATCTGATTTCTAATGTAAAGTATGAGATAATGTTACATAATAGAATGATGTGCAGGGGATATCTATTTTCTATATTTGAGAGGAAACATGCAATCATTGTTTTCAATAATAACTTTGAAACTTTAGATAAAACTTTATAATTGATGTTGAAATAAAACCTTCAGGTTTGTTACGTAAAATTCTCTGCCTTTGTGTAGAAAGCTTTTATCTCTCTTCTATTCGAATGATGCATTTCAACTATGAGAGTTTTCAAAGAAAAAGCAAAATTGTTTTAAGAAAAAAGCAAAACTCTGTATCAGTTGTCTAAATAAGGCTTTTAAACTGATTTTATGAAATTGCGTAAATGTTTAAGTAAGAAAAACTTTTGAAAAATTTTATTGGGGTAATAATTTCTTTGTTCAATTGAAAGACTCGAAGTTTGTTTCTTCGTAAAGAAAATATAAAACTATTCAGCTAAAATAAAATTCTCGTTCACGAAATTACATATATTTATTTTTATTACAATTAGAAAGTGCTGAGAAATTCTTTGACAATTAGACGTCGTTTCGCTATATATACAATAAAAGAAAACGCAGAAATGAAACTACGTAACAATTCAATTTTTTTCTATTTATGAAATAAAGAATATTTATTTTTAAATTTTATATAAAATAAAAGATTTTCTGTTGTAAAATATGAGATGATATTCTGCAATAGAATAATGTGCAGAGGATAATTTCTTTCTGTATTTCAGAGGAAACATATAATCATTGTTATGAATATGTAACTTTTAAACTTTAGATAAAACTTTGTAATAGATACTTAAATAAAACATTTAGGTTTTTTTCAATAAAATGTTCTAAATGCGTTTGTATTGAAATCTTTTATCTTAGTACTATTTTACACTTCAATTCGAATGATACATTTCAACTATTAGTGCTTTCAAAGTAAAAGCAAAATTGTGATAAGAAAAAAGCAAAGCTTTGTAACAGTTGGAGAAATAAAACTGTTAAACTGATTTTGTAAACACCCATAAATGTCTAGAAGTACAAAAAACTTTTGAAAAATTTTATTGCGTTAATAATTCCTTTGTTCAATTGACAGATTGGAAGTCTGTTTCTTCTTAAACAAAATGTAGAACAATTCAGCTAAAATAAAATCCTCATACACGAAATTAGATAAATTTCATTTTTCCTAAAAGTGAATTTTACTTTTATTACAAATAGAAATTTTAAAAAAATTCTTTGATACTCACAGGCTATCAAAGCCTGAGAGCTCATGTGCCCGCACGTTCTGTATGTATGTATGTATGTACGTAACGCGATAACTCTTGATAGAAACATCCGATTTGCTTCAAAATTTTTTCCTAGGTTCATTGTGATAAGGCGCTTCCCTGATTAGTTTTGGGAGTTCATTGGTTAAGGATAAAGGGGGAAAAACGGGGTTAGTCAACCCCCTTAATTCAGAAAAATAGGTTTTTCATGCAGAATCACTCGATTTGCTCCGAATTTGGTATACCGGTTTATTATGTTAAGGAACATCCCTGATTAGTTTTGGGGGTTCATCGGTTAAGGATAAAGGGGGAAAAGGGGGGTTAGTCCACCCCCTTAATTCAGATAAATGGGTTTTTCATGCAGAATCATTCGATTTGCTCCGAATTTGGTATACCGGTTTATTATGCTAAGGAACTTCCCTGATTAGTTTTGGGAGTTCATTGGTTAAGGATAAAGGGGGAAAACGGGGTTACTCCACCCTCCCCCCCCCTTAATTCAGATAAATGTGTTTTTCATGCAGAATGATTCGATTTGCTCCGAATTTGGTATACTGGTTTATTATGTTAAGGAACTTCCCTGATTAGTTTTGGGGGTTCATTGGTTAAGGATAAAGGGGGAAAAACGGGGTTAGTCCACCCCCCTTAATTCAGATAAATGTGTTTCTCATACAGAATGATTCGATTTGCTCCGAATTTGGTATACCGGTTTATTCAGGCTATCACAGCCTGAGAGCTAATGTGCCCGCCCGTTCTGTATGTATGTATGTATGTACGTACGTACGTATGTATGTACGTATGTACGTAACGCGATAACTCTTGATAGAAACATCCGATTTGCTTCAAAATTTTTTCCTAGGTTCATTGTGATAAGGCGCTTCCCTGATTAGTTTTGGGAGTTCATTGGTTAAGGATAAAGGGGGAAAACGGGGTTAGTCCACCCCCCTTAATTCAGAAAATTGTGTTTTCATGCAGAATCATTCGATTTGCTCCGAATTTGGTATACCGGTTTATTATATTAAGGAACATCCCTGATTAGTTTTGGGGGTTCATCGGTTAAGGATAAAGGGGGAAAAGGGGTGTTAGTCCACCCCATTCATTCAGATAAATGGGTTTTTCATGCAGAATCATTCAATTTGCTCCGAATTTGGTATACCGGTTTATTCTGGCTATCAAATCCTGAGAGCTAATGTGCCCGCCCGTTCTGTATGTATGTATGCACGTACGTACGTATGTAAGTATGTATGTACGTAACGCGATAACTCTTGATAGAAACATCCGATTTGCTTTAAAATTTTTTCCTAGGTTCATTGTGAAAAGGCGCTTCCCTGATTAGTTTTGGGAGTTCATTGGTTAAGGATAAAGGGGGAAAACGGTGTTAGTCCACCCCCCTTAATTCAGAAAAATGTGTTTTTCATTCGATTTGCTCCGAATTTGGTATACCGGTTTATTATGTTAAGGAACTTCCCTGATTAGTTTTGGGGGTTCATTGGTTAAGGATAAAGGGGGGAAAGGGAGCTTAGTCCACTCCCTTAATTCAGATAAATGGGTTTTTCATGCAGAATCATTCAATTTGCTCCGAATTTGGTATACCGGTTTATTATGTTAAGGAACTTCCCTGATTAGTTTTGGGGGTTCATTGGTTAATGATAAAGGGGGAAAAGGGGGGTTAATCCACCCCCTTAAATCAGATAAACGGGTTTTTCATGCAGAATCATTCGATTTGCTCCGAATTTGGTATACCGGTTTATTATGTTAAGGAACTTCCCGGATTAGTTTTGGGAGTTCATTGGTTAAGGATAAAGGGGAAAAACGGGGTTAGTCCACCCCTCTCCCCCCCCCCACCTTAATTCAGGTAAATGGGTTTTTCATGCAGAATGATTCGATTTGCTCCGAATTTGGTATACCGGTTTATTATGTTAAGGAACTTCCCTGATTAGTTTTGGGGGTTAATTGGTTAAGGTTAAAGGGGTGAAAACAGGGTTAGTCCACCCCCCTTAATTCAGATAAATGTGTTTTTCATGCAGAATGATTCGATTTGCTCCGAATTTGGTATACCGGTTTATTATGTTAAGGAACTTCCCTGATTAGTTTTGGGGGTTCATTGGTTAAGGGTAAAGGGGTAAAAGGGAGGTTAGCCCGCACCTCTTAATTTAGATAAATGGGTTTTTCACGCTGAATGATTCGATTTGCTCCGAAGTTGGTATACCGGTTTATTATGTTAAGGAGCTTCCCTGATTCGTTTTGGCGATTCATTGGTTAAGGATAAAGGGGGGCTAATCCACCCCCTTAATTTAGATAAATGTTTTTTTTTTGCAAGATTATTCGATTTGCTCCAAATTTGGTATACCGGTTTATTATGATAAGGAGCTTCCCTGATTAGATTTGGAGGTTCACTGGCTAAGTATAAAGCGGGAAACGGGGTCTAATTCCCCTTCACTTATTTGTTTTAATGGCATTATTCTTTAAAATAAGAGTATAATATACAATTAGTGTGAATAGGCTGTGAGCTCAATGCCATCAGTTTAGCTGGCCACTTTTCTTTTTTATTTTATTTATGAAACAAACAATATATTTTTTTTAAATTTTGTATAAAAAATGATTGTCAATCATAAAGTATGACATAATATGCACAATAGAGTAATGTGCAGAGAATATTTTGTTTCTGTATTTGAGAGGAAACATATAATCATTGTTATGAATAGTAACTTTTAAAGTTTGGGTAAACTTTGTAGGTAAACTTTGTAATAGATGCTGAAATAAAACTTTTAGGTTTTTTTTTTTTTTTTTTTAATGTTCTAAATCCCTTTATATAGAAAACTTTTATGTCGGCAATATATTTCTCTTGTAATCGAATGATACATTTCCACTACGAGTGCTTTCAAAGAAAAAGAAAAATTGTGTTAAGAAAAAAAAACAAAAACTCGTAACAGTTAGCGAAATAAAACTGCTTTGTAAAATCGCTTAAATGTTTATAAGTAAGAATACATTTTAAAAATTGTATCTCGATAATAATTTCTTTGTTCAATTAACAGATTGGAAGCCTGATCCTTTTTAAAGAAGATATAAATCTTTTCAGCTAAAATAAATTCCTCATATACGAAATTAGATAAATTTTACTTTTACTAAAAGTGAATTTTTATTTTATTAAAAATAGAAAATGCTTAAAAATTCTTTGATAATTAGACTTTATTTACATATGTATATATATATATATATATATATATATATATATATATATATATATAGAGAGAGAGAGAGAGAGAGAGAGACAGATAGATATAGATATATGTATATATAAGGTACCTGTACCCAATATGGACACCCTAAGGAAAATTGATTTTTTTCACCCCCGTGTACACGTCATATGACTCCAAAAATATATGACCACTATCCCTGGACTGTTGACTTTCATTATTAAAATTAGCGACCTTGTAATTATTCTGGTTTAATTTTAATGATAAAAACAAAAAATGTTTACAAGTGTCCATATAAGGAACCACTTGTCCCTATTATGGACATGCATCATGCCGAATATGAAGTCATACCGCTGTTACTTGCGATTTCGCCAACAGATACCCTACTGAGGGAGGCTTCTTTTGATTTTTCTGTAAGGGCTTTTTGGAGGATTATTTTTCTTGGAGGAGGTTTCTTGGAGGATTGTTCTGATGGCATCTTGTTGAACAAGGATTTTACCACTTTGATGCATTTTGAGGTTATCGCCTGGCGACGTTTTGTCTTCTTCCTTCTGACAGTTGGAATGGATAGCATGCTGGTGAAGGAATTTTCCATGGAAAATGATCTAGCAGGTGATGAAGGTGGTTCAATAACAAAAGAAGGTATGTTGTTAACAGGAGCTTCAACATCTGTTGCAGTTTCCAAATTTGGTGCATTTTCTCCCGCTTCTGCTGTTGGTTCCGGAATTGTCACTAGTAATGTCACTAGGCGCGAAGGCTTCATCTGAAATTATAGTTGGATCGAAAGGAAAAATTCCAGTTTCCTGAAAACAAGAACTTATGTTCGACAGAGTCATTGAACGATTCCAAACCTTCCTAAAGTTATCCCCAAATCTAAGTCGAGCGATCTGAAATAAAATAACATTAATAAAATAACAATACGTCGAAATAAAATAACATTAAACAAATATTTTACAAATTTGTGAATCTGAAGATTCACTTGCTGTATTTCCAATGTGGACATAAGGTGTTCATATTGGAAATCGGGCATAGTTTTACTAAATTTTGTAATAAATAAACAAAGAAAACATTTTTAAGCAATATATGTAATAGCAATCGAAAATATGTTTTATCAGCTTTCTAAAACACTCCATTTTTCAATATTTAAAGTAATTTTACAATATCTAATAAGAATTTAAACTTACCTGTAATTACGATCAGCACACCACGACACAAGTTTCCTTCCAAATGGCGAACAGCGCGCTTTTTTGCATTTTCCAGGCTTAATTATTTTTCAACTGCTTTTCTTCACGGACATGTAGTGCCATTTCTCGATCAAAATTGTTACTTTTAAAGATATTAGGGGTGTCCGTATTGAGAGCACTGTCCATATTGGGTAGAAGTACCTGATATATATAGGGTGATTATAAATGAATATCCCAAATTTACAGGGCTATTAAAAAAACAAAAAAAAAAGGTAAGCCTTGCTGTTCATCGGAAATGAAAAATAACAGTTGAAAGTTTAAATTCAACACAGTTATAAGTGTTCAATATGAGCCCCTCCCCCCACCCCTACCCGCCTGAAACTGGAACGATGTCAAGGCCGTGTGATAACTCATCCCACACTTTTCTCAGCATGATTTTTTTTTTTTTTTTGTGGGGTTTCATCAAAGGTCAGGTGTTTGTTCAAACCGCTACCAACTTATATTGAAAAACTTTGGACACGCATATCTGCAGTCATTCAAAGAGTCACGTAGGACATGGAGTCACAAAGAAAATGGTGAAAAAAGTGTGAGATGAGTTATCGTACCATAACAAAGTCGTTCGTGTTTCTGGAGAGGCTTACACTGAATAGTTATAACTGTGTTGAATTTAAACTTTCAACTGCTATTTTTCATTTCCAATTAACAACAGGGTTTTACTTTTTTTTTCTTTTAATAGCTCTGTAAAGTTGAGATATTCTTTTATAATCACCCGTTTATAAATCACCACAATAATATAATAAAATCGTAGAATTGAAACTATGTAGCAATTCATTTTTTCTATTTCTGAAATAAACATTTATTTTTAAATTTTGTATAAAAAAAGATTGTCTATTGTAAAGTATGACATAATATTACATAATAGAATAATGTGCACAGGACATTTTCTTTATGTATTTGAGAGGAAACATGTAATCGTTGTTATGAATAGTAGCTTTTAAACTTTAGATAAAATTTTGTAATAGATGCTTAAATAAAACTTTTAGGTTTTTTGCATAAAATGTTCTAATTCCGTTAATATAGAAAGCTTTTATCTCAGTAATATTTTACTCGAACGATAAATTTCAACTATGAGTGCTTTCAAAGAAAGTACGAAATTGTGTTACGAAAAAATCAAAACTTTGTAATAGTTGGCGAAATAAAACTTTTAAACTGATTTTGTAAAATCGCCTAAATGTTTATAAGAAAATGTTTTGAAAATTTTTATCTCGGTAATAATTTCTTTGTTCAATTCACACATTGGAAGTCTGTTTCTTCTTAAACAAGATGCAAAACTCTACAGCTAAAATAAAATCTTCATATACTAAATTGGATAAATTTTATTTTTACTAAAAGTGTATTTTATTTTTATTACAAATACAAAATGCTTAGAATTTCTTTGATAATTAGACGTCATTTCGTTTTATATATAATAAAAGAAAAACATAGCAATGACACTATGTAGCAATGTAATTTTTCTCTATTTATGAAATAAACAATATTTATTTTTAAACTTTATATATAAAAAAGACAGTTGTTACAATACAAATACTTTATGTTCATAGAAAAACTTTTACATCTTAAAATTTGAAAGAGGAAACATGCAACCACTTTTTTATAATAAATATTAAATTTTGGATAATTCCTTGTAATACTTAAATATGGTCAAAAAGAGGGGAAAAGTTCGTTAAGTGAAGCGTATAGAGTACAGGCCTCAAGTTGTCGGAGTACCCGTGTGATTGGAAGAGATTTTTCTGTTATTTGAAGGAATTTCCGTTTTTTATTTTAATGGCGAATGTCTGGAAAATATGAGCTTGGGCTTTAGAATCTTTTGTGTTCTGTGGAGAAAAGAAAAACGGATAAAAATTCCATTTCTAATAAACTGTTAAAAATTTGTAGCAAACTGTCCACTGATTCGAGCATTTTTTTAGAAAACGGTTATGTAACCGTAATTTAACTTTATTATGACCATAAAATGGTCAATAATATGATCAGACCGTTATCTTTCAAAGAGCTCGAATGACTGCACAGTTTGCTGCAGAGTTGAGCAAATTTGTAATTGCAATTATCTGCAGTTTAATTACAATTTAATTGTATGTAATTGATTGTAGTTTTACACATTCAAGCACAGGATTTTTGTCAAATAATGAGATGAGGGGCGGTTCCAGCTGCAGTGCTGCAAGAATTTTTTACGGCATGTAATTATAACAATAATTAATTACATACATTTAAATTGTAATCACATTGCAGATAACCCTGGTTTGTGCCGATTTTTAACAGTGTACGAAATAGTGCAAAGCAACACAGTTGCCGAAAACGCCCTTGATTCTGCTAAAATGCAGTTTTAGGTTGCAAGATTTCAGGAATATTTTACATAAGACTAAGAAAATTTCTGTATTGTTTTATGAACTGTTCAAAAGAAAGCGGATAATTTAGTGTTTAAACGAAATATACACTGTAAAAAAACGTACTAAAATAAGGAAATACTACTGGCAATCTAGGCGCCAGTAAGTAAGAAATGTAATCCTATATGTAAGAAAATACTCTAGCAAAAATTTTATTTGGGTCATTTTTAATTTTTTATTTGAACGATTCATTTTCACCGGGATTGTTCTTAGAAATTAAACCGAGCAATATTAGACTAAAATTATTTTTTGGATACTTTTCCTATTTTTTCTAATATTTATAGAGGAAAAGGTGTAAAAACGGACACAGGTGTAAATATAGGCACCCCTTCCGAAGTGGTCATTGGAGGTGCTGAAAACTGGCTACTGGGATTGTAGATGATGCCACTTGTTGATATAAGGTAATAGAGAGCAGTTGGAACCATTTTATAAATAGTGTGAACGCAGCGTAAGTTGTGCGAATTGGTGTTTGTTCGGAACTCCAAACTTTTAACAGGTATCTGTAATAATTTTCTTTTCATGTCCTTATAGTTCTTTTAAAATAATTTCAGAGTGATATTGGAAAATCGAAGATCCTAAACTACTTTTAGAATCACGCCTTTAGTCATGCACGTCTTTAAGTTACATGTGAAGGTGTCCATCTTTCTTAGTTAAGGATGGTGTAAATATGGGCACCCTTTTTTTGGTGTAAATATGGGCCCCCTCTTTTACGAATTATCTTATATACAAGCAGATTTAACTCTAGCTATGCTAATTGATGAGGCTGCTGAAACACCGCAATTTTCACCGGGAACTTTAAATGTAGTTTCTACGGTTGAGTTATCTCCTGTCCCCAAAATGAAGAAGAGAACCACTACTCGTTGACGCAAAGCAGCAAGGTTCAGGGTCATCACTGAATCACCATGCAAGGATCAGTTGACCAAGACGCTTGAGAAAAGTGTTCTCAACAAGACATCCTTGAGTTTTCCCGGAGTAAGAGACAGGTCAGGGAGCAGGGTAAGAAGGCCGAAGGCCTTCAAAGAAAAATCGGTCTACGAAAGATACGACTTTTCCTCTAACTAATCACTGACCCTCCCCTTGCGGACAATGATGATGATATGAACCTGAATATCAACGATGGGACAAAACCAGTCTCGAGTGATGGAACTTTCATCTTTTGTGATGGAAAGACACTCGCAGAGAAGTGTGGTTAAATGTGCTATGTGCCAAATGTAGGCACACTTAGATTGTGCCGGGCTGAAAGAGCAATTATGTTTTAGATTTCTGAAAATATTTTTTCCTGTAATAAATGAATTATCTACTTTGTATTGTTTTATCCCATTTTAAAATATTTAAATTAGTTTTTATGGCCTGTTTTGGAGAGGCCCCATCTTTACACCCAATTTTTTCTGGTGCTTTTTTTCAAAGCTTTTTGTAAATCTTCGTTTTTGAATTGAAATAATTGATATTAATCATCGTTTTGCAACCTCTCATTTAGTAAACTTGTTATAGTTATTGATGAAGCTCAAAAATCTAAAAAAATTTAAAATGAAAGTCACTTTAAGTCAAAAACAAAAGAGTGTGACAATGTTTACACCTTTTACTCTATTTTTGTACTTTATTTAGCTCTTTAGAGAAATAAGAATTTGCGCAAAACCTAGAAATTATTTGAAGTTCAATGTCATATTATTTTACATTGTTTCATTTCATTATGAAAGAGAAATATAACATAAATTAAACTGGCAGAAAAATTCGTCTTTAAGCACTAAATTATTCGCCATTTTTAAACAAATAATTTCGGTACTCCTAGAAAATATACTTTTTCCATTAATTCTTCCCGGAAGTCTGAAAAGGGGAGGGGGGATCCCGATTGTTCCTTGCAAGCATGCGTATTGGCTGTATTAATACCAAAGTTCGAATTTATTTCTTAAATGAAAAACCGAAAGTTCAATAAATTAAAATTTCTACTTTATTTAAAAACAAACAAACAAAAATAATGCTTTCGAATTTGATAAAGTAGCAATTTTCTCAATCATTTAAAGTTATTCGCAGTTTATTTTTTAGAGTATTAAAAAATTATTCGCACGTAAAATATATTCTATACGAACACATTTAAAAATATATAGTAATACAATCAACTTAAAACAAACAATTTTATTTAAAAAAAAAAAAAAAAAAAAAAAAAAAAAAAAAAAAAAAACGTTTTTTTCTTGAATTTAATTAAAAATATAATATTCATATTTTATCTAACAATCAAATTATGTCTAATATGTAGTAATTTCTATCCTCTATTATTTTACAAGTCCAAAAACAACAACCATTATTTCTGAACGAGGAAATGTCCCATCAAATAAGTTTAAATTTCCGAGCTTTCTGAACTGGAAATTTAATAAGGCTTATCAATCCCGATTTGAAGAAAACCCGTATCTTCATTTTAAACGCACCTTCTTTCATGTGCTCGCTGGCTTACCCGGTAATTATCCGTCAACCTGAACCACGAGTTAAGCGCTTAACTCTCCGTTGAAGCTGAAATCCATTTCTCCATTAACTCAACCTGCCGAAATCCCAAGATAAATCGAAACTAAAGTTCAGTTACCCAACCTACCTACGGTACAGAGGTTGTTCGACCGCGCATGTGCACTCGAAGCAAAGATGGCGGTGTTTTTGAATTGAAGGTAGATGCCTTTTTTTAGACAAAGCTGTTTGTAATTCAGTAATTAAACGAAACGCCAATTGCAAAAGAGGTTAATATGAAAGAAGATATTGCTTAACATTTTTGGGGTTTTTTTTTATATTATAGCTCAATATTATATTAATTTGTGACTAAGCCTTCATCTTTCAAAGCTTAATATTTACCGAGCAATTTTGGTATTTAGTGGCGCCATCTACCGAATGCGAATAGAAAGACAAAATTTTTAGATCAAAAATTTTGTGTTATATGATTCAAGTATTTTTATTTATTTATTTATTTTTATTATAATAATAAAAAGGAAAAGCCGTTTTTCTTACATTTCAGTTTCAGCCTCTTCATATTTGTTTAAAGCATGGAATACAGGTAGCAATATATACAGTTAGCAATGCTGCCAAAAATATTTCCGTGAATTTAAAAAAGTATTTCACAGATAATTTTTGTAAAATATGTAATTTATTTTTATTTCAGCTATATTTATAAAATATATGTGTATAAAAATAAGAAGAAACATTAAAAAATTCTAAAAATTTGTCAAATGCAAAATTTGACAAGTATTCATCTTAACGTTTCCTGTTTTCAATGTCAGTTTACTAAGACATATCTAAAAACATTTTCTGACCATCAGTCCTGTTGTAAACGATTATGGAGGAAAGAAGTGGGTTTATCAGCAAGATAATGCGCCTATCACAGAAGCCGTGAGATAAAACTCCGGTTCCAGAAGAAAAATATTCAAGTTATGCAATGGCCAACCAAAAGTCCTGGTCTAAATCTTATCGAGAACTTATGGCTGATCTAACAGGTTCAGCCAGGTGGGGAGGACTACCAAACGGCTAAAGCGCTCATTAGCCCCTCCCGTGGGGGGGATCTAACAAAAAGAGTTTATAAAAATGGAAGACATTTTTCCTCAAAGCCAGAACTCATATCTAGGAATGAAGATGAATGGTACAAAACCTGTGCCGAATTGTGGCAAAAATTAATAATGTTTTCGAAGGATATATAAATATTTGCAGTCATTAAACGCAATAGTGTGAGCAAAATACATTAAGTATTTGCTTCTTTGTAACTGTATTGTTTTTTATTTTGCTGTCCTTAAAGATTTTACACAGGCAGAAATAGTGTTTTTTTTTTATACTATTACTTTATTTTCGTAATAAAATACTTACAGTTGGTTGACGTTTTTATTAGCTTTTCAACTTTATGATGCATATTACAGTAAAAATTTTTTTTATCTGATTTGAAATTTATAAAAAAATAATAATAATATTTGCTGTTCTTAAAGTTTTTACACGTCCTCTCACTATATATTTAATAAAATAAAAGTCGAATGCATATTTAGATAAATAACATGTAAATCTGATTGTGTCTGCGCAGCAATCCAACATGCGTGTTTCGTTGCAATGGAATTTTCCTTTTAAAAGCTGTTGAAACTAACCTCAATATAGCTTAAGTAGTCAACTTGTTTTGATTATATTTATTTAAGCAAAATATATCACTTTTTATGAGCCATAATTTATTTTGATAAAACAAATACTCAAGCGCTGTTGTCCCCTCCCCTCCTTCTTCCCCTCAAAACAACATTTTCAAAATGATTCTTTAAGTTCAAAAGAGCTCCATTTCCTTTTCCATTAAAAATAAATTGAAAATCTTTCAAAAGGCTATTAGATGCAGACAGAAAAAAGTCATTATTATTTTTTTTATGGAACGCAACAGTAGGCTTTAAAAAGTACAGTCAATAAACTAGCAGTACATTAAGGTTTTCTTTTAAATAATGTTCATAAATGGTGCTTATGAAATGACTTATACTAGTAATAAAATTTATCTATCGGAAGATTTTATTTCCAACTGCCCAAAGTGTTTTGTTTAAATTTTTTATAATTTTATGATAAATGAAAAAAAAATCTTGTTATGTTAAATTGAATTTTATAACTGCAATTACTCTTGAAAAAAAATTCGATATGAATAACAAGAATACATTGCGCCTCATGTGTAAAAATATCGGAATCAAATTAATGGAAAAGAAACAAATAACTATCAAAAACACGTAAATGATTATTTTTTTTACTACAAAGTAAGGACCTGCCTTTGCTGTAGTTGCAACACAACAATCGTCTGCAGCATGTCATGGTATCGACGGCGCGTAACGGAAGATGTGACAGGACAGGTGCAGTTATTTCCTCAAAGAAATGTGGACCAAGGATGAATGTCAACCGTGAATCTACACCAGACAGTCACCTTTGGAGAATGTAGGGGAATTTCAATGTGCATCGGCGGATTTTCCTAAACCCAAATGCGGCGATTTTGAGTGTTGACTGTCCCAGTGAGGTAGAAATGAGCCTCGTCGCTCCACAGAATATTCCAGTGCTATGACAGATCAACAGCCATTCTGTTGAGAAAACTGACTGCGAATAAGAGACGTTGTGGCTTATCCCTATACAACAACTCTTGGGTATGGTGGATCTTGTACGGGAAGTGGTGCATTATGTTTCTGAGCACTTTTTGGACGGGGCTGTAAGAATAGCCTTTCTGTAAAGATACTGCAAATGCGCTAACTGCCCCCAAACTTTGATATCTCTGACTGTGCGGCAACAGCTGTCTTGACAGCATCAACAAGTATCGGTGTGATATGTTTACGGTATCTTCCAGCTTGAACTCCTAATTTCCCCGTCTTTTCAAATGTTTTAATAATGGCGCAGATACCTTTAGTAGACATTGGTCCACGCCGTAGGTTCTTTAAACGACTAAACTCATGGGCTGCAGCAGAAGCATTCCCCTTGTTTTCGTAAAACAGCTTCACCAATAACGCACGTTCAACTAAAGATGCCGTCATTATTACAGCCAGAAACATCGACATAAAACATGACAATGTTTGCAAACGTTTTATACCCTAACTTGTTTCGCACACAGCTTCCTCTTCTTCGCAAGCATGCAAATCTCAAAAAAAAAAAAAAAAAAAAAAAAAAAAAAAAAAAAAAAAAAAAAATCTTAGAACTGGCAGCTTTTTCCGGTTTTACATTTTATTACTCATAATTCTTGTTCTGGATTGTTAATATTGTATCTGTATTCCGGTGTGGTCGTTTATTGTGTTAAATTTAATGTTTTACCGGAAAAGGTGATCTGGTGAACATTTTGGAACTAAAATTGTTTTTCGAAATTTCGTGAGCGCATCTCGTGTATAGTCTATATACCAAATTTTGTCGCATTTCGTTCACCCGTTTGCGCTGTAGGATGCTGTTTATAGGGGAAGTTTAATTATAACCACCCTGTATACGAAATACTATTTACGGCGTAAAATGATAATAATAATAATATTTCATTGATTACTTTTGATTTTTTTAACAAATAATTAATTTTTAATACATACAAATTATTAATTTCTTTTTTGATTTTCTGATGTCAAATATAAAATTTTATAATAGACGGGAAAGATTTAAAATGCAGATTTCCTTTCAGATATAATACAATTTTTTTTCTATACTTTATAGATATGTACATGTTTTATTGCTGCAAAATTTTACATAACATGGTATGTCGTTAACCTCTGATCAACATTAGAAATCCTGCCATATACGGAATGCTTTTTAGAAAACACATTGAAAGCTAAATGTATCATATATTTTTTTACAGTCACTTGGTTGCATTTGGGATCGACCCTCATAGCATGCATGGTCACGGTGACGTCACTGTGAGTCACTGTGGTCACGTCACATCTGTGACCAAAATGCCACCACTCAGTGATGTCACATTGTGACTGAGATGTGAACTTCTTAGAAAACTTTTAAAAATTACAAAAAATATTCAAAACATGTTATTTATGTAAAATTATATTTTCTGGCAATAAAAAAAAAAAAAAAAAAAAAAAAAAAAAAAAAAAAAAAAATTGACGTCACTGTTATGTCACTGCATGTAACGTACGTCACGTCACATATGTGACGAAAAAACCCACCATATTGTAAGTCACAGTGTGACAAAAATATGAACATCAAAAATCTTTGACAATTAACAGAAATATTTTAAACATGTCCGAGTTACAGCTACATAAGGAATGAAAATATATTAGTGGTTAGGAAATAGTAAATTCCCTCATAGCATGCATGGTCACAGTGACGTCATTGTGACGTCACTGTAAGTCACTGTGGTCACGTCACATCTGTGACCAAAATGCCACCACTCAGTGATGTCACATTGTGACTGAGATTTGAACTTCTTAGAAAACTTTAAACAATTATAAAAATTCTTCAAAACATGTTACTTATTGTAAAATTTTATTTTTCCGGCAATTAAAAAAATATTGTAACGTCACTGTTATGTCACTGCATGTAACGTACGTCACGTCATATATGTGACAAAAAAAACCACCATATTGTAAATCACAGTGTGACAAAAATATTAACTTCAAAAATTTTTGAAAATGAAGAGAAATATTTAAAACATGCCCTAGTTACAGCGGCATAAGGAATGAATATTAGTGGACAGCAAATAGTAAATTCGGACACGAAAAGAAGGGGGAGGGGAGAAAAAGAAAAATGCACGGTACAAGTATCAACAAACTAGATTTCCATGCCATATTTTATCAATTTGATATCTAAGAAGTGAAAGTATACTTTTTTCATGATTTCAATTTTATCTAGCATTGCAATTTAATATAATAATACATCACGGATTGTTATTATTATAAAAGTATTTCTCAGAAAAATGCTATGTGCTGGAGCAATTTGAAACATATTTAGAATTAGAAATATTAAATCTATACTTTTTACATATTTAGTTTGCAGGGAGGAAATTTTTTAACTTTTTTGGCGACCACTGGTCGAAACACTTCTGTGGTTTCAAACTAAACATTTTCTATTACAGTTAAGTCTGCAGATTTTAATGAGCACGCACAAAGAATCTTCAGAGTTTAGTCATATATGCATTTATTGCTTTATAATTTGCATTCAAGTCATATTTTTTTCTTGTTAATCTATTTTTAGTAACTGCTTTTTAAAAAAAAATTTTACTTTTTTCAGCCTTTTTAAATAAAGTTAGCCTTTTCCGAAAAAAAAAAAATATATACAAAATTTATGCAAAACACATGATATAATTAATTTTTCGCATTTCCAATTTGTGTTTTAGAGGTATGACTTTTAAAAAAGTTATTTTACAAATTGTTTTCTTCTGCAGAAAATTAATATGAAAATATTGACAGATTGACAAAGAAAAATTTTTTATCCTCGAAAAAATTTTTTTATTTATTAAGAAGATATTTTTTATTTATTACGCATGAAACAAACTTTACTTAAAAAAGGGGGGGTGGTATTATTACCATTAAATTTATTTTTACACATTTTAAAAATTTAAGCAGTGTTTTATCTAATAAACTTCCGTTTTCAAATGAATTTTTTTGAAACTGATAAAAAAGAAATGGTAAAATGCATTGGAAAATTCTTCAAATAGAAAATTTTAATTACAGACTAACTCATAAAACTATTCCGCCTGAAAGTTAGGACTGCAAATAAACAGTAAAATCAGCTGCTGAAGATCGTCTGCGTCGGATTATATGACCGCAACCGCAGGGTAAACAGAGAACTTTTTGTCATACACGCGGGAAAAGAACATGACCAAGCCTACAATGACAGCTTTTGTTTTTGCTTTTTTAAATGTAAGAGAAAGACGTCTGCCATTTTCGGGCAAAAATACTCGGATATTATTAATTTACAGCAAAAAAAGGTAAGTCTTATTTAATTTAAATTTTTTATTTCTGTTTGTATATTACGATTATGAATTAAATAGATTTATGTTATACATATAGAAAGTGGCTGATCTGGAATTGTCTTGAAGCGAAATTTTCCTAATCGACACTGTTTTGTAAAATGTGTTAATCGGTCATCGCTCAAAAAAAAGAAAAAAAAAAAAAAGAAAAAGAAATTCATGTCTGCATTCATAGTGGGATGAATATAAACATTAATTTGCAGTTACTTGAGATTGAGACAGTGATGTGGAATTTTTTTCGGCTTCTTATTTTTTTCTCTGATTACTAACAGTCATATAACAGTATTTATCGTCATTATTGTTTTGGAGTTAAATATTATATTAGAATAGTATGATATTACGAAACTGTTTCAGTTTAGAAATTAACATTATAGTGGGAAAATGTCTTTTTACTTATTATAATAGCGTAACTTTTGAAAGATTTTTTTTTTTTTTTTGCTAATAATATATTAAATTATTATTTAAAATCCTGAATCTTCATACCAATGTTTTCAGATTTAACATTTGCCAAAATTATAAAATAATAGGAATTCCTTATAACATATGAAAAGATTTTTGAGAAATTGCTAAATCTAATAATGCATTTAATTCATCTATTGCAGTTAGTTGTTGTTTAATAGTACAATTAAAAATACTAATTATTATTTTTAGTGTTTTTCAAATTGGTATATTTATTTATTTATTTTTAATTGTATGTAAGCATTTTTTTTCTATTTGCGATTTTAATCAAATATTTAATTATAGACATTCAGAATCAGTTATTAAATTTTCTTCGATTGTAAACTCATTTTCTACGTTTTCGATACACATAAATATTGGCATTAAAGGTGTATTCTAAAAAATATTTTTCCACCTTCAACAGCTCGATATTTTCTGAGACATTTTCAGACTCATTTTTAAAAGTAAAAACATGAAACTTGCTGAGGTGATTTTTGAAGAGATGTTTAAGAGGCCGTGTGATTTCATTTTCCCCTCAATTCATTAGAATTTAAGTTTTAAATAATTATTTTCTCAGTAAGACCCCTTTTTTTTTTTCATTCCCAGATCTTCCGCTGTGAAAAATTCGGTTCAAAACGCCTACTTTGACAGCATTTGTTTGTAATATTTTCTGCATTTATCAAAAAATCGAGAAGCACGGCACATTAGGTAGTTTCTAAATAAGAGAATTTTTCAGTTTGATGCGTTTGAGAACAAAAAGGAATTAAAAAATGAATCAGAAAATAAGCAGTTTGGATTGAAATACACCCTTAAAAAATAAAATATTATATTTAAGCATTGAAATAAAGTGTTTTTCATGCCTAATAGGAAGCTTATAGATTAAACTGCTTTAGTATATATTTTTTAAAGTTCATTATTTTACTTTTATATTTCCTTTCAATCATTTATTTTACTTTTATATTTCCTTTTTAACACCTTTCAACAAAGTTGAAAAGTGTTTATGACTTTGGTTTGTCTAGCCGTCTGTCCGCTCTCTAACTCTCGTAAATATACTCGGATTGGTCTGAAATTTTTAGATGTTATTGACCTTTACCATAGCACGGTCCCTATGTGTAACGACGTTTGTAGCATGTTTAGTTCATTTACAGGTACAGTCAAAAGTATTCCGTTACATTACGGCCTCTGGGAAAAAATCGTTTCAAAGGTTTTTTCATGATTTTACACGTTTTCATACAGAAAAAAATTGATATGCATTTATGAATCGTACTAAAATATGCATTCTGAAGAATACGAGATGCAAAGAATAGTTATTGTTCATTTACAGGGCTAAAAAGAAATTCCAATATATAATGATATAGCGGTGGAGGGAATTGTTTGCGGCGTACTTTAATTATGTTAATCTATTTCATATATAATGAAAATGATATACGTCGCTGAGGTTTACATACTATAAATTTTTCATGTAGAATATGAAGTGTATATAGCATTTACAGGCACACACAATATAGTTCAGATACTATATTGTATCCGAAGTACTGTTCATTTGTGATGATTGCTGGAAATGCATTTTTAATTATGATATGCGCTTTTATGATTCACTATATTTATGCATAGTATATGGTGTATATAAATGCTATAATTCATATACAGGGCTACACAAAAGTATTCGCAAGGATTACTGGGTATGAGCGCAAGTTACTTAAAGGTGGTTTTTAAATGAGTTGTGCATTTTTACGCTGAACTGAATTTAATTTACTGTTGTATAATATAGATAAAATGGTATACAGGGTCATGCAAAGAATTGGATACATGGCCGTCTATAAATTATAATTTCTGGAAATGTGATTTCAGCTGTTTTAAGTGTGTTTTAGTTTGAATTAAATTTTAACTAAACGGTGGCGTGTAATGAAGGTTCTAGGTCAACTACAGGGTTGTACAAAAGTATTAAAGTATGTTTCCATATATTAGTATAAATTGCTGAAAGAGAGTTTCAACCTGTTATGCGTTTTCTTGCTAAACTAAATTATCCCATTATATAATATATATATGAACCTACAGATCAAATACAGGGCTGTTCAAAAGAATTGGAAAACCTATTTAGCTATGGCCAGTAACTGCGGAAATGAGTTTTTCAAATGTTTTATGCGTTTTCTAAAATGTTTACTTAGTTCTCTTATTTACCTTATTTCCCTAAATAACGAAGTTTTTTAAAGCATTCGGGAAGTGTTGGAAAGTGTTTTATAATCTATGCTTAACGCATGATTTTTCTTATTTGTTTTTTCTATTTTCCAGATCAGTCTTTTCCTATAGAACATACCAAATCTATTTAAGCTCATATTCACAAAATACAATTTACATGGAAATAAAAAATTTAAATAAATATGGCTTACGTCGTATTTAATAAAGCAAAGATTAATCACAACCACAACACCTTAAAATCTTATACATTCTTAATATCAAGCTTGAACTCAAGATCAAGCTTAGAACTTAATAAAAAAAGATGTCAGTTGACAAACATTGTTTTTTAAGTGGAAAAATTAAAACTATTTTAGAAGAATAGGACTCCAAAATAGCTATATTTTGCTAAAAAGTACGGTAAAAAGATACGAATTTATATCTCAAACAAAACTTTATTTTAAAATTGTCCATTTTAAAATTCATCACAATATTAATACTTGGAAATTTTTCCACAAAGAAATATTCGGTTTGCATACAATATTTCAAATGAAATTCAAATTTCAAATAAATTGCTTAAAAGGCGCAAAGGCCAACATAGTGAAAAATATCCACGCCGGGACTCGATCCCGGGTCATCAGTATAGCGCACTCACATTCTACCGACTAAACCACATGGAACGATACCCAGCCTGGAAATTTTCTCCCTATTACATGTTGGCAAGTCTACAAACGTAGCACAAGATGGAATATTTATCGTGAGCCACCGTCATGGGGCAAACACGAAACTTAATTAAATCCAGCATCGATTGAAACTATATTAATACTTGGAAAATTTCCCAGAGAGAAACATTTGCCTTGCATACAGTATTTCAAATGAAAATCAAATTTCAAATTAAAATTGCCTTTTACACTATTAATTTGAAATTTGATTTTCATTTGAAATATTGTATGCAAGGCGAATGGTTCTCTCTGAAAAAAATTTCCAAGTATTAATATAGTTTCAATCGATGCTGGATTTAATTAAGTTTCGTGTTTGCGCCATGTCGGTGGCTGACGATAAATATTGCATCTTTTGCTGCGTTTGTAGCCTTGCCAACATGTAATAGTGAGAAATTTTCCAGGCTGGGTATCGTTCCGTGTGGTTTAGTCGGTAGAATGTAAGTGCGCTATACTGATGGCCCGGGTTCGAGTTCCAGCATGGAATCTTTTTCACTAGTTCGCCTTTGCGCCTTTTAAGCAATTAATTTGAAATTTGATTTTCATTTGAAATCATCACAGAGTTTATGACAAGTTCGTCACAAATGACACATATTTCACAAATTGGTCACAGTGTGACTTCAAAACATTGTCACTTTCGTCACAGGTTCGTCACAAAGTTAATGCCAAAATAGTCACAAATGACACACTTTTCACAAATTAGTCACACCGTGACTTCACAGAGTGGTCACAATGTGACGTCACAAACGACCTCTAAAACGGCCATAACGACCTCGCATTCTAGTCACTGTGACGTCACATCCACGTCACGTGACGTCACATCGACGGTCACAAAGTCACAGTGTGACTTCACAACGACGTCGCCGTGACGTCACCATGCCTTACGGGTTCGGACACGAAAAGAGGAGGGTGGGGGGGGGGGGTGTATGAAAAGGAAAATGCACGGTACAAGTATCAACAAACTAGATTTTCATGCTATATTTTATCAATTTGTTATCTAAGACAGTGAATGTATACTTTTTTTTATGATTTCAATTTTATCTACCATTGCAATTTAATCCTTCACTGATTGTTGTTATTATAAAAGTGTTTCTTGGAAAATAGTACGTACTGGAGCAATTTGGATAACATATTTAGAATTAGGAATAATAAATCTGTACACTTTACATATTTAGTTTGCAGGGAGGAAGATTTTTTTTTTTTTGTCGACCAATGGTATTTGAAACACTTCTGTGGTTTCAAACTAAAATTTTCTATTACAGTTAAGTCTGTAGCTTTTAATGAGCACGTAGAAAGGGAATTCAGAGTTTAGTCATATATGCATTTCTTGCTTTAGAATTTGCATTCAAGTCATATTTTTTCCTGTTATTGTTTAACTATTTTAAATAACTATTTTTATTAAAAAATTCTACTTCTTTCAGACTTTTTAAATAAAATTAGCATTTTCCGAAAAAATATGTATACAAATTTTATAGAAAACCCATGATATAATTATTCGCATTTCAAATTCGTGTTTTAGAGATATGATTGTAAGAAAAGTTATTTTACAAATTGTTTTATTCTACAGAAAATGAATATGAAAAAAAATGACAGATTGACAAAGAAAATTTTTTTATTTTGCATACTCTCTTTTCATTTATTAAGAAGATACGTATTTTGTTATTTATTACGTGTAAAACAAACTTTACTTTAAAAAAAAGGAAGAAAAAAGGCAGGTGTTTCATTTAAATAGAAAATTTTCATAGACACTGTCATAAAGATAAAATAATTGCGCATTTAATCTCTAAATCTGTTGTATAAAAAGAAAATTATACTAATACAGTACAAGCACCTGCTTGCTCAATATCGTCTGAGCTCGATTAAACCGCAGAATAAAATAAGGATCAGAGAACTTTGACGCGGGAAGCCAGTCTTTTTAAGCTAACAGAAATATGTCTGACAATTTAGGATAAACACGGATATTATTAAAATATTTATGGAACTTAAAAGGTATGTCTTATTTAATTTAATTTTTTTTATTCCTGTTTGATAGATTACTATCACGAGTTAAATAGTTGTATGTTATATGCAATGAGACTGATCTAGAATTCTTTTCAGAAGCGATATTTTCTGATTCCATGCTATAAAATATCTTAAACTGCCATCGCTAGAAAAAAAAAAAAAGCTGATGCAGAGACTGATTCTAACACAGTATTTATCGTCATTAATATTTTGGTGTTAAATATGATATTCGATTATAATGATATTACGAAACTGTTTCAATTTAGAAATTAACATTATACTGGGAAATTGTCTTTTTACATATTATAGCAGTGAAACTTTTGAAAGATTTTTTTTCATTGCTAATAATATTTTAAATTAGTATTTAAAATCCTAAATCTTCATACGAATGTTTTTAGATTTAACATTTGCCAAAATTATAAAATAATAGGAATTCCTTATAACATATGGAAAGATTTTTGAGAAATTGTTAAATGCATTTAATTCATGTATTGTAGTTTGTTGTTGTTTAATAGTACAATTATAAATACTAATTATTTAGTGTTTTTCAAATTGATATATTTATTTTTTTAATTGTATTTAAGCACTTTTTTTTTTTTTTTTTTTTTTTTTTGCTGTTTGTGATTTTAATCAAACTTTTAATTGTAGACATTCAGAATCAGTTATTAAATTTTCTTTGATTGTAAACTCATTTTTCTGCGTTTTCGATTCATTTATTTTATTGGCATTAAAAAATAAAATATAATATTTAAGCATTGGAATAAAAGTGTTTTTCATGCCCGATAAAGTTGAAAAGTGTTTATGACTTCGGTTTGTCTGTCCGTCTGTCCGCGCTCTAACTCGCGTAAATATACTCGGATTGACCTGGAATTTTTGGATATTATTGACGTTTACCATAGCAAGGTCCCTATTTGTAATGAAGTTTGTAGCATGTTTAGTTCATTTACAGGGACAGTCAAAAGTATTCCATTACATTACGACCTGTGGGAAAAAAATCGTTTCAAATGATTTTTAATGATTTTACACGCTTTCAAACAGAATAAAATTGATATGCATTTATGAAGCGCATTAAAATGTGCATTCCGTAGAATATGCGATGCAAAGAATACCTATTGTTCATTTACAGGGCTAGAAAAGGAATCCCAATACATAATGATATAGGGGTGGAGGGAATTGTTTGCGGCGTACATTATTTATGTTAATCTATTTGATATGTAATGAAATTGATATATGTCGTTGAGGTTTACATACTATTAATTATTTCATGTATAATACGAAGTGTATATAGCATTTACAGGGACACACGAAATATTTCAGATACTATATTGTATCCGAAGTACTGTTCATTAGCGATGATTGCTGGAAATGCATTTTTAATTATGATATGCGCTTTTATGATTCACTACATTTATGCATAGTTTATGGTGTATATATATATGCTATAATTCATATACAGGACTATACAAAAGTATTCGTAAGGGTTACTGGGTATTGATTAAAGGTGGTTTTTAAATAAGTTATGCATTTTTATGCTGCACTGTATTTAATTTACTAAGAAATGTTTGTAGAATATAGATAAAATGATAGACAGGGTCACGCAAAGAATTGGATACGTTGCCGTCTATAAATTATAATTTCTGGAAAAGTGATTTCAGCAGTTTTAAGAGAGTTTTAGTTTGAATTAAATTTTAACTAAATAGAGGCGTTTAATAAAGGTTCTAAGTAAATTACAAGAATGTACAAAATTATTTAAGTATGTTTCCATATATTAGTATAAATTACTGAAAGAGAATTTCAACCTGTTATGCGTTTCCTTGATTAACTAAATTTTTCCATTATATAGTGTATATATCAATCTACAGACCAAATACAGGACTGTTTAAAAGAATTGGAAAACATATTTGGCTATGGATGGTAACTGCTGAAATCAGTTTTTCAAATGTTTTATGCGTTTTCATGTTTACTTAGTTATCTTATTTACGTTATTTCTCCCGATGACTTTTTAAAACCATCAGAAAGAGTTGGAAAGTGTTTTATAATCTATGCTTAACGCAGGATATATCTTACTTGTTGTTTCTATTTCCCAGATCAGTCTTTTCCTATAAAACATACCAAATCTATTTAGCTCATATTCACAAAATACAATATATACGGGAATAAAAATTTTAAATAAATAGGGCTTATCATGTCGTTCTATAAATAACAGTTGTATTAATGTCCGTTAGACTCCATGTTCGTATTTAATAAAGCAATGACAAATCACATTAAAAAGCATACACATTCTTAATATTAAGCTTGAATTCAAGATCAAGCTTAGAACTTAATAAAAAAAGATGTCAGTTGATAAACATTGTCTTTTAAATGGAAAATAAAAAATATTTTAGAAGAATAGGACTCCAAAATAGTGATATCTTGCTAAAAAGTACGGTAAAAAGATAAGATTTTATATTTCAAACAAAACTTTACTTTAAAATTATCATAGTGTTTATGACAAGAATCATCACAGTATTAATACTTGGAAATTTTTCCAGAGAGAACCATTCCCCTTGCATACAATATTTCAAATGAAAATCAAATTTCAAATTAATTGCTTATAAAGCGCAAAGGCCAACATAGTGAAAAACATTCCACGCCGCGACTCGATCCCGGGTCATCAGTATAGCGCACTGACATTCTACCGACTAAATCACATGAACGATACCCAGCCTGGAAAATTTCTCCCTATTACATGTTGGCAAGGCTACAAACGCAGCACAAGATGGAATATTTATCGTGAACCACCGTCATGGGGCAAACACGAAACTTAATTAAATTCAGCATCGATTGAAACTATATTAATACTTGGAAATTTTTCTAGAGAGAAGCATTTGCCTTGCATACGGTATCTCAAATGAAAATCAAATTTCAAATTAAAATTGCCTTTTAAGCAATTAATTTGAAATTTGATTTTCATTTGAAATATTGTATGCAAGGCGAATGGTTCTCTCTGGAAAATTTTCCAAGTATTAATATAGTTGCAATCGATGCTGGATTTAATTAAGTTTCATGTTTGCCCCATGTCGGTAGCTCACGATAAATATTCCATCTTGTGCTGCGTTTGCGCAATTAAGGAATTATTTTTAAGTAAAGAAGCATGATTCGTGCTGGCAAGATTGTTAAAATGATTTGTAATTGAACAGTCATTTTAATTTTGTAATAAATAAATAAAGTCTTCGATTATAAGCGATAATTGTCTCAAGATGGCATTTTTTCTATTTCCTGCGCTGTGATATTGAAACTCAGTTTAAAACGCCAACTTTGCCTGCCATCACTCTGCGAAAAATGTTCTGCTACGGTGATAAATATCATTCCAGTTTTAGTCCACCGCACTTAAAGATACAAATAAACATTCCTCAGTTGATATACTGGCACCAGATGTACAAATATGTGATACAGGATACCATGTGAAAAGGTTGGAAATAATAACTAATATTTTCCAAATAATATTAATGGAAGATTTATTTACAAAATATTTACATTAAAATAGACTATTTAAATTTATATGGAAAATCTCGCCCAACATTAGGTTATATGTTAAGATATTATCTACGCTATTGCACTATAAATACATTAAGCCTTAAAAGAGACTTAAATAACTTGAAGATCATCAGTTCACATGTATGTTCGTTACCGATACGTGATAAATATCACTCTCGTCGCTGTCCACCACAGGTAAAGATGCAAATAAACATTTCTTAGTTGATATTCTCTCACCAGATGTACAGCTATGTGATACTAGATATCATGCGAGAAGGTTGGAATTAATAATTAGGATTTTTCAAATAATACTAATGGAAGATTTATTTACAAAATATTTACATTAAAATAGACTATTTAAATTTATATGCACAGATATAGAAGATCCTGCCCAACATTAGGTTATATGATAAGATATTATCTACGTACTATGTTATTTCACTATAAATACATTAAGCCTTAAAAGACTTAAATAGCTTGAAGATCATCAGTTCACATTTATGTCCGTTACCGTTTGTATAAATGTCACTCCAGTTTTAGTCCACCGCTCGTAAAGATGCAAATAAACATTCCTCAGTTGATATACTGGTACCAGATGTACAGCTATGTGATACCGGATACCATGTGAAAACGTTGAAATAATAATTAGGATTCTTCAAATAATATTAATGGAAGATTTTCTTACAAAATATTTACATTAAAATAGACAATAATCAATAGACAAACAAAATATTTACATTAAAATAGACAATAATCAATAGACAAACAAAATATTTACATGAAAATAGACAATAATCAATAGACAAACAAAATATTTACATGAAAATAGACCTATTTACATTAAAATATATTTAAATTTATATGCACGGATATAGAAAATCCTGCCTAACATTAGGTTATATGTTACGATATTATAAACGTATATTATTTAACAATAAATACATTCTTCTCGTCTCTATTAATCATACTCAGATAGGCTTATCGAACGAGATAACATTATAGGTTTCTTGATCATGCAAGTACATATGCGTTCTCCCCTAGGAAAATACTCCATGCACTGCACACAGCAGGAGAAGATACTCTCTCGAAACTACATTTTTCAAGTCCAACCCAAGGCTCACACTCTTACTGCACCTTTTCTCGGCCTCCGGGGTCTCGATCTGTAAAATCAAGGATAAATGGCGTACCCTTTCTCCCAGCTTATTCATTGACCAGACATCACATGAGCTCATTTTTTGTTCAAGATCCTTGCTTCTCACTATCTTGTTTTCTCTAACTATCCACATTCCGAAACATAAAATATCCTCCTTTTGATAATTCATTTTATACAATAGAACTTTTGATACAAGACGAATATGAATACAATAGTACTTATTTTAACCCCATAGATACGAAACTTGTGTCCATAACCCAAGTACGTAGATAATGATATACAGAGAAATACACTACATAATGAAAATAAAATTAACTAACAGTGATTTTTAATAGGCCTACGTCTCACTATCGTCAGAGACCTGACAACATCGCTCTATAGATGTTTCAGCATGAATCATTTTAACACTTTAAAGGTGTTTTGGTCATTTCTAAGAGTTATGGTATGATTCACGAAGGCTTTGACGCCCTAACAGTACTCAGAGGTTTAATTTATTTCAAATTGTGTGAAGCTGTAGCATTATTTTTTTATATGATGAAGTTCAAGTGTTTGATTTAAAGGGTCTCAGGACTCTTAAAATTGGGGGGAAAAAAAAGATCTTTTTCAACATTTAATATCGTAATATGTATTTGATTTTAAGAAACAATTTTTATTGAAATAAAAGATATAAATATTTTCTTTCATTTCATGTTTTAAAAAAATTGTAAGGTGCAGAATTACTGTTTACAGGGGGCTCCAAACTGTCCGATTTTTGACGAGCAGAAAATCGGCATAACAGATTACGCGCGGGATTACAAAATAAATTTTGTAACAAAAATAAAAATTTTGATGCCTACTTAATACTTCAGATTATAATAAGTACCCTGAACCTCAATAAATTTGTATTTAAAGCATTTTCCCATTTATAATACAAAGTTTCATTTAACTAATGCAAAGTTTAAAAAAAAATCAACAGTATAACCCTCTGAGTTATTTGCCCGTAATTTTCTATTTCTAAAAAACAACTTTAATCTGTTGCAGGGAAAAATATTTTAAACAGAATTGCATTTTAAGATGTACGGGAGACTAGGGAGGGTTGACCATACGGGAGACTTAATCCACTCATCAGTTTTCATATTTAAAAGAACTTCAGAGCTTTATCAATAGGTGTCAGCCAATGCTACTGGAAAATAAAACAGTCTCTGTTTCATAAAGGTAATCGAAATAGGTATGAAAAAAATCAATTGTGAGGCATTTTTAGCCTAAAAGTTGTATTTTTTAGAAATACTTTGTAAGATTTTTCCAGAAAAAATATATCATAGAAATTTAAGTAAGTAGGTTTTAGGTAATGCAGAAATATCGATCTTTTATTCCAGGCATAAAGATTATACAGTAAATTAGGCTTAATATAGCAATGTGCTATTCTTTAGAAAAGGGCTATGTGGGTAGGCTTGACCGAGTCAATGTGAGGAGGGTTGACCAGATGTTCAAGGCTCCCTTAACATATTCACGACGAAAAACGAGAATTCTCGTTTTCATTAAAAAACGAGTTTTCTCCAAATTAATTCTGAGTTCAACCCCCTGAGCACGGTTCTGAAATTTTAAAGTTAAATTGTGACCTTAATGTTCAACAAAACTATTAGGTGTAGGTACTCATTTTAATCAGAATTTTAAGGTCTACAACATTTGTACTAACAATGTTTTTGACAGAGTTAGCTGTTTTGAGATATTGTTATGGTATGCAAAATAACGTGTTTTTTTTTTTTTTTACTATAAATCTATGCTTATGCTCTAACGCTCACCTAGTACGGGGGGGGGGGGAACTTAGCATATTCATTCTAGACCTAAACTAAATGGATTAAAACGATTTCCAGCTTTCCCCTAATCAAATCCGAATTCGGCCTTTTTTTCCTCCCCTACCCCTGGGCTATTAAGATTAATTGAGATGATGAGCTCGTGAGAATTATGCAGAAGTTTTCGTACTGAACTTGCCAATCACCCACATTTTATATGTGGTACGAGGCATTCAAATATTAGCCCTTAATTATAAAATTTTGATATGCGCATAAGAATTGATTCTGTGTGCTAGGGCTTCAGTTTCGATTTCCCCTCCCAACTTAGATTTACCAACTTAGATCTTATCTTTAGCACTTGAAAATTCTGCGTTATTATATTACGTTTTGCACTGAAAGGAAGGTGTCATTAAATAGCATTCTAAAAAAAAAAAAAAAAAAAAAAAAAAGAAAAGAAAAGAAAGAAAAAAAATCATGCGTCAAGCATAGATTATGAAACACTTTCCAACACTTCCAACACCACTTACTATAAAGACTATCCTGTTATATATATTTTCGTTCTACTCCCCACCCCCGCAGTTTCACTTTAAAATTCAATTTATGACTGTATTTATTTTAGTGTACTATTTTCACCCACTGCGGTTCCTAAATTAAAACTTAGATTTAAAATTATATCGCTTGTATTAATAGCCCTTCACATTTAAATTAAAGTAGTTTAGTTACTGATTTCCTTTAATAAAATAAAACCAGTGATTCAGTCTTCCCATTCCACTTTGAGACACTTTCCCACATAAGATTTAACCTTGTAGAAAAACGTTAAAGCTATCAGTTCATACAAAAACATTTTAACATCTCTCCTATCCTTATTTGGTCATGGTTTTAGCATACCATTAAAAATCACTTAACATGTAATCTATTCATTAGATTTGTTTCGCACTCCACCTTAAAATCCGGACCGTTATATTCATATGTATTATAATGCGGCATATTTTTGTATCAGCTGCAGTCTGATTAGACTGAGCTTTGCTCTCACATCTGCCTCAGAAACTGCATCTCACATGCCCTTTCGTGAAACGATTCTGTGATTTTCTTGAGGCGGCTGATTAATGTCCCCATGATTTGTCCCCCCATACGTCATTTTGACGTCACAAGAAATGGGGATATAAATACAGTGCTGGATCATTTCACTTTTCACGAAATCCTGATTAATGTCCCCATGATATATGCCCCCATATCTGAAAGGGACACAAATCCAATGCTAGAGAAATTTCCTTTCGTTGAGAGCCTGATTAACGTCCCCATGATTTAAGCCCCCATACGTCATTATTTTGACGTCACAAAAAATGGGGGCACAAATCCAGTGCTCGAGCATTTCACTTCTGCCGAAATTCTGATTAACATCCCCATGATATATGCCCCCATATCAGAAGGGGACACAAATCCAGTAATGGAGAATTTTCCTTTCATTGAGAGCCTGATTAATGTCCCCATGATTTATGCCCCCATACGTCATTTTGACGTCACAAAAAATGGGGGCACAAATCCAGTGCTGGAGTGTTTTACTTTCGACGAAATCCTGATTAACATCCCCATGATATGTATCCCCATACGTCATTTTGATGACGTCAGAGTAGATGGGGGTCTTAAATCAGGGGGCATAAATCCAGTGCTGAGCATTTTATTTTCTCAAGAATTCCTGATTTACGACCCCATGATACATGTCCTCATACGTCATTTTTACGTCAGAACAAAGGGGATTCAGAGTTCGTGCAGGATTGGCCACTAGAGTTCTGCACGGGCAGGAATTTCCAGCCTGATATGGGCCCAGTGTAAAAATTAAATGTTCGGCCCGGGACAAGCGCGACCCGTAACAAAATTAATTAAATCAAGTCCGATCCGGCCCATTCAATTTTTACAGAAAATCCAATTTTACAAAACACACAATTAACGATTCTTTTAACCCCTTAACAGTCGCATTAAATTACGGTTTAAAAATTGAAATTGCTTAATGACTCCACTTTTTTGAAAAAGAAATGTTCATGTTATTTAATGACAGGTAAAATGATACCATAATAAAGCCAGTTACACTATTTTACAAAACTTTTGGGAATCAATCAATATGAATAAAAAACACAGCCCATGAATATCACGGCAGCGGGGATTAAAGGGTTAAAGAAGACTGGATATATATTTTGGGTTCAAATTTTACCTGTACTAGAGGGCTCAGCCTGCGAGCTGTGCTCGCCAACCACCATTCACACTTTGAAGCTTTTAAAAACATGGTAATGTGCCCTATTTTACAAATATTAGCAGGTTACGGAAAATGGAATGATATTATTACGAATGGCGATTATCTTCTGAAATCGGGTTGCCATGCTTTTCCGTTTGAATAGTGTATTTTTCTTTTACCATGGCCTCATCCATCTTTATCACGATAGCTGGCGGCTATTTTTGGGATTGATAATTAAGATCAATTACACATTTTAAAATCAGCTTGCACAAAAGGGTAAGGTTGAAAATTCTGATGTCTCTAGCACTTTTATAACGATGCTATAGAGTATAGACAATGTTCATCCTTTGATATCGCGATTAAAAAACACCGTCTTCTTAGGAATAGCATTCAGAACTACGGTATTGAAAACATTTTTTTTTAAATTTTACGCTTATATTTTATCTTTTGATTTAGTTTCCGATATTTTCAGGAACAGGTATAGCTTATGCATAAAATCTTTTTTATATTTTATTGAACCATCATACATATCTGCATGTTATTTTTTAAAATTTAAATTGTTTTTTTTGGTACTTTTTCACTATAGGGGCCTTGGCGAAATAGAGAAATCGTGGCAAACTGACCACCCTGGTAATTCCGCCTCAACGCGCCATTTGCTCCCATAGATAATACAATATACACTATGCTATACAATATATTATTGTTACAGTGACCTGTACCTATCCTTAAAGTTTGTACCATGAATTCATGATCACCCTATATATATAAATAAATTCATATATAAACAAGTATAAAAGTTCATTAGTTTTTTTTTTAAATAGCTGTTTATATCATTTGGCAACAAATCTAATTTTTTGAGCCCAAATTACGCCAAGATTTTTAAACTAGGCCAAGGCCCCCCATAATGGAAAAGTACTGTTTATTTTTATTAATAAGTATATACGAGTTTACAATATACATTTAACGTCTGAATTTGAAACTTTTAAAAGACTAAATAAAATAAATAAATAAGACAGACTTGATTGCAGTTAAAAAGTAAAATTTATAAAAAGTTAAAAATACTGAAAACATATGAAGTACAATCAGTAAACGTTTCGCCAAGCAACTCGCAATGCCTCAAAGGCATATATACGACTTTTCTGATATGTATTTATCGAATAAGAATTCGTACAAAATAAATCGAAAATATTTTGGGCATAGATTTAAATGTTTCTAGGCTGCATCAAGGAATGAAATATACAAAGAAATTTGCTAGCAACATTTTTTTTTTTTTTTTTTTTTTTTTTTTTTTTTTTTTTTTTTTACACCAAGTGATTCCCAATGTGACGTCACATGTCCATAAGAAAATCGTTTTAAATGAATAGTTTTGTAATATGACGTAATTGTCGCCATTAAATGCATTTCACATGTACATTATTATAAAGTTTTTTTTTCTCTTTTAAAATTCACGTTTAAAAAATATTTTCAATTTAAAAATGTTTTGGAATATCATTATTTGAGCTTTTTAAATTTGACCAAATTTTAATCATGAAAAGTTTTTCAAGCGTAATAATTTAATTATTTTAAGCATTTTACATATGACGATATTTATCCTTTCGGCATTTTACATATAACGTAATTTTTCCCATTAAGGGCGTTTCTCGCAAAATAATTAAAATATTTTCAAAGTTTCTTATTTTTTTATGATTCACGTGTAAATACACCTTTTTGACGCAATTCTCCCTATTTCCTATTTTTAACACGTGGTCATTTAATTATTATTTTCATTTCTATTTTTAGTAGTCGCATGTTAATTAATTTTTATTTGAGAGAAATGTATACTTATTTGTGCTGTTTTGTCAATTGGCATCAGTATAAAACAAGTCGGTAAGTGTGATCACAAATCGCACAGAGGGTTTCGTTTAATATTCCTTTCAAAACACTTTCTTTCAAAACGCCCAGTACATTTATCGTCATTTAACCCTTTCTAAATTATGGTAAACCCTCTCTAAACTATCTTAAAAGTTTAAAACAGATCGCCTTGTTATATTTCCTAATTTTGTTCGCGCCTCTCCCCACCCCCGAAATGTGACGCGCCATTCTTTTTTATCATTTTTTTTTATGTTTTATAAACTATCTTAAAATTTAAAACAGATCGCGTTGTTAGGTTTCCCAATTTTAACAAAATCGCGTTTTGTTAGTTCCACATTCCATCACCAGGGAGCGCACTTTATTCTTAACAAAACTGTATCTGAACGAAACTCCGTTAAATAACCTATCAGTAGATATAATTACTCGAAAGGTGGCGGTCTTAAGCAAGAATTTGAGATACTGAAATTACTATTCGAAAATAATGATAACTAAACTTTTGACATTTTTATATTAAATAAGTAGCATTTATCTCAACACTCGGTCAATAAACCGTCATAAAATGGTAAAAAAAGTTAAGTTAAGAAAAAAATTAGCGTCCTTCCACCCCCCTCCCTACGAAATTTCTCGCGCCATTCTTTTAAAAACTTTTCATTGTGTGTTATAAACTATCTTAAAGTTCGAACAGATCGCCTTGTTGGATTTCCTAATTTTAACAAAATCGCGTTCTGTTAGTTCCACATTCCAACACCAGGGAGCTCACTCTATTCTTAAGAAAACTGTATCTGAACGAAACTCCGTTAAACAACCTATCAGTAGATATAATTACTCGAGGGGTAGCGGTCTTATGCAAGAATTTGAGATACTTACTGAAATTACTATTCGAAAATAGCGCTAACTAAACTTTTGACATTTTTATTTTAAATAAGTAGCATTTATCTCAGGACTCCGTCAATAAACCGTCATAAAAAAAAAAAAAAAAAAAAAAAAAAAAAATTGAATCCCCCCTTCCCCCGCACACACACACCACGAAATTTTTCGCGCCATTCTTTTAAAAACTTTTTATTATGTGTTATAAACTATCTTAAAGTTTGAACAGATCGCCTTGTTGGATTTCCTAAGTTAAATAAAATTGTGGTCTGTTAGTTCCACATTCCACCACCAGGGAGCGCACTCTATTCTTAATAAAAGCGTATCTGAACAACTTATCTGTAGATACATTTGTGGAGGGAATGGCGGTCTTAAACATTAATTTCAAATATTTGCTGAAATTACTATTCTAAAATAGTGGTATCAATACTTATGACATTTCTAATATTAAATAAGTAATATTTATCTCATCCCGCCATCAAAAAAAACGCACGCAAAACGGTAGAGAATGCTACAGTTTAAAAATGTCTTAAGCAAGAATTTAAGATATTTTCTGAAATTACTATTCGAAAATAGTGGTATCAACACTTATGAAATTTTTATATTGAATAAGACACATTTATGCTGTATTTTTAAATATGTGACACCGTTATGAACTGTGCTACTATAAAAAATCATGTGACTGCCTTTAAAAATAAGCATTTAATAGAAATAAACCAATTAGTGAAACAATAAATAATAGCTTGTAATCAATCCTTTGACAAAAATTCGCGTTTTTTCAACTGCCATTTGCCGAAAACCGTAATTTTTTTCCGCGATCATTTGACAAAATATGCATTTTTTTTCGCAATCCTTAGAATAAATTCGCGTTTTTTCAATAGTCCTTTAACGAAATTCACGTTTTTTCAATAGTCCTTTAACGAAATTCACGTTTTTTCCAAGATAGTTTTAGAAATTCGCGTTTTTCCGCACTCATTAAACGAAATTCACGTTTTTTCCGCGATCATTTGACAAAATTGCATTTTTTTCGCGATCCTTCGCATTTTTTCAATGACCTTTCTAAGAAATTTGCGTTTTTTCCGTGACAATTTTAGGAAATTCGCGCTTTTTTCTTCTATCCTTTGAAGAAACTCGTATATTTTTTTCATTTATTTGACGCAATTGGCGTTATTTATTCGATCATTTGACGAAATACGTGTTTATTCTCGGTAATTTTATGAAATTCGCGCTTTTTCCGCTATCCTTTGGCGAAATTAGCGATTTTTTATGCGAACAACGGACGAAGTTGATTTTTATTGCGACCATTTGTCAAAATTCGCAATATTTTTCAGTGATTTTTTTTTTCAGAATTTTCGGACAGATGACCGATTTTTAAAAATTTTCGGAACAGAATGCGTTAAATTTTCTGAAATTCGAAACAGAATCACGCCTGATTAAAATTTCGTCATTTAGGAAATGCTTGAAGCATTTTTAAATATGAAATTCTTATGCATTATTATTTTCTTTAACAAATTTTTTTTTTTTGCGTGTGCAAAAAAGCTACATATTTTATTTCAGAACGCGCTATATGTACGTAGGAAGAGCTTGCTACTTGTCGGTTGTAATTTATAGTGCTGTTAAATAAAAAGAGAAAATTCTTATATTGAATGTCACCAATCCAGCCCCCCCCCCTTTTCCCCCGGTCTTAAAGAAACAGAAGTCTATGAAATAGGGTGTGGGAGGCTATTATCTAGGTCTAAAAAATTAAGGAGGGCGTGGTGGGCATGTACTTCTAAATAAATTAGCCAACTTTTTTCCAATATACACGAAATTTCTACTTAAATTCGACCAGAACCTGGCAAAAATTAATTTCGTCGATCCGAAACCAAACTATTAAACCTCAGTGGCGTAGTAGTCAGCACGTCTGGTTACCACCCAGCAGATCCAGAATTTGGTTCCAAGCTAAGCAAGATTTATTCAACCTTCCATCTCTTCGGGGTCAATAAAATGGGCACGAAGCTTGCAAACACTGAGGGTCCAGTGTTAGGCTGACAACCTGATCAGGGCTCATTCTGTATATCACCTCGGGGTCCACGGTCAAGAAAACAAGTTTAGTACAGGCTTTGATCCTTAATGAATCATAAAGCAACTGATTTAGTTTAAGTTAGAAACCAAAGTATTTGAACTCGATGTGAAAAAAATTAAGCCATATTTTAATACAATTAGGGAAAAGTAATATACAATGATATCATTAATATGAGTTTTACCTTTTTTGTATAAAATTAAATACATTATAAACCCATTAATATTCATACACAGTTTATTATTATTATTATTATTATTAACTATTTAGGACATTTTTGAAAAATCAGGTTGACCCGGATTCCACACAGAAAGAGTCAAAACCTAACTTGAAACATTTAAAGTCAACGCAACACACAACGAAAACAATTAATGGTGGCCGGGTTGGGTACAATCGGGTTACTTGACCTGCTGCAGTACTCTAAAGTCTATACTAGACTGAGCTTGTCCCGAAGCTTGGGTCGGAGAAATTTTCTTTCATTAAATTTGGCAGGCCATAATTTTTAATCTGATGACTCAATCCGGGCTCGGCAGTATTGTTATTTTCTGAAGATTTGAACAAAGCTGAACTTCATTTATCGAAGAACGTCCCAGGCTTTAATTTTTTTCTCGAGATTCGTCCCGAACAGGACCTGTATTTCATTCTTTCCGAGCCGTATCAATTGAGATTTTTTTTCCCTTACTAGTAATACCATGAGAACTTTCATTCTTAATTAGTGTAAAAAGGGAATGATAAAGAAACATTTCTTTGTTGTATTTAATTATTTATATTTTTGCTTTTTTTAAAAAAATAGTTTAACGTGTTGGTTAATCATGCGAAAGACACTTTACCAAAATACTGTGAATGACTGATTTTTATTTTTAAATATTACATGTATTCAAATCTTATTTTGGAACCTGAGTAAAATCTTGGGCATTTAGATGGATGTTTAAACATACAAATAGCGTTAAATAATAAAACACGTTTTGTCATTTCAATTAACAAAATTTTTCATATTTCGTTTTCAATTTGTTTACTGTTGGTAGTAAGTAAAAAAGAAAGAAAAATAATGCGCCAAATTCAAATTATAAAACACTGAATACTGAACATAGTAACTGTAATAATACTTCACACTTTATTAAGGTGATAGACGGTGTCTAAGTAAAAAATTTTGAAAATGTATAACGCATTTATGAATCCTTTTTCAGCAATTACCATCTATAGTCAGACAATATCCGACTTCTTTTGTGCAGCAAGAGTATGATATATATGGGGCATTCTCACAATCTTTTGACTTTTAAGTCCCTGAATAATAATTTTTATTTTAGTACATATTCTTGTATTTTCTTTCATATCATATACTGGGGGATCATCCCACTACATGATTGCATAACAATATTAACGAGATAAATAAGTTTTGGACGATGTTGGGAGCTCAAATACCAGGAAAATTCCTATACCGTCCCGTGTCCCTGATGTTGATTTTTAAGTTTGGAGCTGTCTGTATAAAATTGTTTCAATAAAAGTAATTCGATGCAATTTTTTTCCGAAACTGGGACATTTGTTTTATATAAATTTGTAGCAAAAAATTAACCTTCACACATTTTTAGGGTTGTTATTATTTTTTTAACTCTGTCCCTGGGTTTTAGATTCCGTACCGTCCCTCTTTTCAAATTATACAGAAAATCACTTCAGATGCAGCCCCATAATTTCTTTTAAGTTTTTTTTCATGCAGAAGTATGCTAGAGAAAGAATGTCTAAGATTCTTTGACAGGAAATTTACTGCAGAATTTAAATCAGCATTTAAATATCAATTTCAAGCAACGTGGCTTTATTGGTAGTCTTACCTTCCCCAAGGTTTATTTCTGCACTTTTCGAGGTAAATTATTATTATTTTTTTTAATCCAACGTAAATAACTGTTTCTAAAAATCACTGAACATTGTGACTATCACATAGTCTTAACATGATTTGTCTAAAAATAGTCGTAATTTTCCATACCGTCCCATCCTTACCATCCTTTTTTTTCCATTACCGTCCCTTTTTTCCTATACCATCCCCTTTTCTTTCCGACAATGTTATACCAAAATTTTGTACTAAAAATACTACATTGTTGTTATTTCTTATTTGAATGTTTTGTGGGTACTGTGCAAATTCATAAGAAGTAAAAATTTAGAAGAAAATAGAAAGTTAGAGTGGTAAAATGGTAAGGAAAATTAAACTCGCAAGTTTAACTTAAACCTCAGTTAAATAACAAAAATTTCGCTGCTGAACATTTTTTCTTTATTTTGAATCATTACGGCATTTGTTTATCAGATTAAAATGTTATTTTAGTAAGTTTAATTTTAACAGATTTTTATTCCCGAAAGTCAAAATATTGTGAGAATGCCCCATATCTATCTTCTATCTATCTATCTGTATATATATATATATATATATATATATATATATATATATATATATATATATATATATACATACAGATTACATGGCTTAATTTATAACAAAAAAACACCTGATTTCTAATTTCCTAATAAAAACTTTCGTTGCAACAACCCCTCCTCTCCTTGTACCTGTATTTTTTTAATTTCAAATAGTATGCAAAATTTAAAGCAATTTCTTACTCGGAAAAAATGTATATATACACTCGTACATATAAAATATATTTTGACTATATCTAATATTCCTTTACATAAAACATAATCTAATAAATAAAGAGAAAAAAAAATTAAATCACGGAAATTTTCAAAATTCCCATTACTTTATATTGACACAACACTCAGAGCTTCTGTGAGCATTATTTACAAACTCTGGTGGGTTTCAAATTCCGATTAACATTTAAATATTGGTTAAAATTTAAGAAATACTGGAGCTGTTCCTATGAGCTTCAATGCAAATTAAACACTGCGAATAACTAAAAAGTTGATCTTTAAAAATATTTTACAAACATGAACAAAAAGTAGTGAGTAAACAATACACAACCACAAGTAAAAACGGCGGATACAGTTGCGAATAATTCCGGCATTCCTCGTCACCATTTGAAAACTTGAAAACAACTGAGACAGAAAACCATTGAGTGTAGATTTGCGAGCACTAGATAGAAGCATGCTCCTATGTGTGCGACATGCTACATCAAATATGTAAGGCCTTTGGAAGAAAGACTCAAAGGATTGTAAATCGGAGGAACAGGAAAATGTAATTTAGGCTTCCGCATTTCGGAAACGCTGTTTCGCAGGGCTCCAAAGCGCAATATCTATGAGCTGAGGTGAATTCCTACCAACATTTAAATAATCACTAAAAGCTAAGAAGTACCAGAACTGTGCTTCGGTAAGCTCCGGCGAAAATTAAACACTGTATATATATATATATATATATATTACACAGTATGTAAACATTTATTTCAGCTTGGAAAACGATTTTTCAAAGGGTTTTTCACAGTTGAAAAATCCACTTAATCAGTTTCCACCAAAATCCGAAAATGTACTTGAATTATTTTGTGCAGCCTTGCGAAATATTTATAAAATGTAGACACACCAAATGACATGGAAAAAATGGATAAATTTTAAAAAGCATGCCACAATTGAAAACGCAATATCAGCACTTATTCCTCATAGACACTACTGTAACCGAATACATTTGTTCGTATCCGTATAAAAAAAAAGAAAAAAAAAAAGAAAAAGAAAAAGAAGATAAATGCTATGCACACCACACCATATTTTACAGTAAGCAATGTGTAGTGCGCATCTGTCATGTATGTCAGTTTCATTACGTTCGAAATAGTATAGCGTAATTAAAATACACTGCAAACGAAGTTTACCTATAAACCATAATGTAATGGAGTTCTTTTCTGCAGCCCTGTATACAGGGCTGCAGAAAATTTTCTGTATAAATTATATAGATCATGTATACATGATCTATATAATTTATACAGAAAAAGCAATATTTAAAAAAAAGTGCTAAATATAAGAAAACATACTGCAATTGAAAACTCATTTTCAGCAATTATTCCTCATAGACAGTACTCTAACCTAATTATTTTGTGAGGTTCCAAAAATGGACGATATTCCTTTCTTGTGTGTACCTGTAAATGAATGACAAATACTATGCGCACCATATATTATAGTAGACATTTTGTAATGTACTTCCTTGTTATATATCAATTTCACTATGTTAAAAATGTTATAACATCACTAAAATGCACTAAAACGATTATTTCCCATAGACCGTAATGTAGTGGAATTATATTGAACGTCTCTGTAAACGAAATATAAATGACACACACTTCATTTCCAACACCGAACATGCCATGGTAAACCTCAATACGTATATACTTTCTATGAGAGTATCAGAATGAATTCCTAAATACTTTTCTAGGATGTCAGCGATTTTTATCAGTTGATTTAAATTAGCGATTAAATCATGATTTTAATCAACTGATTTTTTTTAAATCATTGATTAAAATAATAAATTTTCTAAATGTCTAAAATGACATAAAAAGGAATTAAAATCTAAGATGAATATAATTTGGAAAGTTTCTACAGGTATTTTGACTTAGTAATAATAATAATAATAATAATAATAATAATAAAAAAAAAAAAAAAAAAATAGGTTTAAATATTTGCTTCTAAGCTTAATTTCTGAGTATTTTAAAAAAATAAGTACAATAAGTTTCTAAGAAGGATAGTTTTATATGACATAAAAAACATTTCATTTAAAATATTTAAATATATAATTTGCAAGTCATAATTTTCTTTAAGTAATCAAATAATTCATTCGTTTATATAAAATAAGCATAGCAGTATAATAAATTTCTGCAAGTAAAAGAATAAAATAGCTGTAATCTTTTTTTTTTTTTTTAATTCCACATTTGCAATAACAAATTTACAGCAAATATTGGAGCTACAGAAGAATGAAAGAATGACATCTGCTCAACAGTTATTGTAAAAGAATGTATAAGAGAAAAAGAACTAATTAGTATACAAAAGTTAAGCACAACAAGAGCTTCTCCAGTATAGGTTAACTTTTTTTACTTTGTAACTCATATACGGAAAAAAAAAAAAAAAAAAAAAAAAAAAAAAAAAAGGTATTGAAAAGGTAGCAAAACTTTTTTCTTAAAAATGAACCATTGAAAGCTAATATTTCCCGCTGGGATGTGATATTGCTATTATTTAATATTTTGAGGATTTCGGATATTCTTATATTTACTCTGTATGAGTGTAAGAATAGATTTAACTCATTTTCATAAATTTTTTGGTTAGCATACACATACATTTGTGTAAGTTTAGATTTAGATGATTAACAGTAATTTTTTCAAGTACAAATGTAAAACGAGTTGCAAACAATATTATTTGTTATTTTATTATTTTTATATAATTATTATATATAATATTATTATTTGTGCTACTAATGAAATTACTTATTTGCAGGTTTTATTAATTTTCTAATTTACTTACTTTTTCCTCTAGGACTGTTTTTAAGGGCCCCTTTTAAAATTAGCAAAATGTGCTCTGCCCCTTTTGAAGTTGGCTGCCTTTTTAAGAAATAGGGAAATTCACCTGTAGTTGTAGCCAGGGATTTCTTGTAAAAAAAAACTTTCCCATTCCACAGTATTTCTAAATCCGTGTGCCCAAGACATTGCAAAAATAATAGGACTTTATTTCTTTAGAAAAAAAAAAAAAAAACAGGATATTATTAAAGCATGTTGTTATTTAATTGTATTTTTCAATTTGTAATTAATAAAATTATTAAAAATTAATGACACATTATTTTTCATACTAAAAAATTATACACTTTTTTTTCTTATATCATTACTAAACACATTACTACTAATATATTTCCTCATGGAATAGTGCTGTTTTTTGAACTAGCATCCTGTTCCGTTTTCTTTCTAGAATAAATACTAAATTATTAATTATCATTTTAGTAATTAAAGCATAAAAATGTATATTACGTTCCTAATTAGAGAGTTAATTGGTTAATAATTATTAATTTTAAGTAGTGTTAGCAATTAAATATTAAATTCAGTTATTAATAATTTTAATATATAAAAATATCACTGGTATTTAATATTGTTTTACATAATTATTGCAAAATATTAATGTATATAATGTTATTGTATGCTATTAACTAATGAAACTACTAATTTGCAGTTTTTATAATTTCTGTACCTAATTACTAAATAATAATAATAATTTTATTCAGGGCCGGTGAGAGTGGGGGGGGGGGGCGACACAGAGGGCAACTTCCCAGGAGCCCGGGACCAAAGGGGCATACTTTTTTCCTTTGCAATCAGAAATACATTTCTTAGAAGCGTAGTTTAGAAGATTTCCAACAAAAATCACAGGAAACCGCCCACTGAGAGAACTAAAAGCTGTAAAATAGTTGATCACGTTACTACTCACGTTACCACAGTACAAATAGCCCGCAACTTCCTGCCTTCCTGAAAAATGACCAGATCATAGGGAGCTATGCCTACGCCTTGAGGCAATGTCGCAAAAGTATTGTTTCCTCTTACCTCTCTTCCTCCGCGGGTATTCAGGTATTATCAGGTAATAAGCTTTCAGTGAATGTCTAATTGGGATTTTTTTTTTTTTTCTAAATTGCTGGTACAAAATACTTGTTATATTTATGCTTATTCTGTACAAACTTTTGTTTCTGTTTTTTATTTATTATTATTATTATCCTTACGTTCTTATTAACTATATCTGTTGCAAAGTATAGATACAAGCATAACAGAAAAGAAAACAAGAATAAAAAAACTGAAATTTTTGATTCTACAAAAGTTATGAGTACATACATATAAAGAAAATTACCTAAGAAATAAGTAAAAATAAAGATTTCGAATGCACACAAAATAATTATTTTCATTACCATATTAAAGTCAGTCATCAAGACTTGATTTAAAAAATTAGAGGCCCAAAGTATAGATATTCTTGGGGCCCTCTGTGTTACTCACCTATGACGTCTTATATGAAAAACCAAAAGATCATTTTGGCTAAAATATTATTATGCGAGTAATAGGGACATGATCAGAGGGCGATAGGGCGGAGAGTTGTATCGGTGCCCTAAGTTGAAAAAGGCCCCGTGAGGAACCGTTTAAGTATATGCATATAGTAAATACAGGAGATACCGAGGGCCCACCTGACCTCTGTTCGGGGCCTCAAATTTCTGCTTGTATTCCTCGTGAATGAGGTTAAACTTAACCCATATTATGAGAGGAAAGAAAAACTCGGAAAACAGAAATATTTTAGTATATTTTTACTATCCTTTAAAATACCAAACTTACGTATGACTTCATTATACATGAGATTCACCATATACACAAAATTAAAAATGATATTCAAAATCAGCTGCCTTCCCCCAAAATCTCTTGATCCTATTTCTATACCCACTGAACCTGACGGAAAATAAAATCGTCATGCTCATGTTTGCTGCTTGCACAAAAATTGAAGCGTGGTATTAAAGTTGCTTCCCAATTTTCCCTAAACTCACTTGAGGACAGGTTTTTTTCTGATCTAGATTTATGATCGTGAAAAACGACTTGGGCCCATAATCATGATAACCCGGGTCTCTACACAGATCTATTCTTCACTTTCTATCAAAAATTATATTGATGCTGAGGTATAAATTTCATGCACAAAAACTGAATTTAGTGGAAAGGATATTTTTATTGTGAGAGCGCGGAGAAATGCCCGATATGTCCAAGCAGCATAAGATGGGTTAAGGATTTGATCCCCCTTCCTTAAAAATAGGTGGAAAAGGTCACCCCCCCCACCTCGTTGTCTATAAAAAGTAAAGTTTGAGAAAATAGTTATTTTCCTGCAGTTTTTTTCTGTTTAATTCAGAGTCAAAAGTTTTATGCAATAGACTTAAAACTTCTTTTCAGAATGAGAAATAAAGACACATTGATTTCCTGTGATGAAATGATACATCGTTCAAAGAACTTTTCTCAGATTCAAGCCACCTGCTTGTCTTGCGATTGGCGAGCTGGTTACTGAACAAGAGCTTGCTTGGTTCGAACCCAATCAGGTATGGATGTGTGTAGTGGGTCAGACTCCATTTTAATCTGAAGTCCCGGTCTGTTTAGCTCATGTGTGCAAGAGATGACCATAGCATCCCTAACCAACAAAAACAATCGCAGATTCTCTGAAAATTACTTTCATAATTATACTTAAAACTGCATAATTTTAGCCACAAGAAAGAATTTTTCATTAAAATCTTTAATTTTCACAATTATATGCAAATCTTTTTGTTTTGTTGCTTGGATTGAATAAATCTCTGATAAAATCACGCGCATAACAAGAGGCTTGTTCAAAGGACATTTTTTCCCACGAATTTGTCCAAGGAAAGACTAATTAAGCTAATTATCACAAAATGAAAAATCTCAGCCTCAGGTTCATTTTAATCTGTCTATGTGTATCCTTATCCAAATTTGTAGACCTCTACGTGCGATAGATTTCCCTAACCGTCGTCAACAAACAAACAAACACGCAGAAGACACACGGACAAGAAACCGTTCTTTTTTATTAATATAGATATTTTAATATAAAAAAATTGTAAACACTTTTACTTAATGTGTGTCTATTATATTTCATAAATAATAATACAGTGTTATCATCAGTTAGAACATCATTTATCATATTAGATGTTAGAACATCTATTAACCCCTTCGCAACAAGCGTCGTTTAAAGAATTTGTAATCTCTTATCACCAGGGTTCTCGCTGCCACTCGCCATTGCGCCAAATTGCGACGAAATGCTTCATTTGGCGAGTAAAGGAACGATTACATTCACCTGATTGCGAATGTTTAATGATTACACATTTTTTTGTGAGTGTGTGTCAGTACAGGCGACAGATTATTAGCGTTACTGAACGATTGTTGCCGTTTATCATGTTCAATGGCATCGAATCATTAGTACAGTTTTCAATCTGACTTTGATGTATGGTCTTCAATGAAAAGCCATAGAATTCTGGAAAAAATATATTTTTTAAATGCAATATATATTTTATTGTTTATATTTAAAATTTTTCAGGATTCATTATATGTAATATCTTAAAATCCTGAGTAAACTTCGGTCGTAAAGTTTTGTTTCATAAGATTTTAATCGAGTTTGGGAATTTTTCCTTGATTGCGCAAGACATCTCTCTTAAAACGAATGAGTGGATTTGCCTACTCAAGAATGAGCACTAATTTATTGGATCGTGAATGAGTTGATTTTTAAACGCGTCACTCATCTTGATTTAAGCTCTTATTTTTCTATTTTACTCAACGAGAGCGACCGAAAAACAGCTCAACTTGATTAGCAAGCTAGTTTCCTGCCGCTCTTTTGCGAGTCGTTCTCAGAATCGTTCGTCTCGTCTTATCGTGTCTCTGGCCTGCTTCAAGATGGACGCTGATGTGTAGATAAATATGTAAACATTCAAGAAGTTTTCTTAAAGAAGGAACGAAAGGATGTGTCTGTTTTATTCGGTAAGTTTTATAAAAGCATTTAATTTATCCTTACTTTTTAGTGGAATTGTATGTAATGATTTAAATTTATAATTTTTAATGCACGTTGTAACACATTCTCCCTCCGTCACGCTGCAGGCAGCTAATTTTAGAAATGTTTCTATATTTTAAAAGTATTCTGCCTTTTTATTTTTTACTTATTTATTTTCGTTTAAAATGTCCTGTTTATTACTTTGTTGAGAAATAAATAAATAAGCTGATCATAGCGTCATGTTAAAGCAAGGGTCGGGGGAGGTGAAAATAATAAAAGTTTACTTTTTCGTGTGACGAAACTTTTTGTCAGATATATAGCAGTTCTAAGTATTTTGTAAAAATAATATTTCAGATAAATCATATCAAACAAAAATACGTTTTATAATTTGTAGTAAATAATTTTGTGAAAAATTACTAGAATTCCTCCCTAAAATTTTCCAGAAAATTGTTTCTTTCTCCAAATACAGAATTTTAATTCAAGGTTGATATTCACTTATACATTTTTTTCAATCTAATTATATTTTCAAAAGTCAATTTTATTCCTTAGAAGTACAATAGTTTATTTCTATACAATACTATTTGTGTAAAAGAATTCAAATAATTACATAAACAGTGTTCTACTGCATCCATTCACCATCACTTTTCAGCAATTCCCTTTCAATTTTCCGAGAGCTATATTTTCCAATTTACCTTCCTGACAATAGGGGTAGCCGGGGTAAAATGAGTATATTTTTTATTATTATTTTACCACACAAAATTTTTTGAAAAATTAAAAGTGTAAATGAAATGGTCACATATCTGGCAATATTTAAACTTTGTAAAAACAAACTAGCAGCATACTATTTTTTTTCTTTTCTTACTGGTATGGTGAATTATTCATTTGTCCCTCATTTCAAAAGATTTAAATAAAAAATAAGATAATTTTGGTATAACCAATCACTAAATTCTTTTCACAATTATAAACATGGGTGCAAGACCTTCAGTCTCGGAAAGATTTTTGGCTGGTTGTAAATTATATTTTATATTGAAATAATAGCAATTTTACTAGCAAAAACTTTTAATTGCTCTTTTTTATTGTAAAAAATCCATTTTCAGCCATAAATCAAGACATTGAGATTGTCTAGCCCATCGCCAGTAGGTTATACCTAATATTCGGAAAAGTTTTCAGTCTTGGCTTGGATGGACTTCTTGCACACATGATAAAATCATTTTTATTGTTGTTTTTCTGTATCTTTTTTCTCTCTCCCCCCCCCCCCCAAAAAAAAAAAAAACAAAAAAAAAAAAACATTTATGCTGCAAAGAAAATATTTCTGTTAAAGACTGTATATATACAGGGATCGGTGCCGGTTTTTATTCTTGGGGCCCATTTTGTGAAAAGTAAGTTAATTTTGTGAATTTTATAATATTTTTGTGAAAAATAACATTTTGCAATGAAAGTTGAAATCCAGTGAATCAAATTCGAACCAAGAATTTATGAATAAAAATATTCTTTAAATCCCCTTGCTACAGTTTTTCTTTTTCGTGACCTGATCTTATTTACAAATTACACATTTTTAAAACACTTTTTATGAAAAAGAATGTTACAAAAGAGCCTATTTTATTAAAAGGAATTTTGCGAAGGGGCCTGTTTTATTAAGTTCATTTTTATGAAGAGACCCATTTTATTAAATTTATTTTTCTGAAGGGGCCCTATTTTATTAGATTTTTGTAAAGGGGCCCTAAATAGGCCCCAAATTTCACCTGGATTGACCCCTGATATATAATCTATTTTTGTAAAATCTTGTTTGATTTCATTTGTTAAATGCTTTATTATTACAAAAAGTTTGTCTATCTCTATATACATATTTATTAAATAAGAAAAGCAACCAAGTATGCTAAAAATCCACATAAAAAATTTGGCAATTTAGTCATAAACAAAGAACAAAATTATAATTTAATATTTGATCAGTAAAAGAAATACTAAAACTAAAGTGTCTATCATTAAATAAAAGCGGTGCTGTATCTAGCTATACTAACAATTTTTTTTGTTGTTCTGAGCATATTTAAATATTGGTGTTTTTGACGCTTAAAATGCAGTTTAAACCTATGTCACGTCAAAAACTGGTTTTTGACGGCTTAAACCCAACCTTGATTTCTTGTCACATAGGGTAAAATAGGTATTATAGTCCATTTTTTTTATGAGAGTTTGTCAAGATATGAATGTATGAAGATGGATCAAAATTGAAAGACCTTTGAGAGCAAATTGTTATTGATCCTATGCTTAAATGTGAAATTATGCTATAAATTAGTCGCGAACATCTGTTATCTGCGCTGCATGTTGGAATGTAAGTAACATTAAAAATCGCTGTTAATTGACAATTTCTCAAAAATCACGTTAAAGTATCATATATTCAGCCATAAATTAAATTAAAACACATGTTCTAACTATACTAAATTATTAAATTGGGTGGATTAAAAGAGGACAAATAGTAAAAAGAATCGAAGCAACCCATGGAAGTTAAACCAAAGGTTCTTGCTGTAGTGAATCCAATGTTTGGTGGCTGGGTGCTTGTGAAATTCGGTGTAAAGAAGTCTGTTCAAGAATTTACAGTTCTTATTATTGATATCCCTGATGAAGATAAATACACTGTAAAGTTTGCAACAAAGTAATCTGCCGGAATATTTTATGTCTTCCCTGAGAAAGACGACATTGCTGATGTGCAGGCATCCTGAATTGTTAGGAAGTCTCTCAACCAAGCTGCATCGGTCATTGCTGTATACAATTGTTTGTATATAAATTTTTATTCACTTATAGCTAGTTAACTTTATAAATTGCTTTTGATTTAAAATATTTTTTAATTAATTTCTCATTTTTTCCTACAGATACTTATGCTGATATCTATCTGCGTTTGAACTGCATTAAATTAAAAAAAAAAAAAAACTTTAAAAATGAAACACTATTAGGAACATGATTCAGAGCATGGACGTAAACTGATGTTGTGAAAATTGGGAGCAGTTTTGGGTGGGTGGGGAGGGGGCTAGGATAGGATTTGTCTGTACTTGCATCTTATTTCTATTAGTTTCATAAGTGTTTTTATTTGTAAAGAAAAAAATGTAAACAAACTGAAAGGGACAGGTTTTTGTCTTCCTACCTCACCCCAGTTTACATATATGATTCAGAGGATGGAAGTACAAAACTCTTAAATAGTTTACACATTAATTATATTGTAATTCAACTATAACCAGCATATATCCATTTTACTCTGAAGCACGGGGTAAAATAGGTATAGGTTTTTCTCTAATATCTCATTTGCATTTTGCAATTTGTTTGCGGCATTGTATAGTTGATCTTCACAGTGCCCCTTGTTGTTTACTTTAATCTTTGATTGCAGAATTTTATTTTATTTTTTAGACAATACTTTCCCTTTTAGAACAGATTCTGAAAGGTAAAAGTAATTTCTCAAAAAAATAAAAATTCTGCAATCAAAATCGAAAAAGTAAACAGGTGCCGTGAGGATCAAGCTCAGATATACAATGCGCGGCCACCACCACCAAAAAAAAATTCAAAATGTCGAAATGCAAATAAGATTAGCAAAAAAAAACCTTCCCATAAAAATATGAATAGCCTTAACTCGCAAGTATCTTCACATAACTGGGCAGGAAAAAAATACAGATTTTGTCAAAAGTTAAAAAGCACTAATTTTATTAAAATGCAAATATCGCCAGAGAACTTAAAAAAATTTCAGTAAAGAATCATGAAAAAAAATTTTGTCAAAGGATCTCCGGGGGGGGGGGGGAGACAACGACATTAAAGTTTTTGCAGTAAAAACAGTCCTTTTATTCTAGTCAACACTAGGGATGCACCGAATATTCGGTATTCGGCCATGTTACCGAATATTCGGTCGAATATTGAAATATTCGGCCAAACCGAATACTTAAGGAAAATTTTTTAAACATATTTTTAAAAACTTTATACAACTTCTACATTTAACAATCAACTTACAAAGATATTCAGAATAATTAGAAACAGAATCATATTTAAATAAAAGAGAATGTTATTACATTATTTATTTGCTGTTTGTTAAGTATTATGTAAGAAAATAAACCAATCACGAGGATTTTCATAGAAATTAATTATGTACAAATGCAAGTTCCTAAATTTTGTCTAGCAAATAATCTGTTTCTTGCTAAGATTTTAAGAACAATTTTTAGAATCTCTGAAAATGATTGTCCACTCCAGACACCTATCTAGGATGTATTTAAAAACTTCCTTGCTTAAATTAAAGGGAGTAGAACAATTATTCTTGCTAAGTTGCCACCATATAAAATTTGAATTGATTTGTAATATTTGTTTACTTTTGCTTCAGTTTCTTCCTGACAAACAAATAATATATGATACTGTACAATTTTTCTTCCAATATTTTCACTATTAAACATTGATTTTAAAATGTTTCTTTTAGAATTTAAGAAAATTTTATTTATCTGTATTAATTCTCAGTAGAAGCCACGAAATTTAAAATTTTACTAATTTAAAAAGTTTTATAACTATCCTCTTCTTAAATAACTCAAAGCAGATTTTTTTCAGTATAAAGTTTACTTGTAATTGTAACTCTTGTTTATTAAAATGTAAGTTTCTGTATTGAATAGTATGTAAAATTGTTTTAAAATTTAATATTTTAATGCCTTTAAACTTTGAAATATAAAAGTATTTGACAAGCCGAATATTCGGTATTCGGCTGAATAGTTACTATTCGGCAGGCCGAATATTCGGTATTCGGCCTAGCAGTTACTATTCAGCTGGCTGAATATTCGGTATTCGGTTCACCTCTGGGCCAAATATTCGGTATTCGGCCAAAATCACTATTCGGTGCATCCCTAGTCAACACTGTCTTCGCTAAAATTTTTGGTATTTTTTCATGATGAAGCCACAATCACCCCCCCCCCTCCCTCCCCAGCTTATCAATTTAGCCATAATTTCATATTCTAAAAAAATTAATAAATGAAAATGATTTGAGAAATATATCATACAACAGTAAAATTTTAAAACATTTTACTTTTTCATATCATCAGGGCAGAAACTAGTTTCTTTCAGTAAGTGGTAAAAACTAATACTAATCCTGCAGTGATTCATAATTCATATATGTAGGTATTTGATATGTAAACAATTAAGCTAAAAATTAAAATTGAAGATTATGAATGTTGTTCAAAGTAGCAAGTCAGATTTAGTGATGCTCTGAATAGTGATTTTGGCCGAATACTGAATATTGAGCTAGCCGAATAGTAACTGTTTGGCCAAATACTTTTTATTTCAAGGTTTAAGATATTAAAATGTTATTTTTTAAAACAACTTTACATAATATTTAATAAAACAATTACATTTTGATAAATAAGCTCTTTATAAGTAAATTTCATATTGGAAAAAAAAACTTGCTTTGAGTTTATTTAAAGGATAATAAGACTTTTTATTAATAATGAAATTTTAAATTTAATGGTTTCCTCTATGAATTAGCATTTTAAAATCAAACAGTAAAAGTGGAAAAATTGGAAGAAAAATCGGTTCAGGTCGATTTGAGGCTGAGTGTGAATTCCTGCAAGTTGGGTTCAGGTTAAACCCAAATTTTCAAAAGTTAGTTTGGTATATTTTTTTAAGTTTATCCCTGTTATAATAAACGTAGATATTTGTGTATATGTTGTTTTCTAAAGAGACTTCCGTTTTTTCTGCAACCCTTTGGCAAAGTTTGTTTTTTCTGCAACCAGACTTGTATAAAACCAAAAACTTTCTATGTGCATAAATATTGGGTCAAAAACTATCTGCACATTAATTTAATGTTTAATAACGTAAAATACCGTGTTATGTTATTTTAACAATATGAATTAAAAAGAGTATTTTTAAAATAATTACCATTTAAATTAAAAATAATTAGTATTAATCAAAGAATAATTATTTTGGTAAAAAAAAAAAAAAAAAAACCCAGCTAAAAATGCATAAGAAGGGCAGAAATAATGTGACATTGCTACTGAAACAACTAAATCATCTTTTCTAGGAAGAGGTATCCATTCATAGGTATCATCATTAAAGAGACTGGTGAGTTACCGCGCCCCTTTGACAAAAATCATGTTTTTTCCTTTTGTCTTTGACGAAATTCTCGTTTTTTCTGTGATCATTTGATAAAATTCTCTTTTTTTCTCGATTCTTTGATGAAATTCACATTTTTCTTCGATTCTTTCACGAAATCAGTTTTTTCCCAGTCTTTTGATGAAATTTGCATTTTCCTACGATCTTTTGACGAATTTCGTATTTTTTCATGCATTTTTAACAAAATTCTCGCTTTTTTCACAACACTTTTGACGAAATTCTCGATTTTTTGAAGAAAGTAGTTTTATACACGATTCTTTTACGAAATTTGCATTTTTTCAGAATCTTTTGGCAAAATTTAGGGCTTTTCCGCTATGCTTTTAAGAATTTTTTTTTTTTCCTGAGCCCTTTTGCCGAAATTTACATTTTTTTAAGATTCTTTGACGAAATTAGCTTTTTTTCGCGATCCTTTGACGAAATTAACATTTTTTCTGCGATATTTTTACGAAATTTGCATTTTTCCTGCGATTTTTTGACGAAATACGTGCTTTTTTCTCAGCCTTTAGCGATATTCATATTTTTCCCGTAATCCATTGATGAAATAAGTTTTTTCTGTGATTTTTTGACGAAATTTGCGGGATTTTTTTTTTCACGATCCTTTGACAAATTCGGGCTTTTTCCGCTATGCTTTTAAGAATTTTTTTTTTTTTTTTTTTTTTTTTTTTTTTAACGATTCTTTGACGAAATTATAATATAGAGAATATTTTTGATTTTTTGGTATTTAAAAAAAAAAAAAAGTTACAAAAATAAGTTTTTTTCTACAAATTTTTCTGCAAGGTTCCGAATTTTTGGAAAATCTTCTGCGCGTGTGTCTATATTATACAACTGTGTCTGCAACCCTTTGGCAAAATTTGTGTTTTTTCTCTGCAACCCTTTGGCAAAATTTGTGTTTTTTTTCTGCTATCCTTTGACAAAATTTTCTTCAACCCTTTGGTAAAATTTGTTTTTTCTTCAACCCTTTGGTAAAATTTGTTTTTTCTGCAACCCTTTGGCAAAATTAGTTTTTTTCTGCAACCCTGTTGCAAAATTCGTTTTTTGTTTCTGCAACCCTTTGGCAAAATTTTTTTGTTTCTGCAACCCTTTGGCAAAAATTTTTTGTTTCTGCAACCCTTTGGCAAAATTTTTTTGTTTCTGCAACCCTTTGGCAAAATTTTTTTCTGTACCCCTTTGGCAAAATTTTTTTCTGTACCTCTTTGGCAAAATTTGTTTTTTTCTGCAACACTTTGGCGAATTTCCCTAAATCAATTCATGAATCAGTCGCGGAAAAAAATTGAGAATTTCTTCAAATGATCATGGAAAAATACCAGATATTTTGTCATATATCTCAGAAACAAATGGTAATTATCTTCAATTGGTTGTTGAATAAAATTGCTATTTTCGTAAAGAGTTCAGAAAGAAATTGCGAATTTCGTCAAAAGATTGCGCAAAAAATAATCGGGAATATCGATAAACTTATTTGGTGAAGAATTTTACAAATTTCGTCAAAAGGTCGCGACGAATAGTGAATTTTGTTAATTAGTCACAAAAAGATATCGCGAATTTTACTGTTCGATTGCACAAAACTCAAGAGTTTTGCCGTCAAAAATCAACCCAACCCAATTTATTGCTTGGGTAAATTGCAGGGAAATGAATTTCCGTTTTTTGTATGTTTCAGGCACTTTCGTATGAACTCATCATTACGTTTGTTTTGAAATTTTAAGTTAAAATCATTTAAACGTTTTAAATCGATAACATTGTTTTTGCACATTTTCATTTTAGGAACAATACTTTGATCCTATCACTCAAGCTGCTATGGTTGAATGGAGGTTATGGCAACAATGAGGTTAAATTTAACACCAGCCCAAAAGAAGTACCAACAAAGAGGACTATCAAAGAGACACGTGATAATCCTGAAGAGGTGTATTATCAGCAAGAAAGGTATAAATTTACATATTAATCTTAAATATATTTAAGTTTTGATTTTGTCATGGAATTTCATTTTTTTTGTGTGTGTATGTGTTTAGTAATTAACACTGTATTGGGCCAGTGTGACCTTACAGATACATATGTGGAAAAAAAAAAAAAATCTGTTTTCATATTAGTAAACTTCATACCTAGCATCTATCTTTCCTATCCCAATAGCAGAAAATTTACTTTTAATGTTTTTAAGCATTTTACTAATTTTTATTAATAATAATCTTAAGTTTTAGTAATAAATAATAAAGAACTAAACATAATATAAAGTTGGAAAAAAATCCAATGGAAAAAAAAAATCTGCAACGCATGTCACCCGTCAGGAACTTTCTGCTACCAGGTTTCCTATGTGTTTGGAATGCAGTGCTATGGAGTTTTAGTTCATTTATTTAGTATCGTCTATCAGTCAGATACATTTGCCCAATAACATAAAACAGCATATAAAATTTGATTTTGTCATAACATTATGCAAGTTAGAAAAACAAGTCTGTATTTCTGAAATAGATATTCCTAACATGTATTTAATATGAAAAGCATTTTTATTAATAGTTAAAAAAAAAAAAAAAAAAAAAAAATTGCAATTGAATTTTCAAAATTCACTGTTTATAGAAAATTTTTTAACGTAAATTTCAATGAAAGTAAGCCTTTCAATATTATTTTTTCATTTTCTTACATAATTATAACTTTGTTATTAAATTATGATTAAAGGTACCATTAAAAACAGTGAAAGTTTTGATTATCTTTGTGAAATCCAGAATTTTTATAAATCTAGTCTTAGTCCTGATACAGGATTTTCGAGGTTATACTGTATTAAATTAGACATGTATCTCTGACACATGACATGCATTTGACTGTTGGAAGAAAATTGCCGCCTGACTGCTTAGATTTTATGGGGTAAGGTTAAACATCATTGTTGTAATAAAACATTTCATATTTAGAATAAATTTAAATGTAGTTTCATCCCCCCCCCCTTCCAATGTATACATTTTGAAAATGGCAACAATATTTTGTAATGTTGCTTAAGACCTTTTAAATTTGTTTTTAAAATAGAAATTTATTTTAAGATTGTATCAGAAGTAGGGTGTCAACGATTTAAATCATGATTTTAATCAAGTGATTTTTTTTTTTAAAAATCATTGATTAAAATCAAAAATTTTTTACTGTTTAAAATGACATAAAAAAGTATTCAAATTATTGTGACTTATGAATACACAAAACAAAGCTTTAAATAATTGTTTCCAAGTATAATTCCTGAGTATTGTGAAAAATTTTAAGTACAGTAAGTTTGTAAAAACCATGTTTTTTTATCTAACAAACATAAAAAGCATTTAATTTAAAAATATTTAAATCTAATATAACTGTCAATGTCATAATTTCCTTTTAATAATCAAATTATTATTTTATATACAATAAACACAGCAATAGTGTCAATGATTTTAATCAATTGATTTAAATCAGATGATAAAATCACATATTTTCTGATTTTTTAAAATTTTGTGAAAAAGCATGATAATCAATAATGAAAACGATCACTAAATCACTTGTAAAAAATGTAATATTTGTTATTGTTAATTATAACAATATTAAACTGTGTAAAAAGATGTTATTATACATTTAAAAAAATCTAACTAAATGTTATATAGCTTTAATACATTATAATATTTAGTAGCTATTCAAATATTTTAATGTTGTGGGGAAAAATATCTGATTTAAATTTCAAAAATACAATTTTTGTACTCTATTTATAAATTATGCGTAAGTTTGCTGTATACATTGCTACAATTTTTGATAGACATACGCTTTAAAACCTGTGTAAAATTACTGGCTGCTTTATGAATTTATCAAACTATTATTTATCACCTTTTTTCAACCACTTTTTCAAAAATGTAGATTGTGTTCTTAATTAAACAGTTAATTGTTTAATAATTAGAAAATTTGTATCATCAATTTAAAATTAAATGCAATTTATCAATAACTTTAAAATATAAGCAGTATTTAACAGTGACCCGGAGCCGAACAATTTTTGATGCTCCAGCTCCGCTCCTAGAGAAAATACTGTGGCTCCAGCTCCGGCTCCAACTTGGCTCCGACTTCGCGCTTTTGAGTTGCAGATTTTAATTTACACGTTTAATTATTTGCTCACAAATACTTTCTACCTTCATTAAAGATCTGACAAAATGCATTTTTCTTCTCATCAAACTTGAAATGCTTGTTCAGAAAATATGACATCTTTTAGCTTTTGCTTTTAAAATAGAAAGTTTGGTGGAATTTTAAACACAAAAATCTTAAATTTCTTCTACACTTTTCAAGCAGCTAAAATTGTACAACTACACATGTAAACAACAGGCGGCCATATTTGTTTTCAAATAGTGTTGTCACTTAGTTCAAGTAGAAAGTAGAAGTAAAGTAGTATTACCATGTTTTGAGAAGGTTACCTGCTCTAATAATAATAATAATACTAACCTAAAAAATGAAATAATTAAAATACTGAACAATGATGTAATTAAAATATTTTAAGCCTAGAAATTTAAAAGACTGAAAAAAAAAAGATTTAAAAGAAATTTAAAAACTAAAGGAGCCCTGGAGCTGGGGAAAATTTAGAGCTCCAGCTCCAGGGAAAATACAGCTCCGGAGCTCTCCGGCTCCGGGCTCCAGCTCCAGCTCCGGGTCCCTGGTATTTAATATTGGTTTACATAATTATTATAAAATATTAATGCACATAATGCTGTATGTTACTAAAGAAATTTTTTATTTGCAGTTTTTTGTAATTTCTATAATTACATAATTAAAATTTTATTAATTAAAGCAAAAAAACATAGATTATGTTAGTAATTGGAGGGTTATTCATTTTTGAAATGCTTAATTCTTGGTAGATGTTAATATTTTAACACGGGAAAAAAAATAAAAAAAATCAGATTTAAATAAAAAAAAAATCAGATTTTTTTTATTTTTTTTAAAAAAATCATGATTTTTTTACACCCTAATCAGAAGTAACATGATAAACAAGTGGGTAAGTGTGATTGCACAGATGGTTTCATTTTCCATTTTATTCACAATTAGCCGAATTTTCAGCGGTGTAACTTTATATAAAGCTAAAAGTTTTAGTGTATGTTTTTTAAGAATATGCATGGGGAGGCGGTTTTGTGTGTGTGTAGGTTTTTATTTTTGGGGCCCATTTTGTGAAAAGTAAGTTATTTTTGTGATAAATAACATTTTGTAATGAAAGTTGAATTCATGTTACTCAAATTTAAATGAAGACTTTCACAAAACTTCTTTAAATCCCCTTGGTAAAGTTTGTTTTCAGTGAGCTGGTTTTATTTACAATTTACACATTTTAAAACAGTTTGTGTGAAAAAGAATGTTACAAAGGGGCCTATTTTATTAGATTTTTGTAAAAGGGCCCTAAATTTTGCTTGGAACGACCCCTTATATATATATTCATATTTAGAATAAATTTAATTTTTAAAGTTTCATCCCCCCCCCCCCCGCCCAATTATTGTTTAAAAAGATATGTTTGTATACATTTTGAAAATGGTAACAAAGGTGAATGTTCAACAATATTTTAAGAAGTTGCTTAAGACTTTAAGAATTTATTTATATTTACTTTAATCTAAAAACTAATATTTTAAAAGATTCATAATCCTTTGCATTACAATTATTGCTATTTAACTTAATTTCAATATTTTCTTTTAACACAGGAGAATAGTGACCTCATGGAGGAATGCAATTCTGCTGCGAGGAGTGGAATTCAACAACCCTATCGAATCTCTCAAGGATCTTCAGCAGAGAATAATACATATTTTCTTGTCTTGACAAGAAAATTTTAAATAAAAATATTTACATGTCCAGTTAAAGGTGTTGTCAAAACACTCCATCTGTTGTTAAAATTGCTATCAATGCTACATTTGTTTTTTCTTTTTGTTCAATAAAATTGTTAGTAAATAATGTTGTTTCTTTCCCCAACGATATTCTAAATTCCATATTTGGCTCCTGCTTTTGGCATAAAAAGCTACAATCTTATGCCATTTTAAAGTTTTACATTTCTTTAAAAGTTAGTAGATTTAAGAAACATTGGATAAAATCAATGGTCAATTGCAACAAAACAAGATTAAAAAAGAATAACTGCAAGATAGTACCTAATAGGTTGGTATTTATCCAATCAAGACATTGTTCCTTCTAACCCAGTAGCTAAATTTTAAAGTTATACTTGAACATAATTTCAAGTTTCAACAAATGTTTTAAATGATATAAAGAATTAAGTTGATCCATTTCTAAAGTTATTTTGGTGCATAATTTATTTGTAAATATATGAACTGCTTTAAATTGACATTTAGCAAGTGCTAATTAATTAGCATAAAAAAGCTTAACAATTAATATTTCTTTAAAAGTTAGTCAATTTAAGAAGTAGTGTGAATTAAATCAAGGGATAATTACAACAAAGTATATAATGGGTTAGTGTTTATCTTTTTTGAAATATTTTGTTTTACTTATTACAGCCTAACAATAGCAGTGTGACAACACTTGTGATAATGTTAGTTCCACGGGGAAGTTATTTTCAAATATCTTGCTTGGATTTTAATATTTGTACAGGCTTCTTTTTGCATATGATAGCTGAAGACAATCTATATGCTGGCTAGTTTTTACTTTTTTAACTTAGGTTTTATATTTTATTTTAAATACTTTAATTTTCGGAACCGATTCTAAAATTGATATCTTAATACAGTAAATGCTCGATGGGACTCATATGTGTTCATAAAGTCAAAAGTTCGTAAATGGGAGTAACATTAGTTCAGCGAGATGCTGGGCGGGACCAGTACACCAGTTCGTAAAATCGTCTACTGTATTAAAAAACTAACCAAAATTGCAAAATTAAAAATAAGCCTGCATAAAGATCCTATGCCTGCCCCCCCCCAAAAAAAAAATTATATGTATATATATATATATATATATAAATCCAAACAATGTATTTGGAAATAACTTCTCCATAGGATTAACACCATCATTTCTGGGCGATTCCATGGAGAGTGTCACACACATAACGCAGGCTTTAATTTGCATTTATTCAATTATTTATTATTTATTAAATTTTAATGTTAATTCTGATTTTAAGTGGTATGGTAAATAAGTTATATTTTTAAATTTAAATGTGTGGCAATAAACCTCACAGAAGTATATTATTTAATTACATTACTCAAAATGTGCTTTTTTCCTACTTCGGAAAAAAGCACATTTTGCGTAATGAAATTTAATGATATATTTCTGGGAGTTTTATTTCCACACATTTAAACTAAAAAATATGGTTATAACTTATCCATACCACTTAAAATCAGAATTAGCATTAAAATTTGATAAATAAATGAAAATTAAAGTCCTCATTACATGTGACTCTCTGCACGGAATCGCCCTTCTATACTTTTTCAGCGACTAGTGTAGGATCTTAAGGCTGTTCTTAATGGCTCTGCTCAACAAGCACAAAACGTTTTGATACATTTACAAATTCATTTTTTAATGGAAAGATATAAAATTGGAAAGCCTGGTTATGAAAGCTATTTGGAATTGAATTTTCCATTTTTTTTAAATCAATAAATTACCTATTGAGTTATAAACGATTTTGTTCACGTGACAAACACGTTTTCGCCCGCTCTTGAGTGTTTTTTCTCCTTTCATGCAGAAATTAAGTTTAAAACATCCACTTTGACACTATTTTCTGAGAGATGTATTGCGTTTGCAAAAAAATGAAAAAAGCAGCTTGATTACATAGTTTCTGAACACCCAGCTAGTTTCATGCATTTTCGATCAAAAATAAATTAAAACTTATGTCAGAAAGTTGCCCTTTTGGATTTCAGAAGTCAGCTTTTAAAAGTTGTCATTGGGATTTTTCCTTTCCTTGGTGATTTCAAGTTTACATTTAGATATTTTTTCAATTTTTTTTTTTTTTTTTTTTTTTTTTTACGTTAAATACTTAAGATTGGTTTAATTGTAATTTTTAGTTATAAATCATATTTTTTTTTTCAATCAAAAAGTAATACAATTATATAAACCAGTATGAAGGAATATAAAATTAGTTATTTATTATTTTAATTTGAAAATGTGGCAAGAGTTCTGTGTTATTTTGAACTTCATTGATAAAAATCAATCACAGGTTACTGAATTTCATTTAAAATGACATGATTTTATTTAATCAGTTAATTAGAAATCGCTCAAGGTTTTTTTTGTAATTTTGAGCGAGTTCTTATGAATGAGTTTATTAAAAATCACTCTGGATTTTACATTTTAAGAACATCATTTAAGAGTTCATTGCATGAACTCTTAAATGAGTTGATTTAATCCATGTATGAATTGTTACAAATTGCCCAAGAACTACTGGATTAAATCTGAAATGACCTCATTTCACTCAAGTTTGAATTGATTATAAATCACAAGTGGTACTGGATTTAGGCTTAAATTATTTCATTTCACTCAAATATGAGTTGGCTACAGATCACACAAGTGTTACTGAATTTAGTCTCAAAGGGATTCCATTTCACTCAAGTACGACCAGATTTAGTCTTAAATGACTTAATTTCACTCAAGTGTGAGTTGGTTACAAATTACTCAAGTGCTACCTGATTTATTCTTAAATTTAACTTCATTTCACTCAAGTATGAGTTGATTACAAATCAGTCAAGTGCGACTGAATTTAGTCTTAAATGACTCAATTTCACTCAAGTATGAGTTGGTTACAAATCACTCAAGTGCTACTGGATTTTACCTTCATTGAGTTGATTTCACTCAAGTATGAGTAAAATAGAGATCACTCAATCATGAGTTGCTTAAAAACAACTCATTCACTCGAGTTGTTTCAACTCTTTATGAGAAGCTGACTTTCAAGTCATGAGATGAGTGGATTTCGGCTCAACTTGAGTTATTTTGGCTCTTTCGTTTTAAGAGTGATTAAAAAGAACTTTTTTTTAAATAGTTTATGTTGCGCATCGTTGAATTTAGATGAATAACTGATGTATGAGATGTTTCAAAAAAGTACTTTTTTTTTAGAGTATATTGAAAGAAAGTTAGATTAAGGGGTCAAAGATCGATTTTTCAGTTTTTCACGACGAATCTATTTTGCTAACATTTTTTTTTCATTTGGCTACTGTTTTTTATTTTTGATTAGTCAAATTGCTAACGTTCATTAAAAGTAAGCGAGATCCCTGCTTGACATGAAACAAAAGCATGAGACGAACAGAGTTTTAAGGCTTTTAGTCATACTCAGCGTCCGAATTTCCCTCACTAATGTTAGACCTATAGGTGCATTCGTATATTTAAAATATCTCCTGAGAAAAATAATAATTTTAACTTGCTATTTTGTGTATGCTTCTTAAAGGAAGTCTCTTTTCTTTCTTAGTTCTCAAAATATTTCTAAAATATCTGCTTAATTCCATATTTTGTACGTTAAAATTTGATAAGCTGTGAGTAAAATTTCATATAAAATTAAGTATATATTTTAGAAATATTTTTATAACGAAGAAAAAAAAAACATCCTGTAAGAAGTGAAAACAGAAAAAAAAGAAGTTAAAATTATTAATTTCTCGAAGAGATATTTTAAATATACAAATGCATCTCTAAGCGTTCTCATCAAAATTTCTCATATCTTATTTTAAAAAAAAATACTTTTACGAACGTATATGTAACGCACTAACTACGGCCCAACGTATACTCTAATACTTAGCTACAGGATAGTGTGAAAGGGGGGAGGGCGAAGTAGGCGGTTGCCCCGTGCGCGGAAATCGAGGGGGACGTCAAATGTATACTACCAATCTCATTTTTCTTCTTTTTTAACGTATACTATAAATAATTAACACTTTCCAACATAGTTGAAAAGTGTTTATGACTTCGGTTGGTCCGGCCGTCTGTCCGTATGGCCGTCTGTCCACGCTCTAGCTCTTGTAAATATGCACGGATCGCTCTTAATTTTTCGGATGTTAGTGACCTCTACCATAGCACGTTCCCTATTTCAAATGAAGTTTGTAGCCTGCTTAGTTCATTGACAGGGACAGTAAAAAAAAAAATTTCACATCACATTACGGTCGATGGGAAAAAATCGCTTCAAATAATTTTTAATGGTGTTACTCTCTTTCAAACATAGTAAAATTGATATTCATTTATGAAGCCCACTAAAATATGCATTCTGTTGAATATACGATGCAAAGAATAGTTATTGTTCATTTACAGGCCACACAAAAGAATTCCGTTCATAATGGTATAGGAAAAATTGTTTGCGCTGTATTTGAAAAGATTTCATATACTATATTGCATCCGAATTACCGTAATGATTGCTCGAAATGCATTTTTAATTATGATATGCGCTATTTTAGGGTTTCGTTCATCTGACGAAACACTATTCGTTTCGCTCCTCTTTTTGTCTGTCTGTCCGTCCGTCTGTCCGTCTGTCACAGAGCCCGTTCTCAGAAACTACACATATTGGAGAATCGAAATTTTGCATACTTATAGCTGAACACCACACATCATACGAAAAATCGTAAAATTTTGGAAAAGACGTACATTTAACGCTTTGGGCTCCCACATGTGTATTTTAAACAATTCTTTCTAAGTGAGTCCCTAATTAGGTTGGAGGCGTGAAATTTTGCATACTTATAGCTGAACACCTCACATCAAACGCCAAATCATAAAATTTTGAAAAAGTCGTACATTTAACCCTTTGAGCTCCCACATGTGTATTTTAAACAATTATTTCTAAGTGAGCCCATATTTAGGTTGCAGGCGTGAAATTTTGCATACTTATAGCTGAACACCTCACATCAAACGACAAATAATAAAATTTTGAAAAAAATTGTACATTTAACCCTTTGGCCTCCCACATGTGTATTTTAAACAATTCTTTCTAAGTGAGTCCCTATTTAGGTTGGAGGCGTGAAATTTTGCATACTTATAGCTGAACACCTCGCATCAAACGACAAATCATAAAATTTTGAAAAAATCGTACATTTAACCCTTTGGCCTCCCACATGTGTATTTTAAACAATTCTTTCTAAGTGAGCCCCTATTTAGGTTGGAGGCGGGAAATTTTGCATACTTATAGCTGAACACCTCACATCAAACGACAAATCTTAAAATTTTGAAAAAGTCGTACATTTAACCCTTTGAGCTCCAACATGTGTATATTAAACAATTCCTTCTAAGTGAGCCCCTATTTAGGTTGGAGGCATGAAATTTTGGATACTTATAAACACCACATATCATACGACAAATCATAAAATTTTGAAAAAATCGTACATTTAACCCTTTGGGCTCCCACATGCGTATTTTAAGCAATTCTTTCTAACTTAGCCCTTTATTAAATTGGAGATTTGAAATTTTGCATACTTATAGCAGAACACCTGAAGCCAGCCGACAAATGTTAAAATCTTGAAAAAGTCTTACGTTTAACCCTTTGAGCTACTACATATGTATTTTAAGAGAGCCCCTAATTAAGTTGGAGACATGAATTTTTGCATACGTATAGCTGAATACCTCAGACCACACGGCAAATCATAAAATTTTCAAAAAGTCTTATATTATTTACTCCTCCGGGCTCTAACTTGTGTATTTTAAGCAATGTTTCTGACATTCGCGCTTTTCACCCGGGCAGCACTTTTCCAACTTTTCCGACACCCCTTTGACAATTCTTTCATATTATGCACCATAGCCTTACATATTTTAGTTCCACTTTACATACTTGTTCACTATATTTATGCATACTATAAAGTGCGTATAAATGTATAATTCATATACAGAGCTACAGAAATGAATTCGTAAAGGTTGCTGAGTATGAGCATAAATTGCTTAATGGTGTGTTTTAAAGGAGTTATGCATTTTTACGCTGAACTAAATATAGTGTACTAAGAAATATTTGTAGAATATAGATAAAATAATATACAGGGCCACGCAAAGAGTTGGATACATGGTCGTCTATGGGTGATAATTTCTGGAAATGTAATTTCAGTAGTTTTAAGCGTGTTTAAATTTGAATTAAATTTTGGCTAAATAATGGCATGTAATAAAAGTACTAGGTAAACTACAGGGCTGTACAAAAGTGTTCAAGTATGTTTCCATCTATTAGTATAAATTGCTGAAAGATGAATTTCAACCTGTTATGAATTTGCTTGCTAAACTAAATTTTCCTATTAGTATATATATCAACCTACAGATCGAATTTTGTTTAAAAGAATTGGAATACATATTTGACTATGGGCGGTAACTACTGAAATCAGATTTTTAAATGTTTATTTAGTTATCTTATTTACCTTATTTTCCTAAGTAACGAAGTTTCGTTAAAGTTTTCAGGGAGTGTTGGAAAGTGTTTCATAATCTATGCTGTCGCATGATTTTTCTTACTTGTTATATATGTAGATAGATATAGGGAATTTTTCCCCAATGAAAGTACATACTTTTTACATTTTAAAGTTATTGCATCGTCCATTACCCCAGATCCAAAAACAAATTACTGACTAAGTACAATTTTCTTGCTAATTGTTATACAGTATTGTTAGATGCATTTTTTCCACAACCATTTCCCAGATCCGCTTTTCCATACTATAACTGCAAATTTAATTTTTTTTTTCCTATTTGAAATTTCTGAATTAAAAATTTTAAGGTTCCAAAATAAGCGCGAAATATGTATTCAACAGAATTTATTTTTGTTTGTGCACTTCGCCAGTTTTGTGCCATCTGTCATAGAGAGAAGTCGAAATCGGGGTCGACAAATTTAAACTTTGGCCCAGGTGCACTTTTCTGTTTGCACAGTCTGCTGAACTAATAAACTTTATATTTTTAAATCGTATATATCATAGAAGGATAATATAATATAGATACTAAAATGTATGAAAAATACTACTACTTTCACATTTAATATGCATAATTATTTTTTATTTTGGAAGATATATCCTTTACAATATTTTAAATATTTATGGTTTTCGTTCATGGTTACTTTCACTAAATCTATACAATCCCCGACAGTTATTATAAACTTTGTAATAATTAAAGTTAATACCCACTTCCTTCCCACTATTAACCCTTTCAGGAGCAAAGTACTTTTCTTCTTAAAATTTTGAAATGACAGATTCACGGCAGGAATTAGAAACAATTTTATTTGAAAATAAGTAATAGCTTTTCTTCAAATACAGTATAAATGCAAAATTTTATTTCAAAATTCTGGTGTCAATGTGGCATTTCGGTATTAAAATTAAGTGGGATATATTATATCCCACCGCCCCTCAAGGGGTTAAACATTTAAGTATAAATCTAGACCAAAAATATGCAAAGGAAAGGTTATTTCAAATTTTATAAAGAGACTCTGAGCCCCTAACAAAACCTCAATTGGAGAGGGACCCTGGTTGAGGTCTGCACGGGCCGGAATTTCCAAACAGGAATCAGTAAAAATTTCTACAAAAAATTCAGATTCTTCTTAACATACAATTAAGATTCCTTTAAAGAAAACTGCATAAATATTTATGGGATAAATTTACAGTATGTATTTGAAAATTATGATGTGTTTGCAAGACAGAAAATACACAATAGCAACATTAATAATTACTTAGATTCTTATAGACGTTTCATCATTCAAATAAGGATTCATTAAAAAATTAATGTAGTTTAGAATAAAAGAAAAAAAAGGAAGTTTAGAAGCATCATGACTTTTGAAGCTGTACTGTATAATAAAAAGTAGATTTGTGAAAATATTTCTCTGTCATTTATTAAGGCTTTTCTAAAATCCAAAAGAGCTACTTTCTGACACATTTCTGAATTCATTTCTTTTCGGAAACGCATAAGATTGGCAGGTGTTGTCATTCAGAAACTATGTAATCGAATGGCGTTATCGATTTTTTGATAAAGGCAATATATCTATTATAATATACTGTTAAAGGTAACATTCTGAATTGAATTTCGGAAGTGACATCACGGGAAAGAAGAAAAACCCGAAGCCATGACAAGAATAACTTATATGTCGACAAATAATTTATTTTTCAAAAATGGAAAACGCTATTCTATTCCAAATCCCTTCAATAGTTAGGCTTGGCAATTTTATGCCTTTGCAGTTAAAAGTTTGTCAGAAAATGTGTCAAAGTTTCGTGTTTGAGAACCACCTTAAGGTATAATTCCAACGATTACGTTAAGGCTGTTCTCAACTGTTCTGCTTAACAAGAGCGAAACGTTTTAAAACATTTGCAAATTCATTTTTTAACGGAAAGATATAAAATTGGAAGGCCTGACTATGGAAGCGATTTGAAATCGAACTGTGTTTTCCATTTTTTGATAAATAAATTACCTATTAAGTTATAAGTAATTTTGATCACGTAACAAAGACGTTTTTCCCCCTCCCTTGGGTGGTTATTCTTCTTTCACACGGAAATTAGGTTCAAACGCCCACTTTGACACTATTTTCTGAAAGATCTATTGCGTTTGCAAAAAAAAAAAAAAAACGGAAAATTGATTACATTATTTCTAAACAACAACACCTGCAAATTTTATGCATTTCCGAACAAAAATAAATTGAAACGTATGTCATAAATTTGCCCTTTTGGATTTGAGAACAGACTTAAATAAAATAGGAAGAGCACTTATTTTCTTTTACGCAAACTTTTCTTTCTCAGCAGAATAATTCAGCCAGTTAACTTTATTGGTTATAAATCTGGTGTGATATTTATGAATCAGCTCAACAGAATAAAATCGCTGGTAATGGAAACGCAGAAAACGGTGGACACGTAATTACACAAGATTGACTTTTTTAACACAATTATTATATTTGGTAAATAAATCATATGGATTTAATTTTTCGAACAGGGCGAAAAATGTCCAGGCTAGGATTCGAACCAGGAATACCCCGGCTGAAGCAGCCAGTGCTCTACCAATTATGCCATCCTGGAGAAGCTGGAATTACTAATTCACCCAGTTACCTTACTAATTACAACATCTGGGCTGATAATTATGATCAGCTCAACAAAATTAAATCGCACATAATAGAAACGCCAGAAAACACTGGACACGTAATTACACAAGGTTAAATTTTTTAACACAAAAATTTCCCCGGTCGAACTTTAAATTTTTGCACCGGGCCGGGCCAGGACCTGAAAATTCCGGTAGTGGAGATTTCAAGTGGTCTATCCTAAATGGAATCTGAATTCCCTTTGTTGTGACATAAAAATGACGTACGGGGACATATATCATGGGGTCATAAATCAGGAATTCTTGAGAAAATAAAATGCTCTAGCACTGGATTTATGCCCCCTGATTTATGTCCCCATCTACTCTGACGTCATCAAAATGACGTATGGGGATACATATCATGGGGATGTTAAACGGGATTTTGTAAATTAGTGTAACTGGCTTTATTATGGTATCATTTTACCTGTCATTAAATAACATGAACATTTCTTTTTCAAAAAAGTGGAGTCATTAAGCAATTTCAATTTTTAAACCGTAATTTAATGCGACTGTTAAGGGGTTAAAAGAATCGTTAATTGTGTGTTTTGTAAAATTGGATTTTCTGTAAAAATTGAATGGGCCGGATCGGACTTAATTTAATTAATTTTGTTACGGGTCGCGCCTGTCCCGGGCCGAACATTTAATTTTTACACTGGGCCCATATCAGGCTGGAAATTCCTGCCCGTGCAGAACTCTAGTGGCCAATCCTGCACGAACTCTGAATCCCCTTTGTTCTGACGTAAAAATGACGTATGAGGACATATATCATGGGGTCGTAAATCAGGAATTCTTGAGAAAATAAAATGCTCAGCACTGGATTTATGCCCCCTGATTTAAGACCCCCATCTACTCTGACGTCATCAAAATGACGTATGGGGATACATATCATGGGGATGTTAATCAGGATTTCGTCGAAAGTAAAACACTCCAGCACTGGATTTGTGCCCCCATTTATTGTGACGTCAAAATGACGTATGGGGGCATAAATCATGGGGACATTAATCAGGCTCTCAATGAAAGGAAAATTCTCCATTACTGGATTTGCGTCCCCTTCTGATATGGGGGCATATATCATGGGGATGTTAATCAGGATTTCGGCAGAAGTGAAATGCTCGAGCACTGGATTTGTGCCCCCATTTTTTGTGACGTCAAAATAATGACGTATGGGGGCTTAAATCATGGGGACGTTAATCAGGCTCTCAACGAAAGGAAATTTCTCTAGCATTGGATTTGTGTCCCTTTCAGATATGGGGGCATATATCATGGGGACATTAATCAGGATTTCGTGAAAAGTGAAATGATCCAGCACTGTATTTATATCCCCATTTCTTGTGACGTCAAAATGACGCATGGGGGCATATATCATGGGGACATTAATCAGCGCCCCCGATTTTCTTCCCCCTTTGTCTATATTCAGAAATATTGTCCGTTTTTACTTAACCGCATTTGTTTCAAAGTACAGTGTCTCTTTTCATTTCCCATACCACAAGAATCTGGTAACCTCAAAATATGGTACCCCTACGCAATTCAAATACATATAAGTTCCCCGCATGTATTTGGCCAATCTTTTTACCGGCCAATGTTTGTTTCTCCCTTGTGCATCACGCAAAATACTTGTATATTGGCGATATTGTATCACGCCAAGCATGTGAATTTTTGCTGCGTAGTCAACAGTTCCCGGACGCTCTCTCTGGATGCTGCTCAAAAAAGAGGCGTCTGTTTCTGTCCCCTGCCTGTACCTCTCCCCGGTATTTATCATGACTGAATAAAGTCAATCTTCGTACTTTATTTTAGAGTTTTTTTTTTTTAAACTGTTGACATCTCGCACTTGTCTGGTTATTGCGCCACTGTCTTTTCTACGATCTGCCACGGCCTAAAGGACAATCTCCTTTATGCTTACTTAAACAAAACTTCTCCGTTTAATAAGGTAAAAAGGATGCCTATGTAAATATTTTAGAAATTGCATAACAAATTTGAAAAACAGATTTCAATAATTACTGTACAAAGCCGAAACGGTTCTCCAATTCTTTTGTACATCTATGCATATGACCTAGACATATATATTCTACATATTAAGCTAAAATTTAGTTTAGTTCAAAAATGCATTATAAAATTGAAACTTCACGCTTAGCAATTTCTGCCAATAGAAGGAAACTTACTTGAATTCTTTTGTAGAGCCCATACGCTTCGAGTAATTACTATTCAAGTCGGCCATATATCCAGTTTTTTGCATATCCTTGTATATGATATTCCTGTTTCATATTTGAAATAAGCATCTTTGTGTCAATAAATTTTTATTTTTATGTTTTAATTTTTTTCCGTGATTTTTACCTGCTTGAAACGATGAAGTCTAACATCTGAGTAAATATTTTTCAAATCGGCGTTTCTGTCCAACAAATGGTTAAAAGCACCATAAAGAAAATTGAACGCAAAGCATTTCGAAAAATGCGACCTTTATTGTTACATCCAAACCAATAGCCCCTTGTCATAGGTTGTGTGTATTAATCTAAAATTTTAAGATAACCATTTATATAAAAACAGATATTTATTTCACTAACACAAGAATAGCCATCTCTGTCTTGGATGACTCTTTTAGAACCACAACAAACAATAAGTCGGTTTCTATGCAACGAAAACAACTTATAAATGGAAGAAGTGCGTGCCGATAAACCATGAATGCAACGCACTCCCACCTTTTGATTGTTGGACATTACAATCAAAATTTACCTAAATAAAAAATATCACAAAATACAATATACATACACATACATATCAAAGATAAATATACTAAGTCGAAACACATAAAGTTAAAAATTAAAGTTCAACTAAACTGCGTTCACATACAGTCCTGTCGAAATCTTGCAGGTAATTTGACAGTTTTACCACTCATAGTAGTAACATTTTTGTTTTCTCTTAGAAAATATGGAGTTAAGGAATGTTCTGGTTTTGGTGCATGATCACTGAGCGAATCTCGATCATAAGTAGGAACATTCGGAACATGTTTCACGATCGGCAAATCTGGAGCTGAGGTAAAAGTATCGCTAGATTGTTCATCTGAAGCCTTTGAACAGCATTCAATCTCTAATGCATATAGTTTACGAATAAGTCGAATTATCTCCCGCAGTGAAATTTTCAATCTTGCAATACGTATATTGCCATATTTCCCGGTATAAAGGTAGAAAACATTTACCAATAGTCAGAAAGTCCGTTTATTTTAATTACTCTCAACGAGTAATATATCATCAACGTGAATTTGCAAGTGGGTTCTACCACATTTCGCTCACCTGCAAGAAAAGTGACACATCTCGACAAAAGTAAATTTCACAGGAGAGGCAAAAGAAAATTTGCAAGATTTTAATGTAACATGAAATTTTAGCACTTACCTCAGCATGCAGGAATAAAAACGTTCATAAAAGCATAAAGCACTTAAGGGGTCTTGTACCTTTTAAACGAGTCGAAAATTAACGAAAAACTTCAAAGTTTGAATTAGTCGAGACTGAATTAGTCGTTGTTATAAAATTCATTTAATACATCGATTAGGAGTAATATAGTTTAGAATGAGTTATAGATGCATTACTTTATCTTGTTCCGAAAGCAGTATTGGTTACACAAAATAAAACTATATTTAAAAGGAGGATTTCTTTTGCATTTGCACCTTTTCAGCTGTCCTGGCGTTGGGCGTTGGGCGTTGGGCGGGGTGGGGGGGGGGGGGGAGATTTTTCCATTCCAAAATATTTCTATATTTCTATTGTGAGAACATTATATTTGTACATTTCCTAACTCTACAAAATTCTAAAAAAAAATATTTAAGATGACAGATTTGAGTGGGGGTTATCAACATTGCACAAAATCCCACAAAATCCCCCAAATCATCGCACAAAATCTTCAAAGCCTTTTTATGTATAAACATGAAATTTTGGATATTGATTAAACAGATTGTACTTTGTAATATGCGACCATTAGAAATTTATTAACCCTTTACAGAATTTGTGTGTTGTTGAAATCAAAATAGCTCTTTTTTTACCCCATAAGTTATTGCGCGCATAATATCTTGAGAAAGTATGTATGAATTAGCATGAAATTCGGGGAAGATACTAATCATATATGTGTGTTTAAATTGATCTACTCTTAGGCTAAAATTATTTCATTAACTATATAAAAAAAATATTTTCGTAAAAAAAAATAAAAATTTTGTATTTTTAATGAATAAAAATAGTTATAACTAAAAATATTACCATTGTAAATACTTAAAAGTAGATCATTTTAAACACACATATTTGTTTAGTATATTTCCCAAATTTCATGACAATCCATACATACTTTCTCAAGATATCATGCGCGCAATGACTTATGGGGTAAATAAAAGAGCTATTTTTATTTCAACAATACACAAATTCTGTAAAGGCTTAATAAATTTCTGTTGAGAGTACATTTCAAAACACAATCTGTTTAATCAAAATCCAAAATTTCATGTTTATACATAAAAAGGTTTTGAAGATAGACTAATTCAAACTTTGAAGTTTTTCGTTAATTTTTGACGCGTTTAAAAGGTACAAGACCCCTTAAAAATGAAGATGTAGGAAAAGTTTCAGAGGGTTGGGGATGTTACCTCCCCACACAATCCACTCCTCTTCTGTGGTCACACATCGACATATAGCGTAATAAAGTAATTTTTCGTATAACTACACTTATGAAACTTTTTGTGTAGCAAGACGTACCTGTAACTGGCCTATTAGTTGAATAAAATGCAAAATGAATCTTTGCGAACTGTGTCACTTTTCTTGCGGGTGAGCGATTTGTGCTACAGCAGCTGCTCAATATATACCAAAAGAAAACGCTTTCTTGGATTGTCTCTCAGTGTTTTGAAGTATCTCCATCGTTTCTTTAAAATCATGCTTAGCAATTAGGTTTAAATCTGCTACATCAATTGTCTGAATATTTTGTAAAAACATGGATGGCGTGAGAGGAATAAATACACTAGGATCTTCGGAAATATAAGCCAGGGGTGTTGAATTAACATCAGCTTCACTTTCGCAAAGAACACTCGTTAATCTATACTATATTAATATTATAAAGAGGTAAAAATTGTTTATTTGTAGAGGGTAAGCTCTGGAACTACCGAACCGATTCCAAAAGTAATGGTATCAAAATGATGGTGTTAGTCCAACTTAGAACATAGGCTATATCTTATGTCCGTGCCACTGGCTAAAAGGGGGTGCAGAAGCAAAAAACGTTCTAAAAATGCGATTTTTGTGTTAGTGAAGGGCCTATAAATATGAAATTTGGAACATTAGTTACTTATAACATATAAATGATGTCTAAGAACATTTTCTAAAAAATTCGAAATTTAAAAGGGGTGAAAATGCACAAAAAGCGTTCTAAATTGTAGTTTCTACACAATCTCAGGAAATAACAAAGCGAATTAAAAAATAATGGTGTCAAAATGATGGTGACAACCCTTGCTCCAACATAGGCTATATTTTATGTCGGTGCCACTACACCAAAGGGGGTGCAGGAGCAAAAAACGTTCTAAAAATGCGATTTTTGTGTTATTGAAGGGACTAAAAATATGAAATTTGTAATATTAGTTACTTATAACATATAAATGATGTCTAAGAATATTTTCTAAACAATTCGAAATTTAAAGGGGGTGAAAATGCACAAAAAGCATTCTAAAAAACGTTCTAAATGATGGTTTCTACACAATCTCAGGAAATAACAAACCGATAGAAAAAACAATGGAGTCAAAATGATGGTGACAACCCTTGCTCCAACATAGGCTATATTTTATGTCGGTGCCACTACCCCAAAGGGGTGCAGGAGCGAAAAACGTGCTAAAAATGTGATTTTTGCGTTACTGAAGGGCCTAGAAATATGAAATTTGAAATATTAGTTACTTATTAGATATAAAGAATTTCTAAGAACAGTTCTTAAACAATTCGAAATTTAAAAGGGATGAAAATATGCGAAAAGCGTTCTAAAAAACATTCTAAATAGTGGTTTCTACACAATATCAGGAAATACCAAGCGGACTTAAAAAATAATGGTGTCAAAATGATCGCGACAACCCTTGCTCTAACATAGGGTATGTTTTATGTCGGTGCCACTACCCCAATCGAGGTGCAGGAGCAAAAAACATTCTAAAAATTATTTTTGCGTTACTGAAGGGCTTAGAAATATGAAATTTGAAATATTAGTTACTTATTAGATATAATATTAGTATAGATAAAGGAGAAGAGTTCTTAAACAATTCGAATTTAAATGGGTGATAATGCGCGAAGAGGGTTCTAAAAAACATACTAAATGGCGATTTCAAATCAATTTTGGGAAGTATCAAATCGATTTCAAAAGTAATGGTTGTAAATTGATGGTGACAGACCTTGCTTTAACATAGGCTCTGTTTTATGTTTGTATCATTACCACCTGGGGGTTGTAGGAGAAAAAAAAAACGTTCTAAATGGGGTTTTTGTGTTATGGAAGGGCCTAGAATTAAGAAATTTGGAATGGTAGTTACTTATAAGATATCAATGATCTCTAAGAACATTTCCTAAAAAAATTAAAAGGGGTGAAACTGCGCGAAAAGCGTTGTAAAAAACGTTCTAAATTTCGATTTCTATGCAATCTCAGGAAGCACTGAACCGATTTCATATATAATGGTGTAAAAATGATGGTGACAGATCTTGCTCCAAGATAGGCTATATTTTATGTCTGTTTCCACTACCCCAGAGGAGATGCAGGAGCAAAAATCTTTCTAAAAATGCGATTTTTGAATTATGGAAGAACCTAGATTCATAGAATTATGCATGGTATATATTTATTGGACATAAACGATCTCTAAGAACATTTCTTTAAAAATTTGAAATTTAAAAATGGGTGAAAATGCCCGAATAGCGGTCTAAAAACTTCTAAATTGCGATTTCTACTCAATATCAGGAAATACCTAACTTAATTCAAAAGTAATGGCTGCAAATTTATGGTGACAGTCCCTGCTCCAACATAGGCTATACTTTATGTTGCTGTCACTACCATCTGGGGGTTCCAAGAGCAAAACATGTTCTAATTTGCGTTTTTTACACAACTAAGCGGTCTAACATTTTGAAATATGCCATGGTATTTACTTACAAGGTGCAACTGCTTTCTAAGAACTGTCGAAAGAAAATTTCAAATTTAAAAGTATGAAGTGAGCGAAAAGCGTTCTAAAAGCTTTCTAAATTACAATTTTTTTGCAATCTTATCAAATACCAAACCGAGTTAAAAAAAATAATGGGGACAAATTGTTGGTGATAGAACCTGCTCAAACATAAGCTATATTTTATGTCTGTGCCACTACCACCAGAAGGTTGCAGGAGCAAAAAACTTTCTAAATTGCGATTTCTGTGATACTGAAGAGGCTAGAAACTTTAAATATGGCATGGTAGTTACTTAAAAAATATAAGCCCTTGAAGGACTGTCGAAAATACATTAGAATAGAATTAAAAAGGGGTGAAGCGAAGGGGAGATGCGAAAAGCATTCTAAAAAAGTCCTAAATTACGATTTCTATGCAATTTCAAGGAATATAAACTGATTATAAAAGTAATAGTTGCGAATCAATGGTAACAGTCTCTGATACTTCACAGGCTATAATTTATGACGATGATTCTACCACCGGGGGTTCACCGGAACAACAAACGTTCTAAAAAATGCCTTTAAAAGTTTTCTAAATTACGTTTCTGTGGAATATTAGGAAATAACAAACCGATTTCAGAATTAATGTTGGCAAATTAATATTGACAGTTCCTATTTCAACATAGCCCTTTATGTTGAGAGAGGTGGTAGGACTTTGAATTTGACATGGTTAATTTTAAGATGTAAGAAGATGGTTCCTAAAAAATTAAAAACTTCAAATGAATACGGAAATGAGCGTATTAATTCAGCATAAAAGTTTCAAAATATTTTCTAAATTAAATTTATTTTATTTCTTTTTATTAATCTAAGTCTCATTTCTGCCTAATGCAGTGTAATAATGAAGTTTAGTCAAATTGTGTTTTAAATAGTAATTTTTTAATTATTCCTAAAAGTATAATTTCTTTTGATAAAAATTAAACATATAAATATCACTTGGCATATTTCAAATATTACGCGAGCAAAGCCGCGGGGTTTGCTAGTTCTTTATAAGTCAATGAAGTTCTTCCTAAAACTCGTCTTATGTGATTCCTCATTATTCCAATAAGACGTTCCCAAAATCCCCTCACCAAGCGGCGGAAGGAGGGATGAAGTTCCACTTTATTCTTTTAAGTGTTGCTTCTTGTTCTACAGCAGACCAATCAATAGATTGAAACAAATTTGCAGTTCCAACGAACTTCAACCCATTATCACTATAGATGATATTCGGACGACCGCTTCGAGCGATAAATCTTCTAAAACTCAGAAGGAAAGCTTTTATTGAAAAACATGTTATTAACTCTAGATGTATAGTGCGATATACAGCGCAAGTGTATATAACAACACAATACATGCGTTCCCTTCTCCTTTCAGTCTTAAGGGGCCAGCTAGATCAACTCCCACCACTTCAAAAATCGAAGCATTCTTTATTCGATCTTCTGGTAAAGAAGCTGGTGGGATTTTTAGAGGTTTTAAATTGTGTCTTTCGCATCTGACGCATCTACTGTTTACTTTACGAACATTCTACCATTTATAATCCAAAATTTCTCTCTCAAGCATGATAACAAAATTTGTATTCCGGCATGCATCATTTTCAAATGTGTCTCTCTGATCAGAAACTCTGTTATTCGATGCTTTCCAGGAAAACTAATAGGAAATCTGAAGTCATAAGTATCATTCCGTTTAGTTAATTTGGTCTTAATTCTAAAAATACCTTCTTCATCTTTAAAAATATTCAACGATTTTAAAATTTTAACATATTCTTCCGTCAAGGTTTCATTTTGAATAATTTTGGTAATGCTTTTCTCTGCTTCATTTTTTTAACTTACCGTTAGATGACACGTTCTCTGATTCTTTTGATTCTTTGAGTTGAACAGAAATCTCAATATCCAGCCTGTCATTCTAATGATTTTCATAAAACTTGAAAAATAAGATAAAATGTTATCACTTGCCAGTGTTTCGTTTACAAACAAGGTAGTGCATTTCTTCTTTTTCTTTAAAATTTCATCTTCGCTAAAGGTTGTTCCAGATTTGGGCCAATCCTTTTCAAGAAGTTTCAGCCAAGAGGGTTCCTCCCACCATCTTGAAGAAAAAAGTTTTATAACTGCGCATTCTCTCGAAGGTAAATCAGCCGGATTGTATTGGCCAGGAATGTGCCTCCGGTCTTTTCCCTGAGTTAACTTACAAATTTCATTTACTCTATTGCGTACAAATACTCCCCAGGAATAATCATTTTTTATCCACTGCAACGCTGTTGTAGAATCTGTCCAGAAATATTCTTTAACATTCTGAAGTTGGAGGCTTCCCTTTATAAATTCAGGTAAACGTGAACTTAGACAGAAGGATAAAAGTTCTAATCTGGGTATAGATATTTCTGTCAAAGGTGCTACTCTAGATTTAGACATCTATAACTGTACAGAAACATCTTGGTTTGAATGGTATCGTAAATAAACAACAGCAGCATAGGAAGTTCCACAGGCATCTGAAAAGGTGTGTAAACTCATTTCAGAGCTATCAGCAAGGAAGGCATGTCTAGGAATTTCTACAAGGCGCAGCAAAGGTAAATCTTCAAACCATTTTAGGATTTTTTTTCTAATATCATCAGATGCCTCTGAATCCCAGCTCAATTTAGATTTCCAACTTACCCGAAGCATAAATTCAGGTAATAGGAGAACTGGGCAAGAATATCCAATCGGATAAAAGATTTTTTGAAATAGTGATAATATGCTTCTTCTGGTAACAGTGGTTAGATTGATATAAGTTGTGGGTATGTAACAGCTAAGAGTATCAGTTGATCTATTCCACACTAAACCTATTATACAGGTATATTTGATTCAGTGCATGAATCATCAGATAAGCTTTTTGTCTCTTGCAAATCGGTATGCTCCCACTCTCGTAAGTCGAATTTGGCTTCTGCCTTTCGCTTTAGTCGATATATCTATAAACTGTTTCAATTCTTCTTTACTTTTGACTGAAGTGACGCAATTATCGACATAAAATGACGTACTGAGCTTTTCAACAATTTTTCCAATAAACGATACTGAGTTGAAAGAGGAATGTACCTTTTCTAAATGAAAACGTAAAACTGCACTTAACAGGAAACGACTGCAATTCAAGCCTAAAACGATTCTACAATGTTGAAATAATTTCTCTGCAATTCTTCACCATACCATAGAAACTTCAAATATTTATGATCTGGTTTGGCTATTAAAACTTTAAGGAAGGCTTTCTTTATATCAGACGTAACTCCGATTTCATCTTGGCGAAATTTCATAAGCACTGCAGGAATTTCTTTCGAAAAATTAGGCCCTTTCAACAAGCAGTCGTTTAAAGAGATTCTTTTTGATTTGCTGGAAGGATGCATCAAATACAGGACGAGTTTTTGTTCTAGAATTTTCTTTAAATACTCCATGACGAGGTAAATAGCGGCCTGGACCTTATTTACTTTCTTCTATATTACCATCAGCCAAACACTCTTTGAATACTTCATCACAGGCATTCAATTTATCATTTCTCATCAGTTTGGTATTAGTGGATCTTAACCGTATTTCAGCACTTTTCTGTTACTTGGAAGGCCAACTTTATTTTCTACCCAAGGAAGACTAACTTCATGTCTTCCATCATCATTAATATGGACTGTCTTACTGAAATGACGCAATGTCTGTAATAAAACTTCAGCGGAACCACTATAATTAGCCAGCGTGGAATCTGAATTACATTTGCGATCATCTTCTATTGGAGCTTTAAAATTGTGTTTAAACTCAGAACACATAATGGGATAATGTTTTTTATCGCAGATGACACATTTTACATAATTTTTACAATTTTTCCATAAATGACCTGGCCTAAAGCGTGAAAGACAACTACTGTTACGCTGTAAAACACTTTGCTTATCTTCTAATGAAAGATTTTGTCTCTTAAAACAATCTTTAGTCTCATGTATCTTATCACAAAATAAACAACGCACAACAGTTCCTTTCCTTACGTTAGAGAGTAAATCATTATCAGTAGGACTCGACTCAATTACTCTATATTTTTTCCTTCTCCAAGGAGTATAATATTGATTGATTCAATTTTTGCCATTGGAACTCGCTCTTTACCTTCAACTTCGGTGCGAAGAAATAACAACTGTGATAATTTATCCCCATAAGAATTCTCACTTGTATTCAACACTGGGTTCCTAAGCCAAACTCTAAGCAACACTTCAAGAATATAAAATTCAACTAATGGAAGCAAAATAGCCGAATATTTATCAGACGTCATACCAATGGATTCAAGAAATCGCAAATTAGACTCTAATTTATCATAAAGGTGAATTATGTTGCTTCTTATTTTCGTGCTCATGGCGTTTTTTACAACTAGACTTAAAAGTTCACGCATATAAAATTCTTCAAGTACTCCTCTCGTCCAAAACTTGCCTTTAACTTTTCAATAGCTTTGCTATAATTTTCTGAGATTGGAGAATAACTGTCAATAATTTCTTTTGCTCTACTACCAGGAGACATACATTGTATTAAGTAGTGAAATTTATCTACATCCTGTAATGATTTATGTTAGAGAATTCGGCTAAACTGACTCCAAAATGTGAGCCAGTCTCTTATTTCGCCACTTAATTGAATGAACTCAATTTTTGAAAGTTTTAAATTAATCTTAACAACGGCATATTGTTTTTCGAAAACAGATATCTGAGTTAAAAGCTTAACTCAAGTTTTAATTTCATCGGGTATTTCTCTGTAATTTTTTACAATTTCAAACTCGTCTGCGTATTTTGTATCAGAAACATCATTTAGTAATAACCCTGATATATTGCTATCAAGGTTCGATAAGTTATAAATTTTCTCTCTAATGGTGAAAATTTCACTTCCATATTTTCAATTACATCATTATTTTCAAACAGAGTTTTTAAACATTGGTATAGTTTTGTAAAATTAATCCTAACTGGAGCTCTCTAATCAAAATATCCATTTCGGATCTCTAACAGAATTCGAAACTTAATATTTTTTAAACTTGAAAATAATAAATATCAAGTTGGAAATTGCTCGTCAAACGTGGCAAATTAAGTTCGTAGTTTTACAAATATTTTTTGCACCGCACATTGTACTGAAAGTATATTTTAGTGCACTTCTTAAGTGCATATCTATTTCATTCTGTTCGAAAGGTTGTAACATCATTAAAATGCACTTGAAATAATTTTTTCCCACTGGCCTTAATGTAACGGAAAAATTTGCTGTCCCTGTAATTAAACTATACATCCGATTTTCATAAAATATGAAATGACTCGACAAAATTTTGCAACAATTATATATTTAAATTTTCAGACCATTCGGAAGGCTGTAAAATCATTAAAATGCACTTGTAATAATTTTTTCCATGTGCCGTAATGAAACGGAAGACTTTTGACTGTCCCTGTAATTAAACTATACATCCTATCTATATTATAAAGGACAAACATATCTGTGCGTAACGCATACGTCATTCTGCGAATGGCAACACTTTGAAATTTGAAATGAAATTTCGCTTTTGCAATTTTCGCTACTGCAAATTTTTAAACTTCTAAACATCCACATTTTAAATGTTTACACCGTCGTATGCAGAAAAAAAAAATGCACTTTTAAATGCAATTTGTTTGAAAGCTGTATCTCAGTTTATTTTTGAGATATTAATTTTTTTATAGTTTTTAATACCGATTTTCTAATCGTGGCAACTGAAGTGCTTCATTTCTATTAAAAGTGGATTAGTTATCTTTATTGATTATATTCTTACTGATGCCATTTTCTCATTACAATTAAAAATATATTTTTAAAAATTTGAACAGAAAATAACGTTACGCTTAAAAAAAGACACAATTTCTCTGATGATGCTGTTATATTTCACTATTTTTTCATTTCGCTGATATTGAGTTTGAGTCAATAGGCAAAATATTTCAGCGACTGAAAATGGCGTCATATTTAAAAGTAAACGATAATTTTATTTGATAAAACGAGATATTTCCCCTTGAATACGTCTAAAAGTTATAAATTTCTGGAATTTTTACGCGCAGGTACAGAGATTATACTAAGACCTCAAATCAAGAGTGGGAATTTTAACATGAAAAGTTGTAATAGTTGACAAACGTGACTTCAAGCTTGAAAATATATTTATTAATAACCTATTGCGCATTAAAATGTTTTTAAATGGTTAATATGGATGTGAAACGTGGAAAATGACTTGATTTGGTTTAGATGTAAAGGTAGAAAAATTCTATGATTATGTCAAGGTCATTTTTGCGGATTTTTCATTCCGTAATACCAAGCATCAATTAATAACTTAATCAAAATGATTTCTGTTGATTATATGTACTGATGACGTATAGGAATTAAGTTTAATTTTTCAATAATTTTAACAGTTGAAGTTTATGAAAAAAGTATTTTGTTAATCTTAGGTTAAAATATGTCTTTGGAGAGTTAAATTAACAAACGTAAGATGGATTTTTTATTCTAATTATTGTTGTTGATGTATTATAAATTTGATGCAACAGTTCCTTTGTAAACATTTTCTTTCGTCGAAATTCGTCGGGTTCCACCTCGTTTTCATAAAATTAGAAATGACTCGACAAAATTTTGGAACAATTATATATTTAACATTTCAGACCATTCGGTTGGGTAGTTTTTGATGCGGAATATGCGGTCGGACAAACAGACGGACAGAGAGACGGACAGACGGAACGACGACTGTAGGTGCTACGTATTTATTACAAACGAGCCTAAAAATGGAAACTGACCTTTAAAAAATCACCACGTTGGGTTTTACCACAATGTCATAGGTTTCGTGTATTAATCTAAAATTTTAAGATAACTCATTTATACAAAAACAGATATTTATTTCAGTATCGCAAAAATAGCCATCTCTCTCTTGGATGATTCTTTTAGAACCACAACTAATAAAAAGTCGGTTGCCATGCAACGAAAACATCTTTTAAATTGAAGAAGTGCGTGCCGATAAACCATGTTTTACGTTCATAGTGAATCATTATAATGATTTGAATAAGATTTTTGTTGTGTTCCTGTGTAGTGAAAGTTATTTTACTTAAATAAAGCTATACATAAATATTTTGGCATATGTTTCACATTTAGGATATTTTACATGTATAGGACTGCCATTGGCGACTATTTTTACACGGCTCACAGTGGAGTATTTGACCCGAAATCTTGGTCAAAAATATTTTTTGATGTAAATAAGTCAGGTTGGCTTGAAATTCTTAGATGCTATTGGGTATCACTATGGCATGTTTGGTATTGTAAATGAAGTATGGTATTGTAAATGCCTTTACGGTTTATTTACAGAGACATCCAAAAGAATTCCCTTACATTATGGTGTATGGGGGGAAAATCGTTTGTTCTGTATTTTAATGATATCACACTTAAAAACGTGCTGAAATTTATATACATCACTAAGGTGTACTGAGGCACTTATTGTAGAATATGGTGTGCATAGAATATATCGTTCATTTACAGGGACACACAAAAGAATATGGCTGAAGAATAAATTTAACAATTGAAGTCTATGACCAATAATTCCTGGAAGTGCGTTTGTAGTTGTGATAGGCGTTTTAAAATAGATTTTTTTTTTAAATGTTACTTGGTGTGGATACATTCTATAGATCATATACAGGGCTGCACAAAAGATCTCAAATACATTTCCGTTTATTCACGGAAATAGCTGAATGGATATTTTAAACTCTGCTATGCGTTTCACTGAACTAACTTTTAGCATACTATGAAGTATACATACAAATCCATAGCTTAGTTTACTATTTTATAACTTAAAAGCTGACGAAGTATAAGTAAGATTTTAACATTTCATATAATAATAAATGTACATTTTATAAATATTTTGACAATTAAGAATAAAAAGAGTCATCATTTAAGAAGAGCAGAAAGAAAAAAGAAGTTAAAATATTAATTTACTATGTAGATATTTTAAAAATACAAATAAATCACATGTCCATTGAACTAACATTACCGAAGAGAGTTTGGAAGTTGAGCGACTTGTAATCTTAACTATTTAGTGTTTTTAAGAAGAAAGTAATTGTTGATAGGTTTGTCTTATTCACTATTAATGTTTAATTAAATGTATTTAATTTTACTATATAGAAAACTTATTATTTACATTTAAAAATGCTTATTACATTTAAATTACATTTAATAATTATTATTGCATTTAATTTATGCTTAATAGTGTTATATTTAATAGAAAGTTCAGTATAGTGGAGTCTATATAGTATAGAAATCTAGTTTTTGAATGTATTTAATATATTACCAGTTCTAAAATGATTCTTCAGAACTCTTCTTCATCTTCTTCATCACTCACTTCTTGGCTTTTATCGGGACTACCATTAGACCTTGCTGGAAGAAGAAGTTGTAGGGTCTCTCTACTGTATGGCTTGCTCTTTTTAGTTGATAAACGGAGTTATTAGAATATATGAAGTTGCTTATTTTCCCGTATATTATAAAAGGAAAATTTTAATTAAAATTTTTTTGGTGCCTTTTGTCAAATTTGGAATTAAAATTAGGTGTCCCTTTTTAAGCACACCGCTCTCGAAAGGGTTATTTTCCCTTTTTCTCTCCTTATGTTACACACATGAGCCCTAAGAACTAATTAGGGAACCCTTTTTCAATAAATAAGTATATACAATTTGAAGGCGATCGGATATTTCTATCAAAAGATATCGAGTTGCGTGCGTATGTACGTACCTACATACGTACATGCATACAGACAGAATATGTAGGTGCAAAAGCTCTCCGGTAATATCCTGTGAGCTAAAAACCTGCAATACGACAGTAAATATATAGTTCTTATCTCTTCAATTCCGTGCCCGCAAAACAGAGCATTTAAATGGTCATTCCGAAAAAAAAAATTATAAAAAAATGGCAACAACATGCGGAAGATTTTTTTGCAGAAATTGACACTCAAGACTATAACTAATACGATTATAATTCAAACATGGCGGGGCAAAGTGCGGCACATATTTAAAAAGCTTTCCATATGTATAAATTAGAGCCAAAAACGCTTTAAAAATAACCCTTTTACACATTTAATGTTTTTTTATTACATTAAAAACGGAACTATTTAAATTAACACAGAGTTTACCACTAAGCTCTGATCCTTATTAAACACGTAAGCCCTGTTTAGTTTCAATTCAACAATTCATTGAGCCACAAAAAAATTATATTTAAACATAACAACAATGCCAAAAAACAACAAAAATCTACGTCTTCTCAGAAAGAAACTTCCTCTTCAGCTGAGGCCAGGAGCCACCGGATATAGCTCAGGTTCCTAAAATAGACATAGATCGATGTACCAATTAGTTAGTTATTAAAAAATATGATTTTTACAATTGTTGACGAAATTTTAATTTTTCCATTTTTGGCCAGGTTTTTGGGTCAAATACTCCGCTGTTCGGCTTCCAAGAAGGGTTATGTTTTTGACGCGTATCTTGGTATTTGGATTTTTTATACCCTCGAAACATCCCAACATCTGGATGGATGTTAATGAATGAGATCTCTATCGATTCGTCTTAACCGTCTGATGGTTATAGATTAGGTGTTGTTTTTATAAAATCAAAATGGCGGCCGTAAAATGCAAAATGGCGGTAAAGACGAAAAGAAATTACGCACCTTATTGAGCGGCATATCATTGGATAGGCCTTTCAAAATGAAGACGATGTTTCATTGACTATTTTACAGCCAAAAGCTCCGTTTTAATATTACACAACTTGGAATTTATGAAGGTAGGATCTCTACACTGTTAAAAATTTGCATCATTCTGTCCAGTCATTCGACCGTTTTTTGAAAAAACTTTTTTATAACCGTAATTTATAACCTGATTTATATTCTGACCATAAAATGGCCAATAATATGGTCAGAATCGTGTTAAATTACGGTTGTATAAGCGTTTTCGATAAAAACGGACAAATGTCTGGACAGAATGCTGCAAATTTTTAACAGTGTAGCTTTACTGCAACTCTAACCTTCATAGACATCTATAGGCCTCATCAAAACAATGTTTATAGAGAAGAACTCACAATTAAACGCAACTTAAAAGTCATCAATACAAGTAAATAAACAAAATAGGTAATATCTGGGAGCACGGCAGTGCGTCCGCCAAGTTCGTACAAGCCGTAAGCTACCTTTTCCTGAACCATTTCGGCATATTTTTCACCCCCTCATAACGTCGTTTTAGGGAGAGATATAGAAAATTTTCTTTTGTACACATGTTCGTATGGTCAAACTGAACTAAGGTTCCACGATTTCATGTTTCTATATTTAGTAGTTTTCGACAGAGTTTTGAAGGGAGTCACGTGATTTCAAGCAGAATAACATTTTATATATATGCTTTTCCAAAGATGTTTGTTAAATAGAAAAATTGAATATACCTAAAATTTTTAATCAGTATAGGTTATGATACATTTACGATATTAAAACAATAAAACATTTAACAAAATATAAACGCAATTCGGTACGTTTCCGATATAGTAGCCTTGGCGAAATACAGAAAATAGCCTTGACGAGAAAAGAAATTTTATAATAACGTATTTTCTGGCAACCTATTTACTGTGTCATATACACATGCAAATTTTTTCCATATGTATACAATTTATTTAATGTAAGGAACCCGTTTATTTATTTTTATATACCAACATAAATAATTTGTATATAAAAAAGTAATATTTTATACATGTATAAATAAAATGTTTATATGTATATAAATCCATATATAAATAACATAAAAGTTCATCAGGTTTTTTTTCATAGTTGTTTATATCATTTGGCAACATATCTCAGTTTCTGAAGTCCGAATTGCGCCAAGATTTAAAAAAAAAATGCCAAGGTCCCTACAGTGGAAAAAATATCCTAATTCCATATGAATGTTTAAAAATCTTTTAATTAAATGAAATGTGTAACTAATAAACTGTCTTTAACGATGTGCGACAGATGCGGCGTCCGAAGTCCGCTGCTAATGTTATTATATTGTATTATTAGCCCACTTACTGTTACTTTATTGTTAATTTTAAATCTGTAAAAGAAAGATTATAGTTATAGATAAGATATGTTGGTCGCCAAAGCCCGATTACAGAAAATTAGCCTGAGTTATAAAGGTGTTACATGATTTCAAGTTGAATGAATTTTTATATGCTTTTACAAAAATCTTAATAAGGCAAATTTTTCAGTTTATCTGTACATCTTTCTATCTTTTACTTCCTTAAAACAAATTTTATTAAAGACCGGGAGGTGTCTGCACAGATCATCACCTCATCGAGTTGACGGCTGAAATTTTAGGATTAGTTAAATATCGATTAGCGTATTGAAATGTAACTGGTCTGCCAAGTCATATCTTTGTGGAAACCACCTACAGACCCAATTTTACGGGTTAATTGGTGGATTTTCCATTGTGTTTTCTTGCACCCATTCCTCCATGTTTCCAAACTTTTGGATGCAGGAAAATACAATAGTAAACCTATCAGTTAACCACTAAAATTGGGTCTTCAGGTCGTTTCTACCAAGATATGACTTAACAGACTAGTTGCATTTAAATATGCTAATCTAGTTTTAACTAATCCTAAAATTTCAGCTGTAAACTCGATGAGGTGATGGTGTGTGCAGACGCCTCCCGATCTATTATAAATGTCGGAATTCTAATCTCAATAGCACTCTGGTCAATCTGGCAATTATCCCTACTATTTATGGAACACTATTCCTTTAAGTACGTTTTAGTGATGTTAATGAACTTATGCATATGCATCATGTTAGATTAAACATGAGACTGAACATGAAATAGTAATAATCACATTCAATCACAAAATAAAGACAAGGTTTATTTTAATTGTAGCCTTACCTTTTAATTGTAGATCGTCCACTTCGAAGCAGTTCAGTTTCTTCATTATATACATTTAATAGACGTATCCAATTTGTGATGAAATATCTTTCTGATTTATCCTGTAATAAAAAACTTTGTTTTTTTGTAATTAATAAGTGTAATTTTAATTCCTAATGTATCCGATGGATTTTTCAGGAACGTTCAGATAATCCTGGTTAAACTATAATATTTTATATAATTTTAAAATACAAAATTGGAGCATACATCTTTGCTCCCTTCTGATTACATATCTAAAAGCACACTGAAGAAATTATAACTTACACAAAAGGATTATTGATAAATGATTAAAATAACAAATAAAATGAATCTTGATTATAAATATGAATAAAATACTTAAAGTCATAAATTAAGAAAATAGTTCTTTCATGTGTCACAATAATAGTCATTTAATTTGAATGTTTTGTTTCTTATCCACATATTCCACAAACAGGAAGTAATCTTAGTCTTTATTTATGATAGCTAAAGTGTTTTTTGAATGACAGAAAAAGACAGTTTATCTTGATTAATGATGAGTTTATATAATTTTGAAAGAGATTAGCTTGTCTAACATGATTGATAGTGTTTATTTAATTCAGAAAGAGAATAGTTTTTCTAACACATCATACATATTATACATATGCATATAATACGTAATGCATTTGCATCATACATATTATAGGTATGTGTGTAATACATAATACATATGCATCATTATGACGTCAGAATAAACAAAACATTTTTTGTCGCCAAATTTGAGAATTGACATGATATATTACCAAATTTGGCGAAACTTTGTTAAATGTCGCCAAGCTTGGCGAATATTTGACGCTAATGGCTATTTTTCAATAAGTTAATTATTAATGCGAACCATCTATTTTTACTTTTCCGCATATCATCTGAATAGTTAAATGATATAACGTGCTAATATTTCCAAAGTGCTAATAGTTTCGTCACTGCCCAAAACCTCTATTATTGTTATTATATTGTACTGTTATTTTACTTACTGTGACTATGTTGTTAATCTCTACACCGCTAAAACTTCTGCATTATATAAAGAGAATTTACGGAAACAATTAAAGCATTGAAACTGCCAGTTCTCCTTATGATTATTATAATTTTATAATATGTAACCTGTTCATCGATATGTACGTTAGAATTAATCTTATATAATCCGGTTCCTCGCAATTTAGTTTTCAGGTTTCGAATAAAATTAGCTAAAATCTTAAAACCATGGCACATTGACTAATTCTTCAACACGATCAGATGAGAAGAATAATAGATTTTCAAATGGATACTGGCAGTGAGCCGGTAGACCTTCTATTCTTCCATAATTGAGTCTATTAAAAAGGTTAACGTGAAACAAAAAGATATTAGCATCAATATGGTTTAATGCAAATGCAGATATTGCCAAAGGATTTCATAAGAACCATTTCACTTGTACTCAGTCATATCAGTTAAAATAAAACAATTGGCAGTGAGCCCAATTAGAAAAGATTACTTAATAGGATTAAAAATTTCCGCATTAGAGAACGAATCGTAACTGCTAAGGAAACATGCATAAGTGAGTTAAGAGATATTTGTCACGAAAGATGAAATACATAACACAAAATATATGATGTGCTTCCATGATCGTAAAGAGTTCTTGATTTCTCTATCAAAAGCTTCCGACTTGGCGAAAGAATGGGCAAGTAAATTTAATTATGAATAACAGTAACATGATGCAACGTTTAACATTGAATTAATACGGTAAATACTGCTTGATAGAGGCGGCTAGTACTTTAATATAAAAAGAAATAAAGTATAAATTTGTAAAGCTCAATAAAATAAATTTAGATATTTTTATGTTAGCCGGGCGCAAGTGGCAAATCGCCAAATACTGATCCCAACTGCATTGTTCATATTGCATTCATTTCATTTAAAGATATATACTTTTCAGTCATCTAATTTAAAATAGATGCATTTCCCTCATTTTATTTAATAGAATATTTAACATAGAAATAAATAAATAAATAAATAAATAAATAAATACATAAATAAGAAGTAATAACATAAACCAAAATATTTTTTTTGAAAATCAAAGCATTGTTTCTAATTTACACATGTGAAAAATGAAAACTGCTATTGGCGAAAAAAAACAAAAGGCTAATGAGGAGATTTGTACCGGCTAACATAAAAGTACCGAAATTTAAGTTTTTTCATATTAATATAGTTTATAATAACAAACTTGAAAAAACCTACAAAAAGTAGTGATATCCCAACAAAAAGTTTTCGGAAAAAAAAGCGCCAAGTTCTCCTTAATGTTTCGGCCAGAAAAAGTAGTGATATCTGAAGTTCGCACAAGTTAAAAGCCAAACATCCCAAATCTTTCATTGAAAATGGCTTCCTGCGACTTGGCCGTTAATGCCTTCGAGAGAGGTTTTCAAATTTTCAAATATGTACAAATGAGCTACATGCCACTACATTTTTTGATTATTTTAGGCATTTTGTGGCACAGAGTACATAAATAAAATACTCATTTGAAAAAAGTATTTAAACAACTTCAGTCTATTTAAATGCTTAGAAGTTAAAAATAACAAAATACTTGTATTCAGGAGATAATATCCCTAATTGCTAAAACATAATTAGTATCAGCTTTTAACAGTTTATAAATCGAATACCTCTTAATGTATGCAAACAAACTATAATAAATATTCAAACGAAAAAATATCTCAAGTCAATACACAAGATTTCAATATTATATAATAAAATATAATGTAACATATTGTGAGATTTGAAGTAAGTAAATTTTGTTTTATTTCTTGGGTTTTACGTTAATAACTTTAGCTTTAGACCGTACAAAATGACAATTAAATCACAAGTGGACTAAATGATCTGCAATCAAAACTAATGTTTGTTGAAACTGAATGGTAGTTATCAGAAATCTTTTACTTATAATGTCTTTATGTGAATTTGCCTCTTTGCATTCTAATATTACTTTTAATATTTAAATAATTTATAAATGCGTAATTTCCAATCATTAATTTTGAAATGCTGTAGAAGGCATTAACGGCCAAGTCGCAGGAAGCCATTTTCAATGAAAGATTTGGGATGTTTGGCTTTTAACTTGTGCGAACTTCAGATATCACTACTTTTTCTGGCCGAAACATTAAGGAGAACTTGGCGCTTTTTTTTTCCGAAAACTTTTTGTTGGGATAGAAAATAGTTTCACACTGATGAGAACTAATTAATTAGTTCGCTTTTTACGCAGCAGGGTTTTTTGATTTTTTAAATTTAATTTTTACTTGTTTAATTCTATCTCGCAGCACTTTCTCAAAACAAAAATCTTTTATATACCCTTTGACTGGTTAACAAGTGATTTCTTTGATGGGATACACAGTAGTAGTCCTTGGCGCTACTCCTCTCCCTGTAGATGAGTTACTGATTATCATAATCATAGAGAAGCCGTAAAATAAATCTATGGGAACGTCCATTGTTACTCTTGTGCCCATTAGAGCAAATTTTCACAAATACTTCCAATTATTTTATTACAAAATATAATTAAAACAAAAATTGATATAACCAGTTAAACCAGGGCTGCCACTATGAATTATTTTTATATCCTACTATCACCAGTATTTAAAAAAATAAATTTTGTAATGCACTTTTCTTGCATATGTTTTTAGACTTTCCTATATCTCTTATCGCTTCTTTTTCTCTATAAATGTATTTTTTTTCTTTTTCCTATCTTAATTTTATTATAGTATAATATTGTGATATGGATAGGGGAACGACCATTCGTTACTCTTATGATAAATAGAGCAAATCTTCACAAATACTTCCAATTATTTTATTACAAAATATAATTAAAACAAAAATTTATATACCCAGTTAAACCCAATTATGTTCCACTCGCATAAAATATATCTAATTTATAACAAAAAGCATTTCCCTTATCTATATAATCAAACAAAATTTTGTTACTCTTGTGACCAGAGTGTCACAAGAGTATTTTAATATATGCATAAATAACATGCTTTTTGTTACAAATTAGATACATGTTTGTGTGTGGAACACAGTGGTATTTAGCTGGTTATATCAATTTTTATCTTAATTATATTTTGTAATAAAATAATTGGAATTATATATGAAAATTTGCTCTATTTTTCATATGAGTAACGAATGGTCGTTCCCCTATCCATATCACAATATTATACTATAATAAAATTAAGATAGGAAAAAGAAAAAAAAAATACATTTATAGAGAAAATGAAGCGATAAGAGATATAGGAAAGTCTAAAAACATATGCAAGAAAAATGCATTACAAAATTTATTTTTTTTTAAATTGTTGTGCTAGTAGGATATAAAAATAATCCCCAGTGGCAGTCCTGTATGCCGAAACAAGTTTTAAATGGTATATATGTTTTAATGACTTTAAAAGTTTCCAAAATTTTAGTGTTAAATTCTCTTTAAATATTAAACATTTTTTTAAACTGATTTTAAAATGTCATTCTGCGTGAAAAAACCTTATTATGGTGTAAGTAACTATCATAAAAAATAATACTCTGAAAAATGTTTAATGTGGTATAACATTGATTGAAGACCGGGTTCTAAATGCTAAAAAAAACTCCAACTATAAATTTACTGGAACTACTCGTTATTTAAAAACATCTTTTACAGGAGCCCCCCACAAGACCCCCATAATACATGGGACGCTGAAGCGCCTTTTCTTTTTAGACAACTTTACATCTCGAAAGCTGAAACAGAAGTGAAGTTTTTGCAAGAAGTCTAGAAATCTTGGCGTTGCTCAGAATCGCCAATTTAAAAACTTTTGGTGACTGCGCGAAAGTGAACAAAGGCTTTTGGCGATAAACATTACCGCTAAAATGTGGTGACACTACCGGACGGGTGAGGCCGAGATTGCAAGTAAGCGCTTCTAATTAGGATGAGAAAAGGCATCAGAAAACCCGAAAATTGTTTATCCAACAGATAGGCCTTTGCCCAACTAACTGTTTTCATAAAACTCTACAAAGCAGACCGCCGCCTGAGAAGAATGCTGAAAATCACAGGCATCTGGCTTTTAGCCCGACCACAAAATACGATAAATACATGCTTCCCATAAGATTCGTTCATTTTTACTTTTTATTGTTAATACATATTCAACGTTCACGTATTAGTAGAGATAAAAAAATTCTTATCAATGTGGCGAGCAAAAATCCGATGCAATTAGATGCAGACCTTGATACCAGCAGCTGCGAATCTAATTGTTATTTATTTTTTTGCGCAAGCAGCGGTAACGGGTAGATACTGATTAAAATAAGAAAGGGAAAAAGGAAATGAATATTTGAGCGCTTTGAATTAAAGATGTTTTTAGAAAGAAGAAAGAAAACACTTTAATAAAAAGCTGGATGGTTTTGAGAAATGAATTTAATCACATATTTCAGTATAGGAAAGAGGGGGGGAGGATAATATGATATAAAAGTAATAAAAATATGTTTTAAATTAATTTTCAATAAAAATGATAGCTATGGGACAGAAACGCTGTCACATAACTCACCCCGACCACAGAAGAAAGCTGAAACGTGTACGTTGCAGCTTTATATCTACTTAAAATCCTTTGTCCACCTTCGCACATACAGAGTATACAATCTACATAGAAATATAAAAAATTTTGTACCCAATAACAGAAAAATGTTTGAACCTGTTTCTCTAAAATGCTATTAGAGCATCATTTCCAGTAATTTAAGTAATAAAATAGAAAGGTAGTATATAATCATATTTGCTTGCTTTCAAATAATTCAAAATAATAATATTTATTCATGACTGAGCGCTCATATTTAAAACAAATCTTATTTATCAATTCAATATGCCACAAGAGAAAAAAAAAACGTGTGTGCCACATTTGACGAAGAGTTAGGATCCTATGCTTTTTATGTTGCGCTGGTACCAGCTTTTTTGTTGTGTCATGATTCCAAAGAGAAGTATTTACATTAGACATATTTTATAACTTCTCACAATGTGATCTTACAATGAGATCATAATTTCATACGAAATGCAAGCAAATTAAAACAAAACACACCAATAAGAACTTTAAAAAAAAATGAAACAAAGAAAAGTATTGTATGTATATATATATAAAATAAAAGTTAAAATGTACTGTATTACACTAAAGATGAATCGTATATGAAAAGAAAAATTTGTGCACAAGGCACAGGACTACCAAAAAGGGGTGCATGTAGCACTCTGGCAAACAGGTGTAGCCCTAAATCTAAAGAGACCACATGTATTATGGCGTCAGCTTAGGGCTTCTGCCTTAGATAATAAAGGTATATTCTTTTTTAGATACCTGCACTCTAACTAAGTTCCCGCTGTAACAAGAAGTCCAAGTATAATATAATTTAGCATTTGATAAATTTACACACTGCCGTCTTGTATTTCTGTTTATTAATTAAAATTTCCCATCTTATGTTCAAGATTCTGCATGATATGAAGTACCTGTGTAATGACTGGAGTAATTTTTTTTTTCTACTCCTGGCAAGAATATGAAAAAAAAAAGGTAAGAAAAATGTATCTAAATGTTATGTAATGTAACAAGATACCTTACTCGATCTGCCACTTTCAAGTAAGAAGTATCTAAGCAAAGTATTAAAATGTAACATGTTAAAAATAAACAAATTCGAAATGTATGTGTAGTTTATTACTATGTCATGTGACGGATAACTTCATGTAACTTTAAAATCTTTGTACATAGACAAAGTGATGTTGTCAATGCTATGTTATGACATTATGCGAACACATAAAAAAATGAAAAAGTTGATAGAATATTTTAATATTGAAATATGGTGTAACGTTTAAAAGATAGGAAAGTAACAGGGAAATAAAAACAAACAAAAAAGGAACTGAATGTGTGTGAATGGAGGGGAAAAAGAAACCCCAAACTCATGAACTACCTGAAATAAAACACATGAACAAGTGTGTACGCAAGCATACACAACGTGTAAGTTAAACACATGAACAAATTGTATAATTCCACATGAACTAGATGTAATAATGTAACAAAGAACTAAAATTGTTATGTATTTGCCAACCAAATAAACGGACAGTATGTGTGTAATAACCCAAAACACTTACAACGAGTGAGATTCAATTACATAATTAATGAGTTATCATCAAAATGTAGTGAATAAGGATTAAAAAACAAATGAACTACTTGTAATGTGTGTGTAAAACCTGGTTAAACTCTAAACCAGCCAGTGTGTATTACTCAATGAACTACTTGTGAAAAAAAAAAACAAAAAGAAATACTGCCGAATAAATCGTTATCAAAGTACAATGTGTAAAAGCAAATGAACAAAATATGTAAATCAACTCATGAACTAGTGTAATGTATGTATATGGATGCATAAAATGTATTCTAAATAAGCAAATGTTGTGCAACATAAACAAATATGCAACACATGAACCACTTGTAAAAAAAAAATTAATGGTTGACTAAGGGTTAAAATTAAAATAGAGTTGTATCTGCCAAAGTTATTACTGTATTAAGGTAACAAAAGTGTGCATAAAATGCACAAGTGCCCAGCAGATTGCATAACTCTACGCTGAAAATGTAGAAATTATGCCAAGCCAAACATGTTCCAAGTAAAAGGAATGAAAGAGAAAGAAAAAAAATGAATAGAAAAAAAAGCTTTATTCTTCATGTCATATGAGTGTATGTATCCGTCACAAGACAACGTGAGACTTTCACTCACTAAATAAAAAAAATTTCACATGTGAGAAAATGCCAAAGATTTAGTTTATTGACTTTATTTGAATAGCGTTAAAAAAAAATAACTAAAGTGTACATAACAGCTAACATTATGCCTTTGAATAAATTTTTCGAAAAAGAAAAAAAAACAACACGTAAGGATATCAAATATTATGTCAGATAAAATAAAATTACCTTATGTTATAAATAAAAATAGCAACAAGTCACCAGCTTTGTGTAAACAATGAAATTAAACAGTAGATTAACTGTCTGTGTAAAAATGTACAGCCAATTAATTATCTCCTGCATAAAAATTTAAGATGTATGTGCAAACCATGTACAATAGTTAAATTATGTCATAATTTCTGCAAAAGTTTTAAACACATCAACCAAAAACATCCTACCAAGTATATTAAGAAATACTTATAAACTGTATTTTACTTCGTGTAGTGTAAAAAGAGACCTTACTTGATATGCCACCTACAAGCAAGGAGTCTATAACAAAAGTGTTAAAAAAAGAGCTGTTACAGATTAATTGCCGCAAAATGTATGTGTCAAGTAAAAATGTCATGTGAAGGAAAATTTCATGTAAATCTAAAAAAAAAGCTGTGTAATTAACAAAGTGATGGTATCATTAGTAACTTATGACATTACCCAAACTGAAAAAAAAATATTAGTATTTAAAGGGTAAGAGAAAAAAATCTGCAGTGTAAAACGAAAACCTGACATAAAATGTAGAAGTATAAAAAATAACGGTACGTGTGTACAAACACAAAACTCCAAAATCATTCTTGTGAATGTGATTTCAATTACATAATTAATGAATTAATATCATTAGATTATGTAATGATACAGAGTTTTGCTTGACACCATGAACTAAGTGTATAAACATATGAACAAAGTGTGAAAGTTTTAGATTATCTCAATGAACAAAATGTGACAAACTCATGAACAATGTATGATAATATCTTAATGAACAAAGTGTATTCTCACATGAACTAAAATTGTGTAAGTATACCCATGAACTAACATAAACTCACATGAACTAAATGTAATCTCACATGCACAAAATTGTGTAATTATTCTCATGAACTAATGTGTGTTTTCACATGAACTAAATTGTGTAACTAATCTCATGAACTAATGTGTGATTTCACATGAACAAAATTGTGTAATTATTCACATGAAAAATGTGTGATTTCACATGAACAAAATTGTGTAAATAATCTCATGAACTAATGTATGATTTCACATGAACTAATTGTGTATCTATCTAAAACTTAAGTGCAGCACATGAACTAATGTTGTCAAAAAGTAAAAAAAAAAAAAGTACCGTCAATTTTTAAAATAAATGTTAAGTAAGAGACAAAAATAGAAAATGTTATTAAATTATATTGTGAAAATGTAAATTCCAAAACCAAAACTGAATGTAAAGAGTGAAATGTGATGTTTCCATCACTTGTATCTATCAAATTACCAAAGTAGGAAAAAAATATCTAAAATCGCTTAAGTGTAACTGGTGCAAAAAAAAAGGGAAGACACATCTGTACAGTGTTTGTGTGTACACCTGTACTACCAAAACCTTTACAAGCGAAAAAAAAAAAAAAAAAAAACTGATGACCTGCATCAATGTATTTTACTCTCCCATGCAATCTTTTAATCATCGACCATTCCTGCAGTAATAATCGAATGAGAAAAAGGTATACCCAACAGTACACACATAATTAAAAAAATATTTAAATTTGCAGTTAAGTGTTAACTGCGAAATAAATTATTACTAATGCCACATGGTGAAGTATTAAGATGTACATAACTGTCTAACACAGTGAAATGGTTTTTTTTTTTATGAATTTTTTTTTAAGAATCCTTCACAATACAAAATGCAGCAAGAGAAAAAAAAATCTTGTAAAGAGGTTGTTTTTTTTTTTCTTTAGAAAAAATAAATGTGTTCAATGAAATGAATTGCAGTTGTCTAAGGTTTATCGTTGCTGTTTTATATATCTCTTAACGGTAGGACATCTATGTGAGAAAGCTGTATGGAAAACGTTAAAATTTGTGTTGTTTACCTCATTACATCTAATGCAATTAATGCATTTTGGGCTGTTTGAACAATGAGGATCTCTATGTGATAAGGCACATACAGGACACCTAATTTTATCTGTGCATGATTTTGCCTGATGAAGAAGATTTTGACATGTAAAACATCTTTTTACCGAAACGTATCTTTTTACAGGGTAACCCGTAGACTGAATTTTGATTTCGCCATGAATAATTAACATTTTAGCTAACTTTGGGGGCATTAGAAATATCCAATTAAATAACTCAACATATTTCATCTTATATTTTTGTTGAAATTGAATAGAAGGTGTGGATGTACCAGTTAAGTCAGAAATTGCCAAAAGAATATCAGGAATATTAAAATTTTCTGGCAACTGACAAATTATAACTGAAAATTGTTTCAAATCATGCATAAAAGGGGACGAAAAGTTACTATTTATAGGAGAAGTGGTAACATCTTGTTGTGGGCATTTCAAATCAGAAATAATATTTGACTTATGCTGCAAGGAATTTTCAGTCAGACTGGTGATTTCACAATTATCTATTTGTGTTGTTTCAATCCGCTTAGGTGATACTATTTCACTGTATGCCTCGGATGTGCTTTCATTTTGAGAACTAGTCTCAATAATTTCAACTTTCTGTTTCTATTTTACTGTGAGTGCGTGCAATCTTTCCAAAATTTTTGTATTAACAATTTGTAAACATTTGTTTTTATTCTGCAACCTAACATAATCATCTTTTATAACCTGAAAAAAATTACCCAAAATTTGAAATTCCCATAAAAATTTCTTATGCATAGAAGATATATTTTCAACTAAAGTGTCATTGTTTTTACTACCAATTTGTTCCTGTAGTATAGGGAATTCTGTGTTTACCTTTTCCGCAAATCTGTTAAGTGCTTCCTCAAGCATGTACGGAAGAGAACATTTTAATTCAGCCATAGACACTTCCAACTCTGGATTGCTATCGGTCTGTGACATTTTTCAGAAATGTTGGAAAAAAAATAGCCAAAGAAGAATTAAAAAAATATAAAAGATGGCACAATAATTTAAAATTTAGTTACTGTATTTGATAAAAACAGCAAGAAAAAGAAAAAAATTCAAAACAAATATTTTCTCACCATTTCTCTTTTTTTTGAATGAGCAGATTAAAAGAGAAAAAAAAAAAGATGGGGAAGTTCTCAAAAAAAATATTTCTGTCTATTTTAAAAGTATGCAGTATCTGAAATATTCATACAGTAACAAAAATTTATAAACCCTCAGATATTATATAGAAAACAGCACAAAATCACTGCAACATCTTCCAATAATATGCATGCAAAAATAATATTCACTTGTAAATGCTGAGTAAAAGCAAAAAAATCAATAAATAACTATCAAATAATAGCCAAGAAAATTTTATAAGGCACCTTTGGAAACGGCGACAATAAATGTCAATATGCCTAGCCTATCACAAACACATTTTAACTAAATGACATTTTATTTTCTGTATGGAAAATAATGAATCACCTAACTATCAATATAATATAAATATGCACTGAAATACTGAAATAAAAAAAAACTTACCTTTCAAAATAAATCAAGAAAAGAGAAGACAAAAAAATTATAAGTGCCCAATAAAACATTAAAATATAATGCTTAAATTTCGTAAGCTTCTCTGTTCATGCTAACAAACATAATGAATAGTAAGAAGTCATCATTTCATTTTTTTTTTTTTTTTTACCCAAACAGCATGAAAAGGGAAATTGATAAATCATAATGCATTCCTACAGATAAAAAAAATAAAGCAAAACAATAATATCTAATTTACTGTATTTACTACAATTAAAGTTTAAAGTAACAATTGAATTTTCCGTGTTCATGCTTTTGCAGTGACTATTAGTCACCCTTTTTTTAATTTAATTTATATTCTTAGCCGTAGAATTTTTTGTTGTTTTAGTCGCAGACATACGGTGGTACATTTCTGTACGTTTTCGCATTTTTTTTTATAACAACACGTTTTCCTTTTTTATCAGGTGCACGACTTTTACTATTGCGAACATATTGGCACTGATTTTTTTTTACAAGCTAAGGTTGGTTGGTTGGTTGTATTTATGACGGCCAATTATCTGCACGAGGGATATAGGCCCAGGGGGAGTGCCCTTCGTGGGGGTATTTCTGAGGGAACCTAACCCGTATTAACGCTTGGAAATCCAAGGTTCGAAGAAAACCACGAAAACTCCGAACGATTAGGCCGACGGGCGCGATTGGGATCGAACCCAGCACCTCCCGTCTACCAGATTCGAGAGCAGAACCTCTCAGCCACTGGTGGGGCTATTACAAGCTAAGATGGCAGAAACCAGCAACAAACAAAAATCAATGTGATGCAAATGTGATGATGAAAACTGATGCAAATCTTTTTTTTTAATCTCATTTATGCACAAAAAGCGAATAGTTATTCTGTTGATAGCTGAAGCACATATTAAAAGGAAAATGTTCACATAATTTGAAATATTTTGGAAGCAATAATTCTGTTGAGATGCACTTTCTTTTCCTTTACAAAAAATTTACACCTGATTAGAGCGTTTATCTGACATCTGTCAACACAGATTTTTTTATTAATTTTCACTTGAAGACAACACATACTTGGAGTAACACACGTAAATCATCGACGCAACACTTGGAAAAAAGGAAACTTTTTTGAAGACACTTTCCTACAAAATTGTAGCATAAGATTTTACGTACACCTTTGCCGCAATGCACGCGAACCTTTTTACTTTTTCACATTCCACACGATACTCTAGGCACCGTTGAATGCACACGCACATATATGATAACACACTAGGTCACAATATTCTGTCGAAAGGGGAAAGCAAAATGTCGACACATACACACAAGGCGAACCGCTGAAGTCACGTTTTTTTTCTCTACGATTAGTGACGATACAAGATCAAAGCCCCGACTGATTCCGATCATCTAGGGGAGGTGATGGTGAGCAGGAACGAAGAAACAACCACACCAACATCAGAGGGAGGGAGGAGGCATACAGGCGAAACAAGAGTGGCTCGAAGATGTCCAGCTGGTGAGCGACGAAACACTAGAATGCGTTCCATCACTGTCCGTCGGAGAAAATCGCATCCATTCATCGAGCACAGGATGTTATGAGTGCAGGATATCACGGCACACCAGGAAGGCACACTGTCCGGCATGGTTGAAAAATATCCAGTCCAAGAATTTGAAGAAAATTACTTGAATGGGGTACTTGAATGATTTTAAGGGGGAGGGGGGTGAATTTCTCTCTCTAACGTGCAATTTTTTTTTTTTTTTTTTTTTTTTTTTTTTTTTTTTTTTTAATTAAGTTCGAGAAAAATGTAGGAGATGCGCCAAAATATATATAGCATTGATTGAAGACCGGGTTCTAAATGCTAAAAAAAAACTCCAACTATAAATTTACTGGAACTACTCTTTATTTAAAAACTTCTTTTTGAAAGGTGGTTCAGTTAGAGAAAAAACATGGGAGAGAGAGACCCCCATAATACATGGGACGCTGAAGCGCCTTTTCTTTTTAGACAACTTTACATCTCGAAAGCTGAAACAAAAGTGAAGTTTTTGCAAGAAGTCTAGAAATCTTGGCGTTGCACAGAATCGCCAATTTACAAACTTTTGGTGACTGCGCGAAAGTGAACAAAGGCTTTTGGCGATAAACATTACCGCAAAAATGTGGTGACACTACCGGACGGGTGAGGCCGAGATTGCAAGTAAGCGCTTCTAATTAGGATGAGAAAAGGCATCAGAAAACCCGAAAATTGTTTATCCAACAGATAGGCCTTTGCCCAACTAACTGTTTTCATAAAACTCTACAAAGCAGACCGCCGCCTGAGAAGAATGCTGAAAATCACAGGCATCTGGCTTTTAGCCCAACCACAAAACACGATAAATACATGCTTCCCATAAGATTCGTTCATTTTTACTTTTTATTGTTAATACATATTCAACGTTCACGTATTAGTAGAGATAAAAAAATTCTTATCAATGTGGCGAGCAAAAATCCGATGCAATTAGATGCAGACCTTGATACCAGCAGCTGCGAATCTAATTTTTATTTATTTTTTTGCACAAGCAGCGGTAACGGGTAGATACTGATTAAAATAAGAAAGGGAAAAAGGAAATGAATATTTGAGCGCTTTGAATTAAAGATGTTTTTAGAAAGAAGAAAGAAAACACTTTAATAAAAAGCTGGATGGTTTTGAGAAATGAATTTAATCACATATTTCAGTATAGGAAAGAGGGGGGGGAGGATAATATGATATAAAAGTAATAAAATTATGTTTTAAATTAATTTTGAATAAAAATGATAGCTATGGGACAGAAACGCTGTCACAAGTGGGATAAATATATATATATATATATATATATAAAATTTTGTTTTCGATTTATGTTTTTATTCTTCAATAAATGATATAGAAATATATGCTTTGTAAAGACATATCGAGATTGAAGTTCTTATATTTGCTGAAATTTTGATATGTCTCTAGAGGAATCAGATACTGAGCAGGGCATTTTCGTTTATGTCAGAGAGTAAATGCGTAAGATAAAATAAACCAGCAAGGAAAATTTTTCATTTATGATCATCTACTTCAGTTATCCAACTTTGGCGGATTTTTTTCATAGATTTAGAAGGGAAATTTGTGGTTAGGGGATTTTTAAGGGGTAAACTATTTTAGGGAAATCCCTTTATTTCGGTTAACATAATATTATATACCGGCGAGAAAAATTAAAGAAATAAGTATGAAAACTAATGTACTTTGAATGTTTTCCAGCTAAAAACATGAAGCTTGTACAAGACTTTTATATTGTCTTTTCTGACATATCTTCAAAATGCAGGATATCCTACTTCTGGAAGAAGAAAAAAATGTACCAAAGTAGATATAAAATAAGATAGGAAGCAGTGTATGTTGTTTTTACAATTTTTTTTTTAATACTTAGAAATTATTTATAAGGTATGTTGAATCCCCCATCCGAAATTGAAGATTTATAGCTTTATGAGCATATAGTCCTTCTCCCATTCTTTCTCTCAAACACCCTTTCTTACGATCCGTCAGTTGCCTTCTCAACGGCATGCCCCCCCCCCCCCCTCTTCCACTCTCAAAAATACATCGAATCTAAATATTTGTATGTAGTGAAAGTGATACCATAACGCTACGTGATAACGTTGGTTTTGAAATACGAACCTACTAGCTTTCATTGGACTTCGCTTAATAGAATTAACGTAAAGTACATTTTTATAGTTGTTCTTTTAGTTTTTGTCGCCGGCGAAATATAGTACTGCAATAGAATGTCACTCTCAAGAAAAGTGGTACAACTAAAAAGTACTATATTTCACAAAAAATGGACAGACTGTCAGACAAAAGAAGACAGTGTTGCTTTACTCTCTGCAACATGAATTTATAGCCTTTAGCTCAGTATCCAGCTGTAAACGCGTGCATAAAACTGTTAAACACTTACGAATGAAGACGTAGAAGAGATTATGAGGATTAAGTAGATTTAAACCTCCGCCCAATTCCACCCCCGTTTCTGTGGTGGCAAATGGTCATATCACTAACCCGCGAGAAAAGTGAAAGTAAATTTCACAGGAGAGGCAAAAGGAAGACTGGCATGTTTGTACTGTAAAATAAAATTATAACACTTAGCTCTGTATGCAGCAGTAAAACATGCGTAGAAGCGGGAAATCCTTAAAGCTGTTCTCAAATTTTAAAGGGCAAGTTTATGACATAAGTTTTAATTTACTTTTTTTTTTTTTTTTGGAAATGCATGAAACTAGCAGATGTTGTTGTTCAGAAACTGCGTAATGCAGCTGTTTTTTTTTTCTTTTTTTGCTAAAGCAATAGATCTTTCAAAAAATAGTATCAAAGTGGGTGTTTTGAACCGAATTTTCGTGCGAAAGGAGAAAAAGCACTGAAAAAAGATAGAAAAACGTTTTGTCACGTGATCTAAATCATTTATAACTCAATAGGTAATTGATTGCTCAAAAAATGGAAAATACAGTTTGATTCCAAATCGCTTCCATGGTCAGACTTTCCAGTTGTATTTCTTTCCGCTAAAATACGAACTTGTACATGTGTCAAAATGTTTTGAGCATGTTGAGCAGAGCAGATGAGAACAGCCTTAAGAATGAATATTTAGATAAGGGATGGAGGATTGAGTAATTTTTATCTTCCTACGCAATTTTCCCTCTTCTGTGATGACGGATGGACATGCAGCGTAATAAATATTTTTCCGTGAATTTTTCCTGCAGCAAGCTGCACCTATGAGAGACATATTAAGAAAATAAAACGCGAAAGGATATTTTGGAGTGGTATCACTGTTCATGAAGGTGAGTGATACAGTGAAATCTTAAAATTTTCTGGATAACAACACTTATAATAAGATATATTTCCTGTAGAAGGAAATATTCACCTATGTCAAATCTATTAGTGGAGTAATGCGTAAAATGAATTTTTAGGTGCGTTCGCAATTATAGAAATACGTAGCACCTATAATTATAGTCTGTTCCACCTGTTCGCATATAACAGAGCACATACTACGCAACCGAATGATTCGATATTTTATATATAAAATGGTTGCTGAATTTTGTTGAGTCATTTCAAATTTTATGAAAAGCGAATTAAAACTTAAAAAGATATTGTTAAAAGTTTTCTTCCTTCTATTAAATCCTATCATTTAATGATATCCCATGATAGGTAATGATTCTAGGTTACCATAGTGATTAGGTCCTATTTAAGAGGGAGTCGTATTATTTCCGTATTACTGAATTTCACATATATAACCGTATTAAATTTTGTATTCATACATTTTTGTATAAGAGTGCAACAGGTATTGCACCAAGATTTGAATATTTATAAAAAAAAAACCTAGTTATAGTTCGAACGCACCTCATTTGTATCGTTTGACGTACAATTTTCGAATTGTATGGTTTTTTTTTTTTCCTTCTGTGTGATCAATATATTTTGTTTGTTTTTGGCTTTTTATTTATAATTTCCAAAAATTGCGTACATTATTACGTGTCACATCTTTATCGCCAATTAACAGTGTGCTGGCAATTTAAATGGGAAAATAAGAAAACAATATTAGAAATATAAAAAAAATTAATCCACACAAACATTGAATAATTGTAAATGGGTTATTTTTCTAATTAATATCTTACTCATTAACACGGGTATTTTCAATAAAATGATGAAAATTCAATTCCATCACAAAACTGGGATAAACGTAAATATCAAAATACGACAATTATAGTCCAAGAGCCGACAGCACAAAAACATATGTTATCAAGCACAAAAAAAAAACCTTTATTTTATGGAAAAGTAGAAGTAGGAGAATCTAATGATCCATGTCTTCCGAAAGTGAAGTGGTGCATAAGCCAAAAATTAATACTACAGCGCCTAGAAGATACAGTGTGGAAAACGGCTATTCCTATAATGCTTTAAAAATTGCTAAAATTTTGTATCCCATAAATATCCAACAATGCTCAGCGGCAATGTGCTGATACGAGCGCCATCTCGTAACTCTTTTCAATATAAACATTGAGTTTTCAAAAATTATAGAATGTTAAATATCGGAAACTATAAATATAAGATATTTTAGTCTGTTATAAGCTAATTTAGTTAAGGAATGACCTGAAATAGGTTAAAGAGTCTCTTTTAGAATGACTATCGTTTTTAAATCACTACGATGCCGCTACGATCGACATCTTGTTATTCAGCATCGTTGTATATTTATGGGATTCAATTTTTTAGCACTATTTTGTAGCCGTTTTCCACACTGTATCTTCTAGGCGCTGTAATTAATACCACTAGTGGTTGACTCGTAGATTTATCATTGTGTTTGTCCTACAAACAAAGATATGAAAACATAGAGGACTGGGAGCAGGAAAACACAATGATAAACCTACGAGTCAACTAGTGGTATTAATTTTTGGCTTATGCACTAATTCACTTCGGCAGACAGGGATCATTAGATTCCCCTACTTCTACTCTTCCATAAAATAAAGGTTTTTTCTTGTGCTTGATAACATAGGTTTTTGTGCTGCCGGCTCTTGGACTATTAAACATTCGTAAATAATAAACAAAAATAAAGTACAATTAAGAGAAATTTGAACGATGTTTTATTATTATCATTGCAAATGTAGGAGTAATAAATTATAAAACGTCGAGAAAAATATATGCTACAATATAAAACTTCATTCTATAAAATCATTTTTGAATTATAAGAAAATATATGGATTATTACTTAGCTGATCTTTTCATCATAGTGACAAAACATACAATAAATATTAAACGACGTTTTGTGTTTCCTTTATTCTTTAAATCGGCTTTCATGGATTTTTCAAAAAGAGCAGCATTTCATTTATGATAGTGATGACAGTGTTATTTGATATTACAGGAGAAATACGATTTCTTCTTTAAATTGTTATTTAAAAAATATATAGTAAGAAATGCTTTTTTAACTATAGAATGTAAAAACAATGCATAATTTGTATAATCAGTTTGTCGCGAAAACGAATTGTAAATGAATGACTAAATACACTCGATTAGTTTTAACACAATTATTCTAATTGGTAAATAAATCACATTAGATGTAAATTTTCAACTGGGCGAAAAATGTCCGGACTAGGATTCGAATTAGTGATCGCCTGGCTGAAGCCGCCAGTGCTCTACCATCTGAGCTATTACACTCGATTAATTTTAACACAATTAATTAATGTGTTAAAATTAATCGAGTGTAATTGCGCATCCGGCGATTTCTGAAATTCCATTACCTGTGGTTTATTCTGTTGAGCTGAACCAGGTTTCAGACCAGATGCTATAATCATTAAGGTTAGCTGGGTGGAAAAGTTCCACCAGATTCGTCCGGGATAGCTCAGATGGTAGATTGGTTGGTTGTGTTTTTGACGGCCAATTATAAACACGAGGGATATAGGCCCTAAGGGGTTGCCCTCCGTGGGGTCTTTCTCGGGGAACCTAACCCGTATTTTCGCGTATAAATCCATGGTTCGAAGAAAACCAGAAAAACTCCGAACGATTAGGCAAACGGGCGCGATTGGGTTCGAACCCAGCACCTCCCGTCTACCAACTTCGAGATCAGAACCTCTCGGCCACTGGTGGGGCCTCAGATGGTAGAGCACTGGCGGCTTCAGCCAGGAGATCCCTGGTTCAAATCCTGCTCCGGACATTTTTCGCCCAGTTAGAAATTTACATCTAGAATTACTAAATAGTTTGTAATTAACTTTTTGTTCATTAATTATAGTATCTTTTATAACTAATTATTTAATTACCATCATTAATAGACAATGATGAAGTAGCACTAATATATGTAAACATTTAATTAATATATCACGATAACGAATACGTCACTATAAGTACGACATCACATGACAGAACAGAATAGAAAATTACTCATTACAAATTACCACTTTCTAATGAATTCTGGAGGGAACTTTTGGTGCTGCCATCTAGATCTAATAAATGAAAACATAAAACATAACATTAATAGTTAAAAAATTATTTTTAATGCTTTTTGAAATTGTATTGCATAATGAAACATAATATAAAGGTTCGAAGAAAGTGTAAGTACTTATAAATATGTAAATAATCATGAAAAAAATTATTTGATTATTAACTACATTCTTTAAAAAAGCAGCCTAATACCAGAAATAATATCGAAGAAAAATCTGTTAAATTCAGTCTGGAATATCATTTTGAGATGCTCATGCTCATAGCAAAATGTAGGATTCTTATAACTATTTTATCTATTTCCGATAAGGCTATATCTCTCAAGGAAATAATAAAAGACTTTCTTTTCTTCAACATTCAAAAAATGAATGTTATAGACTCTTTTGAAAACAATGGCATTTCAGGTAGTAAAATACAGGCTTTCCTCAAATTTTAAAGAAAATGTGAGGCTTTTGTTACAAACACAAATACAGATACGATGTATCGAAATTAATACAATATTAAGAGTATACAGCGTGCCTCTAAAACAGTGACTTTGGCTTTTATTCCTTAAATATTGATCATAGACGTATATTATAAATTAAAAAGTTACTAAAAAAAGGTGACGGACTTTATGAATCAATTAGAATTTACAGGTGATAAAATTTAAACAAATAGAAAATTTAAATTTTTATATGACCTCCGTACAAAAAATTTTGCAATGAGTAAAATTTGCCCCATACAATAATATAGTCATATACAAAATTTCAGCCTTTTATCATAAAAAGTCGCAGAGATATTAAAATATACAAATACTGACTTACGCTGCTTTTCGATGCCTGTATAGGAATTCACAAAGGGATTCATTCCGGATGATCGCGTTTTAGGGATCATACACATATTACGGTAGAAAACAATGATTGCTACTCTAGCTGTCAACATTTACATTTTAATTCATGATTTCCACCTCACCAACTTTGTTTAAAAGTATCTCTGCGTCTTTTTATGATAAAATGCTGAAATTTTGTACATCACCTTATAGGTGTGTGAGGTGCATTTTTTCATTGGGAAATTTTTTGTGCCGTATAAAAATTTAAACTGTGTATTTCTTCAAATTTAAATTGATTTCATACAATTCTGTTCCATTTTCTATAACAAAATAAAAATACTGTTAAAATATTCATTATGGTAGATATTTTTATATAAAATGTGACATGTAAAGAAATTTCTATCATCTGTCAGAGAAAAGAGCAGTAAAGTGAGTAATAGCAAAGGTAAAATGCTACATGACGAGAAATAGCTGTCTTTAAAATCCTTTTTGAACGGTTATCGGGAAAAAAAAAAAAAAAAAAAAAAAAAAAAAAAAACACTTTTGATTGAAGCCAAACTTTTTCTTCAAACGCCAAAATCTACAAGAAACATGAAGTTGGTTTTTCATTAAATTCAAATATATATATCAATATCTTTGTCAGGAAGAAATAATAAAAATAAAGGTATTAATCTTATAGTTTTTTTTATTATTTTAATATTATGAGGAACGTAAACTGTACATAACTTTATGATGATTAAATTTTTTGTTTAGATAATGTCAAGAATTTTCATGAAAAATGTTACTAAATAAATATATAATACAATATATTATTTATCACATGTATTTTAATATAATAAATATTTAAAATTTCTTTAATATCATTAAGTAAAATTTCTAACATTAATTAAAATTATTAGTATAAAGTATGTTACTTTATTTCAGTATATTATTTAATCTAATTATTTATTTTAAAGATATATTAAATATATTTTTGCATTATTTAACTCATATAATTTAAATACATTTAAAATGTATTTCAATATCATTTTAAACAAAATTTCTTTTAAAATTATTTCACATACTTAATATGCAACCTGATACATTCTTTCTGTTAAATTATTAATCCTCAATTTATTTTACAGTTATATTAATTTTTTTGTTGTATTTCATGGAATTTAATGGTTTTGTTTTGTTGTTTTTGTCGGTTTTAATTTACTTGTAAATCTGGTTACACAGTTGATTGGGCAATTTGAGAAATAGCTCTTCTATAAAATGCATGCTTTTCTCAATTAGAAATCAATAGTGTTTTGCTTATATTTGTACAATTTTGCCCTTGATGAAAACTTCTACAATATAAATGTTATCCATAGTATTAATATTCGTTTTTCCTTGCATTCCTTTTGTAAATTTTTACTCATGCTTATATTGCTCCTCCACTTTTTGAAACTAAATTTTCCACTTTTGCTTTATTGAAATATTTTATAAGATTTACGATATTATAATATTAAAATATTTACATCAGGTTCTGTATGCCTATTAGCTTTACTATAATACCTTTTATAATGATTAATGTATTATTTTTTACATGCAATCTTCATTTAGAATTTTGGTTAACATCGTTATATGAACTTGTTCGATAAATTTTGATTCAAAAGTATGTTATATATATAGCTAATCTGTTTGTGATTATAAACCATTTTCACAAATGAAAAATTGACCATAGAAATGAAATTATTTATAACATAAAACAGACTATCCAAAATGTTGTATATTAAAGAGGAATAATTGAACATGTGATAGGACAAATTACAAAAGTAATGTAAAAAATATGAATAAAAATTTAAACATATTTTAAAACTCTCGTCAGGGGCATTATTTCCCACTTTTCGTAAGACACATTTGATTTCTGATGGAAAAAAGTAAGCTTAGCTTTTAAGGATAATTCTAAAAATGTCCTACCAACTATACCTAGAAAGTTGAGATATAAACAGAACATATAACATGAAAATCAAATAAACCTTGAAAGTGAATAACTGAAAAAAAAATTTCAAACAGAAAATATAGTATGTTGTGGCCATCATAAAACTTTCTACTATATAAATCAAATCAATTAAATCATTTAAATAATACAAGAAATTACAGCAGTTTAGCACCAATTAATATCAAATTATATATGAATTTGAAGTTTGATGAAAATTCGTGCATTAGTTCTTGAGATAGAGCTGTAGCGGAAATTCTGAAAAGTGTAGCATAGCAGAACCACCTGTTGAGCTATTTACACCAAAACATAAACAGCACTAACTGATATAACGGTATACCTGAATCTGAAGTTTGATGAAAATTCACACATTAGTTATTGCGATAGAACTAAAAGTGGAAACTCTGAAAAATGCAGCATAGCAGAGCTACCTGCTGAGTGATTTGCACCAAAACATATGCAACATTAATTCATATCAAGACATACCTGAATCTGAAGTTTGTTGGAAATTCAAGCATTAGTTCTTGAGCTAGGGCTATTGCGGGAATCATAAAAAATGCAGCATAGCAGCGCCATCTGTTGAGCGATTTACACCAAAAACTAATCAGCACAAATTTATATCAGGGACTAATCTGAAGTTTTATTAAATTCTGTTCATTAGTTCTTGAGATAGGGCGCCCACAAAATGTGTGTCACACACAGACAGACAGACTCACAGACTCACTGACAGACACTTTGTAAAAACATGTTTTTCGGGTTCTCTGACCCCCAAAGCGTGTAAATCCGTCGAAAACCGGAATTCGAAAATTTTCTTCAATCCAATACTTTTTTTCTTGTAAAGATAGAAGTCAGTAAAAATGAGATTAATGTTACCAACCAAAGACAGGAATATCTGAAGTTTTACAACGATCCCTGACATATCTTTAACAATGAATATTATGTTCATGTGGAAATATAATACAGTAACTGTTAGCAGCTAAAAAATGAAATAGGAAAAATTATAAAAGTAATGTAAAAAACATGAATAAAAATTTAAACTTATATTTTGAAACTCTCGTCAGGGACATTATTTCTCAATTCTCGTAATACACAATTGATTTCTGATTAAGAATAGTAAGCATAGCCTTTAAATCTAATTCTACAAATGCCCTATCAACTGTACCCAGAAGTTAAGATATAAAAAAAACATATAAAACGAAAGTCAAATAAACCATGAAAGTGAATAATTGAAAAAGATTTTTTTCAAACAGAAAGAATGAGATTAATATTACAAACCAAAACTTAGAAGATCTTCAGTTCAATAACGATCCCCGGTAAATCTTTAACAATGAATATTATGTTCACGTGGAAATATAATACAGTAACTGTTAGCAGTTAAAATTCACTATTTAAATATTAACAAAAAAAAAAACTTATATATTACTGTAATAAAAATATATAAAATATAGGAAAAATTTAATTGAAATTGATATTTACCTTCTAACATAAATTAGAAAATAAGTTTAAATTTTACTGAATGGGATGAAATACATTATCATATAAAATTAAAACCGTTGATTAAACCATTGATTAAATCAATTAAATGCAATAAAGAGAAGCCAAAAAAGAATATATATATATATATATATATGGCAGCACCAAAATTTAATTGCATTCTGTCTGTTGCTTCCATAAGAGTAATAATTTCATTTTTTAACACATGGTGGTGCTAAATGCTGGATATTTGCGATATTGTAAACTGATAGTTTTGATATTTTTTACTTTAGTTAAGCAATATAAAAATTTAAAAGTGTTAATAGGTATTTTTAAAAACTAATAATGTAATTATTTTCTATTTATATTATTTTAATTGAATTTATCACGGTATTTCAAAATAGATTAACTGTATCCATTAGGTTTTAAAATCAGTGTTAACTTAACTGTAAAAATAATCTTAAACTTATCGAGCTTTTGGTTACCATGTGCAGGAGTATATTTGGATAAAAAAAACTGGGATTTTATAGGTATTTTGTGTAATATTACTATTTTTCCTTGCTATAAATTAAATATCTAAACGGTTTTATTGCTTTTTCCATTTCATAGCATTTAATATTATTCTGTTTTCATCTTGAAACTATTCTCTTGGATATGTTAGTCGTTCGGGTACTAGCTCTTGCAGCGAAACTGCAAGCCTTCGTTCGGCGACATAGATCACGCAGGGCCCAGACTAGCGCGTAGCTGACACGGAGTGAGCCCTCCCTAAAGAAGTTTCCTCGCCGTGCACCCGCCGCCAACACGCGGTCGCCCAAGATCTTCGCGCTGCCCAAAGCACGCCACAAAGCCCTGCGCCCAAGAGATAGACATCCGGTCGAAGCGACAGAACCTCCCACCCAGCTAAGAAGAGCCAGATGGTTCCTTCTCTTGGTCCCTCCGCAGTTCACCCCGACGACCCGCAGGGTACGGAATCCTACAAAGGATCCAAGCCCACGAGCCAATGCCGAAGATCCCTACGAGGGGGTTAATTTGCGGAAATCCCTCAAGATCAACTACCATTAACCGGCAAAGACATTTATGAGGAACAACCGATATAGTTAGTCAAGGAAAGTTATTGTTAGAAGCCCCTAACGGAAGACCCCTCCCCCTCCGGACGTAAAGCGTCTCTGCTCTGGGCTTTTCGCCTGGCTCTCCCACCTCAACCCCCTCGCGGATCTCGCCGGGAATCAGTAGAGCCAGACTATGTGCCATTAGCGACCCCAGGTGGGTACGGAAAGTTCCATCTAGACGGGATAGACCCCGTCTCGCTAGGGGTTGGATGGTCCGGATTCCCGCCCGCCCTCCACAGCCCATCCCCAAGCGAGGGCGGAGGGACCGCGGAAGGCCGACAGAAGCCCGACCCACCACTACCTTACCTCACGGTCGCCGAGGGTTCCTGAGCACGAATGCCGCTGACTCCGTGCAATAGCGTCGGCTGCCATATTAGTCGCCAAAACACAGTTTGCGCCGAGGGCTACGGACACGAATAGGCCGACGAAGCTGACTCACGATTCGCGGACCCAGCCAACGACTTTCACTGTGTTCCGAGATCCCAAAGACGAACCCTGAAAAGACCAGGAGGCGATAGACCGGCATTCAGAACTAGGCGGACGAATCGCACGCGAGCTCCTTCGCGGGTATCCACCTCCAGGCCCCAACCCGAAGCCCCGTGTGATGCGTTCGAAAGTTATTGTTACAAACCGCTATGACCACACCTCCGAGCGCGGTAACCTTCGGAAGCATCTAGACACGCTGGTCATGAGTCGGACCGAGTTTACACTCGAGATTCGAGACACCGCCGGGTTTCAATCGGCAAGAATCCGGCCTGGTTCCCCGTGGTTGACGGTGTCCTGAGAAGATCCAAACCGCTGTATCCCGCCGCCAATTTTGAAACGTACGGGACATCTCACGGAAGACGAGCCCCTCCAAAAAGACGACCGGGTGTCGCTTTGGTACAAAAGTGCATTCTCGACAACCGCTTCCTTGGGGTCGGCTCCCAACTGTCTCTGCTACACTTGTCTCGGCGGGATGAGCCACACGACGCCAGTGCGTCAGGCGCTGTCCGAACCCTCACCCTCCGAAGGCTCCGGGAGTTCCTTCATGGCGTTCCCGCGAGCATCTGTCGTCACAAATGAGTCACCAAGACTTGATTCAACAAGACCTGAATCTCCTCTCAAGCTCCTTCTCGGTCAAAAGGTGGACAAGGCCCTACCACATTTGCTTACTCTTTGCCCAGAGTCACCGATCGGTCAAGACCGGCTCAGAAATCGAGCTATGGACGACGCTATCGGGCTCCCCACGAGAACCGTAGTCCCCGGAGGATGGTGGTTACTACCCTACCGAAGTGGGCCCCAACCTCATGCACAACGTCCGTTACCCGTGGCCGCCGGACCAATTGCCGCTCGGCGCCGGGCCTCTCGAGGAGGCTGTAGTTCGTCCTTGTCCTGCCCCGTCTGGCTTGACACTACAAGCGCTTCCGGACTCCGCGTCATTTTTCCCACTCAAGGGACCGATTTCGGACCACCCGGAGGGCAACCACTAGTCGTTTGGGTACAGGAGAAAAAAATTTCAGCTTTTAGCTTTTTTTCTCACAGAAAACCACTAATTTTGCTTATATAATTGAATTCTGTACTCTTGATAACGTGATTCAATATATAAGCTTTTCAATTATTTTTATCGGTATCCATATTCTTCTATTTTTTTCTTCCATATTAGTTCTTGTAATGTAGTACAAGGGACTTTATTTTATACATAGCAGCTTGTATGTTTTATTTTTGGTATCCATTCAGTGTGTTTAGGGAAACTGTATTATTGTTATTTCATTCATACTATCACAATTTTTGTGGGGGGCCAGCAATGTTTAATTAATGGTTATATATATATATATATATATATATATATCATGATTAAAGAATGACAATATTATTTTGAACTACGAAATATGATCTGTTTTATGAAAAAAATATTTAAAAAATGAATATAATTTTATTGAGTTTGTCCAATAGGGTAATTCCGGGATTTATGCCGCGCATTTTTTTTGAATTTGTGTATAATGTCCCATGGTGGACATAAAATTTAAAAAAATCATACTGTGCTATTTAATGTTAAATATACAACGCGTGTACTGCGAAAAAAAAATTCAAAACAAATAATTAATATTGTTTAATTTTTTTTTTCTAAAACATTACACTGCGGCCCGTCACCCGTACATTCAGGCTGAGACGCCGCACTTGTGCGGCAGTTATGCCACGCTTGTAATAAGAACAGAATGAAATTATAAATAAAAATATTAAAAAAAATATTCATAGCTGGACTATAATTAACGATGTAATAACAAAATGAATCTAAATGAGTACAATTAAACGCATTAGTAGATTCAAATTAATAATTGTTTGCCTACTTTCACTATTAAAATTATCGACTTATTTTTTTACATTAAATTTTAATTGTTATTTCAGCAACAATGTTTCATCAAGTATTAGAGAGGGAAAAGAAAAAAAGTATAATTGTATTTCATAATTTATTTGTTTACCCTTTCGGGACCGGTGGATTTTACACAAATTTTATTCGGTGGCACCACGTTTTAAAAATAAGTTATTTTGATATAAATAATCATGAAAATGCTCTAAGAAAGCAAATATTACTTTTCTTTTTTACTAGTGCCAGAAACAAATTTTGTATGCTCTTTATGAATGTGCGTTTATGCACCAATGGTCCCGAATGGGTTAAGAGACCTGTTTTTTTCGACTATAATCTACAGAAAAAATGTCGAAAAAGTACAGTCTTTATGTAACTACATTTGACACATGATGCAACGAGGCCAATTACACTTCCCTTTTTTTGGAGTAGTTTTCTAAACATTTCTTGCAAATAACGTCTGCGTTACGCGTAATCGAATTTTGCATTAATATCGTCTTGACGTGCATCTTTCTTGTCCTTCTTACTTTTTATTTTTCCCCTTTTCTCCTTTGGTTTTAGTAAACTTGATAACATGCCTAACATCGTTAGTCTGTGCAAAAAGAAAAGGAAAAGTTAATAACCCTTAATCGTCACGTACAAAAGAAACTGCGGCATGTATACCGGAATTGCAGTGCAGCATGTATCTCATTTTGCATGGTGCAGACGTCGGCCATCACAATTACCTGCCATCGCTAAGGGGAATGGCGTAACCATACACATAGAACTCTATACAAACCCTACACTTAGTTTTGACTTCGAAATCATGCATGCATTTAGTAATTAGTGTATGAAAAGTATTTAAACATAACGTGTTTAAAAGTTTGGACAGTGAAATAATGCACTTACATCAAAATAAGGATTGTACTTCTAAAAGTAAACATCGAAATAGGATTCACGCTATACACTGGTTAAAATAATTTCATTGCGCACCTATATTGTGCGTTTGACGACCATCTATTGATAATTACAAGAAATACAAGGGGTGCATCTATCCCCGATGCGGCGACTCTCCCGGATTTACCCTAAGTGTGAAGTAATCGGAAAAAATCGAGGGGAAAATGCTTCTCTATTATTGATTATTTCAGAAATTTGCAAATAAAACAGATATTTTATTGACGAGATGTTTCATATTATGTAAAGGAATTTGAATTGATATGAACTGCTTTCATTTGAACAAAAGAAGCCGGCTAATAAACAATAACAATGGTGAAATGCAATATGGTGTGAAATTGTATTCTCAAAATTTTTTGATTGAAGCTAATATTTCTATTCTAACCCAAAAATCTTCAAAAATTATAGAAATTCATTTAATCTTTTCTACATTGAAAAAATGAATTTCATATATTCGGAGAAGGAGGACTAAATTTTTGTACATTGAATACATGATTTATCTAACATATACTTGTTTTTAATTAAATATGTACATATTTAATTAAATTTACTCAATAATTGAAGAGATAGCTCTGGAGTATATAACAAAAGAGGAAAATAGTGCTTAAATATGGATTATGGAAGAAATTCTTAAGTAAAATATAAAATATTATGCAAATAAATTTTATTTGGTATTAATTGCCGTTATACGGCAAAGAGAACAGAAATCTCTCTATTCTAAAAAGAGTAACTAATGCTATCCCCACCACTGTAAATGAATTTTTTGTAACCTAGGGACTTTCTTCGCTAATATTAAGAAAACTACTGCGCACAAAAATATGAAAATTGGTAGTATTACTTAGAAATGATTGATAGACACACTGATGCAAGTAGTTTTTAAATTTTAAATTAAAATTTTCAGTGTTTCGAGAGATATTTGTAACATATTTCAGAAAAGGTTATTATTTTAAATTGCTGCCAATTGTAAAAACAGCGCAAAGAATAATATTTCTTTCAATTTAAAAATTAATTTACATTTGACTATTATAAACAGAAAAAAAAACTTTCAAATTAGAATAAAATTACCACTTATTAAAAGCAGGAAAATATTGAAAAATACGTCATAAAAACTATATTTACACGGGAATATTAAAAAAACAAAAAAAAATTAAAATAATAAATTCATTAAATTGACGTAACTGGAGGACATAACGTCATATTTAAAATGGTTAAATAATAATATTGCCAAATAGTTTGCATTTAAAAATATAATTACACGAGACATTTATTTCCTATGTTGAAATGATCTTTTTACTATTGCTGTAAATTCTAAGACAGCGCAAAGAATATTTTGTTTCTAACAACAAAAGTAGTTTTACGTGAATATTAAAAAGAGAAAGAAAACTTTTGAAAATTACATCAGATTTAAAACGATAGATTTAAAATGTCTTATTTAAAACCATTTTCTTTTAGCGTTCTTAAAAGAATACCAGGAGGCAAAGACTCTGTGTACATCAAATGTTTACCTGATCTTATTTAATCAAACATGAAAACAGCCAGTAGATATTTAACCGTATCTGAACCGGTCTTGAAATTCCACAATCGAAGGGAAACGAATAGAAAATCATTTACAGGGAGATCACCACAGGTTTTTTACTTGTACTTCAATCTTCTGCAATCTTTTTAAAGATAATTTCAGTTAGCGTGTTTTTAGAGTTTCGAGTGCCTTAATGTAGGTTGGCGAGCGTAGCTCGTAGGGGGCTGAACCCCTTAGTAAAATAAATAATAATACGGTTTAAAATATAGTATGGAACTGCATTCTGCAAAATATTTTCTGAAAAATAGTAGAAAAAGCAACATTCATTAAAGCTAATCTTTACATACTAATGCCAAAATGTTCGAGAAATACCGCATGTCACTAACCTATATTTAAGAAATGAATTACATGTGTTTGGGTGCAAAAATGTCATTTAGTGTTCAAGAATATGATATCACTTTTATTTATTTATTTATTTTTTATACATATACTTTTTTCATTGAGCTTAGTCAATTTGTAAAGAGATATCTGTAGAACATATCACAAAAAGGAAAATATTTTGTAACTATTGTGTATAAAAGTAAGGTTTAAATAAAATGGGAATTAGTTTGCAACGAAATTTGATTTGATCTGAATTCCCATCATTTCACAAAAGGAAGAGAGATAAAGTAAATAATAACAAAGGTGAAATGCAATATTGTGTGAAATTGCATTCCGCAAAAATCATTTCTAAACGGAGATACGAAAAAAAAAAAACACTTTTGATTGAAGCTAATATTTTTATATTTTAACCCAAAAACTTGGAAGAAATACAGAAAGCCATTTTGTTTCTACTACTTTCATGAAATTAAATTCAGGTGTTTAGAGAAAAACAATGTCATTTAGAATTTGAAAATAGGAGTTGCCTTATAAGTACTTATTTTTAAAATAAATATTTTTTTTTAATTAAGTTTAATCAATAAGTGAATACATGGGTCTGGAACAATTTGCAAGTTAAATATGAAATAGTCTGAAATAAATTTTATTTTATATAAACTGTCATCTTTTGATAACAAAGGTGAAATGCAATATCTGTTGAATTTGCATTCCACAACTGAATGGCGATAGAAAAAGAAACATTTTTGATTGAAAATATTCTTTACATTTAAATGTCTAAACTTTAAAGAAATACAAAAGGTTAATTTGTTTTTCTACATTCAAATCCTAATCAATTATTAGCACCGCTTTTTCCGAATAGTAAACATACCCCATTCCCAAAATTTTGTCATAAAATAAATCTAAAATTACTTACAGAAAAGTTGTGCTTAAAACTAATACAGTTTTGCACTTTTGTAAATGTCAGTTTAAGTTTCAAAATATGATTTATCTTCTTTATTATCTTCGTTATTTTCAAAATAAATACATTTTTCATGGCATTTAATGAATAAGTAAAAGTATAGTGCTGCTACACATGAAACAAGATAACGCTGCTGTAAGATCAAACATATCACACATATATCAGTAACATAGACGTACATCAGTACATATCAAGCAAGAAGTCTGCTTAAAAAATATTTAAGATAGAAATTTGTAAATAAAACAGGAAATATTTTATTGAACTTTGATTTTATATAAATTGCCACCAACTGACAAAGAGAAAAGGGGAAAAGTAAATAACAACAAAGGAAATATGCAATAAAGTATAACATTACGATCTGCAACATCTATTCTGATCATTGGTATTAAAAGAAAGAGTATTTTAATTAAAACTTATATTTTCCTTCTAACATCAATAAAAAAGGTCATTTTATTCCTACATCCAAGAAATAAATTTCTCGTATTTGGAAAAAAAAGGACGTTTCAAGATGAAAAATGCGGGTTTCTAATAAAAACTTTTTTATTCCTAAAATCAATATTCTTTTCATTGAATTCAGTCAATACAAGCAGAGGTAGACCAGAAACATAATTTTCAAAATAAAAATTACCAAATAATAACAATAGCAAATACGATTACATTTTGATTTTGTAAAAAACTGCCAACATTTGACAAAGTGAAGAGGGATAAGGTAAGTAACAGCAATAACGAAATGGTATATGGTGTGAAATACCATTCTGAAAATTCATTGCTGAACGGTGATACGAAATAAAACAATTTTGATTGGTGATAGCCTTCTCCTTCTAACAGCAAAATTCAAGAAATACATAAAAATATTTTTTTTTTATTTATTACAAGAATACAATATCATGTTATTGGAGAAATATGCCAATTGGATAAAGAAAAAAAATTATTTCTCCTATAAACACAAATAATATATGTTTCATTGAGCTTAAACAATAAATGCAGAGATATGATGTGCAACATTCCTTACAAAAGGAAAATTTCTACTCAAATACATGTGAGAAATATGAATATGAGATATTTATAAATAATCATAAAACATCGTATTACATGTCGGAATGTCATTGAATATGATCTGCAATAATTTTACTAAAGAGAAGAAGGGTAAAGGGAAAAATACCAAAAGAAATTGCATAAAATGACATTCTGCAAAAGCTTTTCTGAATGATGATATAAAAAGAAACAATTTTCTTTTACGCTTATTATTTATCCACCGTTCAGAAATGTAAAAAGCAACTACTTTTTCCTGTTATTTTTTTAAATGTATTTCTGAGATTTCGGAAAAGATTTGTGTCAATTCAGATTGCAAAATGTCATTTTTTCTATCTTATTTTAAAGAGAAATATATTAGGTTTTCCGGAAAATAATGGTTGATATTTTAAAATACTAACTTTTATTTCCATCCAACAAGCGTGGAATTGCGTTATCAGATTGCAGCATTAGCAAAGCTCTCAGCTGCAAAAGAGTGACACAATTATTTTGCGTTTTATTGCACTCGTGGTCTGACTTAACTACGTCTTGTTACAGGAAAAGTACCATAAGTTTAGTGATACGGAAAACGCTACATTACTCTATGTGTCACTGCACCATCTCAGAAGTGAGCAAATTGCGAGGGGCTGCTTACTCAATCCTCCCCATCACTCCTACGTTTTGACTCTAAAGGGTTTTACGCTTTTATGTACACTTTTACAGCTAACATGCAGAGCTAAGACATATCATTTTATATTTCAGTAAAAACAGCTTATCTTATATTGCATGTTCTCTGAAGTGTAGTATTTTTCCCCTGATAAGCGTACGATTGCATTGTCAGATTGTAACATAAACAAGTGGCAAAAAAAAATGACATAACTACAAAGAATTGATTTTGCGTATAATTCCTCTGATAGGTCTGACATATGTGCGTCCTGCTGCATAAAATGTATCTCAAGTATAGTTAAATCGCTAAATTACAATACATGTCAATTTGCTACCGCAGAAGCAGAGTAAATTGTCGTGGATTGGGAATTACGCAATCATTCATATCATACCTGCGTCTTGATTCTTAAGGATTTAATGTTTTTATGTACACCTTTACAACTCTATGCAGAAGTGAGATATAATTTAATTTTATGTTACAATAAAAAATAGCAATCTTATATTACATCTCCTATTAAATATAATATTTTTGAGTTGCATCAATTTTATTGTGGGTGAGCGATATGTGATATAGTAGATTAACTCAATACATTTACTACAAGACATCGTTAAACTAGAGTAGTTATAATTTGTTTAAGTGTGATCACTAATTATATTGACAAAAGAAGAATTCAGGGTTATTTTTCTGAGCGAGTAAAAGCTGGGTCGAAATACAGTCCAAGCTTCTCCTAATGCATTCATTTCTTGGCCCTGAATTGGGGACATAAACTAATGATTTGTATAGGATGTACATTGATGATCTGTAAAATTTTCATTCTGGAGAACAAGTCTTCAGAATTGGAAAAACCGAGAACGATATTCCGCTCTAAAAAAATAAATAAATAAATAAAAAATAAATAAAAAATAAAAACTGCTGAAAGAAACTTGGGAAACATTTCCTCGACATACAGTTAAGGAACTCACAGAGCAGTTTTGTATAAAACATTTTCAAACCCTTTTTTTAGTTAGGAAAGGCTATGTTGTCAAAGATAAAGCACGTGTACCACATCAATTAACTGAAGTGCAGAAACAGCATAAATGGACATCTAAAGTAATCCTCTGCTAAGAAACAAGAAAAAGGTCTCTCTTGATAGCATTGTAACTTGCGAAAAGAAATGGATGGTTACGATAACACAGGGGAACAATTTTTAACACAATTTCTGTTGACTTCGATTTTTCAGCTGTTTTTAAGTCAAACAAGTGCACTGATTTCAAAACTGCAATTAGTTTTCTTCTATCACGTCAAGTTTTTTCTGTACAGCTTATATTAATGTGACCACTCTACGCTGAATCGGACATGAGTCATAGGAAGCTTTAGTTGCCTACTAATGGTTGAAGTAAACATTCTCCAATTGCGGAGGAATGAATGCAACATGTATAAACCAAGTATCCCAGTTTTTGTGTATGTGGGATAGCAGAGCTCATGAGAAGCATTGGTTCCAGTCTAATTGGCCTCCAAGATCGGATCTCAAACCTGGTGATACAAACATTTTGCATCAGCCACTTGTCGACAGAAAGAACATCATATTTCCACCTGTGCATATAAAACTGGGTCTAATGAAGCAGTTCGTAAAAGCTTTGTCAACTGAAGAAGACTGATGCAAGTATCTCATCTCGAAATTTCCAAACCTGTCTTTTAGAAAGATAAAGGCGTATTTGACAGTTCACAGATTCGGAAGCTGATTAGAGCTGAACATTTCATCGGAACAATGACAGAACTCCAAAAGAATGCTTGTTTGGCATTCAAGAACCTTGTCAAAGACATTCTTGGAAATATGCGAGCAGCAAATTACACCGAGATTTTCCAGCAACGTTTAGAGAGCTTCAAAATGCTTGGTTGCAACATGAGCATCAAACTTCATTTTCTGCATAGCCATCTTGATGACTTCCCGAAAAATCTTGGTGTAGTCAGTGATGAGCAGGTTGACCAATTCCACCAAGATTTGAAGCTCATGGAAGAACAGTATCAAGGAAGATGGAATGAATATGTGGTGGCTGAATGTTGTTGAAACATCAAACGAGATTGTCCAAAAATTGAACACTCCAGAAAAAACCACAAGTGAAATGTTCTACCTTAATATATACTTTTTTCGTTTTGTAAAAGAATTTTATTACTTGTATGAACACTTTGTAGCTTATAGTAAGTAATATACAGCCGTTGTATGAATAATATATTTGGTAATTTCTTCTTTATTTTTCTTTGTATCCACATTAAGTATGCTTTTGGGGGTATCCTGTAGCTTAAAATGTTGACGTGATAGAAACAAACTGAGGTCATTTTTGGATTTACATGCCAATAATTAGCCAAAAACAAGTGCCAGATCTAAGTCAACAAAATGTGTGTTCCCCGGTGTAATTAAAATGTTTGGACTGTGGCTAGATCTTAATGAACGACAAACGTCATAACACAGCAAAAACGACAAATGTTTTGTTAGGATTATGGTGCATTATTATAAATAATTATAAATTTCTACGTGCAGGTTGAAGTATTACTTTAATTACATAAAATATCTATAAAAGTAGTATATATGTAATAATAAAAATTTTCGCCCTTTTATCTTAGTAAAACTATTCCAAATTCTTAATATTTTTCCTTTTTTACCTATCTTTAATAATATCTTAATACCTTTTGTCTTTTATTTCATGCATTTAAATCTGCGTATTCTTTTATTATTCTAAAAAAACCTTAATCCATTCGTCTAATCTTAAAACCCATTAAATTACTTTTTTCATTTTATTCTAAAACAAAATTCTTTTTGTTTCGAATATTTTGCATTTGTTCAATGATGTTCTTTTCCCACAATTCCTTGCAAGTTTTCGCCAGCATTTGATTGCGTTTTAATACTGACGCCGTATACAAAGTTCATTATCGACATCACGCGTTCGTCTCCATTCCCATCGAATCGTAGCCTGTCTCCTGTCCCGTTCCTCCCCATCTCTCTGCTGGAATTGGTTCTCCACTAATAATGTATCCGTCCGCGCCCTGTTTCTTTGAGTACTTATACTTTTACAACGACGATGGAGCGAGTGATTTTACGTTTTTCCGGTTGTTTAATAAATGTACGTCGCTTGGGGTGAATGACTCTAATGTGTAGATCCTATTACTTGTAACATCTTAAGTTTTATGAAGTGGATGATGGATTATTCGAGAGTTGCTGGACAAGTTATTGGAAATGTTTCGATATGTTTTTGTCAAATAAACAACGTTTAAAGTTACGATGACTCTATTAATTATGCCATGGGAAATTTCTCAATGTTTATGGAGCCTGTCTTATACTCGCCACCCTGACTGCACTCCGATATTCTCATGATAACGGAGGATTGGCCTTGATTACTCTACTACGTTTATTTCGAGACATACGACTGTCGCCGGAATGTCACAAAAGTCGATAGAAAAATGCAACATATATATATATATATATATATATATATAATATATAATATATATGTGATACAGATCTATCACATATCCTTATTGCTTCAAAATTAATTTAATTCATTTATTTTTGGCTTTCGAAACATGTCGTTTTTTCCCTTCGTTAGGTAAAATCTATTATTTATCTCGACGCTTAAAATCCATTTAGAATCTTATCAGTTTTTTTTTTCTTTCTTTCAATATCCTCTAGGATTTAGTGCAGTATGTCACAATTCAATTATTTATTATAGCTTTCCTAATAACATCTACGGCCGTTAAAAATAAAATATAAATAGATAAATCAGATGTACCTGCCGTCGATTTCAATTAATATTATTTTGTTTTCTTTTTCTTTGGCATTGCCCACGAGATGTAATTATTTCTCATTTATTTATTTAAGTAAGTGACCGTTGAAATAATTTATTTAAAATACAAAATGAATGATTATTGATGCGGTGTTTAAATTACTTTTCATGTACATTAATTTTCTTTATCAGTAGTGTTAAAACATATCTTTCTCAGTATTTCGCAATTTTAGGTACCATTCATCGAACATAATCATTTTGTTTTGTTAATTTATGGCCGGCTTAGTGGCGTCAGTAATATACATATGTAGAACCGTTTTTCTGGCAATCTGTCTGCATCACGCGATTTATTTATTGTTTTTTGTTGGGATTCTAGATTCTGGGTTGATCATTTTGGCGTGTAAATATCACCTTTTGTCTGCTTTCCGTACACTAGTTTTAATGCTCAGAATTTGGCGATGTTGTGCGCCAAGTCTCATATGTTGCTTATGAAATCGCCCTCTTGAACTTCTGCTCTCAATCGGTACAGATGTAAAAGACCTTGTGGTCTGAGGGTACGCTCAGGCGTACCCCTCTTGCTCGTATTTCCTCTCCCCATCTTATAGTTCTAAGTAAATTACCCTTTGTTATTATGTCAAAAAATATTAAAATAAAGTTTCTAGTTCCTGTATCTTGGGTTGGAGTTTTTCTTATGCACTTTTACGAACCCGAACACTGTACAACACCATATGTTTTGGCCCATCGGCCGTTATTTTCTCCAACCTTAAAAAAAAAAAAAAAAAAAAAAAAAAAAAAATGCATAGAGAGAGAGAGAGAAATTCACCCTCCAGTGATTAAAAAAAATATATATATATATATATTTATGACTTTTCTGTTCTTAAAGAGTTATACCAGAAGAGCTGAGTTCCTGCATTTTTTCCCTATTCTATTGGATTGGAAGTCACCTCCCTTCCGCAACTTTGGGTCATGAATCACCTACAGACGTTCAGCGCTCCGTACGATGGAATGAGAAATGTGCGCTCCCGCTCTCGCTGGTCTTCTGGTTCGGACCTGTCAGCCCCTCTCCGGTCGGCGATGTCCTTCGGACCCCTCATTTTCTCGGAGTACTTTATGTGCTGGACTATATATGGAATGAAATCTTAAAACATCAACTGCCTAGTCCTGACATGTGACATTCCCTAATTCGTCATAGCTACGTTCTCCGGTTTGGAAAATCGTCTAAGTGCGTGATTCTGATCGCTGTGCTCACCTGCGAAAATTTCTCCTACTTGATCACAGGGTTTGCTTATACTATATTAATGCATTTTTATATAAACACCGAGGTATGCGACTCAAGTACACCGGCTCAGTTTTACCAAAAATGTGTTTCACTCCATTTTTTGCCTCTCACTCGAAATGAATCGCCTGCTCTTCAATATTTTTTTTATTTTGTGGTGCCAAAGTTGTGTCGAATATTATCTGCCAGGATCAAAAAAAAAAAAAAAAAGAAGAGAAAGCGAAGTGTTGTGTGTTAAAAAGTGCTGTGTAGTGATTTATACTCACCTGTTTTGATGTAAGGTTCTTCAAAAAAACTACGTAAACAAAATAACTATTATTTTCAGTTTACATGCTGTGAACTAAATTCTTCCTTTTTCATGCTGTTTGTTTAAAAGAAAAAGAAGAAAAGAAATAACAAATGCTTATTCTTATTTGTTAGATTTGTTTGGATGGAAGAAGAAGTTTTTTTTTCTTTTTAGCTAGGTTGAATTTTTTTAATTTTCAAAATTTTAACTGCATTTATATGTGTAATTTCCTCTTTTCACGCTTTACTTTGAAAGGTAAGTTTTTTTAAAATTTGTTCCGGTACAGATTTATGTTAAGTGTGTTTAAATTTTTTCATGCATGACAAGGAATTTCTTAATTTAATATTTATCTTTAATGATATTTGTCTGACATTCGTTGTCGCTCTTTGCAAAAAAAAACCTTTTTTAATTTTATCTATGCTTGTCTCTGGCACATTTTTTACTTGCAGTTATGAATCCCAATTTTTAAAGAAAAGTATCTTTACTTTTAATTTCATTTCTATTTGGATTGCAATGATAGGTATTTGTAATTATCTCAGTTAAGAATATTTAATATGTTTGTTAATTTTTTTCTGCTTAAAAAAGAGAAAGATTGCTTGTTTGGTACAGGATTACTTTTGTAATGTAATGTAAAATTTACGAATATTCCATATACATTACTCATTTTAAAAAAAGTGCAGCATATTTATTTTAATGTTTCTTTTGATTTGTATAAGATAACCACTAAATGTCTTGCATTGGCATATTGCCGCACTTTCAGAGATAATATGTTGTTTTTATTGTCTCTTTGATCAGGAAGTGCTGCCCTGTGGGTTTTATCGTCTGTTGGACGTAAATTACGCTGGTTCGTATGTGTCTGTTGACAGTATGACTTAAATTGCACAGTTGTGTTCAGTGCAACATATTTAGTATTGTCTCTTTTAAGAGTAGTTCTCTAGTAATTATTAAACTTTAAAGTGAGTTAAGAAGTTATTATACAGCCTCTCTTAAAAATATAGATATAAAAAAAGTCTATATATATTTGTTTTATATTGTATAGCGTGCTTTTAAATAATTTTTTACACAGTTGTATCTTGGATTCACTTTTTACAATTCTTGAGAGGTAATATTCTTATAGGCAGAAAATTTTATGTTTTGTGACTATTATAAAAATTTTTTTTGCACTGATTAGAAGTAATGTGAAGTGTGTGGGATTTGCAGATTGGAGATAATTTAAAATAGTCATAGAGAAGCAGGTGAGCGTAACATTTTTTCATTTAGATGTGGGCACTTGATTAGAAATTTACATTTAGTAGGCGTAATCATAATAAAAAAAATAATACATTCTTTTCTCTTTCACATATATGTTTTGTTCGATTGTAAACTTTGTCAAAATTTTTAGTAATCTTAGATTAATTTATCCTGGCATACATTTAGTTTAGGCTTATTACGTAAGAGCTCGAGTCATCATGTCATTGTTACAAAAAAATATTTTTTCCCTTTTGGCTCTTGTTTGCTTTTGCAAAATACATAAGATGTACAACATAGGTTTGACGTATAGTTTTAAACAGTTATTTTTTTATTTTTCTTAATGACATGCATTACATTAAAATATTGTTTTGATCCATTTGGGTAAGTTTGATTGCTAGTACCTCTGTCGTGTTTTATGTGGGATACTTCAGTCATTGCGCTATTTTCCATGGGATAGAAAAATGTCTGAGGTGTGTATTTCGATCTATGGTTAAGCAAGTTGCCCGCTAGCTTAATCAGGGATCGGATATGTTTCCTAACATGATTGATGGAGTTACACTAATATTAATGTTACAATTGGAGTATTGTTTACGTTTTTAATTTCTTTTTTAATTTGCTAAAAATTCACTTGTAATTGTTTCCAAATGCTGATGATGGATACCACTTTTACACTAGTTGACACTTTATCACTAACTTGCTATGGGCAGATAGCAATGTTAGGTATTAATCACACACATTTTCCCCCTCTTATGCACATGGTTGTTGTGATGTCATGTTTGGCCTGGTACTTCACACACACACACATTTACTCGTTCAGTTTAACTGATTTTGTTCTATGTCAATTAACACTCACCATGGTTAAGGACATTCATAACTATCTGTGCATGTTTTGGTTTCTTTTTATCAGCATTTGTGTTTAGCTTAAGATTGCATTTTTTTCACTGCATTCACAACTTCGTATTTTTTTAGATAGATTTGTTTAAAAGTAAGATTTTTTTTGTTGGTGTGTTTTAAAGTTTGCAAAAATTATGTCATAATTTAACTATGGTACATGGTTTACACATTCATTGTAAATTTTTGCAAGAGATAATTAATTGGGCGTGCATTTTTCTACATACAGTTAATATACTGTTTTATTTCATTGTTTACGCGCGGCTGGTGGCTCGTAGCTATTTTATTCATAACATAAGGTAATTTTATTATCACTGACATGATATTTGATATCGGTAAGAGTTGTTTTTATAAAAATGGATTCAAAGGCATAATGTGAGCTGTTATGTGCATTTTTTTTTTAGAAGACTATTCACATATAGTCATTAAACTAAATCTTTGGCATTTTTTTCACATTTTAAATTTCTTTATTAAGTTAAAAGTCTCACAGGTGTCTTGTGACGGATATATACTCTCATATCACATAAGAGATATAGCTTTTTTGCTTGTGTTTTTCTTTCATTCTTTTTACTTGAAACATGTTTTGCTTGCCATAACTTCTACATTTTAGCGTAGAGTTATGCAATCTGCTGAGCACGTGTGCATTTTTGCACATTTTCGTTTACTTTATACAGTAATAACTTTGGCAGAGACATCTGGTTTTTAACATTTAACCCTTAGTCAACCACTTATTCATTTTTTCCCAAGTACTTCATGTGTTGGGTATTTGTTTGTGTTACACAACATTTGCTTATTTTGAATTTTTTTTCTGCATTCATTTACATACATTACACTAGTTAGGTTACATATGTAGTTCATTTGCTTTTACACATTGCACTTTGCTAGCGATTTATTCAGCAGTATTTCTTTTTGTTTTTTTTTCTTACAGGTAGTTCATTGAGTTGTACATACTGGCTGGTTTAGAGTTTAAACAGAGTTTACACACACATTTCAAGTAGTTCATTTGTTTTATTAACCCTTATTCATTACATTTTAATGATAACTCATTAATTATGTAATTGAATCTCACTCATATGCAAGTGTTTTGGGTTATTACACACATACTGTCTGTTTATTTTGTTGGCAAATATACTACAATTTTAGTTCATTGAGACATTAGTACAAATAGTTCATGTGGAATTATACAATTTGTTCATGTGTTTATTTCAAGGAGTTCATGAGTTTGGGAGTTTCTTTTCCCTCCCTTCATACACACGTTTTTTTTTCCCTGTTACTTTTCTATATTTTAAATTTTACACCATGTTCTATATTAAAATAATCTACCATTTTTTTTAAAATTTTAACAGGATTATTTTTTTTGTATTTGCATAATGTCATAACATATCAATGACACCATCACTTTGTCTATGTACAAAGATTTTAAGGTTTCTAGGAGTTATCCGTCACATGAAATATTTAACTACACATACATTTCGAATTTGTTGACTTTAAAAATGTAACATTTTTTTACACTTTCATTGGATATTTTTTACTTGAAGGTGGCAGATCGAGTAAGATATCTTGTTACACTATACAAAATACTATGCAATTTCTTATTTCTTTTTAATCTTGCCAGGAGTTAAATTTTATTCAATACACAGTAAGTCAGGATGGCAGTGTGAAAATTCATAATATACTAAATTAAAAGATACGTTGATTTTTTTGGAACCGGAAACTTAGTTAAATTGCAGAAATTTAAAAAAAAAAAAAAATCTACCCCTTGTTGTTTAAGGCAGAAGCCATAAGCTGATGCCACTTTAATTCAAAATATTTCAATATTTAGGGCTACACTTGTTTGAGAACGTGCAACATGCACATTTTTGTCTCTGGTAGTCCTGTGCGTTATGCACCACAAATTTTTGTTTGTTTCCTATCCCAGTAATGAAGCAACCTAAGACATTACAAATAAGCTTCAATTTTATTAAAGGATTCACCTTTACTTAAAGTTACAAAATTTTTACTTGTGTATTTGTCGTCTGTGTTTTTTTTATTTGCTTGCATTTTATAATATTATGATCTCATGTAAGATCAAATTTTTGAGAAGTGATAAATACAGTAAATGTGAATGCTTCTCTATATGAAAATATAAATGACTAAAATGCTGGTGCCAGCGCCACAAACACAATGCCACAAAAATTAAATATAGGATCCTATGTCATCAACAAATGTGGCACTTTCATTTTGTGGATAATATAATTTAAAAAAAAGATTATTTTGAATATTATGAGCGCTCAGTCATGAAATGATACAATTCTTTGTGAATTGACTTTAAAGCAAGCAAATATATTTTTTTTCTACTTATGTGTTGTTGTATAAAATATTTACAGGAACTATGGTGTACTAGCTTCAGAGTCTAGCTAAAAATAGTTTTCTCTTTGTGTGTCAACTTAAATAGTTTTTAGTTTGTAATAGTACATATTTGTAAGTGCGAAGGTAGACAAAGGGTGTGTTGATTGAAAGCTGCAACGTAGACGTTGCATCTTTTTCGGGTGTCCCGGTGAGATATGTGATACAGATCTATCACATATCCTTATTGCTTCAAAATTAATTTAATTCATTTATTTTTGGCTTTCGAAACATGTCGTTTTTTCCCTTCGTTAGGTAAAATCTATTATTTAACTCGACGCTTAAAATCCATTTAGAATCTTATCAGTTTTTTTTTCTTTCTTTCAATATCCTCTAGGATTTAGTGCAGTATGTCTCAATTCAATTATTTATTATAGCTTTCCTAATAACATCTACGGCCGTTAAAAATAAAATATAAATAGATAAATCAGATGCACCTGCTGTTGATTTCAATGAATATTATTTTGTTTTCTTTTTCTTTGGCATTGCCCACGCGAGATGTAATTTTTTCTCATTTATTTATTTAAGTAAGTGACCGTTGAAATAATTTATCTAAAATACAAAATGAATGATTATTGATGCGGTGTTTAAATTACTTTTCATGTACATTAATTTTCTTTATCAGTAGTGTTAAAACACATCTTTCTCAGTATTTCGCAATTTTAGGTACCATTCATCGAACATAATCATTTTGTTTTGTTAATTTATGGCCGGCTTAGAGGCGTCGGTAATATACATATGTAGAACCGTTTTTCTGGCAATCTGTCTGCATCACGCGATTTATTTATTGTTTTTTGTTGGGATTCTAGATTCTGGGTTAATCATTTTGGCGTGTAAATATCACCTTTTGTCTGCTTTCCGTACACTAGTTTTAATGCTCAGAATTTGGCGATGTTGTGCGCCAAGTCTCATATGTTGCTTATGAAATCGCCCTCTTGAACTTCTGCTCTCAATCGGTACAGATGTAAAAGACCTTGTGGTCTGAGGGTACGCTCAGGCGTACCCCTCTTGCTCGTATTTCCTCTCTCCCATCTTATAGTTCTAAGTAAATTACCCTTTATTATTATGTCAAAAATTGTTAAAATAAAGTTTCTAGTTCCTGTATCTTGGGTTGGAATTTTTCTTATGCACTTTTACGAACCCGAACACTGAACACCACCATAATATAAAAAATACCTCAATAAAGAAAATTATATATATATATATATATATATATATATATGCCATCTTTTATAAGCATTCATTGTTTACCTTTAAAATAACAGTTAATTTCAAGGCTCCTGTTTATGATTCTTCAAAAAATATTCCATTACAATGCGTTAATTTCGCGTGGATACCGGACACGTTTGCGAAAGATTCACCGTATTTCTTTACGCTTGGTAGAAAGTGCCAGCGAGTGAATGTATAACATAAATTATAATTTTAGCTTGTTTTTTATAATTTTGTTCTTAATCTTGAGGTTATCTCTTTTTAAAATATGGCGCAGTTACCTTAATTGGACCAACTTGATTTGCTTAAATTAGACCAGATATACGATCATAAATTTGAAAAGCAAGTAAGGAATTTTGTGGGCTGCACGCTTTAGACACTATTTTTTTTATTTTTTTAATAATATGACCTATTACGTAAAGGCACAAGATCCGACAAGAATCGTAGATTAGAGCTCATAAAGATTTCCCTCTAACAACTTTGCTGGTCTCCCAGCTTTTAAATATCGCTTACAACAGAGCAGAAACCGTTGAAAGAGCCGTCCAAGCTTTTAAAGAGAGCGGCATTTAGCGTCCTACACTGTAAAATAAAACGACACTTTTACAGTACAAAGTACTGTTCATCTCGCGCACAAACTCGATCACAGTGAATGTGCTGTATATTTCTTTGGTTTCCTGACTATACTAACATGGAAAATACAGTAGTTGCGTAAAATTAACAGCACAATGTACTGGCAATTTGGACGCTAGCAGTTTGTGCTGTAAAAAAATGCGTCCAAATTGCCAGCACATTGTGCTGTTAATTTTACGCAACTACTGTATTTTCCATGTTAGTATAGTCAGGAAACCAAAGAAAGATTCAGCACATTCACTGTGATCGAGTTTGTTTTGGCAAATTTACAGTGGTTTTTTTTTTTTTTTTACAGAGCAACAGGAATGTTTTTAAAAGTCATCATTTTGTAGCTGCTTCTGCACTTATTCATGAAGAGGTGATGGGTACTGCAGATAGGTCTGCTCATTCTCCTGCTAGAGAAATTTCGGAGTCAGAGTCAGTAGTCATGAAACCTACTAAAATTAAGAGAGTAAAAAAGGATAAAAACGACACAAACAAACAGTCTGGAAGAAAAATATCATTGACAGCAAAAGTTGTCAAAGATATAGGAAACGATAAACGAAGAGTAAGTTATGAAGAGACTGGCCAGCAAGAAGGCTGCAGGTACAAAACCCCCTCAAAATCCAATAATCGTTAGAAATGTTATCTACCTTGCCAAAAACATCTATGTCAAAGTACAGAGTGAGACAAAAAACAGCCATGTAAACATCTTCGCCATATAAAGTAAACTTTGAAATGATAAATTAAAAATATGACAAAAAGGAAGCTCTCAAAGTACAAAAGCATCAAGTTCTAAATAAACGGTTAAGTGCGAGTATTATTCGTGCTCAGAGGGTTCCGCACAATAAATATGTGAATTATTAACTGAATTATTAAAAAATCGTTGTCAAAAGCATAATGAGACTTTGTAAAAAACTATACAACGTAGGGTTGAGTCTAGTTGTATGTACTAGAAAAGTTTGAATGAGTATACCATAAAAGTTAAAAGAGATATGAAGCCTAAATAATATCAAATATTGCTATTCTGTATAACATTTTATTAAAATCTTATCCTAATCTGTTTATGATGAACTTAATTCGGTACTGACAATAAAAGTAGTACATATTTAAACTTCATTTGGCATTTCATAAATGTAAATTCAGTGTAGTAATATTATTTTATTTATACAGTGCAGCTAGCGCAAAACCCTTGTTTGAAGTTTAACCTTGGCATTGTTCTAAATGCACTTCGAAAGGAGGTCGTAAAGTTGCAACGCCGCCTTGGTCCGTGCCGCGATAGGTGCCTCCAGCGCTTCTCAATAGTTTTGCTTATTACCCGCAAATTGAAATATTTTAATGTAACGGAAAAATGTGCTTTTCTCAAAAACTATGTGACCTAGGGTCATCGCTAAATTTTCCTGCGAGGTTTAGAGTAACGTCTACTACTTCAATTTTTTTTATATATATAATTTTAGTTTCCGTAGATTCGGAAATAGACGGGGAACATATTTTTGCATTACATTTTCGACGATATCTCTGGAAATATAATACCCAATATTAAAAAAAATGTATTTTTGAGTTCAATGTTACGAAAGCTTTCGTTTGATACCCCACACGATACACAAATAAAAGATTTTTTTTCACGTAACTTAACCACTTCACTTGCTGCCACGAGATAAGTCGCGGGTAAAAGCACTTTTTCCCCATACCTGTCACCGGTGAAGTGGTTAATTAGCCCCTCTACATTTTTCCTAAATATATTTGTGAATGTTTAATAATCTATACATATGTGAGTTAATAGTGTTTATTACTTCCCTCAATTTGAACTTCCCACATTCCATAGTTTACGAATAAAATGGCTGTGACAGACGGACAGACAGACACATGAGTAAACTTATAATGGTTCCGTTTTTACTTTTTAAATACAAAACCCTAAAAACAGGAGTAATTCCATTGGATAGAAAATGGTGGAAGGAAAGAACTACAGACATAAGGTAAAGAAAATTTCTGTTGCAAAAAATGTCAAATGATTCAGAACCTAAAGAGAAAAAAATCAAGACACTTATGATTGGTTTTGCCCAATATGTAAGTAAAATAAAATAGCAGAAATGATTCAGTTTTCAGATTTTCAACTATGGTTCTATGTTGTGTGCTCTGGAAAAAGAAATTCATGTGTAATCGCATCACTTCTTACATGATATTTAAGTAACTGACATTAATTCAATAATTTGTATTCCTAATTACTTATCACTTTGAATTATATTTGAATACATTTTTATTTAAAACAATTACTCTTACTTGCAGACATTTGATTACATTATATTTCATTGCTGCTGTTTTATTTGATTGTTTCATTTATCGCAAACTGTGCTTATAATAAAATTAGTTATATTTAGGATTCATTAATACAGACTAATATTGCTCGGTCCATATTAGGAGTCTGAGGGTAAAACTTAATCGACCAGTTGCTGAATTTGAACCACTTTTGACAATTTTTTTAAATTAAAATAAAACTTAAGATTTTCAAAACGAAATTGTTTTAAAGATTTATTTAGTTAGTACATAAATAGATTGAAACGTGCGGTGAAATTTTGTTGGTATTCCAAAAATAAAGTGAAACTGGAGTGCACTTGAAAACAAGTGGAGTGGTCCAAATTCGGCAACGCTCTCCTGCACTCTTTTTTTATTTATGTTTTGAACTTTTTACTCTTTAAAATAGTTTGTTGTATCAGCTCCAGAGCTAGATGAACGTTTTATGGCGAACGTGATTTGGTGCATGATTAAATCCATTACTGTTGCAATTTGTATACAATTGTAACTAGGAAGAATATTTGGAGATGCATCACCTGTGACGGGCAAATGGAAAGAAATACCTTACAATTAAATAATTAACTTATAATTGAGGATCCCAGAAAACAAGGGTTATAAATGAAAAATGTGAAAAATCTGAGCTAAATGCACAGGCTATCTGGAAATAAGACTATTTGTTTGGAGGTAAGGAGATATAAGTGATTTTCTAATTATGCACTGCTTTCTAGAGGTCAGCTACTTAAGATCTTTAAACTGTATAACTACATGACCTCTTTAATTCCTACTTAATTTTTTTAAAATATTTTACTCCACTTTTTTTTTTTTTTTTTTTTTTTTTTTTTTTTTGCAGTTATTGAAATAAGAGTTCAAATACCGCTATGAAATAAGCAACAGTTTCATATTTTCATTCAGTCAGTTACTATTGATGGTCAACATTAAACTTAATTTACTTAAAATAAAAGTTTGTCACTTGTAATCATTGGCTTCTGAGGTCGTGAATTATGTTCTAGAAATTCTAGAATAGTGCATGGTCATTCTTTGTACAGTCGCGAAAAACAAAAGTACACACCCCTACTAACTCCTCAACAAATTATCGTAGAAGAAAGTTACTGGTACCGAACGATTGTAAATAAAGTCTACTTTTAAATGAGGTATATAAAATTTGCTTAGGGGCCATCTACATATTAAAACGAATCCAAACTTCATTTTTTTCAATAGCAATACCCAATTTTAACGAAATATTTCACATCTTTGGTTCAAACTATGCCTAGACACCCAATTTCAAGTCATTTAAATGATAAGTTTTTTAATTATAAACATTTAAAATTTAGTGCTTCTAATGATAAATTACATTTTCATAGTTTTATTTATATCTCCTGAAATTATACTCCTAATGTGCTAATTTTTTGTGTAGCAATAATACTAATATACCCAAACATAAATACGTTGAATTTGCAATTTTTATAATTTTCTGATATGAGTTATGAATTATGAAATTAATGTTCAAAATAATTATGAATTGCAACCTACAATTTTTTTGATGGATTCAGATTTATTAAGTTCTGCTTTATGGAAATCCAAAACTTCACATTTTTATTCCAATTAGTTTTCAAATTATACTTTAAAAAATGGCAAAATGATGGTTTAAGGGGCCCTCTATGATAGAAGTGACTAAATATTTTGAAATTTTTATGCTATCCTGTAATCTAACAGGCTTAATTTACTGCTTAAGGTGCCTTGATCAAGAAGGGAACTTTCTCGGTTAACAATCGAGTACCGAACTTCAATTTGGATACAGCCCTTAAAATACGCTCGTTTTAAAATAATTAATTTCTCGGAAACTTATGGTACGAATTGCATAAAAATTTGTTTTTAGACTAAATGAAGGGTGTAGAGTTCATTTATACTGTCAAACTTGTGTACTGCTATTGAAAAAAACAAAGTTATGGATCGTTTTAATATGTAGAGGCCCCCTAAGAAAACTTTACAAACATCATTTAAAAGCAGACTTTATTTCCAATCGTTCGGTACCAGTAACTTTCTTCTACGATAATTTGTTCAGGAGTTAGTAGGGGGTGTTTAATTTTTTTTTTCATTGGCTGTACATGTTTTTCTTATAATTCTAGCATATCAGGAAACAAGTACAAAATCGATTAGAAAGTTCCATCTTTACATACAAAAATCAAGTTGAGTTTGATAAAAGAGTGTAATAGGCATTAAACAGCAACGTTTTTGTAAAAAAGCCATAATCTTCTGTGAACAGGAAGGATCCATTGCCATTCCAGGATAATGAAAAAAGCTCAAATGTCACAGCTTTTCAAACAAAAAAAGTCCTTCCGGCCAGTGCCGGGAGGAAGAGGTAGCTTTCATATTCTTTATTTTAAAAAAGCCAACTTATATTATTCAAACACACGAAGCTCAATTAAGTGGAAACCGAATGTAGGAGATTCAATACTAATTTTTATCAATACTAAATCATTATGAATGAGAATTTCGCGAAATTAGTCAGCTTTATCCAAGCTGCTTTTAATTAAAGTAACTTATATTTGGCTGCCAAATTCGGCGATTTCTTAAAGTGCCTGCCATTTTAAGACAACATGGTGGATGAGGCTAACCAGTGAGCTTGGTCGAGACCTTAGTAATTGCTGTGCACATGCTCACTCACATCGGAATCGGTTGATAAATACGAGTGCTGTCGCAGGCAAAAAATCAGATTTTTCAAAATGTCACCCACGTTAGGAATTGAGACTACTATATCTGAGCCATTTTTTAAGATAAAGGCAAACAAAAAATGCTCCTGAATCCTTATATCAAGGTCAAATACTTAAGAAAGAAACCTTTTTCAATTTCAAATTTTTTTGCACCTCACTTTAAATATAATATTTTTTTAATTTAATGGCCGCCATTTTGAAACAAGATGACTGATGAAGCTGGCCAGCGAACTTGGTCGAGATATTGATGTATACTATCCACATGCCTTCTTCCATCGAAATAGGCGAATACGTGTGGCATCGCGTGACAAATACAAGATCGTTTCAAAGTGTTAGCCATGATAGAAATTCAAAGTGCTATAATTCAACCACTTTTTAAGATATAAACAAAAGAACAGATTTTCAAAAACAAAAACTGCTCCGAATCTTTGTATCAAGGCCAAACACATAAAAAAAAATCTTTTTCATTTTCCAATTTTTTAATACCTCATTTTAAATTTTAAAATACATTAAAAAAAAATCGCAACCCTTTTGAAACAAGACGGCGAATGAAGCTGGCCAACGAACTCGGTCGAGACATTGGTATGCACTATGTACAGACCAAGTAATATCCAAACCGGTTCATAAATACGCCTGTTATCGAAAGACAAAAATCAGGTCGTTTTAAAATGTCAGCCACAATAGAAATTCAAAATGTTATAACTCAGCCATTTTTTTATATATAGACGAAACAAAACCTGTTCCGGAATCTTTGTATTAAGGTCAAACACATACGAAAAAATCTTTTTCATTTTCCAATTTTTTGGCATTTCATTTTAAATTTAATTTTTTTAAATTTTTTTAAATGGCCGCCATTTTGAAACAAGATGGCAGATGAAGCTGGCCAACGAACTCGGTTGAGTTATTTGTATGTACTATGTACACACCAAGGTACATCCAAATCGGTTCATAAATAGGTCTGTTATCACGTGGCAAAAATCAGGGCGTTTCAAAATGTCAGCCACGCTAGAAATTCAAAATGCTATAACTCAGCCATTTTTTAAGATATAAACGAAACAAAAACTGATCCCGAATCTTTTTATCAAGGTCAAACACATAAGAAAAAAATATTTTCTCAATTTTCAATTTTTTGGTACCACATTTCCAATTTAAATTTTTCTTAAAATTTTAAATGGCCGCCATTTTTAAACAAAATGGCGGATGAAGCTGGCCAACAAACTCCGTCGAGACATTGGTCTTTACTATGTATAAACGAAGTTACATCCAAATCGGTTCATAAATACGCCTTTTATCGCGTGACAAAATTCAGGACGTTTCAAAATATCAGCTTCGCTAGAAATTCAAAATGCTATAACTCAGCCATTTTTTAAGATATAGACGAAACAAAAACTGCTCCGGAGTCTTTGTATAAAGGTCAAATACATAAGAAAAAAATATTTTTCCATTTTCAATTTTTTGGTACCACATTTCAAATTTTATTTTTTTTAAAACATTTTAAATGGCCGCCATTTTCAAACAAAATGGCGGATGAAGCTGGCCAACGAACTCGGTCGAGACATTGGTATGTACTATGTACACACCGAATTACATCCAAATCGGTTCATAAATACGAGAGTTACAGTATGACATAGGTCAGATATATATATATATATATATATATATATATATATATATATATATATATATATATATATTGATATATATATATATATATATATATATATATATATATATATATATATATCAATTTTGAACGGAGGGTGGTTTCGGGGTCTGGGGGTCATGATCGATGAAAATATACCAAAATTTTTTGAAATCGCTTTCCTCCGAACGTCTGCAATAGGTAGCTTTTTGTAAAGAAAGCTACCTAATAGCGCGCTCTTGTCTTTGAAATTCTCTTCTTAAACTTTATACTAGTCCTTCCCCAGGCAGTTACTCCACAGTCAGAGCTGGAGAAATTTGTAATATCAATTAACCGTAGTGTAATTACAGGTTAATTGCATGAAATTGATTATAGTTACACATATTCAAACACAGAAATTGTGTCAAATAATGGTATGGGGTCAGTTCCGGTTACAATGCTGCAAGAATTTTTTACGGCATGTAATTTTAACTAAAATTAATTACATACAACTAAACTGTAATTACATTTCAAATAACTGGAATTACAAACTTGCCCAACTCTGTCCACAGTATATATAAATGTATATCTTTAAACGTAAATTAATTTGCTTTCTAAATTTAAAAACGCTTAATTACCTATAAAATATATTAGTATGCTTACTCACCCGAATATCATCTTTTAATTTCTTTATGTTTATTAACCTGATCAACCATTTGAAGGATAAAACATTCAGAAATTAAGGAAAGACAGAAAATGGTTTCAAACTTTATGCATCTAAAAAAAAAAAAAACTTCTTTCGAAAAGGTATTGAACCACTATTAACGCATTTTCAAATGTGTTTAGATGCCAGTGATGTCTATTTTAATGCTAAAAATACTTAGTATCACGTTTCAGATTGTGTGCATAGCTGCAAGTTCCTAAGAGTATTTGACACCATTGGTTTCGAAAAATAGTCTTCGCCTTACTCAGTCGTAGAAATCTGATATTATGTATGTCATTAAATAAAGCGAAGGTTTCTTATCTAAAAAATTGTGATAAGCTGTCGTAAAATTTTAACACATCTCCCAGCAATGTTTTGTAATAGTGGATTTATTGGTTTCTTTGCAAAACATTGCTTGGAGATGAATCATACTTTTGACTTCAATTCGGTTAAAATAATCTCTAAACCTACTTCTATATACGAATTTAACTTCCTCAAAGCATTTCATATTTATAAAAATTTTGAAAACATTATAAATTGTGAATTCGCTATTCGCCTATTATCTGATTGATGGAAATATTGTATAAAACCTCTTTTTCTTAATTTTAAGCATTTCTCACAATTTCGATTTCATTTTTCATCTATTTTCCTAATTACTGTTACCTACAGTCATCTTTTTCCTATTTATCAAAAAACCTGTAACTTGAATCCCCATATCTCCTATATCTGTGAACAAATTTTCGCCATCTTTGGCACTGAGAATGGTATGCTATGTGCTACCGAAACCGATATGCTTAAAATCTAATATTATTGATGCTTTTAACGTTGATATTTTTACACTTTTATTATATTGCACTAAGCATCATCTTTGTAACTTACAAGTGCGTTGAATTTAAACTTTGAACTGTTAGTTTTGATTTGTGATGAACAACAAGGTTGTACTTTTTTTTTTTTTTTAATAGCCCTAATAAAGTTAGGATATTCAATTATGTAGCACCCTGTATATTAAAAAGAAAATTTTGTGAAAGGCATTTTTATATCTCATTTCGAAATATGCTTTCTCTAGTAAATTAATATTATAAGATTAAATATACATATTTTTTTCCAATATGCGTCAATATAATAGTCAATACGCACAGAAAAAAAATTTAATATGCTGCACAAAAGTAGACATTGTATGAGAAAAGAATTTTTAAATGTAACTTAAAATTCCAATGCTATAACTTTATATGATACCATATATATAATATCATATTATATAAAGGAATTTGTTTAAATCTATGATGGTATCAATTCACAAAAACGGGTGGTGTGGGGGGGGGGGATATAAAAGGAGAAAGTATTAAAATATGAAATGGTTTTCCGAAAATCTTTTATGATTGATGATACGAAAAGAAGGAATTTTGATTTCGAGTTGATCTTTTTAAAAAATGTCAAACTCTTGAGGAAATATAGAAAGAAATCTTAATTTTTTCAAAAAAGAACCTGGGAGATTTCAGAAAATGGTATCTTCATTTCAGATAGCAAAATCTAATAGCTCTTTCATTTTTTTATTTTGAAGACAAATAATAATTTTACTCACTGCAGTTACTGATGATTCCTTTTGAAAAAAGAAACGCATTTTACTTTATATAATACTCGAAAAATTAGCTTCCTGGATTTGGGAGAGACAGTGCGATTTCTATTCCAATAAATAATTTCTCTTACAAATATCGAATTTCAGTTATTTTTTTTATTGAATTTAGACAACAAATGCAGAGTTAAATCTTTAATACAAAATAAAATAAAGGAAATGTTTACTCTAGATATCTCACTGCGTTCGAAAACCATTATTCCATTATTTTTTAAATACAGGTAAACTAAATGTAATGATGTTCGTTTCAAATAAATCTACACTATATATATATATATAATCCTAATGTAATGAAAGGATTTTATGAAATAATTTAATTAAACGAATTTGTGTATCGATTTTATGAAACGCTTTCATAAAACGAATTTATGAAACTTTATTTTTTTAAACACTTAAATGTAGAAACGCTGACGGTAATGATATTGTAGTATGTTGTTACAGCCACCTGCAGCATGTTTTTTGTACAAGGTTGTATATAGCATTTATATTCATTGTATAGGGTCGTGCACATGAATTCGACTGCTCTATCATCTGTGGACGGTAATTCTTTAAAACGCATTTTAGAACCATTATGTTATTTGAAACTCTGAGAAATTTGTAGATGTTACAAAATGTATTTATTTATTAATGCGGCATGTTCTCCATTGAAATTATGGGATATTATAACATTCATAGTTCTTTTGAATGAAAACACAAAATAACTCAGATGTATTACACCTTATCGTCAATTACTGTTGGAAGAGCTATTTTCAATGACATTTATTTAACTTACGACATTTCATGTGTGCATAGCTGTATCTACAACTAACTTTTCGAACACTTTTTTTACTCATTTGCAAGTACGAATATTGCTCAAATCTTTAGAAAAGCTCACGCGATTGTAAAACTAATAAAATGTTTCTGATTAGTTCTTTATGCTAGTTCTTAACCCACACTAATAACACACTGATAACTCTCTCTAGCGGGAAATATATTAACCAAATTTAAATAAAAGAATTTTTATTTTATTAAATTTCAATGTATGACTGCTCTGAAATTAACAGTAGGTGGCATATATTAACACTATATTCTTTTGTGATTGCAGCATTTCCTGCTAGGAAATTGGGTAACTAAATTTAAATAAAATTGACTTATTATTTTTCTTGTAAAAAAACTTCAGAAAAAGCTTCTGCAACGGTCAAATTTATGTTTGGATAAAAAATTTGACATAATTTACCTTTTTATGCCGGTAGCACTCGTTATGAAAAATTGTATAACTAAAATTTAAAATAAATTTTCATGTTTTTTCTATGTTCAACCATACTTCACGTTAAAATTAAGAATAGCAAACAAATTTTCTTTTGAGGAAATAAGGTAACCAAGTTCCAGTAAAATTTATTTTATTAAATTTCACTGTATGATGGCAATATTGAAGTTAAAATTAAGTGGCATAGTTTCAACACAGTTTTCTTTTGTGTTTATAATTGATTTTAAAACTAATTTTTAGAATAAGCTTCTGCTACTAGTCCACGCAATAGAGACCGTATAGAGGCTCTACCAAGCAAAATTCATGGTAGTTCTGTAAAAAGACTTCCTATATGTTTTTTCGGTCCCTGAATCCGAATTTTTAACTTCTCACCAAAATTTTCCCCGGCAACTCCCCCGAAATTTTGGTAAAATGTCCCCCAAAAAGGGTATTATTTTTAAAAAAAAATCTATTTTTTTATTGCTTTAGGGAAAAAGTATCTAGAAATTCAGAAAATAGACAAAATTTGCAACAAATTAGATATATGACATTATGACGTAGGATGAGGGGGGTCTGCCTCGGAACATGCGCCGCGGTGCTGCGTGGACTAAGTTACGCAATTCCACTTAACCACTCACATCGTTTACATTCGTCCTCCAATATCCCCTCCGAACTTTCCCTATAAGGTTTACTTCAAGTTTTTCGGGTCGCTGAATCCGAATTTTTAACTTCCCACCAAAATTTCCCCCGGCAACACCCCCCCTCCCCCGAAACTTTGATAAAATGGCCCCAAAAAAGGTTTTTATTAAAAAAATCAATTTTTTTATTGTTTTAGGGAAAAAGTATCTAGGATTTCAGAAAGAAGACAAAATTTGCAACAAATTAGATACATGACATTATGATGTAGGATGAAGAGGGGGGCGAGGAATCTGCCTCGGAACATGCGCCGCGGTGCTGCGTGGACTAAGCTGCGCAATTCCATTTAACCACTCACATCGTTTACATTCGCCCTCCAATCTCCCCTCCGAACTTTCCCTATAATGTTTACTTCAAGTTTTTTGGGTCGCTGAATGCGAATTTTTAATTTCCCTCCAAAATTTCCCACCACGCAACCCCCCCCCCCCCCCCAAAAAAAAAAAAAAGTTGTTTTAAAATTAAATTTTTTATTGTTTTAGGGGAAAAGTATGTAGAAATTCAGAAAGTTGACAAAACTTGCAAAAAATTGGATATATGACATTATGACGTAGAACAAACAGGGAGAGGGGGGGGGGCGCCCGGAACATTCACCGCGCGCTGTTCTCAAAAACCAAATTTTTTCAAAAATCTATTTTTTGGAGATTAGCCGGGGGAAATTTTGGTGGGAAGTTACAAATTCGGATTGAGCGACCCAAAAAACATAAAGTGAGTCGAAATCCAGAACTAGCATTAATTTTGGCAAGTAAAATCCCCTATTGTATGGACTTGCATAACTTAGTGCACATAGCGCCGCAGTGTATGTTCCGAAGCAGCCCTCTCCCTCCCCGTTCATCCTACGTAGTAATGTCATGTATCATATTTGTTGCAAATTTTGTCTACTTACTGAATTACTACATACACTTCCCCTAAAACAATAAGAAATTTAATTAAAAAACAACTATTTTGGGGGTTGCGGGGGGATTTTGGGGGGAAGTTAAAAATTCGAATTTAGCGACCCAAAAAACTTAAAGTAATCCTTATACAGAAAGTTCGGAGGGAAGATGGGAGAGGGAATGTAAACGATGTGAGTGGTTAAGTGAAATAGCGCAACTTAGTGCATGCAGCACCGCGGCGCATGTTCCGAAGTTGATCCCCTTCCCCCTTCATCCTACGTCATAATGTCATACATCTAATTTGTTGCAAATTTTGTCTACTTTCTGAATTTTCTAGATACTTTTTCCCTAAAACAATAACGAAATTGATTTTTTTAATAAAAACTTTTTTGGGGGGCATTTTACCAATATTTGGTGGGGGGGGGGGGGGTTGCCGGGGGAAATTTTGGTGGGAAGTTACACATTCGGATTCAGCGACCCAAAAAACATAATGTAAGCCAATTTCCAGAACTACCATTAATTTTGACAGGTAAAATTCCCTATTGCCTGGATTATACGGTCAAATTTCTGGTTTAGTAAGAACGTTCACATGCTAGTTTTTTTACGCTATAGTGTCTCTGGTGGAAAATTGTATAACTAAAACTTTAAAATGGATTTTTTATGTTTTCTCCTTACGCCAACCATACATAAAGTTAAAATTAGATCGAGGAGATTCAACTCAACTTTATTTCATGCTGATAACTATAATTACGAAATATAAATGTTTTTTTTTTTTTTTTTATGATTGTATAATGTAATTGTCATAATAATTGTAATTACCATAAAATAAAAATAGGTAGTAATCAAGATTAAAATAGATAGCACAGATCGAACGCGACTTTCTTTTGCGTTTATACCGTCTCTAAACGGAAAATAGGGTAAACAAATTTAAATTGGATTACTTATGTTTTATTAATGTAAATTTTGAAAATAATCTTTTGTCACTGTTAAATGTTTGAAAAAAATTATAAAAATTTCCACACGATAGGGTTTTTTGTTACGCTGGTTGTGCACTTGGTATGAAGTTACATAATTACACTAGCGGCAAAAAGAATGTAAAACATTTAGAATGGATCATCTTTTCCTGTTTAATATCTCGTAACACTAAACTTTTTCTAATATAACGGAATTAACTACAAATTCGCAATTTATTTCTTGTACCAAACTATTATCTAAGTTTTTACATAAAACCTTCAAAACGTATTTGAAATTACCCTGTCTGCCGGCCTGACCACCCATACACAATTTAAAGTTCTTAAAATACTGGTAAATTAAAGAATTTTAAATATGTTTTTGTGGTGGATTACAGTGTTTTCTCCAATGGATGATGTATAAAAGCGTATGCAACACGCGAGTCCGTTGAAAGTTCAGGACTTTGGGCACAAATGGGACAAGATATATTTTCGGGGATTATTTAGATGATTTTTTTTTTCAATTTTTGAGTTTTAAGAAAAAACAATGCAATATTTGATTCAGACAAAAACTGTTATTACGACAATTACTGTTTACAATTTTTTAAAAATAAATATACAGTTTAGTTACTAAATGAACCACACTCTAAGGTATAAAATAAAATAACTTCTATCTACGAAAATACAACCACTCAAGTTATCACTTTGATGAATTGTCGCATATTTTTCGTATGTTAATTAATAAAATTCATTGTAAAATTTCTGAATATTTCTAAATTTTACATCCTACGGTTCTTTTTATTTGAAACGCTACAGAAATTATACACGATGAATTTTATTTAAATATAAACATAATTTTTTAAATAGATTTTTTTCGAAACATATTGAAAATCATGTTTCACAAAACGCATTTAACGTTCTATTTATGAAAATCCATTAGAAATATATCTCTCCCACTCTCCACAACCCCCCTCTCTAAAGACTCTCCAGATTTATACGTTGTACCTGCGTAATATCAATGTCAGAATATATTTTTATTATTGTGGCCATGTAAAAAGCAACTTCCGATTACTTAAATCTACCGTTTTGATTTGAGAGCTGTAAAAAGAACAGATATGTGTTCCAGATATCTTTCAAAGTTTTGTATAGCTAACTGTGCAGGCTATAAATAGAAAACAATAAAAAAAAATGATATCTGTCCAAAATTATCTAAAAATTACATTTCGGCTATTCAAATGCAAACATTAATGCTTCTTATGATAGAAATCTTTAAATGGAATACGAAAAATCATACAAAGGAACATGAATGAATATGAACTAAAACTGTTTGAAAGATAAAGATAGATGATGTAAATTAAATAAAATTTAAAGCACTAAACTATAAAACTACATTCTGCAACATTGTGATATGGAAAGAAAAGTTCCTTTTAGATCATACTTTATCCACAATCTGAAATCCTTCGAGAAGAGTAGAAAGAAATTTCGATTCCTAAAGTTAATTAATAAGATTTTAAGGAAGTAAAAAAGAGATTAAAAGACAGAGTCATTTTAGATTTCGAAATAAAAAAATTTCATTATGTTCCTATACTTAAGAAAATACATAGTTTAATTACTTTACTTAATAACTGCAGAGCTTTCAAGAAATATAGAAAATAATTTTACGTTATGTCCATTGAATAAAATCAGCGTTTGTAATTCTTCAAAGATGATGTTTTTTTAAATTCTGATAAATGATTCCTGTTAAAATTATTATTTTGAAAGAAACTGTTTTTTTTTCAGTAAATATAGCCATTAAGTTAAGAGATTGTTCTGCAGCATATCACACAAAATCAAAATGTTGCTTAATTATTAATCATGCAGAAACTTAAAAATACCGGGCCAGCCTAATAGCCCAGATGTAGGGGAGAAAAAAAGGCCCAAATAGGAAATAATTAAGGGAAAGCTGTAAATTGTTTTAATCCCTTCAGTTTATGTCTGGAATGAATATGCTACGTTTTCCCCTTCGTACTAGGTGAGCGTTAGGAAGTATACATTGATTTATAGTCAAAAAACACGTTTTTTTGAAATACCATAACACTATCTCGAAATCACTAACTTTTTCAAAAATATTGTCAATACAAATGTTGTAGAGCTTAAAAGTCTGAATAAAATGAGTACCTACACTTAATACTTTTGTTGAATATTAAGGTCACAATTCTACTTTAAAGTTTTAGACCCGGGAACAGAGGGTTGAACTCAAAATTAATTAGGGGAAAACTGGAAATCGTTTTAATCCCTTCAGATTAGGTCTAAAATGAATATTCTATGTTTTCCCCTTCGTATTATGTGAGCGTTAGGAAATATGTACACATTTACATTCGAAAAACATGTTTTTCTTTAATATTTTTAACAATAACTGAAATTGGGACCTTAATTTTGAACAAAGATATTAATGTGAGTATTCATTTTATTCAAAATTTTAAGCTCTACAACATCTGTATTGGCAATTTTTTGATATAGTTAGCTATTTTGAGATATTGTTAAAGTAATCTGGTCTCTCCTATCTTGAAGCTCTTGATTAGTGATTAAGGCAAAATTTTGAAATGGAATTGCGACCTAATTATGAACAAAACTATTAATGTGGGTACTCATTTTATTCGGAATTTTATGCTCTACAACATTTCTACTAACAATGTTTTTGATAGACGTATCTGTTTTGAGATATTCTTAGGTAACTTGATCTCTCCGGACTTCAAGCTCTTGATTAGCGATTAAGGCAAAATTTTGAAATTAGAATTGCGACCTTAATTTTGAACAAAAATACTAATGTGGGTGCTCATTTTATTCAGAATTGTAAGCTCTGCAACATTTGCATTGACAATGTTTATGATAGAATTAACTATTTTGAGATATTGTTAAAAATATTAAAGAAAAACATGTTTTTCAAATGTAAATACGCACATATTTCCTAACGCTCACTTGGTAGGTAGGGGAAAACATAGAATATTCATTTTAGACCTAATGTGAAGGGATTAAAACGATTTCCAGTTTTCCCCTCATTAATTCTGAGTTCAACCCTCTGCCCACGGTGCTAAAACTTTACAGTAGAATTGTGACCTTAATATTCAACAAGAGTATTAAGTGCAGGTACTCATTTTATTCAGAATTTTAAGCTCTACAACATTTGTATTGACAATGTTTTTTAAAAAGTTAGTGATTTCGATATAGTGTTATGGTATTTTTTTAAAAAAATGTGTTTTTTGACTATAAATGAATGTATAATTCCTAATGCTCACCTAGTACGAAGGGGGAAACGTAGCATATTCATTCTAGACCTAAACTGAAGGGGTTAGAACAATTTCCAGCTTTCCCTAATTATTTCCGAATTGAACCCCTCAACTACTGGGCTATAAATGATTCACCAGGTTTCAAAACACTGCACTGTTAAAAATATTTTTGTAAAACAACAGAAACTTTCTGGCAGCAAAAAGTTGCCAGAAACTATTTGTTTTCAGAAAATATCTGTTAACGAAAGAATGCGTTATCAGACGACAGAAATACGTAGTCATACAGGCACTTCGTGTTGACAATCGACGCCTTTCCCAACAGTCAAAATCTGTAGGTCGATTCCTGTTGGCGAGGGGGGGGGGGGGTGTTCTATTTAACAGAAGAATCGCATATTATAGGTTAGGTACATTTACTATTTACCGATCGATTTGTTTATATTAATAATAATAAATATCTATAGGAATTTCTCCTCCAAACTTTTATAAAATTAATTTAAATAGCTTATTCGCAATAAAATATTTAAACAGTTGAATTTATATAGATTTGTAAATTAAGTATATTAAAGGCTGGAATAAGTGAAAGAAGGTATCTTAAACTCCCCCCCCCCCCGGAATAATAAAAAAAATATATATGATATAAGGTAACTCCCCCCTCCCCCATAAAAATATTTCTTAATAAAATAAATATATGTATTGAATGTGATTTGTAATTAAAAGAACTTTAATATTTATTCATGCAATATTTTTGAAAATTGATTAGGTTAAATTAGTGACTTTGGTTAATTATGTAAATAATATCCTGCCAATTTTTATAATTTTTTCGAATAGAAAGCTTTGTATATATAAATGTGTAAAAGTTGACAGCTATGAGCAAAGATGAGAAATGAAAAAGAAGAGCCACTAAAATCTATATAAACATCACCATAAAAAAAGTATTTCATTCCAGCTAAAGTGATAAATGAGTTTTCATCCTTCTTAACAATTTACAATGTTTTTCCGTATAAAGTAAATGATCATCAACTAAATAAGAAAAAATATTACAATATAATTTAAATTAAAATGTTAAACAAAATTAAACTTGCTGATTCTATAAAATGAATGGTTAAAGCTTAAATAGGAATTATTTTCAAAATAATTCACACAGTTGTAGCTCAAAATTTATTTCATTAAATAGAGTGAATAAAATTTACAAATTTTAACTTAACCACTACAAGTAACTCTAAGATTGTACTAAAAAAAAAAAAAAAAAAAAAAAAAAAAAAAAAAGCATTTCTTCAGAATCAACATATGGAACGATTAAAAAAAATATCAACCACTCCATTTTAAACAACATAGTAAACAGTAGGAAATGTGATAAATTTAAACAATAAAAATATATGAACAGCGTCAGATCTAATAAATACTATTCTGGTTAATGTTAAACGAAAATATCAGTTATCTATAACTATAATAATTAATGCAGCTACTCCGTGTTTATTATTAAAACTATCACTCCAAAACTAATCACGTATGTCAATTGATGACAAAATAAATTTAAAATCTCAATCAGAATTTCTGGAACTAATACATATGAAGTAAAATTAAACTCTTAGTCATAAAAAAGTTAAATATAATAAGTAATCATTCTACAGCTAAGTAAAAATTCAAGATTTATAAACTAATCATAAACTTAAGATTATTTATTTAACTTAAAATAAACAACCGATCAAAAAATAATCTCCAGCTATTAACATAATTAGATCAACTAAGTTACTAATGTGCATAAATAAATGAAGTATAAAATAATACTAATAATTTAAGTAAATCATACATTATGAAATAATAATAATAATAATAAATAGTATTGCTTAATTAGGATTTTTAGCAAATAGGAAGTACTTTTCATACATATTGTTACGTTTCGGAAAAACATTGTTACATATTTAAAAGAAGGATGAAAACATACCTTTTGCTATGTTTGTTTTCTAGTATTCCAACTGTAAATCCTATTCATTGAAGAAAGCGGTTCTGATGTCAAAGTTGTGTGTCGCGGGTTCGAATTGTGAAAATGATTCTTAATTTTCTGTTAAAATTTCTTTATGTATTATTCTTTTTCAATTAGATGAACTGCTTTATTAAACGAACTGCCATTTTCAACAGTACACAGACAAGATACTCAAATATTTCAAGTTAGAAGATACGTCTTAGCGTGGGGTGGGATAACCAATGCTTATTGGTCATTCTAAATGACCTTCTAGACGTCATAGGGGATGACCTTCCGTTTTTCTGTCATCCAACATACTATCCTGTCGCAGTGGAAACTGATGGCAAAGAAAACAGAATTTTTTGTTGTTTAACATGAAAATAAGCGATATGAGGATGGAACGACATAAGAAGACTGTTAACGTAATTTTTACTGTCGGAATTCGAAGATTTTTTTCTGTTGTTTTAAGATTTTTTTTTACAGTGTGTATATTGAGCGGCATACAACATACAAAGATGGGTAAAATATCACAATATACATACACTCACCAGGTTTAAAAGCCCACCTTGTGGGTCACGTGCACGATAGATTGCAGGTCCTGTACAGGTACACGTTGGAGAATAGTGATGTTCCGCTGGTCTGGATGATTTTTATGTGTTGTCATGGCCCCCAGCTCGCCAGATCTCACGCCATGTGATATCTTCCTGTGGGGTTGTGTGAAGGACAAACTTTATGTAATCCCCTCCCCCCTCAATGACAACAACGCTGCAGGCATTCAGTAACGCATCACTGTTGCTGTGACGGACATTGACAGAAACATGCTTATGAACGTATTAGCATGCTGTTCAACTGCAGTTTATGAGAGAAATTTTCAAATAAAATGCATCATGAAAAAGAATTTGAATATGAGTTATTAACATTTAAAAATAAATAAATTAATTAATTAAAATCTGGAGTAACTCTATCTGACATAGAATAACAGATATAGAATAAACTGAGAAAACGAATTTTCTGTATTAGTTACTAATACTTTTAAGATCTTGAATAGAAATGTTTACGTAAATTATAAAATTTTTCTTCACTTGAATACGACAGGAACGTAAAAGCAATTACCGATCGAGGCTGAGTTTCACAGGTACTATACATAATAATACGAACATCGAAACAAAAATCGAACAGAAGATAAGTCTTTAAAAAAATTCAAGACTAGCTCCACTTGATCTTTAAAACACTGCTGAACTTATCCAGGAAATTTAAAACATGTCGGAAATTGTACGTCAAAAGTGACAAATGGGGAGCATTCGTACTATAACTAGTTTTATAAGTATTCAGATAAATTTCAACTTATGTTGAAAAATGTAGTTTGAAGAAAATCGCGTTTAAAGTTTTAGGATTTAATATATTCTCATCGTGCGCACGCTCACATTTTTGCGCATATCTTTCTTAATAATTGAGATATAACTTTAAAACTTTTTCCCATAATTAAACACACAAAAAGGATTTAATTTCCGACAAAAGCAAAAAAAAAAAAAAAAAAAAAAAAAAAAAAAAAAAAAAAAAAAAAATAGATTTTTTGAAAGTTGAGAACGTATGTAACCATTTAAGCAAATAAAAAAAGAAAAAAAAAACATAATGGAAAATGGTTTTTCTCTAAATCCACAAACTTTATTATTTGTGCATGTACAGGGAGATTAAAAAAAATATTAAAAAGAACTATAAAAATTTGTAGGGCACACTACAAGAATCAATTTTTGTATGCGATACCAGCATCCTATTAAATACTTATTAAACAGAGATACATATAAATTATATCCACTTATTAAATAAAAAATATACGATGTGTTATATCAAAACAAAAACGGATATTCGGTTACAACTTTTACAATAGTAAAGACTTTAGAAAATGATACCACTTCAGAAAATTAAATCGCTTACCTTTCTTTATGTAAAAGAGGAAGATACCACCATAAGTTTTTGAAATGAGCACCACCCACCTCTAAACAACATCGAATTAAAAATAAACATATCATAATTCGGAATGTACCAGACATTATATGGAGTGCCACTGGCTGAATCATAGTGTATTTACATTACTTCTCATAATGTCATCATATTTTACAGAAAACACAGTATGTCTATTAAAAATCGCTTTACAAAATCTTTTTTTTTGTTGATGTTACGAACAATAATCAATGTTAAGGTTGGATTAAGACGCCCTGTACCATTTTTACTCAATAAGTGGATTGTGATCTTGGTTTCCAGTTGTTAGACTGTTCCTTGTAAAGTGTACTACCATCACTTAAAGCTTTTCAAAATTTTATTATCCCCATTTGTAATGTGTGTAACCATCTCTTAAAGTTTTTTACTCTTTTATTATTCCCCCTTGTAATAGTGATTCTTGTAATAATGTTTTTCTAAAATTTCAAATAAATATGGAGATGATTTTTTTTTTCAGTTTTAAATAAAATTGTATATTTCCGTAATAATGTACAAATGCGAATACACAATAACAGAGTCCATACGATAAAAAATACTTCACTTGTAGCTCAAAAAGTAGATTTTAATGCAGAAAAACATGACACACGGGTGTATTGAGAGTGACCCTCAGCGAAAAAAAAAAAAAAAATCCCATTTTTATCTTTACAACATGAAGAGCAGGCCGAGAGTGATTTATTTCACATTTTGATTCGTGAAGTTTTTGGCGAGAGATAGATATTGACTAAGACACAGATCTTGCCACCAAGAGAAGACCATTTTATTTGAATATATTGGGAAGTTTAAATTTAGATTAAAAGAATAATAGACGATAATTAGCCAAGCTGGTTTCCAATCGCTGGTTCTACCAAAGATTTGAATATCATTTTGCAAAGCTTCCAATTAAAAATTCTGACTGAGGTAAAATTGCATCAGCAGATGCATCGTGAAAATGATCTATTGAATAAAGTGGCTGTGAATAATTCATATATTTTTTCTTTCCTTTAGAGAAAAGAGCAGAGTGAATTATCTGGGAACAATAAAATAATACGTAAGTTGGAAATAGATTAATTTAACACTTAGCTATGCAAAAAGAAATAGAACGGCGCAGATTTTTCCAGACAGTTAACAGCAATTTTTAACTGTATAGAGATAATGTCAACTACCTATAAGAACCAATATATGTAATATTAAATGATATCACATCCCTATCCTCACGTATATAACAAAATGCATTTCTGCATTTATTGAATGTTATATAGTAGTAATAGAGTAAAATAATAATAAAAACAACTTTAAAAATAAGAAGGTCAGGAGAAATCTATTTTCTGAAATCTAAAATGACTCAGTCTTATTTAGAAGTCTCCAAAATTCATTTTAGGAAACGAAATTCCTTCCTATATTTCAGAAATGATTTCGCATTGTGGGTAAAAAGTATCATAGTTTCAGATAAAGATATTGCTGTTCGTATCTTTGAACAGAAATGTTTTTTCAAGAATACAATTTTATATTTTAATGTATTTTCCTTTAAAGTTTTTGTACTTTTTACTTTCCGAACATAATGTCCTCCTAATGTCAGCATATTCTAAAGGAAACACCAGTATGTCTATTAAAAATCAGTTAACTAAATCTTTATTTATGTTTATGTATTGAACGAAAATCAGTGTTAAGCTTGGATTAAGACACCCTGAACTTTTGATTCAATTAGTGGATTGTGATCTTGGTTTCCAGTTGCCAGGCTGTTCCTTGTAATGTGTACTACTACCATCTCTTAAAGTTTTTTTTTCTATTATTATTATTCCCCCTTGTAATAGTAGTTCTTGTAATAGTGTTTTTCTGGAACTTTGGATAAAGAACAAGATGGAAAATGATTTTTGCATTTTTAAATGAAACTGTAGATTGCCGTGATAATGTACAAATTCGCATACACAGTATGACACAGAGTTCAGAAGATTAAAAATACTTCACTTGTAGCTCAAAAAGTAGATTTTAATGCAGAAAAACATGACACACGGGTGTCAAAGGAGTGACCCGCCGGACACTACAAATATCAATTTTTATCTTCACATCATGAAGAGGTACTCCAGGTACTTAAATTTTTTTGCTGTTTTTGAAATTTTTCCATGATGGCCACAAATACGATCAATAAGTTGAGTTCTAGGAACTATGCTACATAGTGTAGTGATATGAAGTATTTGTTATCAGAGAAGGGCCTGTGGGATATCATCAGTTTGAAACAAGAAGTACCTGAATTTAGTGCGAGTGTTACTGCCGATGTTTTCAGTCAATTTACATCTCGTGCAAACAAAGCTCTTTCCTTGATTTACCTAAATATAGAGCCAGAATTTAAACGGTTAATTGGTGATTGTCAAGAACCAGTAGAAGCATGGGATAGATTGCACAAAATAATGTAAAATAATAAATTGCCGAGAGTGAATTATTTCAAATTTTTCATCCGGAAAGTTTTTGGCGAGAAATAGATATTTACTAAGACACAGATCTTGCCAACAGAAGACCATTGCATTTGAACACATGGGGAAGAATAAATATAGATGAAAAGAAATAATGAAGACCAGACCGAAAGTGAATTATTTCAAATTTTTCATCCGGGAAGTTTTTGGCGGAAAATAGATATTTGCTAAGACACAGATCTTGCCAACAGAAGACCGTTGCATTGGAATACATGGGGAAGTTTAAATTAAGATGATGAGAAACCCTGAAAACTAGACCGAAAGGGAATTATTTCAAATTTATTTTTCATCCGGGAAGATTTTGGCGAGAGATAGGCATTCGCAAAAACTCAGATCTTGCCAATAGAAGACCGTTGAATTGGAATACATGGGGAAGTATAAATTTAGATGAAAGGAAATCATGAAGATCAGACCAAAAATGTGTTATTTCAAATTTTTCATCCGTGAAATTTTTGGCGAGTAATAGATATTCGCTAAAACACGGATCTTGCCAACAGAAGACCGTTGCATTGGAATACATGGGGAAGTTTAAATTTAGATGAAAAGAAAGTATGAAGAAAAGACCGAAAGTGAATTATTTCAAATTTTTCATCCGGGAAGTTTTTGGCGAGAGATAGATATTCTTAAAGACACAGATCTTGCCAACAGAAGACCGTTGCATTGGAATACATGGGAAACTTTAAATGTAGATGAAGAGAAATTATGAAGACCAGACCGAAAGTGAATTATATCAAATTTTTCATCCGGGAAGTTTGTGGCGAGAGATAGAAATTGGCTAAGACACAGATCTTGCCAACGGAAGCGGTTGCATTGGAATACATGGGAAAATTAAAATTTAGATGAAAAGATATCATGAAGAGCAGGCCGAAAGCGAATTATTTCACATTTTCATCCGGGAAATATTTGACGAGATATAGAAATTAGCTTAGACACAGAACTTTTCATAAGTTGTCAACGATAAGTTGGAAATTTCTAATATTTTTGGATAAAATTTTGGACAAAATTTGTCTAAGGACCATTTGAGCCAGTTTTTGAAAATTTTCTTATTTTTTTAAATTTTCCAATAAGTTTAAAGGTGAGTTATTTTAAACAAATTATGAAAATGTTTTTTTTTTTAAATAGCACAAATTTTTCTTTTCAAAATTTCAAAATTTGAGCCAATGGCTATTAGCTATAACCTTATCGTACAAGAGGAAATAGAGGTTTTAATATTTTTATGTTTCCACAGGAAGTTAGGATGCTGCACATTGAACACGAACATTTTGGTACATCTCAACGCGGCTGCAGGTTTCCGACATAATATGAGACCAAATTTAACAGCAAAAACTACTTTTAAATACTTTGAGTAATGAAAAACAACGTGAAATTATCAAGTTTTCAATTAATTTTACTCCCTTCCTAAAAAAAAAGTTGCGAGATATGTCAAATTTTTGTCCAAACGTCAAAAGAAAAAACAAAGCCCAAAAACGTCATTTTGAAAAAAAATGAATTCAAAAGCCGTTTTATCTCTTATGGGTATAATTCTAAAATCCATAACTTCTAGGGAGGGAACAATTATATCAAAATGTTCAGAAAAGATAGCACTTTAACATATAAAAAAATTTAAATTTTGAAAACTTTGAAGATTTAACAGTCCTGAGACCCCTTAAGGAATTTTTTTCACTAGATGTTTCCATAATTTTATCCACCCTCTGTAAAAGTACCATTCTGCGCTTTTTAATTGAATGAAACTCTAAAAACAAGATTTCAGACCACTAAGTAAAGTTGAAAACAGTACACAAAAATTCTGTAAACTTCAGTTTAGATTATTAATTTTGACTGTCAAAATCGTTCTAAAATTAATTACTACGCATATCTTCTAACATATTTCTTAAAATTTAGAAAAAATGTTTTTGAAGGTGAAATTTTTATTCATTCATAATTTGAAACATCAAGGGTTAAAAATTGAGGCAGCATAGCGCCGTCTATTCGTGATATATTTTAACATTTTTTTATAATTCCCCAAACAAAGTTTATGGGCATCCTTAGCCTTTTCTAGATATATTCTTAAAACATAATTTATTATTTCATTCTTATAGTTATTATAATTAATTAATTTCTAAATTTAAATCTGAGATGTCCGTCTTGGGATCACTTGCATTATAATTAACATTTAAAATTAATGTTCCATAATATTTTTAAATAGAAAGTACTTGTAGGGTACTATTTTAATTCTTGACAAGAAAACATGTCTCAAACGGTCTCAAACAGACAAAATATGCTTAACCAATATCTACTGTTGATTTATCTTTTGCTAAATGAGCAAATAATCTCTATTTGCTCTGAAAATAACATTTTCGCTCAAATTAATTTGTTTTCCATATTTATCTTTATAGCATAATCAAAAGAACTCTTTTTCTTTTCTCAATAAAGAAAGATTTGACCTTTCACATTAAATATAGGTTTAAAGAGTAGTTATGTAATGTCAAATGTGTGAATGCGAAATTTTCTCATTTGCCTCTATAGAAAGAAATGTAGAGCATTAAAAATTAAATTTCTTACGTTCAATTTATACATGCTTCAAATTATACAGTTTTATTTTAATACATGGAAATTATTCCAGAGAGAAACAATCGCCTTGCATACAATATTTCAAATGAAAAACAAATTTCAAAGTGATTGCTTAAAAGGCGCAAAGGCCAACATAGTGAAAAAGATTCCAAGCCGGGACTCGAACCCGGGCCATCAGTATAGCGCACTGACGTTCTACCGACTAAACCACTTGGAACGATACCTAGCTCGGAAAATTTCTCACTATTATATGTTGGCAAGGCTACAAACGTAGCAAAAGATGGAATATTTATCGTGAGCCACCGACCTGGGACGAGCACGAAACATAATTAAATCCAGCATCGATAGAAACTATTTTAATACATGGAAATTATTCCAGAGAGAAACATGTTGGCCTTTGCGCCTTTTAAGCAATCACTTTGAAATTTGTTTTTCATTTGAAATATTGTATGCAAGGCGAATGTTTCTCTCTGGAATAATTTCCATGTATTAAAATAGTTTCTATCGATGCTGGATTTAATTATGTTTCGTGCTCGCCCCAGGTCGGTGGCTCACGATAAATATTCCATCTTGTGCTACGTTTGTAGCCTTGCCAACATATAATAGTGAGAAATTTTCCGAGTTGGGTATCGTTCCAAATGGTTTAGTCGGTAGAACGTCAGTGCGCTATACTGATGGCCCGGGTTCGAGTCCCGGCTTGGAATCTTTCTCACTATGTTGGCCTTTGCGCCTTTTAAGCATTCACTTTGAAATTTTCATTTGAAGTATAGAGTTTTATTCTAAATGATCTACGGTATTTAAACATGTTAGAATAAAGTCACTAATTTCAAATGCTAAAAGCTGTAAGTTAAAACTTTAAGACCAGTAAAAATACGTTTATTTCGATTGTTTACATGTTTCGACTCACCCGAGTCATTTTCAAAACAAATAAATAAAACTATTCTAAAATAGCACGGGGTATGAAACGTCATCATTCAAATTTCCTCGTATTCTTTCATATTATTATCTCATTCATAATTTGAAACATCAAGGATTAAAAATTGAGACAGCATAGCGCCGTCTATTCGTTATATATTTTAATATTTTTTTTATAATTCCCGAAACAAAGTTTATGGGCATCCTTAGCCTTCTCTAGATATATTCTTAAAACATAATTTATTATTTCATCTTTATAGTTATTATAATTAATGAGTTTCTAAATTTAAACTTTGAGATGCCCGTCTTGGGATCACTTGCATTATAATTAACATTTAAAATTAATATGTTCCATAATATTTTTAAATAGAAAGTAGTTGGAGGGTATTATTTTAATTCTTGACAAGAAAACATGTCTCAAACGTTCTCAAACAGACAAAATATGCTTAACCTATATCTACTGTTGATTTATCTTCTGCTAAATGAGCAAATAATCTCTATTTGCTTTGAAAATAACGTTTTGGCTCAAATGAATTTGTTTTCCATATTTATCTTTATAGCATAACCAAAAGAACTCTTTTTCTTTTCTCAATAAAGAAAGATTTGACCTTTAACATTAAATATAGGTTTAAAGAGCAGTTATGTAATATCAAATGTGTGAATGCAAAATTCTCTCATCCGCCTCCATGGAAGGAAAGAAATGTAGAGTATCAAAAATTAAATTTCTAACATTCAATTTGTACGTGCTTCAAATTATACAGGGCTATTCTAAATCAATATTTCTCAAACTCTTTTACTTCACGGCGCACAAAAACCTAGCATTAAACTTGTGCGGCACACTAAAAATATGGCGACTTAACCCTTTAGTGCGCAGCTTTGCATATATGCAAACAACCGTGTTTTGAATTTAATAGATTTTTCTTATTAGTATATACAGTATGACTTCAAAAATCCGGCATTCAGAAATCCGGCAACTTCAAAAATCCGGTATCAAAACCGTCTTTTCCCTTCCTTTTTCCTTTTACACTTTCAAGTTATGGAAGAAAAATAGAATTTCTTTTGTATTAAAAACTTCAAGATAGGAAGTGAAAAGGCAAAAAAAGAATGTCTGACTTTTTTTTTTTTTTTTTTTTTTTTGTCAGAGGCGATTATTTTCTGGGAGCTGCACCATTGCTTAGCAACAGAAACAACTTTGGTGAATGCATGGCGCAATATATGGCCAGAACGAATTTTCGGCAACGGCGACATGATGAGGAAAATTTTCAGGTTTCCAACATTTCGATTGAAAAGGCCGCAATTTATAAGCTGATTGATCACGCAAAATCTGAAAATGCATTAAGTGTAAAAAAAAATAAAATAATAAAAAAAAGAATATAGATGATGGTAAAAACATACATAATAATCACTTATAAACAGATTAAGTTAAATAATGCTATAAATAGTGATAGAATATCTTTATTAAGATTGACGATCGTTTCATCGCACAAACGGCGACATTTTCAAAATCATTCCCGATAGAAAATATTTTCACATAATTTAAAAACAATAAACATATTAAATGTTTACTATGTTGCGCGACGAAACCATCGTCAATCTTAATAAAAAATATTCTATCACTTTTATAGCATTATTTAACTTAATCTATAGATGACTGGGTAAGCATTAACGAAAATGCATCAACAACGAACAATTGAACGAGCAGCGAGATCGCAGGCGCTGTGCTAAATAGAACAGCCGATAATGCTATTAGCAGCTCAGAAGATGAGGATGGATGACTAGCAGAAGAAAATGTGTCACTAGAAAAATGCGTAGATTTAACTGGATGCTTTAGCTTTATTTAATGTATGCTTTAGAGAAACAAGATTTTATTTCCAAAATAGACAATCTTCATTTGTATAAAATACAAAAAAAAAAAAAAATAAATAAATAAATAAAAATAATAAAAAAAAAACTTGTTAAAGAACGGCCAAAAAAAATTTAGCAAACAAAGTTGACATCGATGTTTCTGAAATTATAAGAGAAGAAATAATTTCACTCTTTATCAGATTTTTTTTTTTTCTGTAACATAGAAAATATCAGTTAAAATAAGTTTTTTTTATATTTAATTTTCTCTTTCCTTAAATAATATATCCCTTAATAATGAATTAAATTATGGCTAAAGCCACCATTAAAAATATACTACTACTTTTGATATTCTTTCAAAAATTCGGAATTTTCAAAAATCCGGCATAGTCTCGGTCCCGATGATGCCGGATTTTTGAAGCTATACTGTACCTAATTTACACCAGAAAATTAAAATAACAATATTTACTTTAATTAATAACAGACACTCTGTATTTAAATAAAGCGAAATTAACCATTGAAACTTTCTGGTGTAAAGTCAGATTCTCTGAACTACGTAGTTTCGAGAACGCATTCTGTCATGGGAATTAAAGAATTAAAAGTTAGGTTTTATAAAATATATAATTATATAAAATAAGGTATTTGGAGACATACTTATTAAAATTTTTACTAATTTTCAATATTTTAGCATAAAACAGCCACAGGGCAGCAGTTTTTACTTGTATTGCAGATGTCCAACAGAAGTAAAGATTGACGTATTATACACTGGTGTGCAAAAATTAAGGAAAATTCACAAAATGCTAATTTTCAAATATGCAAACACTCAAAAGGAAATAATATAATTCGAGTAATTACTATCTCTACAACACAGCTAGTCCATATAACATCTTATTCATGTCAGACATGGTCACAAGTGTCACAGTCACAACGGTGAAGCACAAAAATAGGAAATTCCATACATCTCATTATGAGTCTCAAATGATCACTATATGCGACTGCACTGAGACGTCACTGTGACTGCTGCTTTGTGATGAGTCACCATATGACTTTACAATGTAGTTAGATTGTGACTCTCATGTGACTGTCATTTGTAGACTCAATTTCAAAGTCATCGTGAACGCTGCATTGTGATAAGTTACCAAATAATGTCACATTAAAGTCACATGATGACTTTCAGGTGACAGAGAGACTACTGTGAAGTCACCATTGTGCTCTTTTGGGAAAAGTCTCCATGTGACTATAATATGATATTATTTGGTGACTTATCATAATGCAACGTTCATGATGACTATGAAATTGAGTCTAAAAACGACAGTCACATGATAATCACAATTTAACTACATTGTAAAGTCACCTGTTGACTCTTCACAAAACAGCAGTCACATTGACTTCTCAGATGAGTCACATATAGTGATCATTTGAAACTCATATTGAGATGTACAGAATTTCCTATTTTTTTTTGCTTCACCGTAGTGACTGTGACACTTGTGACCATGTGTGACATGAATGAGATGTTATATGGGCTAGATGTGTTGCAGAGATAATAATTACTCGAATTATATTATTTCCTTTTGAGTGTTTGCGTATTTGAAAATTAGCATTTTGTGACTTTTCCTTGATTTTTGATAACCAGTGTATGAAAAATTATGTTTCATTTTTTCATTATTTTTCCTGTGTAGTAAACCTTTCAGAGAATCATATATATTTTTTCGAAAGAAAACAAAAAATCGTGCATTTAAGGCTTAAAAAAAAAGAAGGATTATCTATATCTATCATTACATAAGAAATGATTACATATAATTTTTAATTTATTTTTTATCTCAATCAAAATAGACCATCCGAACCGAATAAAAGAAAAGAAAATTAGCTTAAATAAAATTCATATATCACTTTTTTATACACTTCTCTTTAATATGCTTTAACATTTATAAGCAGATGAAACAGCGTTCTAAGCTCTATTTTAGCACTAGTTTCGGTTACATTCAGCAGACCATCAGCAGCTCAAATAAACATGGCATTTTACCATATACAGGGTGTATCTAAACTCTTGGACAAAACTTTAAGGGGTGATAGTACACATCAAGACAAACAATATTAAATAGGAAACTAAGGGTTCCAAACGTCTTACGAAGGAGATAGGCACCTTTAAAGTTTACGGTGCAAAATTTCAAATGATTATAAAAAATGGAAAAATTGGTCGATTCGTTTGCGGTTTTCACTAAAACTATCCTTTATATCAGTATTTTCTTGAAAATAAATTTTAAAGATACAGTTCAAAAAATGCCGATAGAGGGCACTTTAGACTTTGGAGTAACCAACATCTATTTTTTACCGTTATTTTTTGTATCTCATTATATGCTTTCAAAAGCTTAGACTTAAATTTTGAGCTCAAAATCTGAATCGGTGGGAGTGGTTAAGTAATAGCAGTAAGGCAATAGCAGCACTAAATTACTTTCATAAAAGGCGCACAAACTTAAATTGATATTACACGCTACAAAATAAACATAAATTATCTAATTGAAAACCAAAACATAATGCGGTAGATCTTAAAAAGATATATCTTAATTGTTCCGTGTAAAGATGTATCGTGAAAACATTAAAATCACAAAGTTGTGAAATGGATATGAAAAAATATACCGTAAACTGAATCTGTATTTCTTTATGGAATGAAACGTAGAATCTAACAAATATTACCTTTTTGAACCCAATTTTGTTATATTAAGAATCAAAAGGCGATATCATGGGCTTATTCATCTTTATGCCTATGCAATCTTGTACTATAATACGAGCAAAAATTGTGTCTGTATGTAAATTTTATCTTAAAATCGGCTCTAACGATTGTGACTATATTTTGTATTTTACCATTTTCGGGCTCGAGCAGACCATTGGGCTAGGTCACATGCTCGAGAAAATTCGATTAGTGGGTCATAATGGGTCAGGGTCAAGCTAATTATATCTAAAAAACGGTTCAATCGATTTTGACTAAATTTTATATCCAACCGTTTTGGGGCACGAAAAAACTATTTGGCTGCCTCACATGTTCGAGAAATTTCGATTAATGGGTCATTTTTGGGTCACTACAGGTCAAACTAATTTTAATATAAAAAACGGCTCTAACGATTTTGACTAAATTTTGTAATCTACTAATTTGGATTACGAGAAGACTAATGGGCTAAGTCACATGTTAGAGAAAATTCCATTAGTGGGTCATTTTTGAGTCATGCTAAGTTTATCTAGAAAACAGCCGTAACGATTTTGGCGAAATTTTGCTTTCTATCATTTTCGGGCACGAGAATACCATTGGGCTAGGTCCCATGTCCAAGATAATTTGATTAGTGGGTCATTTTGGGTCACAATGGGTTAGGTGTCAAGCTAACTGAATCTAAAAAAGGCTCAAGACATTTTGACAAAATTTTGTAATATTTATTTACTTCTTGACATGAGGTGATCATTGGGCTAAGTCAAATGTTCGATAAAATTCGATTTGTGGGTCATTTTGTGGGTCATCAGTTTGGCTCACTGTGGGTCAAGCTAATTGTATCTAAAAACGAAGCAAAGGATTTTGACAAAACTTTGTATTATACCGTTTCTGGACATGAAAAGACTATTGGGCTAAGTCACATGTTCCAAAAAATTTGGTTTGTGGATCATTTTTGGGTGACTGTGGGTCAAACTAATTATATCTAAAAATTACTCAAACGATTTTGACAAAATTTTCTATTATATCATTTCTCGGCATGAGAAGACGTTTGGACTAAGTCACATGTTCGAGAAAATTCGATTACTGGGTCATTATTGGGTCACTGTGTGTCAAGCTAATTGTATCTAAAAAACGACTCTAACATTTGGACAAAATTTTGTATTATTTTGTATTATATCGTTTCTGAGCATGAGAAGACCATTGGGCTAAGTCACATGCTCGAAAAATTTCGATTTGTGGGTCATTTTTGGGTCACTGTGGGTCAAGATAATTGTATTTAAAAAACGACTCAAACGATTTTGACAAAAGTTTCCATTATTCCGTTTCCGGGCATGAAAAGACCATTGGGTTAAGTCCCATGTTAAGAAAATTCGATTAGTGGGTCATTTCTGGGTCACTGTGAGTCAAGCTAATTGTATCTAAAAAACGGCTCAGAATATTTTGACAAATTTTTTTTATTACATCGTTTCCCAGCACGAGAAGACCATTGGGATAGGTCATATGTTCGATAAATTTAGATTAGTGGGTCACTTTGGGATTACCGTGGGTCAAGTTAATTCGATCTATAAAACAACTTTAACGATTTTGACTAAATTTTGTATTCTATCATTTTCGGGTTCGAGAAAAGTATTGGTTAGTTAGCATTTTCGAAAAAAATTGGTAAGGTCATTTGGAGTCACTATGTCTCAGGATCATGCCAGTTGTATCTAAACAGCAAGATTGATACAGTGAGAATAAAATAACGAATTGAACACAAGGCTAATTTTGACCGAACTTAGCTCGGTCATCCCTGCTAGTATTGTTTATGTCTGGCATTTCCTTAATTTAATTTTTTGTACTTACATAAGAGTAAAAAAGTACGATTTGGTAATTTTTTTAAAGTTTCTAAGCTATTTTGAAGATGAAGGAAATAAATGGCAATTTCCAAACGTGAGCAATTCGACTTTGATATGTGACGTCACATCAGGCATCAATATCACACATGTTTTTTAGTTCCTTTGATTTTTATAACGTTTTTAATTTTCTCAAAATTGACAATTTTTCAGTTTTTACAACGAATTTAAGATTAACCATGGTGTTACCTAATTATAATTGCTAAATAAATATGAAGATAATTTTCTAGAGCTTACAATATTATGTAAATTTTTAATGAATATTAAATCGTTTTTAAGATAAGGAACTTGAAACTTGCAACTCTGAACGACTGCGTATCTGCCATTGTTTGTCACAAGTTTTTTAATCGTCCAAAACTGCCAAAATATTTCAATTTTTCCAGGATATTTTGCATAGCTTTATTTTAAAATGAATTGAATCAGCGTACAAAATTTTATTTAAATAGGTTACTATGTGGTCACGATTTTTTTTTCCTTTTGTACGGAATAACCCTATCGGTATTTACAGCCACTATAAATGAGTATTTTCTGATTGAATAAAATACCAGCTATAATATTATAAAAGAAATTATATTACTAGAGTAAAACACTGCTAAAAAAAATTTGTAAACTCCGATTTAGCTGATTAATTTGATTGGCAAAATATTTCAAAATTAATGATTGCACAAATCGTCCAACTTATTTGTAAAGATACAGGAAAAATATTTTCGAAGGAGAGAATTTCATTAAATCATAAATTGAGACTTAAAGAGTTAAAGTTAAGGCGACACAGCGCCCTATATTGACGAAAGTTTGTACTATTTTTGATATTTTTCTAAACAATATTTGTGAGAATCCTTATCATTCACTCAATTGATTCATAACATATCATTTATTATTTCATTCAGATAATTATTTTAGTTAACAAATTTCTCTATTTAAAAATTTCGACGCCCTTCTTGGGACTGTTTGTAGAATCTTTAAGATTTAAAATTAGTCAATATCTGTCACATAATATTTTTCACATTGGAAGTACTTGAAAGATGCATTTTAATTCCAGACAAAAGAATATGTCTCAATAATTCTCAAGGAAATTTAATATGTTTAACCTGTATCTACTGTTGATTTATAGTCTGCTAAATGAACAAATAATCTCTATTTGCTCTAAAAATAACTTTCTGGTACAAATGAATTTATTTTCCATATTTATCTTTACAGTATAGTGAAAAGAACTTTTTCCCTTTTACAATAAAAAATATTTGACCTTTAGCAAATAAAGACTTAAAGAATAGTTACGCATTGTTAAATGTGTGAATGCAGCTCCACAGAAAATAATCTAGAGTTTTAAAAATTTAATTTTTCACGTTTATTTTTTACAGGCTTCAAATTATATTTTATAAGTTAAATCATATTATCGGATACTTACTAGAAATTCAAAGATATGAGAATTAATTTTAAAATTGTATTCTTATTTTTTACGTATTATGTTTTGCTAAGGGTGTACTTTTGATTATAATTTAAATTTCAACTAATTTTTTAAAGTTACATTTTGTGATAAAAAGGTTTTAATGATTTTTCCTTGCATTTGACGTCGCTTCTTTTAAGCATGACTTCTTTTAATTACTTGTTCTAGAGAAAAATATAAACGTGTTATGCATAGAAATACTTTGCGTAACAAATAGGAGGATATTTTAACATCTACACTTTAAAATAAACATTTCTTTATTCTTATGAATAGTGAAGGTTTCCAAGCCTAACATTAAAGCGTTAAGTCAAAGGTAATTATGGAATAAGTTCGTGGGAGTTTTTTATTTATCAGATAAATCTATACCATAAATAAACAAGTAAGAAAAATCATGCGTACAGCATGGATTATGAAACACTTTCCAACACTCCCTGAAAGCTTTAACGAAACTTCCTTACTTGGGGAAATAAGGTAAATAAGATAACTAAGTAAACATTTAAAAATCTGACTTCAGTAGTTACCGCCCATAGCCAAATATGTATTCCAACTCTTTTGAACAGCCCTAAATTCGATCTGTATGTTGATATATAAATTATATAATGGGAAAATTTAGTTTAAAAAGAAAATGCATAACAGGTTGAAATTCATCTTTCAGCAATTTATACTAATAGATGGAAACATACTTGAATACTTTTGAACAGCCTGTATTTTACCTAGTACCTTTATTACATGCCACTATTTAGCTAAAATTTAATTCAAACTAAAACACGCTTAAAACTACTGAAATTACATTTCCAGAAATTATCACCCATATATGGCCATGTATCCAAATCTTTGCGTGGACCTGTATATCATTTTGTCTATATTCTAAAATATTTCTTAGTACACTAAATTCAGTTCAGCGAAAAGTGCATAACTCCTTTAAAAACCCACCTTTAAGCAATTTATGCTCATACTCAGTAACCTTTACGAATTCAGTTCTGTAGCTCTGTATATGAACTATAGCATTTATACGCACTTTATAGTATGCATAAATATAGTAAAAAGTAGGTAAGTGTGATCACAGATCGCACAGAGGGTTTCGTTTAATATTCCTTCCAAAACACTTTATCCTTTTTAAAAATCTGTTAGTTCCACATTTCGCAACCAGGGGCGCACTCTATTCTAACCAAAGCTCCATCCGAACGAAACACCGTTTTATATACTATCCGTAGATATATTAATCGAGGGGATTGGGCCGATAGCACCCGAGATAAGTAGGCGGTAAAAAGTGGAACTAAAATATGTATGGCTATGGGGCATAATATGAAAGGATGGTCAAAGGGGTGTCGGCAAATGTTGGAAAAGTGCTCCCCGGGTGAAAAGGGCGGAGATTAGAAAAATTGCTTAAAATACACAAGTTAGAGCTCGAAAGAGTAAATAATATAAGACATTTGAAAATTTTATGATTTGTCGTGTAGTCTGAGGTATTCAGCTATACGTATGCAAAAATTCATTAGTCCAACTTAATTAGGGGCTCTCTTAGAAAGAATTGATTAAAATACATCTGTGGTAGCTCAAAGGGTTAAACGTAGGACTTTTTCAAGATTTTATGATTTCTCGACTGGCGTCAGGTGTTCTGCTGTAAGAATGCAAAATTTCAAATCTCCAATTTAATAAGGGGCTCAGTTAGAAAGAATTGCTTAAAATACGCATGTGGGAGCACAAAGGATTAAATGTACGATTTTTTTTCAAAATTTTATCATTTGTCGTTTGATGTGAGGTGTTCAGCTATAACTATGCCAAATTTCACGCCTCCAACCTAATTAGGGGCTCACTTAGAAAGAAATGTTTAAAATACACATGTGGGAGCCCAAAGGGTTAAATATACGACTTTTTCAAACTTTTATGGTTTGTCATTTGATTTGAGGTGTTCAGCTATAAGTATGCAAAATTTCACGCCTTCAACGTAATTAGGGCTCACTTAATAAGAATTGTTTAAAATAAACATGTTTGATCCCAAAGGGTTAAATGTAAGATTTTTTTTTAATTTTATGATTTGTTGTTTGATGTGAGGTGTTCAGCTATAAATATGCCAAATTTCACGCCTCCAACCTAATTAGGGACTCACTTAGAAAGAAATGTTTAAAACACACATGTGGGAGCCCAAAGGGTTAAATACACGACTTTTTCAAACTTTTATGGTTTGTCATTTGATGTGAGGTGTTCAGCTATAAGTATGCAAAATTTCACGCCTCCAACGTAATTAGGGCTCACTTAGTAAGAATTGTTTAAAATAAACATGTTTGATCCCAAAGGGTTAAATGTAAGATTTTTTTTTTTAATTTTATGATTTGTTGTTTGATGTGAGGTGTTCAGCTATAAATATGCAAAATTTCACGCCTCCAACCTAATTAGGGACTCACTTAGAAAGAAATGTTTAAAATACACACGTGGGAGCCAAAAGGGTTAAATATACGATTTTTTCAAACTTTTATGGTTTGTTATTTGCAGTGAGGTATTCAGCTACAAGTATGCAAAATTTCACACCTCCAACCTAATTAGGGCTCACTTAGAAAGAATTGTTTAAAATACGCATGTGGGAGCCCAAAGGATTAAATGTACGACTTTTTCAAAATTTTATGATTTGTCGTTTGATGTGAGGTGTTCAGCTATAAGTATGTAACATTTCACGCCTCCAACCTAATTAGGGCTCACTTAGTAAGAATTGTTTAAAATAAACATGTTTGATCCCAAAGGGTTAAATGTACGATTTTTTTTTTAATTTTATGATTTGCGTTTGATGTGAGAAGTTTAGCTATAACTATGCCAAATTTCACGCCTCCAACTTAATTAGAGGTTTACTTAGAAAGAATTGTTTAAAATACACATGTGGGAGTCCAAAGGGTTAAATGTACTACTTTTTCAAACTTTTGTGGTTTGTAACTTGATGTGAGGTGTTCAGCTATAAGTATGCAAAATTTCACGCCTCCAATCTAATTAGAGCTCACTTAGAAAGAGTTGTTTAAAATACACACGTGGGAGCCCAAATGGTTAAATGTACGACTTTTACTAAATTTTATGATTTGTCGTATGATGTGTGGTGTTCAGCTATAAGTATGCAAAATTTCAAGTCTCCAACATGTATAGTTTCTGAGAACGGGCTCTGTGATAGACGGATAGACGGTCGGACAGACAGACAAACAGAGGAGCGAAACGAATAGGGTTTCGTCAGATGAACGAAACCCTAAAATAGCGCATATCATAATTAAAAATTCATTTCGAGAAATCATTACTAATATACAGTAATTCGGATACAATATAATATCTGAAATCTTTTCAAATACACCGCAAAAAATTTCCCTTATACCATTATGAACGGAATTCTTTTGTGTGGCCCTAAAAATGAACAATAACTATTCTTTGCACCGCATATTCAACAGAATGCATATTTCAGTGGGCTTCATAAATGAATATCAATTTTACTATGTTTGAAAGAGTGTAAAATAATTAAAAATCATTTGAAACGATTTTTTCCCAGTGGCCGTAATGTAACGGAAAACTTTTGACTGCCCCTGTGAATGAACTAAACATGTTACAAACTTCATTTGAAATAGGGAACGTGCTATGGTAAAGGTCTCTAACATCCAAAAATTTCAGAACGATCCGAGCATATTTACGAGAGTTAGAGCGTGGACAGACGGCCAGACGGCCAAACGGACAGACGGACAGACAAACCGAAGTCATAAACACTTTTCAACTTTGTTGGAAAGTGTTAAAAAGAAAAACAAACATCATGCACCAAAGCATAGATTGTGAAACACTTTCCAACACTCGCAAAAATCTTGCACAAAATTTTACCGTTTATAAATGTAAGGAAAATATTTAAGTAAACGTTTTAGAAAACGCATAACATATTTGAAAACAAAATTTCAATAATTACCGCCCACAGCGAGAAAGGTACTCCTCCATTTTCGTGCTGCTCTATATAAGATCTACAATTTAAATACATACTACACAGTATTTTCAAATTAAGTATAGTAAGAAAATGTATAATACAGTTGAAAATTCACCTTCAGTAATTTCTACCCTATTACGGAAATGTACTTGAATTCTTTTGTACATCCCTGTACATCAGAAACAATTTTTTTTACACGCCGCATGTTAAGATGAACTTTAATTTATGCAAAAACACCCTTAAAACTATTAAAATCGCACTTTCAGAAATTATCATCTATAGGCGTACATGAATCCAGTTCTTTGCATAACCTTGTATATAATAACATTTTTTATTTAAAAAAACATAACTTTCTAAATATAGTTGGTCTTGAAAATGCGTAGCTCAATTAAAAAAAAATCCTAAGCAATTCACGCTCATTCTCAGCAATTCTTTCGAATTCTTTTGCGAACCCCTGTATATTATGGTCTATAGCATTTATAAGCACCATACAGTATGCAAAAATTTACTTAAACTCAAAAATGCATACCATAGTTGAAAGCGCATTTTCAGCAATCATCCCTAATAGACAATACTTCGCACACAGTATTGTATCCGAAAACATTTATGTGTCCCTGTAAATTAAATGAAATGCGATGCCCATCATGTTCTAATGTAAGCATATTGTACTAAAAATCACTAACAGATGTCAATTTCATCATGCTGGAAATAGTGCAACATAATTAAAATACGCAGCGGGCAGATTTTTTTTCTTCTGAAAACCATAATAAAAGTGAACTTTTTTATGTGACCTTATAAATGAACGCTAAATGTTTTGCACCCCCTACAAAAAGCATGTTTTAGTGCACCTCATAAATTCATATCAATTTCATTATGTTTGTAACAGAGAAACATCATTAAAATACACCGCAAACGATTTTTCTTCGTGGACTATAATATAATAGGATATTTTTGAATTCCCCTGTACAAGTACTGTGAGTGATAGACGTGACATTTTCTATAGAAGTTATCTTCTAGTGCACCTCAATAATGTGTATGAATTTCGTTATGTTTAAAGTAGTTTAACGTCATTAATATACACTGCAAACAATTTTTCTTCATAGACAATAATATAACGAAATAATTTTGACGAGTGTAAATGAAGTATAAATACTACACACTTAATTTTCAATACCTAACATGCCAGAGTAAACCTCAATAAAATATATCAATTACATGGCAATCCGAGTATATTTAGGCGAGTTACAGTGCGGACAGTCAGACTGTTAGACAGGGGGACAGATGGACAGACAAATCCAATTCATAAGCAATTTTCAACTAGGAAAGTTTTAAAAACATGTGCAAGATAGACCGCGATACTGCAGTACAGACAAACGCCTTATCGAGTTCACGGCTGAAATTCCAGAATTAGTTAAAACTTGATTTGCATATTAAAATGCAATCGGTCTGCCATTTCATATCTTGGTGGAAAACACCTGAAAACTCGATTTTAGTGATTGACTTGTAGTTTACCATTCTGTTTTCTTGAACCGAAAGGTAAGAAAACATGGACGATTGGGAGCAGGAAAACACAATGGTAAACCTACGAGTCAAGCGCTAAAATCGGGTTTTCAGATGTTGTCCACCAAGATATGACTTGGAAGAGTGATTGCGTTTTAATATGCGAATCGAGTTTTAACTAATTCTGTAATTTCAGCCGTGAACTCGATGAGGCGATTGTCTCTGCTGCCGTCTCTCGGTCTATGAGTAATATTGAAGTTATATGTACGATGGCAACGCTTTACCCATATAGGTCTCACCTTTACTGCAATTTGTGTCTTCTTCTAAACATTGCACAATTCCTTTTTTTGTGTTGTTGAATAGGTCAAAATATGTTCTGTTAAATGCCATTTGTTTGAAAATTTATCATAATTAAATGGTTTTTTAAGGTTTAAAAGCTAACTTTGGAGATTTTTTTTAATCGATCTATGTCTCGTGCAACCCAATTACGAAAAATTATCCCGTTTGCACTTAAATCAATATAATATGTTAATCTTTATTTCTGGCTCCTATTTTACAACGATATTAAATCCCCATCAATAAAGAAATAAAATAAAAATATAGGTAATATAAGTAATAGGCAAATGTAACATATATATAATCGAAACCTCTTAAACACAGAAATAATCGAAACCTCTTAAACACAGAAATAATCAAAATAAAAAATTCTACTTTAAATAGCCAAATGTTTGGCGATATTTCTTTGATAATTAACTCCTGGCCTGAGGCTTATAAAAAAGTTTCGTTTAATAAATTAAAAAAATTTCTTTTGAAACCTTATTTTGTATAATCCTGATTCGACAAGTATCCAAATTTTCTTTCGTACAGTCTAAAAATACGTTAATGAATAAAACATACTATTTTATTGCAAAGAGTTACAAAAGGTACCATTAGATTAGAATTATGCAATTTATAAAATAAATAAGAATTACAATTACAAATGTAAACGTACAAAATATTATGTTACATATTACAATTAGGTCTCAAAAAATTTGGATATTGTAATAAATGATTAAATTAATTAAAATATCAGAAATGTGTTAAAAATACACTGTTAGCAAATTATAAAACCACATGTCGAGAACTAAAGAAGGATAATATAAAAATAAGTATGATATGAATTCTCCGTTTTTTCTTATTAACTCAAACAACGTGTCTTTCACTGAAGCTCCGTTTCAGGAATATTGTCCCTTCTCTTACAATTGCACCTTCCAGATCATTCCCAAAAGAAAACTAGTTTATTATTAACACAAATTCTGCAATTTAAATCAATTTAAAAGCTTTGTACTCGGTTAAAATCTTGTCTTTGACTTGGTCATTACACAACAGAACATTTTTCTGTTTAAACCATTCGCGATTAGATTTGCATTCATGACAAGAAGGATTATCCTACTGAAAATCCTCTCAGCACTGCCTAATGGAGGTCTGAACAGTGTGAGATGATTATGTAGCATAGATTGGTATTTTTCATATGTCCCAAGTTATCATATGTCCCGAAGTTCCATATAAATCACACAATTCACCATAAGAAAGCACCACAAAACCATTATGCAACCTCCACTCAATTGTCGACAAAGGCTTACTTTTGATTATTTCCTCAAGTCATGCCAGTTGTGTTTGTAGCCATCTGAGCTGTCAAGGTAAAGTTAAATTTTATAAGAAAATATCGTAACAACATGTATAATAATCACTTATAAAGAGATTAAGCTAAATACTGCTATAAAAGTGATAAAATATCTTTATTTAGATTGAAGAACATTTCATCGCACATTTTCAGCGGTGGTCAATAACCAATGGGCAATTCTCAAAAGGTGGACACTGGACACACGTCATAACTTTAAGCCTTTCAAACATAACTTTAATTATCATTGACTTTATTATTATTATTATTTTTTTTTTTTTTTTTTTTTTTACACTGAGTTTTTAATTCTATTCAGAAACAGAAAATGACATAATTTATTGTAAAAGCTTTGTATAAATATCTTAAAATTTTATTATTTTACGCTAAAGAGGCCAATTTCGGACATTGATAACGTTAACTGCTCCAATGTACCACCAAGAAAAGGAGTTTTAACTTGCTTCCAGGTGGTTCTAATGGTAAACAACGAATGCATAAAGGAAACGGGTGATATTTTGATAATTTCGTTAAGATATGGCAGGCTGATTTATTGCTTTTTTCAAGGTAGAAGGACTTTTCTATAAAGAATTTTTTTGTATTTTGTTATGTCCGAAAGTAACGTACGCGACAAAGCATTTGATTTTATTATTATTATTACTGGATAACAAAAAGTTAATTATACGTATATATATGTATACACATACAATTATAGGGCACATTTACTAAATTCTTAGTATTAAGAATTTTTTAAATACTAAGCGCAACGTCCAAAATCTGTAACGTACGTGCGAAAAAATGTCCAAAATTTGTAACGTACACAACTGCTAATTAAATGCTTTAATAATTAATTTTCCAGAATAGTTGCTGTCTTTTAATGTTTATGTATAATTTTGTAGACATACTATTAAAAATATTAATATATTATATTTATAGACAAAATAGTATACTATTAAAGAAAAATTGGCCTTAAATTTGAAAATTTTAAAAATTACATATTGTTAACGTTTAATGATCCCACCTTTTGAGAATCTCCCCAATAATGACCACAATCAATGATGAATGATTTTGAAAATGTCACCGTATGTACGATGAAACGTTCGTTAATCTAAGTAAGGATATTTTATCACTTTTTATAGCATTATTTATTTTAACCGTCTGAGTGATTTGGGCGTATTTTTCCGTTTCTCAAAAACAACTTTAATGTGTTGTAGACAAAAATATCTTAAACAGAATTGTATTTCAAGATGAGTATCAAATAAAGCAGCATGAAGTGTATTTTAGAAACAAACAGGGAAAGAAAATTTTAATTAATATTATTTTTATAAGCATTTTTATGAAAATGCAGGAAAGCCGAAGACGTTTGGAGAGTTACTAAGAAAATATCATTTGTACCCCTCACCATCAAATGACGTCATTTTAATTCGATTTAAGTCATACCTCTTGATGATATTAATCATTGGTTTTTGCTTTATTTTCCTAAATTTTGCATTAGGTCATTTAAGATTCTTCCGAACATTGCAATATATACCTCTTCCAAATTAAAGTAAAAATTGCTAAATCTGATAAATAAATACATTTAAAAGGCACCTTTATTCAGATCGGCATATGTTTCATCCCTCAAACAGTGACATTTTCAAGATCTTTGTTGATACAAATAGTTTCGCAAAAATTTTAAATACAAGCAAGTGATAAATAAAGACCTGATGTGCAATGAAAAACATGTCCAAACATAAAATAAACTAAAACTGGATATTTGTGAGCGTGAATTATCTTCTACTATTGTTTCTAATCTTGCAGAGTTCTGTATTTGCAGACCATACATTTTTCAAGTACAATACTTATGTTCATTTGTAACATCATATTTTATTTGACATTAAGATTTATGAGCATTATCTGGTTAAATAATAAAATGTCCAAATAATTAATATTTATCAATGAACTAAACGAACAACTAACTAAAAAACGGAAATTCTACTGGCAATCCAGACTCCAGTACTACTTCCGTTTTTTTACGAAAATTTTTACCCATAAATTACAGAAAATTTTCCGTTTTCGGATTAAAAACGGAAATTTTTCTGTAATTTATGGGTAAAAATTCCCGTAAAAAAACGGAAGTAGTACTGGCGTCTGGGTTGCCACTAGTATTTCCGTTTTTTAGTCCTTTTTTTTACAGTGTATTTGTAACTCTCAGGAATTCTAAATTCATGACAACACTGATATTTCAAAACAAACCGTACATTTCACACACACAACACTTTCATTCGCTTTTGAAATCAAAATTCTTCAACTGCAACAAATGACCTACAATTCATTTTAATCGTCGCAATTTTCCGCAATATATGACATTAAAGTTGGTGAGTGTCATCTAATTAAATAACAAAATGTCAAAATAATTAATATTTATCTATAAAACATTATTGTAATTTTCATAAATACTAAATTCATGGCGACACTGACATTCCGAAGAAAACGGTATATTTCACACACATATCACTTTCTTTCAATGGGGATATCAGAATTCCTTCACAATATTTTTACACCAATAACGGACCTACAAATACTTTTCATCGTCACAATTTTCGCAATATGTGACATTAAATTTGGTGAGGATTATATAATTAAATAATAAACTTTCTAAATAATTAATATTTATCAATGAATCATTATAATTTTTATGGATGCTAAATTCATGACAACACTGATATCCCAAAACAAACCGGATAATTCATACACATGACACTTTCATCTTTCATCCATTGGTGAAATCGGAATTCCTTAACTATATTTTTATATCAATTAAGGACGTACAAGTGATTTTCAACGTCACATTTTACGTAATATGTGACATTGAAATGGATGACTATTATCTAATTAAACAAAAAATGCCCAAATAATTAATATTTATCAATGAAACATTATTTCTCATGGATACTAAATTCATCTCAACATATATATAAAAAAAAAAAAAAAAAAAAAAAAAAAAAAAAAAAACGCGGATTTCACACGCATACCATTTTCTTCCAATAATGAAATCAGAATTACCCAACTATTCTTTTACAGCGATGATGGTCTTCAAGTAATTTTCATCGTCACATTTTTCGCAATATGCCACATTGAAGTTGATGATGTCCTTTTAGATTTAAAAAATAATACTTTCTACTAATTAATATTTATTATAGATAATGTATTGTAAATTTCAAGGATTTTTATTAATGACATTGATAAGATAATATTGATAGTTTGAAACGAACATTTTGACACATATAACACTTTCACCCAGTTCCGAAATCAGAATTAATCAAACGATTTGTTTGTAGAAATACAGAATCTTTGATTGGAAGATTAAATTTGCTAGAACCAAAATGTCAATTTTCTGTCATATGTGACTTTAAATCGAATGGTTGTTATTGTTTATTTGAAACAAACAAACAAAAAAAAAAACAAATACTTGGATTGATTAATATTTATTATCCACCTATTTAACACTACAACTACCGATGTTAAATAAGTACGTAGTACCGCACCCGTCAAATTGACGGAGTTTTGATCATGGTTTTCATTGTAACTTTTAACTTGCTTAATGTAAATTAAATAATATAATTTAACAAAAACAATATTTAATATAATAATTCATTAATTATTAACCCTTTTCACTCGAGGCTCAGCTGCGGAGACATAATCTTTCTTTGCAAAATTTGTTTTTGGCACCAGTAATAAAGGAAAATAAAATGTACCTTATTTAATCAGAGCATTTTTGAAATTGTGTACAACAATATTTCTTTTAAAAAAGTTATGCCGGTCGAATAAAATTTGTGCAAGAGACGCCGAGTGCATAGAGTTAATAAAAAAACAAACAAAAAGAGTTTCTATTTGCATTTATAGTATAGCATATTTGATGAGCCACGCCTTCTGGTATTCGGACGGATTGTAGGGTTCCTTTATTAGGGAGTGGCATCGGCTGTCGGAAATCAAGCTGCGCATGACTTAACCATTTAAGCCCTGACCCACACAATTGTGGTGGTGATACTAAAGTAAAGGAGAATGACTATTTCCTGTTTTTGTGAGATTTAAAACCAAATCTGCACATTTATATGAGTTAATTGGCTTCAGATGTTTTGATAAGACACCACTAGGGGGCACTAACTAAAATACAGGGTTAGATTTTCTGCTTTTAAAAATACTATATCATCTGACAGCAATAGACAAAAAGTATGTACTGTCGTAATTTCTTTTAAATATGATTTTTAATGTTTGCTTAGATTTAATTTTTCTTTTCACATACTTTATTCATGATTTTAATTGATTTTGTCTTTGATAAATTTAATTAGATTTGCAAATGTTCAAAAACAAATGACCCACACAATTGTGCGGGTCCGTGTTTTACCATTTCCAAAATGGGTACAATTCCTAATATATAAAATTTTTATTTTTAAGTGATTTTTTTTAAACTTATGTTTTTAACAATTTTTTTTAATTACATTTTTAAACCGGATTAATTTTAAATAGGTCTGTACTATTCATGATTTCTATTTAAAATATTCATGATTTCTATTTAAAATTGATAGTATTAGATATATAATATGCACATGTAACGAACGGTATGTTTCTGCTCTGAGTGATAGATGTCATATATGATTTATAAATTTTATATGAGTTATATGCATTTCACGAGACAGATTTTTAAGTTTGATAAATTCATTCCATTTTGTCGACACAGCAAGTAAGTCACAAGGAATAAATAATAAATTATGGAAAGTTCAGCAAATGCACGACAGATTCCGTAGTGTCTGCTTGAATGTACCAGGAGATCAGGGAAAATTTTCCATAGATGAGCAGACGATTCCCTTTTTTAGGACGTGCTTCAGTAAAGCAGTATATAAAAAACAAACCATACTCTGTTGTAACAGTATCACCTGGGATAGTTTTAAATTTTGTAGTTTATCAGTGGGAAAGTACAGACGTAGTCCACAAGGATCTGGGCTTAGGGCCTGCTGTAGTCCTTACTCTGGTTCAGACCTAGTTTTATATACTTCGGTCGGTATTTCAACAAAATACCGCTGCTGGGAAAACTAAAAAAAGAAATTTGAAGGATCAGGCACAATCCAAACGGAGTGAAGAGCATACCATTTGTCAACTGCTTTTAAGAGGGGTGCAAGCATTGAGCACACTTCAGAAAATGAAATTGTAGTGGTCTGTCCAAAAACAAAAATTGTTTCAAACATATTCATTGTGGCTGATGAAAATTATCCTAATAAACAACAACTTTTTTGCTTAACTTTTATTTTTAGATATTTGCACACGTAATCCTAAACTACACAATTGTGTAGGTACAGCCCAAAAACGCTGCATTAAGCCTGAACCCACACAATTGTGTGGGTCCTCCCTTGGCATAACCTAACATGGGGTATTTTTTTAAATATTTTTTTTCAATCAAATACCGGTAATCAAATATCGGTAAGGGTAAACCACCCAAACTTTAAATTTCTACCAAAAAATCTCCAGGTCTTAAAGGGTTATTGGAAAGCAATTAACCTTCCTACAATACTATTTTCCGAGATTGGACTTTTTACAGATTACACTTTGTACAGATTGCACTTTTCATCAAGAACTTTATCACCGTAGAAGTAAAACTGACAATGATTGCGTCCCGATTACATTTAAGCGTCAGAACGTTCAGTTCTAAACTGAATCGTAATCGGAGCAAAATAAATCCCGTTATAACGGCTGCCGAACACTTTGGATCATTCAGCTTTGAAATTGCCAAAGCAGGGCTGCACAATCGATATTTAATATAATAATTCATTAATTATTAATAAAAAACAAACAAAAATAGTTTGTATTTGCATTTATAGTATAGCATATTTGTTAAGCCACGCCTTCTGGTATAAGCCTCGCCTTCTGGTATTCGGGCGGATTGTAGGGTTCCTTTATTAGTGAGAGACATCGGCTGTCGGAAATCAAGCTGCGCATGACTTAATGGAAAGCAATTAGTCTTCCTACAATACTATTTTCCGATATTGGACTTTTTACAGATTACACTTTTCAACCAAGGACTTTATCACGTTAGAAGTAAAACTGACAATGATTGCGTCCTGATTACATTTAACAGTCAGACCGTTCAGTTCTAAACTGAATCGTAAGCGGAGCAAAATATATCCCGTTATAACGGCTAACGAACACTTTGGATCATTCAACTTTGAAATTGCCAAAGCAGGGCTTGCACAATCAACTATTTTTCTATTCTATTGGCACCACTATTTTAAGAAAATTTTTTTGGTAGTATATTTCTCTTCCACATGTTTTTAAACGGTATATCAAAGATCTTTGTTTTGAAAAGTTGGTGCGAGGTAGAATTAAAAATGTCGCCTGTGGCAGCCCTGCCAAAGCCGTCATTTTGACGGGTCTTGGAATAAATAGGTGTAAGTCATACTGATTATAGAAATTAAAGTGTGTGAGTGGAAACTGAATAGGAATATTTAGCTATTCTTATATTTCATTAAAAAACGTATCATAAAATTCTAGAATAATACATAAATTATGTTAAAATTTTAACTATGAAAATTGAAAACGGTCAAAATGACGGTTTCGGTAGTTCCAGTGTTAATTACAGATTTAACAAATAGTAAATTCAAGACAACACCGTTTTTTTCCCCAAATCCTAAATGTGCATTTCGCACATATAACATTTTACTGTAGTGGTGAAATAGGAATTAACCCAATTATTTACTTCACAGTAACAAATAATCTTTTAAACATTTTTTTTTTTTTTTTTTGTAATGTGTTAAACCACTATAGATGAGTGTTATTTAACCTCTTCACGCTTTTGGCCACTTGAAAGGACGTTTAGTTTTTATATTTATAATTACTGTCAATGTGTCTTATAATAATAAAAAGGAGAAATATTTGATAATAATAAAATAAATAAACATTGTTTAATGTCTGCTACATAAAATTTAAAATTAAAAAATATATTAAGATTCATCAGGCATAAAAGTAAAAGTTACATAAATACATATAAAATTAAAAATGCAAACGTTTCTGAGAGGTTTTAGCCCCTCATCAGTGCAATAACATTCAAATGACTGTTGACCGAAAAAAATAATGTTACTTGTAAAATGGCCTTTGAAGTATGATTTAATTTGCTTCTGCTATCTCCCAACACAGCAGTTAACATAAATTGTTCATTGGCGAAACTAGTCGTACATGCGCCATTCGCCTTGCCGACATAGGCGTAGCGTCGGGGGGGCACGGGGGGGCACGTGCCCCCCAACCTTCTGTACCTAGGGCGCCAGAATAGAAAGCGTAGGGGGCGCCAAATGAAGATTTTTTTGTCTTTACATACAAAAATGTATATGTATACATATCGAATTTGCATAAAAATGTCTCGCAGCCGGAAAATCCAAAAGGAAAACTGAACCAAATGCATTAAAATTTACAAATATATAAAAAGATTCATCTATAATAGAAGACTGCAAATAGGAGAACCACTAACATTTTCCAAGGCCAATAGGTCAGTCCCTACTCCTTTCTTTTGGGTAAAACTGTCCCTCGCCGATAACCGTTTTCCTGGGGGGGCGGGGGGCAGAGTCATGTGCCCCGGACATCAGAACGAAAGGCGAAAAGGGCGCCAAATGAAGATTTTGTTTGAATGTGACTTTTCTGTTGAAAAGATTCCATGAAGGCTACTCTATTCTTTTTGGAGCTTTCTTTTTTCCCGTCTTGCTATGGGCGCGGCGTCAAATGATTGTCCGGGGCAATAAAATCAAACGGGAGAAGGAGTCAGGGTTTGAAACTATGGGGGGGGGGGGCTGATGGGGCATGTGTTCTGGGCGCCTGGCGCAGGGAACGTCAGATTAAAATTTGGTTTGCCTTTTTATACAATATATATATATGCGTGCAAAATTTGTGTAAAAAATATTTTCTACCCGAAAAGTCAAAAAGAAAAGCTTAGTACAGTGCATTAAAAATGTCAAATAGATAAAAAGATTCGCGTACAAAGACAGCAAATGAATAACCCCATTCTTTTTCTTATAATTACTTTTTTACATGCATATCACCATATCTGTCCTTAGAGGAGGCGAGGTAAGGTGACCGGCTGGGACAATCAAAACCAAGCGGTCGAAAATTCACAAAATAAGAAGTAAAAACTTAATAATTTTGTTGTTGTTGTTGTTTTGAGTCAGACATAAATTTGAAAATTAGCATTAAGTTCAGGAAAGTATCTAGACATATCAGCCTATAAATAAGAAGAGTGGTATAAGTGATAATTCCGAAAAACTGATGTAGATAGTACAGGAAGATATTTTACAAAACTGGAATTCATTTTTATACCTACAGTAAATCCTGGTTTTTAGTTCCTAAAACAATGTGACTCATATTACTATGACATTAAAGTGCCCCAATTGTAATAATTTGTAATTCTACAACAACAGGAAAATCTCGAAAAAATGAAATCCGTCTATAATGGAATCGTGTCTTAAATGAAAAAAAACTACATGGTTCCAACAGAAAGAATACCAACAGTTATACCTCCTAAGACGAAAACCTGTATAAAGCGGAATTATTTCCGCTTCCTTTCAATTTTTCCCCCAGGTTTTAATGAATAAATACTTGATAAAGCTGGTTATATATTTCAATATTATGTATTTTATTGTTACACATTTTAAATTTTAAAATAAGTCCACTACTAGAAACTTTCGTAAATTTCTCTTTGTAAATTTACTTTGCAGAGGAAGGCAGGGGGAAGGGGGGCGCCAAAATCGACGTTTTCCCCGGGTGAAAATATAGCTAGTTTCGGCCCTGGAAGGAGTGCACAAAGTAAAATGTTTTAGTAAAGCCTTTTAAAAGAAAAAAAAAAAGAGTATAGCATTAGCATAGCACAGTAAAAAAATCTCTCACAGGGCGCCATCATGGCTAATAAAGTCGCCCCTGCCTTTACCCCCCCCCCCAAAAAAAAATGATTTTGTCTCTTCTTTTTGCCATTTCTAGGCGTTTTGCCACCCTAGGCGGAAATTGTAAAATGCAGCTCTGTTCCTTTTGGTGCAATTATTTTTTGCATTACTTTTGGGGCAATTGTATTTTGCAACCAACCAAATCCAGTCTTAGAGAGAGGAGGCGAGCTTGGGTGGCTGCCCGTAATTAAAAAAAAAAACTCACCCAGGGCGCCATCAGCCGCCCCTGCTTTTACTTTCCCAAATTACGTTTCTCGTCCTTTTGCCATTTCTAGGCTTCTAAAAATTCTATCCATAACAGTGAAAGGACTTTATATGTCCACATTTTATGCTTCTGCTCAAATCAGTGAATAAAGAATAGAGTGATTTCTTCTAATGAGAATGCAAGTTATCCAGAAAATAAGGCCCTAATGTTTCAGTTACGAAGTAACTTGGTTCTTCCACAATAAAAAATATGTACAGCACCTGGAAACATAGCAGTAAAAACTTCTTGCAGATCATACAGGTAACTACTTTCCATCAGGCCTTTCATTTCAAGAGTTTCTTGGAGAGAAGGAAGAAAAGTTTTATTTGAGGGGCAGGGTTAGAAATAGCGTGTGGGATATCGCAAATCCCGCACAAAAAAAGAAAATCCCGCATAATAAAATATTTATTTGGATGGAATCTTCCAAATTTATTTCTTGAACAGACATATGATTCGTATGCTATTTTTTTTTTTAATTTCGTGAAAGCCACGATTTTTTTTCTTCGAGAAATCCACAAAATCAATTCATCAAACGTTCGCTAATTTTGCCATTCGGTAACGAAAAAAAAAAAATCGCCGATATCAACAATTGGCCTTAGAAAAAAAGAAGTTTTCCATCAGTCGCGAAAAAAAAACTTGTAAATTTCGCCTAAAGACTACGGAAAGAAAATCAAAAATTTTGTCAAACTGTCGCGAACAGAAAAAAAATTACACCCGCGAATTTGGTCAAATAGTCGCGCAAAAAATCAAGAATTTCCTCAGTCAGTCGACAAAAGAAAAGATAGTTTAAAAGAATCGCAAATTTCGTCAAAAATCCCTGAAACAAATACCGAATATCATGTTCGTCAACCGGTCGTAGAAAAATTCACGAAATTTGGCAAGGGATCGTGTAAAGAAAATCGTGAATTCCACGAAACAATTGGCGGAAAAAATGCGAATTTTGGTAATTCGTCGGGGGAAAAAATCGCGAATCTCCTTAAACGCCCCTGGAAAAATTTCTTGAACTTTATCAAAGGTTGTGGAAACAAATGGCGATTTTCGTCCTTCGGTCGCGTCCTTCATCACAAATTTCGTCAAAAGAATATACAGAATATTACGAATTTCGTCAAACGATGAAGAGAAAAAAAATGCAAATTTCGTCAAATGGTCGCGCACAAAAAGACGGCAGGTGTAATTCTGGGTTTAAAAAAAAAATCTGGAATTCACAGCAAATTTTCTAAAAAGTTACAGCAGAGGGAAGGAAAGGGGTGGAAATTGCCTCCCGGCGCCACTCATGTGTTTTTTCCGCAATCCTTTGACAAAATTCGTATTTCCCGCGATCCTTTGATAAAATTTGCGATCCCTTTGTGGAATTTGTATTTTTCTCGCGATCCCTAGACGAAGTTTGCGTTTTTTGCGATCCCTCGAAGAAATTCGCGTTTTTTGCGATCCCTTGAAAAAATTCGCTTTTTCTGCGATCTTTTAAAGAAATTGGCGATTTTTTTCTGTGAACGTTTGTCGAAATTGATTTTTACGGCGATCATTTGCCGAAATTCGCGATATTTTATTTTCCCGAATTTTTAAAATTTTCGGAACCGGATGCCTTAAATTTTCGAAAAATTCAGAACAGAATCATCCCTGAGAAGACACGAATTTGATCAAATATTCGCGTAAATAATCGAGAATTTAAACAAATGATTGCACAAAAAATCAAGGATTTCGTAAGTTGGTTTTGAAAAGAAAATCACGAATTTCGATAAACTATCGTGGGAAAGAATCGCGAATTTCGTCAAATGATATCTGAAACAAACAGCGAATACCATCAATCGATCACGGAAAATATATATATCGCGAATTTCGACAAGTGGTGGAGGAAAAAAAATCAATTTCGTCAATCTGTAGTAGAAAAAGCTGCAAAATTTGGGAAAGGATCGCGGAAAAAATCGCAAAATCTCCTTCAACGATAGTATAAAAAGATCTCGGAAATAAATAGTTATTTTCGTCAATGGTTTAGGGGGGGGGGGGGGGGAGATCCCGAATTTTGGAATTCGTCGCGGAAAAAATCGCGAATCTCCTGAAACAACCGTTGAAAAAGTGCGTTTGGGAAGTTGACTTTACAGGCGCTTTGAAGAAAAAGACCGAATATTTTCAGTAAAAATAGTCGCTGAATCCGAAAAAAGTCGCCTACTGCTTTCTTGAAATAGTCACTTTTTAAAAGTTTTCGCCCTAAAATAGCCGCCATATCCGCCGGATGCTGAAAATAGTCGCTAGTTATAGCATTTTAGTAGCAAGTGGCAGCCCTGCAATTGCATGTTAAGAAAAATTGGAATTTTTGAGAAATTGAGTCGGGCCGGACCAGGCCTGAATTAAGTGATTTTTTTTTTATGGGCCGAGCTTGTTTTCACTGATTTTTTCACGAACCGGGACTGACCATAAACTGTGAAAATATAAACGGGCCGGGCTCGGGTGGAACTTTTAATTTTCACCCCGGCCTGGAAACTGTGGCCCGTGCAGACCTCTAGTGTTCCCCCCAGGGCCGTGCAAAGAGGGGGCTAAAGGAGCGGTCGCCGCAGGCGCAAAATTTATGCTTCGAACCACGGTTTTATTTGTTTATTTATTCAGTTTTTGTCCGCCGATCATTTTCAGGGGAATTTCTTTTCTCTTTCTTGATCCTTTTTTTTCCTGTCGCAAAACATCATGAACTCTCTAACAAATAATTGCAATTTCCTCATATGTTATTTAGTTGGTCTGAATTTCTAAATTAAAATTAAACATTTTAAAGTTCCAAAATAAACGCGAAATATTTATTCATATTATAAATATTATAGAATTTATTTATGTTTCTGCACTTTATCAATTTTATTACACTCATTACAAAGAGAAAGATTTTTTTTATTGGGGGGGGGGGCGCAAAATTGTAAATTCGTTAAGGGCGCACTTCTCACGGCTTTGGTGCCCCCCCCAAAATTTCTGGTCACGCTACGCCTATGCTTGCCGAGCATAAACGTGCCTACAAATCCGGAATCCCGTAGTCTAAACTTGTACATCATTCTTTCGACACCGACCATATCCCAGATTTCGCAAATATGACAGTTATCAGTTCCAGTTTCAATAACGTTAAAAATAGAGATTTTTTGGAAGGTGTGCTCACTCGTAAGCAAATTTCGCCGATTAATGAAACCTGTGCAGTTCCACCTGAATACATAGCATTGCCTTGATATGGTTCTTTATACTTTCTTTAATTTTAACCGTTAGTAATTATAAACTGTAATCATGATATATAGTTTTCGGGTCATTTGAATGTTGTTGCACTGATTAGGGGCTAAAACTTATCCCAAAAAGATTGCATTTTTAATTGTATATATATTTACGTAACTTTTCCTTGTATGTCTGAGGAATTGTAATACAGTAGAACCTCTTTTATCCGAAACTATTTTAACTGAAACTCAGAATTAAACGAAATCGATTTTTAAAGCTTATTTTAATCACATTAACTTGTGCGAAAGCGATTCTTTCCGAACCACGAGTACAGATAAATATTTTGGATCCTTTTTATTAGAATTTCTTTAAATTTAACTTGAGATTTTTACTAGAGTAAACATTTTCATTTTTACCATGCGTACAAAAAGAAAACGCACAACTTTCTAAAGTATAGAAGATATATTTGCTTTCTTAAATATCGAAATAAATTTTCGAATCTTAAATCGTGTAAAATCGACTGAGAGTATTACAAAAAAGCTCAAGAATACGGCATTGTTATTGTTATGAAGAGATATGTTGCAAAAATAAAAAAAAATAAAAAAAATTAAGCAAAAAACTGTGATACTGATGAAGCAATAGTATTAAAAGAACATAGTGATAGAGCTGCAAAGCAAAGGCAATCGAAACTGCAACAAACAAAACTTTGTTTCAAACTCTTTTGAAATATGTAAAAGGTACTTAATTTCAAAATTAAGATTCAGGTAATTCAGTCTTGTTTCTATTTTGTTATTGATTTATTTTTATTAAGCATTAGTTACCATAATAAGAAATAACGCATATTTTTGCCGATACTCTTAAAATTTAACCATTCTCGATTATCCGAAAATTTCAATTTTCCGAAAGATGGTCGGTCCCAATTACGTCGGAAAATCGAGATCCTACTGTATAACCAAAAATTAAAACTGTTTACTAAAAAGGTGCATAAAAATTTATTAAAATACTCCGTTGCATAATGAACTGGCCTTTAAAAACTTAAAAACCATCGATGTTAAAAATCATATGATAACAGAAAAGATATTTCCTGAGATCTTTCGATCGCAAACGCAATCATTTTTAAAGGATACCTTCACTGGAATGTCGCATTCACTAAGCTATTTATGCACTAGTATGGGACAAAGGATCAGTCTATTATTTGCCGGGGGTGTCCATGAAAATTGTTTCTTTTCGATGCTGAAGTGTTAGATAATTTTAAAATATTAAACAAAATATGAGGTATGTCATAGGCTAAAACATCGTCCATACACTATTTTCTTTACTTAAAATCTCCAATGATTCCCTAATTCGCAATGCATAATAATCTGATGTAGGTATAATACCTTTTGCGTTTTCGAAATCTATTTTTAAATTTTGGCGTTGATTTAATCTAGAAATAGTGTATGTAACGATGTTTTATCCTATGACATACCTCATATTTGGTTTAATATTTTAAAATTATCTAACACTTCAGCATCGGAAAGAAACAATTTTCATGGACACCCCCGGCAAATAATAGACTGATCCTTTGTCCCATACTAGTGTATAAATAGTTCAGTGAATGCGACATTCCAGTGAAGGTATCTTTTGAAAATGATCGCGTTTGCGATCGAAAGATCTCAGGAAATATCTTTTCTGTTATCATATGATTTTTAACATCAATGGTTTTTAAGTTTATAAAGACCAGTTCATTATGTAACGGAGTATTTTAATAAATTTTTATGCTCCTTTTTAGTAAACAGTTTTAATTTTTGGTTATTTTAACGCAAGGTGAACTTGTCATTCCACTCTGAACTCATTCTGAGTTCTATGTTTTAAAATCCTACTGTATATTTTTTAATTTGATAATAACTTATTCACTACAGAATCCTTCAAAAAGAGAGGTAAAAAATCTTAGGGTTTTGTTGCACTGATAATGTTATTTCTAATGTACAGTTAGAGATATAAAAAAAGTGTGAAGTAATTTTTCGGTAGTCAGTATTTTTGGATTATTTAAACAAATCGTTAATATTTGATAAAAAAAATAATATTAGATATATTAAATATATTAAGTTTTAATAATTTGTAGATGTAATGAATGAATCGTAAAAAGATGAATAAATCGTAAAAAAAAAGTCATTGTTTTCTCACCATAAAAAAAATCGTCCCTGAAGAGGTTGATTTTAATTAAAATATGAACATGTTCAATTAATTGATATTTCTTCTGATTTAAACACAATTGTTGACAATTGACAATGTTGACAATTCCTGACAATTCGAAACAAATTGTACATTTTCCGCAAATAACGGTTTCAGTCAGTTATAAATCATCAAACGGTTGGTTTATATAAATAAATAAATTTCCGAAGAGATCTTATGTCACATGTCTTGTAAATATTATGAGATTTTAATTGATGAGTGTAATTTAACACTTTGTTTCACCGCGTTGCATATTAGCAACATACTGAAACTAGTTGGATGTGCCAATTCCAAAACTTTCTTCTATCTTATACATCTTAATATTCCAAAAAGTAGTTACACATCTTAATACTTTAATATTATCAGTTCAGTACCATATCAACTGTGATTTTCAACTTAAATTCCTGCTTCAGTCAATTAATTGGACAAAAAACGAGTTCATGATATTTGTTAAAATCAATAGTTTTTCCTTATTCTGTTGTCATCAGCTATTTGCGAATAGTCGGCTTAGCAGGAGCAGGACGCGAGTTCCCGCCGCTGCACGAGCCGCCGATGGACAACCGAACTAAGAAAAATCAAGAAAAGTACACAAAATTCGCTATCAAAGAGCCCTTTTACCGGGCAATATTTCCAAATTCAAGGAGGACCTGTTGGCCAAAGCCAAAAATATGCACAGAAAATTTGGTTCAATTGTATGCATAATTTTAAACAGTTTTCGATGCACAATGAAGAAAGGGGCACAAACATCGCTATTACAGTGATCCCTTCCGGTGGAATATTTTCAAATTCAATGAGAAACTGCAGGCCATAGCCAAGATCAAACACAAAAAATTTGTTTCAATTCTATGAATAACTTCGTACACTTTTCGATGGTACAATGGCAACATACGGACACACGGACTGACGGACAGGCAGACAGACATTTTGAATAAACCTGTTTTGGGGGATCTCTGACCCCTAAAATTGTAAATCCGTCGAAAACCGTAAGTCGAAAAAATTTTCGATTACAATACTTTTTTCTATTGAAGATACAATAAAGTAAAAGCAATCTTACCAGTGTTGGGTACGCTCACAAAATAAACGAACTAATTCAAACTCAAACTCAGTTTCTCAAAAATGAGTCAAGTTCACGTTCAAATTCAAAATTTTTGGAACGAACTCGTTCAACTCAAACTCATCTATGAAAGTGAGCGAAGTTCAGTAAAAACTCTTTTTTTTTTTTTAGAATTATTTTAGATTTTTTTTTAGAATTTTTTAGATTTTTTTTTTTTTAGAAATTTTTGTTTAACTTTACAAAATTTTGTGAACTAATCTTTTGATTATTCGATGTAAGGGTCTTCATGGGCCCGGCACAATTTTCCTTTCTAATACTCGCTCCGAGCCTGGTTTGGGGATTACTTATTTCTAGAGTTTCGGAACGAGATGGGCCGGGACCGGGATTGGATTTATATTCCAACCCAAGCCGGGGGCTTAACTGCATTCTTCTTGAGGTCTGAACTAGCAAAAATTTTCAGTCCCCGTTCCTACCCAGTTCATTTGAAAATCACTGGACCAGCACTACTCTGGCCCATCTAGTAAAAATATCAGTAAAATTTGGACCGGACCATTTGAAAAAAAAATTAAATGCACGCATTTTTAAATCGCTATTATTCCACAATTGACATTCATATAATTATTTTTATTATTCTTTAAGATGGGTAGATGCATTTCTAGGCAATAAAATTAAATTACAGTAAAACCCGAAAAAAAGAACCTGCCTATGACGCAATCCTGTGTTTAACAACCGTCCCCCCCCCCCCCCCCCGCCAAAAAAAAAAAAATTGATCTATGTAAAATGAGGATAACAGTACTTGTGAAAAGAATGTAATGCATTTTAAACAGATGATGAACTTGCTCATAGGGAAACTAGCCTACAACGGATTTTTATTCTTTCCTATGCAATTCCAAACATTTTATTGCATAGAATTTTTAAATTTTCAAATATCCAAACCATAAAATGTGGATTAACGATATTAATGGTAACAGTGATATTTATATATAATCAGATGCATTTCAAAAATAAATACCACAGCTCAGAACACTTTTTTTAAATCCTACACTTCATTAATGATACACTTCATTAAGTGTGTTCTCAAATCCTAAAGGGCAACTTTCTGACATATGTTTTAATTTATTTTTGTTCGAAAATACATGAAACTAGCTGGTATTGTTGTTCAGAAACTATGTAATTGAGCTGTTTTTCCATTTTTTTGCAAACGCAATAGATCTTTCAAAAAATAGTGTCAAATTGGGCGTTTTGAACCGAATTTACGCGCGAAGGAAGAAAGAGCACTCAAAAGCTGGCGAAAAACGTGTTTGTCACGTGATCAAAATCGCTTATAGCTCAATAGATAATTGATTGATCAAAAAAAAAAAAAAAAAAAGAAAAAAAAACAGTTCAATTCCAAATCGCTTCCATGGCCAGGCTTTCCAATTTTATACCGTTCCGTTAAAAAATGAATTTGTAAGTGTGTCAAAACGTTTTGCGCTTGTTGAGCAGAGCAGTTAAGAACAGCCTTTTATGAAATCGTACACTTCATAAATGATATTTATTATGTTAGCCTTTAAAAAATAAGTTTTGCAAACAAAACACTTTTATTAAATAGAAGAACTTTATCAGATGAAACTAAATAAATTAATCTTTGTTTTGTTTAAATTTTATATTTGAGCTAGTGGATTTCATCTTTCGTTTCAAATTGCTATTTTTCATAACAATGTAATACATTTCACAAAAATAACTTTTTGATTTTTCACAAAATATGGTAATAATCCCCCTCCCCCCCCCAAAAAAAAGGGGGGAAAAAAGCTTAATCGAATGCCGTCTATATATCTTTTAAAAATAATTCAAAATTTATTAAATCATAATGTATAATTTCCCATTTATTCAAAATTTATCTTATATATGATGCGTAATTTTTTTTAAATGCCTATGTCAATTTTAAATGTGAAAAACCTTTTTTTAATGGAAAAATCAGTTTACACGTATAAAGAACGCCTATGAAGTAAAACCTTTCATTAATCAATTGTCATCGCGTTATACATTAAAAAATACATGTATAAACTATATTTATACATACAGTTTCTTATTCTAATAAATACATACAACACATTGATGCTAGAAAGGTCAAATATTTAAAAATAATTAAATAAATAAATCATTGTATATTTAAGTATTTGTGATTCATCCCCAAATTTAAAGCTGATAGCATTTTTCTACCGAAAAAAGAAATTGAAAGAAGAGGGAAGATGCTTCCCAACAATTGACAAATTGATTGAAAGCGTATCCACGGTTCTCGTTTCCCAGAATCGTTCCCTGTCCTCTGAATCCTCTGTCCTTTTCAACAACTTTCATCAATAGTTGTTGTTTATGACGGCCAATTATCTACACGAGGGGTATGGGCCCGAAGGGAAGGGAGTGCCCTCCGTGGGGGTCTTTCTAAGGTAACCTAATCCGCATTTACGCAAGGAAATCCAAGGCTTGAAGAAAACCACCTTTCATCAATAGAAAGATTTTTTTATTTATACCATAGTAGTTTACCATAGTATATACGATTAGATAACTGAACTAGCAAGACCAGCAACGTTTTATCTCAAATGATACTTCAAATAAGCCGTAGGCTTTTGGTTTTCTTTTTTTCCATCCTTTTGAAATGGATATAATAAGAAATTCACCAATTACTTATAGTCTGTGCAACAAAGCACAAAAAAGTCTCTGGCGCCTCCTCTTGTAATGGTATTGCTTATATAATTTAACTGAACATGACTTTTTGTCCTAGTGTGGAGTTTTTCCTTTATATGCTTTCTCTATTCTTTTCTCATACTAGTCTGGGACCTGGGACAAAGATACTATCTGTTCCACAAATTCTCCTATTTCTAACCGAAAAATAATACTATTTTATTTTCCGATTGAGGTGTTTATGCGGTCTGGAGAAAATTTCGATCCCAATTATAAGTGTTTGCAGTTATTGGGCTTTTATATTTTCGACTCAGGGCATTATATTTTTTCGTTACGAGTCGGGTTCGGGGTCAGTTTCGGGTCGAGTTGACTATGACTTTTCGGGTTCGGATTGAATTTTAACACTTGTGATTCGGGTTCGGGTTGACCAGATTTTTCAAAAGAATATCCAAAATATTTTTTCATATTAAAAATCTATATACAATAAGATCTTCATAATGGATACTCCCGAAAGCACATATCTAGTTAGCGAACACTTTTGGAATTCCTAATACTTATGTATTTATATGCTTATATCGCTAATTTGGGCATCTCCCAATCTACACACAAGTAACATGTGTATGTGTGTACAAACTATCACAAGTATCAGGGCCGAAACTAAGGGGGGCAGAGAGGGCATGCGCCCCGGGCGCCAGAACAAAGGGGGGCCAAATGAAGGATTATACCCTTGTAATGGATCATTTTCTTCTGATGGACTGGTGGCTTCCATTATTATGAAACAGACATTATAAATGAAGTGTTAGATGAAGATGAAAGAGCAGATGTAAAAAGTTAGAACCCTGATTTTCTAGTCAGAATAGGAAAAAAAATGGCCATAATTTTTTTTTCTCTTTCATCATCGCCAAATATACTTCACTTATAATGGATGTTTCATAATAATGGAAGCCACCAGTCCATCAGAAGAAAAGAACTCGGTTAAAGCGGAGACTCGGTTAAGCGGGACTCTACTGTATATTTCATTCTTAAAATGATCTTTAGAATCTTTTTGTTGGTGTTCAGAGGGGGGGGGGGTGTCATGACCCCCCGTGACCTCTTCCTTGGATCCGCCATTGTGGATGACGTATTACATATTTTATTATGACATAATTTAAATTTTAAAATAAGTCGGCAATTAGAAAATTAGTAAAATTCTCTTTGTATATATACTTTGCGGCAGAGCGGGGGCTCCAAAATCCATGTTTGCCCGGGTACAAAAAAGGCTAGTTTCGACCCTGACAAGTATCATACCGGCTTTTTTGTTGTGCATCAAAAATTAAATGTTGCAACATTTTTCATATTCCGATAGAAGAAAAACATTTTTTAACTGTACCCTAAAGAAGGAATAATCTATGGTCACATTTTTTATAAATTTTATTTCTTATGCAGTAATTTGGATATATACTCATTCATACACTAAAACATATTTATTTTCATCTGAAACACAGTTTTGCTCAAACTTTTTGTGAAAATGCAAACAACCTGACTTCCAAAAGATCTAACCATGACTAGCAAGAGTTATTCTAGGCTACCCATCCAACCGTAAAAAGAATATTATAATCATTAAAACCTGGAAACAGAAATTTATATACAACCTGACCCGATGCAAGGCTCTATTCAATAATCCCGATGTCTTTACTATTCAGAGGCTTTACTATATTTGAATATTAAAACATAAATTTTATGACTATTTGAATATCAAACACCTGTCTTTTTTTTTTTTCTAAAAAGCATAAAACTGCTAGTACAGATACAAATGTAGCTTACTTTTCACAATTGCATTAAAACATAATTTCCTTTCCTTTCATTTCGGATTCGGCACGAGCCGGGCCCAGGCTTAGTCCTATTCTCATTCACGGCAGTCGGACCGGGAATGGACCATACTTTTTTCAGAAGCCTTGGGCCGGGAATAGTCACTACTCTTTCCGGGACAGGCTCTGGCTTTTTTCCTGAAGGACCGGGCAGGGCCTAACTTATTTTTTCCTTACCAAACCGGGACTAGTATCATTCTTTCTAGTCTTCACGGGCCTAAATTTTCAGTCCCAGTTTTGACCTAACCCGTATTAAAATCATTGTCTCGGCGTGACCTGCTCCATTCAAAAATCAGCAAAATTTAGCATGGCCCAAAAATTTTTGCAAAAAATGCATACATTTTTAAATCGCCATTATTCTACAATTAAACATTTAATTTTATTCTTTATAAAGAATAGTATATTTCTAGGGATATTAAAATGTAGCTAAATTAAAAAATAGTAAAACGTGTGAAAAAAAAAAACCTGCCTATGACGGAATCCTCTCTTAACCTGAAAAATATGTTAATCCATACAAAATGGATGTACTAATACATGAGAAAAGAATATATAATACGTTTACACCTGTTAAGATGGGAACTTGTCTATAACATATTTTTTTCTTTCCTATGCAATTCGGTCTTAGAAGATTTTACGGTATAGCATTCTTTAGATTTCTAAGTCTCCAATACATGGAATTTGGATTAACTATATTAATAATAACTGAAACATTTACATACAACAAATAGCGATTCATAAAAAATAAATAAATATCGCAATAACTTTTATAAAAATTAAACTGGAAACATGACAATAAGAATCAAAGATAAGTATTTTTGTCAGAACTTCTCGTACGAGACAAAGTTTTAACCAAATCCACGTAAAAATCAATGTTTTGTAGCAATTCATTTGGGCCGGACTGGGCTCGGGCCGAGAGATTTTGACTTTTTTCCTGGCTGAAATTTTAGCTGTTATACAGGGCCAGGTCGGGCCAATATTTTTTTCTCTACGAGCCGGGACAATATTTTTTGTACGGACCAGGCCGGGCTCGGGCCGAACTTTTAATGTTTATACCGGCCGGGCCGAATTTTTCTTCTATGGATCGGGACGGGCCCTGGCCTAGAAATTTAGGCCCGTGCAGATTTCTACCATAGGCTGCATGTACAGGGACCTCCGTTCCAAAATACTGTTTCTACTACATTTCTTTCTATATATCTTATTGTAAGCTCTATTGATTTTTTAATGGATCTCTATTAGTATGTAAATATCTGAATTATTATCAATATCTTTAATCCATTTACACAGCTTGGATACTTTAAAATCTGAAAATTCTATCTCGAAAAATCTTCTAAGACGGAAACACATAGGAGAGAAAAAAAATCGTTATAGTTAAGTTCCTTTTTTATCAGGTCTGTCGTCTCTTGCATGTGTATTATTTATTTTCAAACGGATTATTATATCCATTTAGAAGATCCAGCAGTGTTGCCAGTTGGGCTACTTTTCTTAAATTCGGATTCTTGATTGGCACCAATTTTTTGATATGCACCTTATTTAATGACATTTTAATTAAAGCGAAAACAAAGGTAATTTTACCGTTTGAAAAAGGTGGAGGCAATCAAGAAAACTGAATTAAAAAAAAGTAGCCCATTGGCAACACTGAGATCCAGATCCACCGATCAAAAAAATTTTCCGTTTAAAGTAGGATAGTTCGTAATACACAGATTCTTAAAACACGTTTTTCAGTATTGTATGCCCTCCCCAGCCCCCTTAGAAATGTATATGTACTACTATTCTTTAAAGAGAATTTTAATTGTACAATGATGGTAATTTAAAAATATATATTTTTTCGGAAAAAATTGTTGACCCGAGGTAAGTTGCTCATTAAAAAGATTTTTGCACAAGTCACACTGGGACGGGTTAATAGTTTTCATACAAGCAGGGGTGACCGGGCCAGAAAATTTCTGTCTGTGCAGACTTTTAGGAATAATAGGGCACAAACCCAAAATTAAGTCCGGTTCGGCCCGGCCCGAGCCTCCAGAGAGAGCAAGACTCGAGCACGACCCAAAAAAACTGATGATTACACTCGACCCGCCCCAAGTCAGTTTAGGCCTCTAAATGGCATTTGAATGGGAAAAACGTGATCTTAACGGCAGGAACAGTTTAAAATAAGTAATGAAAAAAAATTGAGTTTGACTTGTAAATTTCGTTCAAACTCACGGATTTTTTGAGCTTTCGTTCAGCTCACGTTCGTTTATTAAAAACTGAGTTAAGTTCAACTCAAAGTTCACAGAAATTGAACTAAGTTCGTGAGTTTCCGTTCAATGAACGCGTTCATACCCAACACTGAATCTTACTTATAAAATTGCCTTTGAAGATTGATTTTATTTGTCTATGCTATCTCCCAACACAGCAGTTAACATAAATTGTTCACAGAATTCTGAACATGTGGTGATGCAGAGATAATTTTTTTCATGTCAAAGCTCAATTTTTCAATAGAACAGTTTTGGATCGTTATTGTTAAAATGAATTTCGCAAATATTGTAAAATAAAAAGGTTAGAAACGCCTGAAAATAATTTTTTTACAAAAGTGAGCTCATATATTTTAAAATTTTGTATTAGAAAATTGGCAATATCTATGAGAACTATATAGTTTTCTGTTTTTTGCAGATGTGAAACCTGGAAATTGTACGTCGAACGTAGCAAATGAGGTGCGTTCGTACTATAACGAGTTTTATAAATATTCAGGTCTTGGTGCAATAGCTGTTGCACACTAATACATAATTGCATGAATACAAAATTTATTACGATTATATATATTAAATTTAGTAATACAAAAATAATATGACTCCATCATTTGCCAAGTTTACGTGCAATTTTCGACTTGTTTATTTGTATGGTCTTAAGGGGGTGGGGAAAGCAATATTCAAGCAAAAAATCCATTTTAACTTTTTTATATCATTAAATAGTTTAAACTTTTATCTTCCCAACGATGTGTCACATATGTTTATATATTAAAAAAATGCTAAAATTATTCATTCTTTTTAAGAGTTCTAAACAGCTTAATGGCCATTTAAATCTTTAATTAACTTTTTCTCAAAACTTAGATTTTATCATGTTTATGTTCCTTTTTCTGCAATATCTATTAAACTTAAGAACTCAGATTGTTTTTTAACACTTATATTATGTTATATTCTATAATTTAACACAGGAATTGTTGATTTTGTTTGATGATGATTGAATGATTTGTTGAGAATTATTTATTTTAGGCAGTGAAACCTTACCAAAAATGCTAATTTAAAAATGACTTTAAATAAATAATTAATAATTAATTTTGAGTTTCACTTAGAAAGAAAATGGTCTGTTAAAATACGTAAATCATGTTATTCTAACTACTCTAAAAAATCTAGACCACTATATTTCACCATTTCTGAGAAAAAGGTACATAAAATTGGTGAATTTAACATGGCGGAGATAGTGATTTCCCGGTCCCCTTAAGTTTAAAAATTATTTTTCACTTGCTTAAAGTGATATATTCTGACATCTGAGTAAATAAATATTTTTCAAATCATAGCTGTTGAGTCACAAAGGGTTAACGTTAATTCAGATATGTTCGACTATTTAATATTTATTAATATTTTATTACTCTAATTTCTATATATGATAAATTATTGGCAATAAATGTTTTAAAACAAACCGTGTATTTTCCATACATAGCATTTTGAAAAATTGATAAAGTCAGTATTTAGAAACCGACTTGTTTATTACGTTAGAGAGTCTTTTAGCTATAGGCCTGGAGGTGGCTACATAGACCCTCACCTCGTCGAGTTGACGGCTATAATTCCAGGGCAGAACTCTATTAGCATATTAAATGCAACTGGTCTGCTAAGTCATATCTTGGTGGAAACCACCAGCAGGTCCGATTTTAGAGGTTGATCGGTAGGTTTATCATTGCGTTTTCCTGTACTCAAAGATTTGAAAACATGGAGAACTGGGAGCAAGAAAACACAATGGTAAATCTACCAGTCAACCAGTAAAATCGGGTTTATAGATGTTTTCCACCAAGATATGACTTGGCAGACCAGTTGCATTTTAATATGTGAATCAAGTTTTAACTTATCCTGGAATTTCAGCCTTCAACTCGATGGGGTGAAGGCTTGTGCAGCCGCCCAATGGTCTACTACTTTTAATTTCTCAATTTTCGTAATAAGTGACTTTAAAGTTGATGTCATGCATTATTTAATTTTCGGCAAAATAATAAGTTCAACTATTTTACTATTTATTATCCATGTATAAAATTGTAATTTGCATCAATATTAAATTCATAATATTATCGATAACTCAAAATAAACATTATAAATTTCACACATACACTGTTAAAAATCTGTAGCTTTAGCTACATAATCACTCAACCGCTTTTATAAAATATCTTTATTCAGACCAATGAGAATGCTTCATAGTATAGTCAAGTGTTTTCCATAAAAGCTATGGAATGACTATGCAGCAAACGTTACAGATTTTTAACAGTGTATAACACTTTCATTTTGCGGTGAATTTGGAATTAATGAAACGATTTATTTGAAAAATTAAAGAATGTTTCAATTCGTTTAATTGTCACATTTTTCATAATATACGATTTTAAAACTGATGAACGTTACTTAAGTTTAATTCAAATAAAGATAAGTTCAAATAATTAGTATTCATTAATAATATATTTCTGTAACTTTTTAGACGATTCATTCATGTCAATAACAGTGCTTCAAAACAATCAGCCTATTTTTATCTTTTATTTATGTAATTTTCTTAGATGATTCATTATAGTCAGTAACAATGATTCAAAACAATCAGTCATTCTTAAACACTTTTATTTGTGTAATTTTCTTAGACGATTCATTATAGTCAGTAACAATGCTTCAAAACAATCAGTCTATTTTTAAACTTTTTTATTTATGCAATTTTCTTAGTCGATTCAATCAAGTCAATAACAATGCTTCAAAACAATCAGTCTATTTTTACTCTTTATTTATGTAATTTTCTTAGACGATTCATTAAAGTCAGTAACAATGATTCAAAACAATCAGTCATTTTTAAACACTTTTATTTGTGTAATTTTCTTAGTCGATTCATTCTAGTCAATAACAATGCTTCAAAACAATGAGTCTATTTTTAAACTCTTTTATTTATGCAATTTTCTTAGTCTATTAATTTAAGTCAACAGCAATGCTTCAAAACAATCAGTCATTTTTAAACACTTTTATTTATGTAATTTTCTTAGTCGATTCATTCAAGTCAATAACAATGCTTCAAACAATCAGTCTATTTTTAAACTCTTTTATTTATGTAATTTTCTTAGTCGATTCAATCAAGTTAATAACAATGCTTCAAAAAAATCAGTCTATTTTTAAACTCTTTTATTTATGTAATTTTCTAGTCGATTCATTCAAGTCAATAACAATGCTTCAAAACAATCAGTCTATTTTTACTCTTTATTTATGTAATTTTCTTAGACGATTCATTAAAGTCAGTAACAATGATTCAAAACAATCAGTCATTTTTAAACACTTTTATTTGTGTAATTTTCTTAGTCGATTCATTCTAGTCAATAACAATGCTTCAAAACAATCAGTCTATTTTTACTCTTTTATTTATGCAATTTTCTTAGTCGATTAATTCAAGTCAACAGCAATGCTTCAAAACAATCAGTCATTTTTAAACACTTTTATTTATGTAATTTTCTTAGTCGATTCATTCAAGTCAATAACAATGCTTCAAACAATCAGTCTATTTTTAAACTCTTTTATTTATGTAATTTTCTTAGTCGATTCAATGAAGTTAATAACAATGCTTCAAAAAAATCAGTCTATTTTTAAACTCTTTTATTTATGTAATTTTCTAGTCGATTCATTCAAGTCAATAACAATGCTTCAAAACAATCAGTTTATTTTTAACTCTTTTATTTAACTCAACCTGTTATTCATAGGTAAAGATTGAAATTTGTAATCGGATTTTAACCCAATTCTTGATACGTAAAAAATATAAAAATTGCATTCACGGGTGTGTTTTCGACGACAATAAAATATTTTATTATTTTTTAAACTTAGTTATAAATTAATACGTTAATTATAAAACATTTTCCGTTAAACCACCACAGGTAATAAATCAACAAATATTATATGTAACTAGTACATTAGTATACGAATTGAAACAACAATGGATTCAATTATGCACCGGTAAACGCACGACAAAATAGGTCAAATGAAAGAGCAACTGCAATAATGAAACATTTTAAGAGCTAAAAATTAGAAAATAAATTATAAATACACTAGTCGGTTGTGGCAATCCTTAACTTTCTACTACCTGATGCATGCTAATACTTTCTGAAAAATGCAGCATAACAACGCCATCGATTAGGTCATTTAAACCAAAATCTAGCGATCAACAACTTATGTCAACATCTAACTGAAGTTGAAATTTTATGAAAATCCGTGCATTAGTTTCTGAAATAGAGATATAGCGGAAACCATAAACAATTCTGCACAGCAGTGTTACTTGTTGGACGATTTACACCAAAAACTAATTAGGATCAATTTAAACCAGGGACTAACTGAATCTGTAGCTTGATGAAATTTTACGCATTAGTTTTTGAGATACAACTATTGCGGAAATCTTGAAAAATGCAGCATACATGCACCACCTGTTGGATGATTTACACCAAAAACAAAACAGCTCTAATTTTTATCAGGGACAAAATAAATCTGAAGCTTGAGTAAAATCCGTTCAGTACTTCTTGAGATATCGCTATTGCTGAAATTGTAAAAAAATGAGAACAGCAGCGCCACCTGTTGGGCGATTTACACCAAAAAGTAATCAGCATCAGTTCATATCAAGGTTTAACTGATTCCAAAGTTTTGTGAAATTCCATGCCTTACGTCTTGAGCGTTTTTGTCACATACATCACAGAGTGACAGACAGAGTGACAGACAGACTCGAAGACAGGCAGTTTCTAAAAAACCATCAAATTGTATTCAGGACCTTCTAAAACATATAAACCCATGGAACCGGAAGTCGAACTTTTTCACGAATCCAATATTTTCTTCTTGTAAAGATAGAAGAAAGTAAAAAATGAAGGCTACCATATTGAAAAATATGTATGCTTTTATCAATTAATACTTCAATATTAGTTAATTAATTTACTATTTTACCTTGAGAAATCAATTTAGAATTTCTAAAAAACTTGTTTAAATAAATTTTCATTTTTTTCCCTTTAATGTTCAAAGAGAATCAGGGGGAAAATTATTATTTTTCAATGTATTCACTTTCTTGCGCTTTCTTCCAAGTACAAAAAAAAAAAAAAAAAAAAAAAAAAAAAAAGCAGCAAAATTTTCATAGTTGAATAAAAAAAAAAAAAGCAGCGAAATTTTTATAGTCAAAAGAAAAAAAAAAAAAAAAAAAGCAGCGAAATTTTCATAGTCGAATTCAGTGCCCATGACAAACTAATGTATTGTAAAGGAATTTGTGAGGGATGAACGCGTACTGCTTTTATAAAAGTAGGCATTATTTAAAAAAAAAAGTCATCAACTATTTTTACATCTATACTTAATTCACATGCAACTAGTGGTAAAACCATATTTAGAAAATGGTTTGTTTACATCAATTAACAGCTTTCCAAACTATTTGAAAGTCTTATTTTAAGTAACTATACACTCTAAAAACGACGTTTTCAAAAATGAGTAAAAAATACTCAAATCTGAGTATGCCGCATCGTCAAAATGGCTCCGAAACAAAATTACTCAAGTTTGAAACATGTATATACTCATTTCTGAAAACATGCACACACTTAATAATGAAACATCATGTGCTCATTTTTGAGTATGCCAATGTTTCAAAAATGAGTATGAACTGACCACTATGTGCTCATTTTTGAGTATGTCCATGTTTCAAAAATGAGTATGAACTGACCTCTATGTGCTCATTTTTGAGTATGTCCATGTTTCAAAAATGAGTATGAACTGACCTCTATGTGCTCATTTTTGAGTATGTCCATGTTTCAAAAATGAGTATGAACTGATCTGTATGTGCTCATTTTTGAGTATGTCCATGTTTCAAAAATGAGTATGAACTGATCTGTATGTGCTCATTTTTGAGTACGTCCATGTTTCAAAAATGAGTATGAACTGACCTCCATGTGCTCATTTTTGAGTACGTCCATGTTTCAAAAATGAGTATGAACTGACCTCCATGTGCTCATTTTTGAGTACGTCCATGTTTCAAAAATGAGTATGAACTGATCTGTATGTGCTCATTTTTGAGCATGTCTATGTTTCAAAAATGAGTATGAACTGACCTCCATGTGCTCATTTTTGAGTACGTCCATGTTTCAAAAATGAGTATGAACTGATCTGTATGTGCTCATTTTTGAGCACGCCCATGTTTCAAGAATGAGTACGAACTGACCTCTATGTGCTCATTTTTGAGCATGTCTATGTTTCAAAAATGAGTATGAACTGACCTCTATATGCTCATTTTTGAGCATGAAAATACTCAAAATTTACATGTATTTTTAGGTTTAAGGTGCATTGGCGAGATATAAAATAATTACCAATCCTGCACGCCTCCTAAGAGAAAACTGGTTCACTTAATAAAATGAGCATATATTTGAAGCCTGTAAATATATTGAAACTATTTTATAAAAAATGTATCAGTCGGTCAAAAAAAATAAATAAATAAACCGTATTAACTCTAATACAAATTATAGAAGTGAAATAAAATTGCTGTCTACTTCAATTTTAAGACTTTAAAATTTTTAATCAAGGGGTCATCTACATATTAAAATGAACAGTAACTTTATATTTTTAATATAACCCCCCCCCCCCCCCCATTTTGATAACAATCGGAAAGAAAACAACTCAATTTAGCCCAATTATAAATTTTTAAGACATTTCACAATTAGTCCAAGAGTTAGTAGACATAGGACTAATGAGTTCTCAGAGTGAAAGATTTTTCTCTTAAAAAAGTGTTTATAAAATTCGTGTTACTTATAATTCCTACCTCTAATAAATCTTCAATTGTAGAAACGTCTCTTAAAATAGTACTTCGGGTAGTTGAGTGTGTTCTTTCTAACTGCATTGTCAAATTTGGAGGTTTACATTGAAAAAATTAAAAATTTGTGGTCAAATTTGGAGGTTTACATTGAAAAAATTAAAAATTTGTGTTCACCTTATCATGTAGATGAAACCCTAAGGAAAGTTTTAATAGGTTAAATTGAAATAGACAATCCATGTTGATTGATACCAGTTTCATTTCTCTATGATATTTTTTATTCAAATTAGATTTTTTTTTTTTTTTGACCAACTGTACATAAAGCTTCAAATGCATGCTTGTTTTAATAAAAGCGCCAGTTTTTCTATAGCAAGTTGTTTAGAAAATTAGCAATTTCTCTATACCTCAGCATACACATTGGTCGTCCATCAGTTTATATGTGAAAGTTGAAAAAAATGTGATGTGTGATACAGTTTTATTGGTCCAGCAAGAATAATTTAGTAATGAGTTTTATCAATTATGTAAATCTTTAGTACTATGGTTTCTTTCATTTGTGGTTTACTTCATCAGTGCAGATGTCAGAAATACACTACACTAAATCAAACACTTATAAGTTGATGATGGAGCACAAACAGAACACAAAAACGCATCTGACGGGATGTGTTAATTTTAAAAGTTTTCATAAGAGCAATCTCATCTTTTTTCTCCAAAAAAAAAAAATATGCTCTGAAAATTTTTATTAAAATATATTTATTTTGCAGATTTCTAAAATCTAATGTTGAATTTTTTTTTTTTTTTTTTTTTTTTGTATACATATGATGTGAATGACTGATTTGCATAACAAAAATGCTTTTGAAAAATAATTTAAAAACCAGTTGTAAATTCAAATCATTTAAGTTTCAAAGAAGTCCTGAAGTCAAAGAAGTCTGAATCTTAATTTTAGAAATGTTTATTATATTTATATAAATAAATATTTAGTTTTTATTTGAAATTACACCCACATTTAAAAAATGGTTGGGTCCCTGGGACATTCAAAGAGTCCATTCACATCACTGTCCTTGCAGTCTATTCATTTTGACAGTCTTTCATATAATGTAGGATTTATCCAAATCCGCTAATGATTTCATGTAACATGTTCAAAATTTTATATTTCAGAAAAAATGTCCTCATTAAATTATATCATAATTGTCTTTAATATCACTTTCACCCTAGAGATTAATTTGAAAATGCACTTCTGCATTTTACATATATTGACTGAAAATGGACCAGCACCCATTATTATAACTTGTCAGAAAAATTCAAAGTGAATATTTCCTCAAATACAATCATCAATCCTTTTGAATTGACACTTCTAAATTACTAAACTGAAAAAAAAAGAAACCAAATACAGTAGACTCTCTCAAATCCGCACAGCTTGGCACCAGAGGTTGTGTGGATTTCTGGTCATTGATTTGTTTACTTTTTTTAAAATGTAATTTGAATGTAATAATGCAATCAAAATTATAATGAATGCTTGCAATATAGTAAAATAATTAAGCAAAGTAATAAACTAAAATAATAAAAATCAAGATAATTTTTAAAATGATTAAAAGTAAAGGTCAAGTAAATGATGTACAATTAAATATCCATAATCAAGATGAGGTACATTTTCCTTGAATTATTCAAAGAAACTTTCCTCTTAAAGGTACCCAATTAATTTATATCAAAATCATGAAAAAAGGAAGTTTTGCTTCAGGTTTAGCCAGACTTAATAACAGAAAAGCTCGATTATTACATAAACATATTTGCTAAAAAGATTGTGATTACCATTGATATAAGCAAAATCTTGATTTTTTTTTTCAGAAATAAATTTATGCTTCCTTCATGAAAAACCATGAGTTCAGTCATATCGAGAATTACATATTAAAATACATACGGAATGATATAAAACTAAAATTTTTTGTCATTTTGACCCTCCATCTGAAAAAGTTTTATTGTGTACATCTGCGATTATGTGCGAATTTGAATGAGTCTACTGTACTATGAAATCATTGCTTTCTTTTGTAATATGTTTGATTTCAAACATTTTTATGGTATGTGCCAAAGCCAATTCTTGTTTATTGCTTCTGTGTTTTTTTAATAAATAGTCACAGCTAAAAGCAATGGGAAGTTAAGGCTATTCTCAACTGCTCTGCTCAACGAGCACAAAACGTTTTGACACATTTACAAATTCATTTTTTAACGGAAAGATATAAAATTGGAAAGCCTCACCATGGAAGCGATTTGGAATCGAACTGTGTTTTCCATTTTTTGATCAACCAGTTACCTATTGAGTTATAAGAGATTTTGATCACGTGATACGGCATTTTTCTCCATTTACTGACTGGATTTTCTTCTTTCGTTCGGAAGTTCAGTTCTAAATGCCAACTTTGACAGTATTTTCTGAAAGATCTATTGCGTTTACAAGAAAACGGAAAAAAACAGTTTGATCACATAGTTTCTGAATAACAACACCTGCTAGTTTCATGCGTTTGCGAACAAAAATGAATTAAAACTTATGTCAGAAAGTTGGCCCTTTGGATTTGAGAACAGTCTTAAATAATTTTTAAGCAAAGCTTCTGCTACTGACTATACATATTTTTTATAAATTTTCTAATTGAGCAGTTTATGATATTTGCTTAAAAATCACTCAATTGTAAACTTAAAATTACACGAGGCTCTAACTTTTATACATGAAAAGAGCCTTTCTTTTTTCAAAAAGATTACTACACGTTCTTCTGCTATACCTTAAAGTTACTAGAAACTCATTATGCCCATTATAATTAATAAACATAAAAATAAAACTAAAGTAATATCAAAATTGTTTATTTTAAATCTAACAAGTATTTTTACAATCGATAAAACACAAAGCATCAGTACAAAAATAGAAACTTAATCTCTCTCTCTATATATATGTAAAACAGTTAGTACAAAATTGCCAAGTGCTTTAAATACTACAAAACTCAAAATATAGCAGAAAGTATTGAAACCAAATTATTTGTTATGACATTTATTCATTACAGGTCAAATTCAAATCTATTATTATTTGATTTTTTACTTTTGTTCTTATTCAGTCAAGTGCTTTCGATGGCTATTCCCTGTCTTCTTGGGGGCTGTTATATTCCTTGCAGGCGTGGCGTATGTCTGCTTTCCCCCCTTTCTCGTTTGTGGGCTTCTCTGTCCGGTAAGCATGCAGTACCACCTTCCGTCCAATCTGTAATGTTCGGTTTCATTTACTGTATTTCCAAAATTACAGTGGAACGGAAGGCGGTACTGTATGTCCACTAGAGAGAGAAGCACATAAGCCAGAAATGAGGGAAAGAAGATACATTCATCCCGGTGAGAGATATATCAGCCCTCAAGAAGAGTGGGAATAGTGATTGAAAGTTTGAGGCTGAATAACAATTCAAGTTTAAATAAAATGATAAACATAAAAAGTAAACAATTTATTGCAGAGTAGTTTTGTATTAGTCTCATATGCTACCATTATCTCTGACTAATGTGGATTCTAGCAAAAAGCTACTAAATTGTTTCAGGAGATAAAAGTTGCAAGATAACATTCAAAATTTTGAAAGTAAATTAAAGAATCTTAATTAAAAAAACATTAAACTTGACTTTGGAGTTGGGAGGGAGATCCATCAACATAAAAATCTGGCTTACAGGCAATGTAATATGATTATATATGCATAAACTCGTGTGGAAATTAAAACCGTTAATTATCATAAACAATTTATGATTAAATATGGTTCCATCGGCAAAAGGGAAACGAGTCAGAGATTCATTCGGCCCCAGGTCAGATTTTAGGAAATTTTTTTATGTAATGAGGGGCTTACCACAGCAGGGAGACGAGACAGTTTTGTTTGGTTTGAGGTTAGTTTTTCGCTAGAGGTTCTGGGGCCCCACTAGCCAGCGAAGCCAGCTAGTCCTTTTTTATATGGATCTTTTGTTCAATAATAACCTATTAAAACACAGATGCAGGTAAAAATTCAGACAAATATACATGCACATTGCCATACAATCATACTTTTGAATACGAAACTGTTACAAAGCTGCCAAAACTTTGTATTTACCTAATATATAGCTGGATCCCCTTCAATTAGTTTTAGATAAATGCCTGCTAACTTCTTAACCTAATCTCCTTAATATAAATCTTTTTTATAAAGTTATACGTAGAGAGATAAGCAGAACACCTAAGTGAAGGAAGTGGTTCAGATGTATTTGCAGTAAAAGAGCAGACACATTCAGCATTATCTGGACAGGTATAATATCAGATACATTATTAGCTATGGTAAAACATCACATGTTTCTATTTCCAAACCGGAAAGAACGCTTTTGGGATTTGAAATGGTGTCAAAATTTATGTCTAAACCAGAAAATTTTCAAATAGACCAAGATGGTCATTGAAACGAAAAGATGCTGGAATTTTATTATAATGTTATTGCTATTGTTGAACCTTTCAACAATGTAAAACTTTCTTTGTTGATTCCTTTACCTAAAAAAGTGCATTGATGCAAGAGAGTTGAGAAAAGACTGTGAAAGCAGAGACATTAAGAAAAGTATATGAAGTATGGCAAATAGATAAATAAAATGGACAAGATTAGAGTTTGCTGCCCATAGAAAAAACAGCTGGATGCAACCATAATAATATTTACATAAAATGCAAAAGTCTTTTCAAAATTTTCCTTTTAAATGTTATATTTTAATTACACAACAGTTTAAGTTAGATTTTTTTGCCAAATTTAACAACTTTGGACAATACATTCTATGGTTATTATTTCAAATTATGAAAAATAATGAAAGCCAATCAGCTATTAAAATAGGTGTTTTACTGCTGCTTTGTATTGTACAATATAAAAAATCCCTTACCACAAAACATATGATACAACCCCATACAAATTAACAAATTTTTGGCCAACTAGAAACATAAAACTGACTGTACTACAAATATAAAGAAAACAATTAGTACTAAATTTTACCTCACCACTGATCCATAAAACTATTTCAATTAAATACTGAAGATTTACAACAATAGTTTCCTGATATTCATAATTTTAACAAAAAGAACAAAACAAAAGAAAACTAAATATAAATTTATTTAAAAAACAAGCAATCTTTTAAATTATTTCAAATTTTTCATTTGTACAGCATGGATTATACCGCAGTGTAACATACACTGATTTGTCATTTAAATCATATGAGTTTCTTATATGCAATGGAACATAGTTAAATAAATCTTTTATGTTTATTAGATTAACAGCACCAGTAGAACTTACAACATATCAGTGAAAATGGCTGTCAAAACCTAAAAACTCAAACAAATCACAAATTAAAAATGCATTATTATTAAGGACAAACATTTTTTTTTTATTTTACCAAAAATAGGTAACTCATCAATGCAAGAAACAAACACAACCATATTTTTTTAATATGTTGTGCCATTATAACGAAAACCATTACACTGCATTACTTCCGAATTGTCACTCAAACCGTTTACTTCAAGTTTCAAATTATGTTCCTTTTAACTATGCATTTTTCCATATGTTGTTTCCAACACATTTGATATTGCATTGCATTTAAAATATTTCTCATGTAAAGTATGTGCAATTTATAACTGATGGCGTATGTCTACTGTTTTAGCAACATTTACAAAATTTTTGCTAGCTGATGCACATCTTTTTGAAGGATAATGTTTGCTTACATATCGCATGCTCCAATACATAACTGGAGGCCCTAGCTGCCTTATGATCCTAGGATAGTGTACTGCAAAATGCATTTTTGGTGATAAATGTTTATCTGGAAAAAGCTCTAAAAAAAGTTTGTGATGATCTGCTATATTTTCTGCTAATTTAAAAGTTTCAGGTAATGTCTGGAGCCATAATAGTATCAATTAATTTCAACATAAGATTAAATAACTGCCAAAATTCGTTATCTTCAGAAATTTTGTCACCAATTAATAAGGGTATGTTTCGAATCAAGGTCCACATTTGAGATGCACTTTGCCCATTAGAACCATCAAGATTTAAAAGTTTTTCTCTGTTTATTGACACTGGTTTAGAACTTGATTCATATTTACCATAATTAAAATTTATTATCCTATCATTTAAAAGACTAAGTGAAAATTTTGGCTTTAAAAACAAACTGATGTACTATTAAGAAGGTTTCACTAGCACACCAACCTTCAAAAAGATCGTGCATTACATCTACAATCAAATTATTTGTCACATGCCAATAACTTAAATCATTTAGGCAGCAAGGAGTTTTAACACCACATTCTGATACTGTTATGTCACCAGAAGACACTTTATTAACATGCATGTCATGCTCAGTTTTATTACGTAGTAAACTAATATCTTCCTTTATATTTTTATACAAAATATATTTTTTTGCTAGACAAAATCTACAACAAAAAATAGCAGTAAAGCTCTCAACAAACCCCAGCAGTTTATTCAACCCTAAATTATCACCTACCACTTGCCAAATTACAACTTTGTATATATTTCCCTGAAATTCTATACCTTCATCTGAAAGCTTTTTCAAATCATGAACAAGTCTATCTAGTATTGTCCGATAACCATATTTTTCGACATCAAGAGAATAGTGTATGTTAGTTATAAATATTGAATCTAACAAAGATTGAAGGTGCACAGGCAAATCTTTAATTTTAAAATATACGAATCCCAATTTATGTACACCGGTATGTGACCCCAATGGATTTTGTAAGCTCCACATCATCTATATACAACTCGATTACTATTGTATCCACAGAGCTTAAAATTGCATTGGAATAATAATAAAATCCATCTTGGATACTACAAAGGGTTGCATTTCTAAGACTTTTGTTTTGTTTGTATGTTTTGAAAATATGCAAAAATCCATCAATAGAAATAATTTTTTTCATTGTGTCTACTATACTTATGTATTGGCATGTGTCATTTTTAAGAATTTGGTGAGGTAGCCATCTATAAACTTTTGTTCATATCGTGTACCTAAAGCAATCTCCTTTGGCTCAACATAGCGACCACTTGCTTTAATGGCATTGACTATTTTATGTTTTGAATAAAATGTAGACAATGAAGAAGCAGCAAAATCAAATGTTGCCATCAGTGATTTTGTGTTTTTTTCACATTTCATTCCATTTTCAGTTAAAAAATTCACTGTTTCTGATTTTAAATAATTTACAGTATTGTACAGAAAAGATGAAGTACTATTGATAGATGAGATAATACTAGAACAGTAGTACACTGCTTTTGCTACATGTTTCACTGCAATATTGCAAAATATCCTTTTGAAATTGTTCATGTTTACATATTTCTGAATCACCCAAAAAATTGATTTGAAAATATCAATTTGAGGGTAAATCATCAGAAGACAAATCACCATCTTTACTATTTATCGGCTGATTTGAAAAATTACGACTTTCTGAAATGTCTATTTCTACGTCACTAGCATGAAATCTTTTCAGATGTCTCTCATAGTTAAACAACTTCATAAATGCTTGTCTACAGCTTTCATCATAACACACATACCGCTTAAGTATACATGTCTTATGATAATTTCGAATGTGACGGCAAAGATCATGTGGATTTTGAAATTTTTTTTTGCAAAGTGAGCAAAACATGGCTGCAAATTTTTAAATACAAATTGTAGCTGATAAAATATAAGAAAAAAACAGAATTTAAATGTTCTTTTAATTCAGTCTAAAAACAAGTGCAGAAATATTAAAGTCCCTCTCCCAACTCCCTATGAGAATATTTATTTCTCAAATGACAATTTACATTAAGATTAAAATATTATATTAATAGTCCTTTTTAGTTCACTGATATAGGATGTCACTTCATTTTGTTTTTTGTGCATCACATTTAGTATAAAACAGGCATTGAGAAAGTTTCATACATTACTACAGTAAGGAGATGAAAGGCTTTCCTACACCAGCCCCAAACAAATGACTATCTCAAATGAAATAAAATTTACATTAGATTAAAATATTATGACATTCAGTTGATATCTATAATAATAAAAAAAGGATAACTAGGATGAAAAGTTTCATACTGGTACAATGCAAAGTAAAAATATGATATTTACACACTTAAAAAAATCCGTTCTTTCAGTTCTCTGATACAAGATGCCATTTCATTTTGTGCATCACATTTATAAAAACAGACATTTAGAAAATTCCATACATTACTACAGTAAGGAGAAAATTCCAAGTTTAAAATATGTTATCTTAAAGCATAAATCAACTGCTTTTAACATACTACTTGTTTTTATACAATGGTTTTCAAAAATTAATGTTTGTACAGGGTTTAACTTCCCAATAGCTAATACAAGCGGTTGTTTACAGTCTCCACCCAATAGTCTGTCTTCTTTCATAAACTTTTCGATGCCTTGGCACTACCTATAAACAAAAGAAAAACATTTTAAAAATAAGTGCAATAATTTCTTGATTGTTGTCACCCTGTGAACAATTTACAAAAGCAGCATGATTTAGGGCACTTCAGAAATATATACAGATTGTAAGAACTTTGTGTCGTGTAATGAACTCTTTTTGTGAGCTCCTGTAAGTACTGTATCCCATGCATAAATACTACACACTTAATTTTCAATAGCAATCTTGCTGCAATAATCCAATAGCATATATCTTTCACAAGATTTGGATGTAAATACAGAATTATCAGCACTTACAAACTAAATTCAAAAATAAATAAATAATGAGAAGTGTTACATTTTTGTGGGGTAACATTTATGTAGTAATTTTAGAATTCATTACAAAATATTTTTTTAATTGAATAGTTTTAAAAACAAAAACGTGATAATTATCCTACTGTTGTTATCATATAAACCTCACAAAAATACAATACTTGATATTTATAATAATACAACTAATATTTTAATGTAAATCAACAATCACAAGAGTTATTGGCAGACCCATAACCAGGATTTTCCTTCGGAGGGGGCTCAATCTTGGAATTTTTTCTGATATGATAGCAATAATTTGCACACTTTAAAGTGTGAATAAAAAAATAAACAAGGCTTAAACTAAGGTGTATTCCTCCTTATAGTATACTTGATACCCATGTCAAAAATTCTATTTTTTTTTTTTTTTTAAGTGAAATTTTATTTTATGATCAAAAAGACAGAAAACGTACTGGTGACTATTTTTATATTCTATTCGTATCACTATTTTAAAAGATAAAACTTTTTAGTACATTTCACTTGCACACATTGTCAAAGTACACTATGTGACATTGAACATGCAACACCAAGAAGTAGGAGAGGACAGATATTTATTCAAATTTCAGGATAGATGCATGTGATAGAGTTATTTAAACGATATGAAATGCGCAGCTCTCCAGTGCATGTTGAATAAGATATAACGGAAGGAACCTGCAAAATGGGCAGTATTCGTAGCTTTACTTCTGCTAGGGAAAGCATCGTAGAAATTTTGTTCTTGTCTCCCAGGACGCGTGTAATAGCAGAGAATGCCAGGCCACTGTCAACGGAGACATTTACAGCAGACAGACGATTTTACGAAGGGCATGGTGATTGGACTGAGACGGACAGGTTGGTCCATATGTCATATTCGCAGCTGAGACACATCTGTATGCATCCACAGTGCACCGCTGTGGCGAAGGTGGTTGGAACGAGGAAATGTGGAAAGTTTGAAGGGTGCTAGTGCAGCCAGAGTGACGTCAGCACATGTGGATAGACGCTTCCCCCGAAAAGCAGTAGTGAACCCGCAAGCCACCTCTACCTCCACTTTGCAGTGTGTTCAAGACACCCTGAATGTTCCCATATCGACCAGAACCATTGTAGTACTCTCATTGACTCTGTACCTAGACGTGTTGCTTCGTGTATCGTTATCCACGGTGGTCCTACATCCTACTGAGCTGATGCTATTCTCGCTTTGTATTATGGCTATATTTTCGAAATATTGTTCAATTCAACTACTGTCCGTTGCTGTCTCTCTCTGTTTGTCGAGTTTCATCATTTTCTGGCCACTCTTTCCTGGTGTTGCATTTTCAATGTCAGGTAGTGTATATGTGAAAATATTTTGGTTTGAGAAAGTGGTGCAAGACAGAATTAAAAATTAGTTACCAGCGGATATTTTATTATCAATAGAGATCTATCATCATTATATCTATCATAATTAGAGAAAGATTTTTTAAACTTTCGGGGGTGCTTCAGCCATCTCTCTGGCTATGTGATTATGTAAATTATACAATAGAAGGATACATACAGACAGAAATTGGATGAAATGATCAAGAGACTGGGTCCCAGTGGGTTTTATTATTATGTGCTTAGAATTTTTGGAACCAGATTTTCTAAATACTCCTTGGTAAAGTAACATTGGGAGTAAAATTAATGCACAAAAAATTTCTGAAAGAGGAAAAAACTTTGTAAATACCAAACTTTAGATTTCTCTGAAATCATAATCTTAAAAATAACACCTACTAGCTGAACTGCCATTGCCCAGGCATATGATAACATTAAATAAACCTCAAAATTATGATTTTATATATTTGACTCTATTTTGTCTGAATTTATATTTTTAAATGAAAAAATTCTTGAAAAAATATTTATTTTTAGTGATAAAACTACTTTTAAGAAGACATTTTTTCACTTGGTTTATTTCACTAGTTCTTGTCTGAATTGTTTAAGATATTCTGTAGTTATAATATAAATATGAGAGTTATAGATCCCATAACAAAAATTCGAAAACAAAAATACTGATATCTAGTTGATAAAGAAATGTGTGTTTTTTTTTCACATCAGCTCCATCCGTACAAAACTGTGAAAAAACACAAAGTAAAATGCATGTTTGGATCTTCCTTTCATCCTAATGCACAATCTGATACTAGGCATGCATTACTGGTTGACGCAGAATAAGAGATGAGGTTTTGATGAGAGTTCATTATCATTTTTAATTAATATCTTGACTAATTAACAAAAAATTGAAAATTCTCTGGTGCATCAGAAAAGGTCTTGGCATGGTTCCAAGTTACAAAATGAGCCAGGACTGAAAATATTTTTGATTCCCCCTTTCCCCCAGCTGAAGTTGAAAGGCTAAAGTATATAAAATTTAAGAATGTGTGCAAATACGTAATATTAAAAAAAATTCATCTTGATACTGCTCTAGGGAATTTTTAAAAGACAAATATGTCATGTCCTGGTGACAGCCCACGGAAGACTTGCACCCATGAGCCTTGGACTACCCTCACTCAAATTTTCAGCCTTGATGTACAGTTCGTAATTTTTTTCTAGTCATAGCGCACAGAGCAAAACTTTGTTTCATTAGAATAAGATATGGGTCAATAAGAAAAAAAATGGTTCATTTTAGGAGGGGTCGGCACGGTTGAAACCGTTTCTTTCTTTTTTTTTTTTTTTTTTTTTTTTTTTTTGGTCAAAAAAATCATTTGGTATTTTTAGAACAAATTTAATATAACATTTTTTCTTTTTTGTAATTTAAGTGCTTTTAATTATTAATAGAAGTAATTTCTACTTTTAACACTTCATTTCAGCAGACAACATGAGACATAACGAGTCTAGATCATGTTTCCATGCATGTGAAAGGAAAAATAGCATGTGCTGATGAACATGTCTTGTCTGGTACTCTAAAAGTTTATCTTAAAACATACAAAATTAGAAAAGATAAAATAGATAATAGTCCAGGCAATAGGGAATTTTACCTAGCAAAACTAATGGTAGTTCTGGAAATAGGCTTACTTATGTTTTTTGGGTCGCTGAATCCGAATTTGTAACTACCCACCAAAATTTCCCCCGGCAACACCCCCAAATTTTGGTAAAAAGCCCCCCAAAAAAGTTTATTAAAAAATCAATTTTTTTATTGTTTTAGGGAAAAAGTATCTAGAAATTCAGAAAGTAGACAAAATTTGCAACAAATTAGATATATGACATTATGACTTAGGATGAAGGGGAAGGGGGGATCTACCTCGGAACATGCGCCGCGGTGCTGCGTGGACTAAGTTGCACAATTCCACTTAACCACTCACACGTTTACATTAGCCCTCCCATGTCCCCTACGAACTTTCTCTATAAGGTTTACTTTAAGTTTGTTGGGTCGCTGAATCCGAATTTTTAACTTACCCCCAAAATCCCCCACCGAAAACCCCCCAAAATAGTTGTTTTTAACTTTAATTTCTTATTTTTTTAGTGGAAAAGCATTACGAAATTCAGAAACTAGACAAAATTTGCAACAAATAGGATATATGACATTATGACGTAGGATAAACAGGGAGAGAGGGGGCTGCCTCGGAACATTCCCCGCGCGCTTTTCTCAAAAACCAAATTTTTTCAAAAAAAACAATTTTTTGGGAGGTTGCCGGGTGAAATTTTGGTGGAAAGTTACAAATTCGGATTCAGCGACCCAAAAACCATAAGTTGAGTCGAAATCCATAACTAGTATTAATTTTGCCAGGTAAAATCCCTATTGCCTGGACGTAATAACTTAGTGCATGTAGCGCCGCAGTGCATGTTCAGAGGCAGCACTCCTTCTCCCCGTTCATCCTACGTCATAATGTCATATATCCTTTTTGTTGCAAATTTTGTCTAGTTTCTGAATTTCGTTATGCTTTTCACCTAAAACAATAAGAAATTTAAGTTAAAAACAACTATTTGGGGTGGAAGTTAAAAATTCGGATTCAACAACCCAAAAAACTTATTTTTAAGTAAACCTTTTAGAGAAAGTTCGGAGGGGAGATGGGAGGGCAAATGTAAACGTGTGAGTGGTTAAGTGGAATTGCGCAACATAGTCCACGCATCACCGCGCGTATGTTCCGAGGCAGATCCCCCCTTCCCCTTCATCCTAAGTCATAATGTCATATATCTAATTTGTTGCAAATTTTGTCTACTTTCTGAATTTCTAGATACTTTTTCCCTAAAACAATTTTTTTAATAAAAACCTTTTTTGAGGGGCATTTTACCAAAATTTGGGAAGGGGGGGTTGCCGGGCGTAGCTCATAGGGGGCAGAGCCCCCTAGTATCTTAAAACATACAAAATTAGAAAAGGTAAAATAGATAAATAATTTTCAATATTTAGCATAAAATATTTTCATTTAAAAAATGCAGATTATTAAGAGCTGTTAATAACAAAATACAATGATCTTTAAGATTTTGTCAAGTTGTGAAAGAACATTTTCTTGATTGGGGGAGATTATTCTTAAAGAATTTTAAAAACTAACTTAAGATATGAAGTTGAATAATACAGATTGCAAAAATTGAGTGCTAGTTACAGTATTTCAATAATGCCAACCAATCTTTTTTGTTACTTGCTGAATCTAACGGTAAAATTTTTTAACTTGGACACTTGGAGTATCATCAGAAAACAAAATAACCAGAAGTATTTGTATATTTAAAACAAATAATAATAAACTACAGAACATTATATTTTCATGAAAAAGCATCAAATATTTATGGATTATTATATTATTAATCAAAAGATTCTTCATGCGATTTTCAAGGTATCAATGTTTCACTATGTAGAACAGTTTACTCTTTGAATATACAACATAGCGTTACTAATAGATAATGTTTAAATTAGAAATTTATTTCAATTTTCTACTTAATTGACTACTATTTACTTTTAATATTTTCAAGTGAAGTTATATTTCTTATAGATACAATATCCAACAATGTTTATTTTATCAACAGATATGTAGTTGTATGCAATAGCAAATTATATATAAATCTGGGTTTTTTACAAAACAGTTTTTTGCCACCCCTGATTTTAGGACCCTTCACAGAATTCCATTTCCTAAAATGAATCCTTCACAGAATTATATTTCACAAAAAGAACCATTCACAGAATTGTATTTTTTACACAAGGACAACATCATAAAATTTGCTTTATTTTCTATTCTATTAAAACGGCCCTTTCACATGTATTTAAATTTTTAACTGTGTATGTTGAACAAGACATTCATACTTTTTGTGGAAGATTCATATATAGAAATGTAAATGAGTCTGTAGGTAGAAAATGCACCCCCTCCCCCCACCCCCCCAAAAAAGGATCATTTTTTTATTATGCTACTTTTATTTTCACAAGTATTAGGGGACAAAAAATCGCAAAATTTCACAAAAACACCCTGTCAAAAATGTTAATAGAACAGTTAAATTTATTTTAGTAAAAGTAATGAATTTACTATAGAATATACATTTAGAAATTTACTATACATGCACATAAATATTTACTGCATACTTTCATTGCAGGGTTCAGCTGTACTCATATCTAATTCAAGCCAATTTGCAAATTCCTTAGCTGCGGACCTTCCGCAATGCCTACCTTGTAAGATAATGGAATTTGAAACTATTCCAAATTCTGAACAAAAGCTGTCGCCTTTCCTTTCATCAAAAATTAATTTGAATTCAGAATCAATCTATAAAAAAATTAATATACAATAAGAGATGGAATTATAATATTAAATACAATTATATTAATAGCTATGACAATAAAAAGATAAAGCAAAAATTTTAAGCTTTTCATTATGATTGTCACACTACATGTAAGGATAAACCAAATCTCCTGAATTTCAAAGCATTTTCAAAATGTTAGGAACTTAAAAAGCATCCTACCTTTATGAATTGCTAACTTGTGCAAAACTGATGTTAACCTTGAGAGATCTAGGTAAACTGTAACTTGTATGCAGGGGTGATTCTGAGTAAAAATAAATCTTTTGAAATTCACAGCAAATTATCTCAATGGTTACAATAGAGGGCGGGGGATCCTACTCTGGGGCTAATTATGCGATCCATTGACGAAAATCGCATGTTATATGCAATTCTTTGACAAAATTTGCATTTTACATGCGATTTTTTGATAAAATTCGTATTTTCTCCGGCAATCTTTTGCTTAAATTCGATTTTTTTTGCAATCCTTTGACTAAATTCAGGCTTTTTTTTGTCACGCTTTGATGAAATTCAGGCTTTCTTCCATCATCCATTGATGAAATTCAAGCTTTTTTCCATCATCATTTGATGAACTTCAGGCTTTTATCCATCATCCTCTGATGAAATTCAGGTATTTTATACAGTCCTTTGACAAAATTAGTGTTTTTTTGTAATCCTTTGATGATATTAGCATTTTTGTGTGATCCTTTTACAAAATTTGAGTTCTTTTTCAGCGATCTCTTGATGAAAAGCACGTTTTTTCCACGCGATACTTTGACGAAATTCACGTTTTCCCCTGTGATCCTTTGACGGAATTTTCCTTTTTCACTGCAATGCTTTGACAAAATTCGCACTTTCCCCATGATGTATTGATAAAATGGATTTTTTTGGTTCCCATTTGTCAAAATTTAGGATTTTTTTATGTCTGAATTTTCAGACGGATGGCCGATATTTTAAAACTTTCATAACCGAAGATTTAAATTTTCGAAAAATTTAGAACAGAATCACCCGTGATTGTATGTTTTTATTTTTATTTATTTATTTTATTTTGCTAATTTATAGGGATGCACCGAATAGTGATTTTGGCCGAATGTCGAATATTCGGCCTACAGGCGAACCGAATTACCGAATATTTGGCTGGACAAATAATTTTTTATTTCAAAGGCATTAAAATATTAATTTAAAAAAATACATAATACTTAATACAGAAAATAACATTTGGATAAACAGGAGCTTTTTATAAGTAAACTTTATACTGAAACAAAAATCTACTTTGAGTTACTTAAGAATAGGATAGTTATAAACTTTTTTAATTAATAAAATTTTAAATTTCATGACTTCATCTGTGAATTAAAGCAAATGAATATTTTCTTAAATTCTGAAACAAACATTTTAAAATCAAAGAGAAATTGTGAAAAAAATTGGAAGAAAAACTTCACAGGGTCATATATACTCTTTATTTGTCCGGAAGCGACTAAAGTAAAAATAAATAATACAATCTATACAAATGATGGCAACTCAGCAAGGAAAATTTTAAATGGCATCCTAGATTAGTCTCTGAAATTTGCGATCCTAAAATCTTTCAACAAACTTTTAATAAAGATAATGTGGTCAAGAAAATCTTTTTTTTTTAAACATTAATTTACTAATTTTCTTAACTTTAATTTTACAAACAGCAAATAATGTAAAATTATTATTTTTTTTATTTAAATATAATTCTATTTATTTAATTGTTCTGGATATCATTATAAGTCGACAGTTAAAATTAGAAGTTGTGCAAGGTTTTTTTCAGTATTCGGTGCGCCAATATTCGGTGAGATGTCCGAATACCGAATATTCGGTGCATCCCTATCACTACTAATTTACTTACTGTACAATAAAGTGTCGTGTAATGTTTGCATCTTATAATACAGGGTATATACAATGATCCGTTTATATGTTTAAGTTAATAAGATAACAGATACTGTATGAACATTACTGAAATTGCATTTTTTAGCAATGTCTACATGGGGTGTCCATTACTGGAAATTGACTAATTAAGTGTTCCAGTAATGGACCTAAAAAATAAATGATAATAAACCTAAAAAATAAATGAAATTTTGTAAATGGCCATTAGTATATTCATAAAATTTAAAGTTTTCTATTACTATAAGTTATCTATTACTATAAATCAACCATCTTGTGCGAGTTTTAATGCATAAGCTAAAACCTTTTACAATGTTCAAATGCACAAATACGTACAATACCATGACACAAAAAACCACATACGGCCGTTTCAAAGAGTATTCTTGAATCCCCTTTCTCAGTGTGATAAAAAAAAATATTAAAAGATTAAAATGAGGTCAAAGAATCCCTCGGTTATAGACCCTGGCTATTTTTGTGATTCACCCCCGCGCCCCTCGCACTGAAGAAGGAGATCCAAGAATCCTTGGAACGGCCGTATGTAGTTTTTTGTGTCATGGTACTGTATGTGTTTCAGCGTTCGAAATCCTTGGTGGTCCGCTGGTCCGAGATCACTAAAAATTCAATCGGACCACTAATTTAAAAAATTTAGTGGTCCGAAGGACCAGTAACTAACAGTAACTTTTCCCCCTCTTTGACAGGTAAACGTAAATTTTCCCATCCCTGAGAAAACTGCAACCAAACATTACAATAAGCATAAAATTTGCATAAATACTTAGTCAGTTAAAATAAATAGACGGAAATAAAAAACATAATAATTTCAGTTTTTGTTTATGTACTATTTATTTAATTTTTAGCAAATTATAATTTTACATTTTATTATGCCGAAAATTTTGGGTAACTGAAAGGAAGTTTGGTTTATATTCTCGGCGGAGGAGAGGGGTGGGGGGTGTCACTCAAAGGGTTAAGGTACTTATATAATTTTATGTAGCAGTCCAGTAACGATGTCTGCAGACCAGTAAACTCTGATGTTTACTGGTCCTTGGGATCAGTGATTTTTTTAAATCAATTCTACCGCTGAAAATAGTCAGGGTTGCAAAATCGCTAAAAAAAATGTCGGTCATAACAAAAAAGATGACAGACGATCAAGGGAGAATATGCAAGGGATATTCAAAAACTCATTCAATTTCATTATAAAAATTAATATAAGGTTAACAGATAATATTAAAAATTCAAAACAATATTCTTGTATTTAATAACATTTGTTATAATACTTGTCCCCAAGCAGCATTAGCGATAAATACAAAATATTATTTTGTCTTCAAAAACATCGGTAAATTAGAAAAATTTTGGTTAAAAAAAAAAAATAAAATAAAAAAATAAAGATCTATTCAATCTATCTTTTAACATGCTTTTACAAACAAAATACCAAAGTTCTCCAAATGTTATTTTATGAAAAAAGAGAGAGCGAGAGAGATGGGGGAGGGGGAAGAGAAATTTGTAAAAAGCAAATAGTATAAAATTTTGTAATGATAATGATTCTGAGATTCATATAAATATTAAAATTGATCTAAGTCCAATCAAAAACAATGATATTTTCAAAACAAAATACCAACATTTTCCAAACGTTATTTCTAAAAAAAGAGAGGGGAAAGGGAATTTGTAAAAAGCAAATAGTAAAAAAATCAGGGTTGTCTCGGTTTTAACCATGGTGGTTTTAACCAGCGGTTTAAACCGGTTTTAACCGTCCTGGTCAAAATCAATTTTGACCATTTTGACCACTGAAATTGACTATTCAATTTATTTACTACTAATCAAATATATTTTACTAGCATATGTTAAAAACAAAGTTAACATTTGTTAAAAATGTCATAATATAAGTAACATAACACCAGCAAATACCAAATTTAAAAAAGCCATAACATAAATTACAACACCAAGATACAACACAAATGTTTTAATTATTTTTTATACACAAGCTCTTTTATCGAGACTGTATCATTTTAGAATAAGTTTCAAGATATTTTTCTTTTAGCAATCTTAACCATTCGTCGCATGCATCAGATATAGTAGCATCTTCTTTTTTAAGTTTATCTAAAGCAAGGGAAATAAGCTTAAGTTGATTTTATAAATGTTTTACTTCTTTGTATACGTTGTTAATGATTTTAACAATGTTATCAATATTATCTTCATGCTCATCTGCAATTTTTCATTTCAATAACATGCTTCATTATTGAATTAACTTTGTTTGTGTTTGTAATATCTTGTCCTACAAGATTCAAGTAATGTGCAGCACCAGACTTAGATAAAATGCAAAACTGTCTGCGAACTCAAATAATTTCTTAAAAATTTTCTGCAAAAAAACACCACGCCCCTCCTGAGTCCTACATCACTGCTAACAGCAAAAATGAAAAAGTCCTCTTTCCAATCCCTCGCATTACATTACATGCACTCAACTGGGGGGTTCTGAATTAAACTTTATTGAAAAGAGGATAATATTTACTAAGATATTAAAACTGAATTGCCCTTTCGAATGTAAAAAAAATTGCCGCAAATCGCAGAGAAACGCTAAACAAGCGCATAAACAATCGCAAAACTTTCCAACCAAATAAACTTTATTTAAAAGAGATCAACATTTAACATTTACTTTTTAACACAAAATTTATTTTTAATCTGTTAAATTAATGTGCAAAGCCTAAAATAATCTACAGCACCTGCTTCAGTGCTACACTGTTTCTGCTACCGGCCCTAGCAGGAGAAAAAAAAAGCATCGTACCTGCCGTTCCGGCATAAGCGCCATACTTACAATATTTTTAAGTTTTATAAATATATATGCCGCGGCACTTCTTCTAAAAAATACTGTACCATGGTACATGGCAAATAATTTCTAGATAACTTTTTTTTCCTCCAGTTGAAAAATAGTCTGCAGACCTTCTCAAGAGTCTGCGACGGGCCTCGCACTGATTCTCCCCCGGGGTCTTGATAATTTTTTTTAATGAAGAAATTTGTAAAAGAAACCATCAGAACTGTCTGCAAACTTTGAAAATTTTCTGCGAACAGCGTTCTCGTGTTCGTCTATATTATCTGACTCTGTGCAGCACATCCATAAGAAATAAACAGTTCGTCTCTATATGCATTTTGAAAATCCTCTCATGCGTTTCATCTTGTTTTCATTGTCACTTACAAAACTTCTTACTTTACAAGCAAACTAAACTTGTTTTCTACCCAGGGTTGGAAAAAAACCGGGTTTTTTTGTAAAAAACCAAAAAAACCGGTTTATTTGGTTTAAACCAGGTTTTTTTGGTTTAAACCGGGTTTTTTTAAATATAATTTCCTATTGTATACAGATGCATATCTGTTGATAAAATAAACATTTTTGGCTATTATGTAAGTAATATAACTTCAGAAAATATTTAAATTAAATAATTACAATCAATTATATAGAAAATTGAAATCATTTCTAATTTAAACATTATTAGTAACACCTATGTCTTATGTTCAAAGTAAACTGCTCTACGCAGTGAAACATTGATACCTTGCAAATCGTATGAAGAATCCTTTGATTAATAATATAATAATCAATCAATAAACATTTGATGCAATTTCATGAATATAATATATTATTCTGTGGTTGTTATTATTATTATTTTTTTTTAATATCCAAATACTTCTGGTTATTTTGTTTTCTGAGTGATAACTCCCAGTGTCCAAGTCAACATTTTTGGCCATTAGATTCAGCAACTAACAGAAAAGATTGATTGGTATTACTGAAATGCTATAAATAGCATTCAATTTTTGCAAGCTGTGTTGTTCAATTTGATATCTTAAGCTACTCTTTTAAATTCTTTAAGGATAATCTTCCCCAATCCCAATCCAGAAAATTTTCTTTTACAAGGCTGTTCTCAAATCCAAAAAGGCAACTTCCTGACATAAGTTTTAATTTATTTTTGTGCGAAAATGATCAAAACTAGCTGGTGTTGTTGTTCAGAAACTATGTAATTGAGCTGTTTTTCCATTTTTTTGCTAACTCAATAGATCTTTCAAAAAATAGTCAAAGTGGGCGTTTTGAACTGAATTTCCTCGCAAAGGGAGAAAAAGCTCTCAAGAGCAGGCGAAAAACGGGTTTGTCACGTGATCGAATTTGCTGATAACTCAATAGGTAATCGATTGATCAAAAGATGGAAAAAACAGTTCAATTCCAAATCGCTTCTGTGGCCAGGCTTTCCAATTTTATACCTTTCCGTTAAAAAATGAATTTGTAAATATGTCAAAACGTTTTGCACTTGTTGAGCAGAGCAGTTAAGAACAGCCTTAACCAAAATCTTAAAGATCATTGTATTTTGTTATTAACTGCTGTAAATAATCTGCATTTTTTAAATGAAAATATTTTATGCTAAATATTGAATAATATTTATCTATTTTATCTTTTCTAATTTCACATGTTTTAAGGAAAATCTTTAGAGTACCAGATATGTTCATCAGCACATGCTAATTTTCCTTCTACATGCATAGAAACATGACCTAGGCTCATTATGTCTCATGTTGACTGCTGAGATGAAGTGTTAAAAGTAGAAATTACTTCTATCTATAATTTAAAACAATTAAATTACAAACAAGAGAAAATATTATATTAGACTTTTTCTAAAAAAACCAAATGGTTTTTTTGACAAAAAAACCAATTGGTTTAAACCGTGGTTTAAACCATGGTTAAAACCACTTGGTTTAAACTGTGCCAACCCTGTTTCTACCTCTTCTTTAGCATCAGCTGCTAGTTTTAAACAATACTGGGCAGATTTCTTAGATGCTCCTGTATCAACAGCTGAAAGGAAGAACGATTTTTTTTCCCTGTTGATACACTATTAACAATGATAGGGCAATTATGGATCTAGCTTTCTTATTGTATTGCATAAGCATATTTTACTAATGAGCCTCCTTAACTTATCAGTGTATTATTTTTTTAACTGCCTATTACTTTTATTACTTATTAAGTTACTTTTAATTGCAAAGAAAAAATAATTATTAAAATTAAGACCATTTTTAACAGTTTTGACCATTTCTGACCACTTTTGACCAATTTTGGACGGTTAAAACCACTTTTATCCAGTGTCCTGGTCAAAATCAATTTTGACCCTGAAAAAAATAAAAAAAAATTGTGCATGCATGTGGCAGTAAGTAAAAAATACTGCATGTATGAGCACTGCATGCCCATAAAGCAAAAATTCAAAACAATATTCTTGTATTTAATAACATTTGTTAATGCTTGTCCCCAAGCAGCATTAGCGATAAATACAAAATATTATTTTGTCTTCAAAAACATTGGTAAATTAGAAAAATTTCGGTTAAAAAAAAAAAAAAAAATCTATTCAATATGTCTTTTAACATTCCGATGAAGCAAGTAACTTTTTTCCCTCTCTGACAGGTAAACTTAAATTTTCCCATCCCTGACAAAAACCGCAACCAAACATTACAATAAGCATAAAAACTTAGCCAGTTAAAATAAATAAACGGAAATAAAATACATAATTAATAATTTCAGTTTTTGTTAATGTACTACTTATTTAAATTTTAGCAAATTATAATTTTACAATTTATTATGCCGAAAATTTTGGGTAACTGAAAGGAAGTTTGGTTTATATTCTCGGAGGAGGAGAGGGGGGGGGGGGTCACTCAAAGTGTTAAAGGTACTTAATATAATTTTATGTAGAGGGCCAGTGATGATGTCTGCGGACCAGTAAACTCTGATGTTTACTGGTCCTTGGGACCAGTGACTTTTTTTAATCATTTCTACCGCTGTGTTTGTGCATTTGGAGATTTTAAAAGGTTTTAGCTTATCTATTTTCTATTACTACTCCATTAAAAATATTCAAATATTTCAAAAAAATTGAAGAATATATAAATTTATTAAATGAAGCCGGCTCATAGAATCTTCATTAAGATTTTCACTGAAAAACTGCATAAACTTTGAAACATTATTTTCTGTTTAATGATTGATTTGATTAAGGGTGTCAATAATAATCCAGATTATAAAACATGCAAGAGGGAGTTTTGAAAAAACAAAATAATGCTAAAAGTTTATTGGTTATTTTTTTTATAAACCAAAAACATTAAAGCGTGTCTACTACTGGCACATCTACCCTACATATTATTCAATCAGGAAGAAATTAAATACATGACAAATGCTAAAGTCAAATGTTATATGGTATTAAAATATCTTACAGAAACAACATGCATACATTTATACACTTAATAATTTCCAGTACGTATGAAAACATGTGCAACAGTACAGAATCAAATCAATTTCGAAGCTTTTTATCAGCAATTTTTTTTTTGGTGCCTAGGGATGCACCGAATATTCGGCCTACATGTGAAGTGAATACCGAATATTTGGCTCATCGAATACTTTTATATTTCAAAGTTTATAGCCATTAAAATGTTAAATTTTAAAACAATTTTAGATAATATTTAAAACAGAAACTTTTATTTTAATAAAGAGCTTTTTTCAAGTAAACTTGGTACTTTTCGGTTAGCTGGCCGGCAGTATTATGTATACATAAATATGTATACATACATATTTATATACATATATACTATGTGTGTGTATATATAAAACATATGCATAGATATATAATGTATATATACATGTATGTATGTATATATATATATATATATATATATATAACACTGGCGCCCAGCTAACCGAAAAGTACCGTAAACTTTATGCTGAAAAAAATCTGTTTTGAGTTATTCAAGAAGAGGATAGTTATAAACCTTTTTTAATTAGTAAAATTTTAAATTTCACGGCTTCTTCTGAGAATTAAAACAGATGAATAAAATTTTCTTAAATTCTAAAAGAAACATTTTAAAATCAAAGAGAAATTGTGAAAATATTGTGCAGGATCATATATTATTTGTTGGTCAGGAAGAGACTAAAGTAAAAGTAAATAAATAATACAATGTATTCAAATTTTATATGGTGGCAACTTAACAAGAATAACTGTTCTACTCCCTTTGATTAAGCAAGGAAGTTTTTTAATGCATTCTACATCAGTGTCTGGAGTGGGAAATCCTTTTCAGAGATTGTAAACGTTGTTCTGAAAATCTTAGAAAGAAACAGATTATTTACGGGAAAATATTCAGAAACTTGCATCTGTACATAATTAATTCCTATGAAAATCCTTGTGATTGGTTAATTTTCTTAAATAATACTTAACAAACAGCAAATAAATAATGTAAAATCATTCTCTTTTATTTAAATATGATTCTGTTTCTAATTATTCTGAATATCTTTTTAAGTTGACTCTTAAACTTAGAAGTTGTATACGGTTTTAAATAAAATGTTTAAAAAGTTTTTTTAGCCGAATACTTCGATATTCGGCATACCGAATAGCTTGATAATCGGCCAAACCGAATATTCGGTAACATGGCCGAATACCGAATAGATACCGAATATTCGGTGCATCTCTATTTATAACATTAATATTTATTTTAATTCATTAATAAGGAAGATTAAGAACTAGAATAATTCATTATTTGGCTGAGATAAATACAAAAGAATACAGAATATTTGTGAGATTAAACTCTATGGGTACGGTTATTTTCGGAGAATAACTAAATATGAGAAAAAAATTCTCTTATTTTCATTCTATTAAACGTATTTATATAAAAATCGTAATGCACATTATTTTAAACTTCATAATATGCTATCAATATAAAAACAGAATACTGAATTTCAAATCATAAAGGGAAAATCTTGTTTGTTTCATTTACTGCTTTTAACAAATGTTGCAACTAACTTTAAGAGGGAAGGGGGCGGGGAATCTAAATAAAAATTGGATTTCATAAACGAAGTGAAAATTTAAGCGCCAAATAAACATTAAGTTGATTACGTGGGTTTCATAGTCTAACGATTGAAATTATCATTTTTATATGAAAAATAAAGCATTATATATCAAAATTAGTAGTCAAAATAACAGAAAGAACAAATGAAGACAAAAACATTAATGTTACAATCATCAAAATGCCGAATGTGAAACATCGTGTATAGCTAACCCTAATCTTAAGACAACTTACAGAAATTGTGAAAACAATAAAAATATGGGAAAAAATTTCGACAACAACAAAATGAATGAACTTACTTTCAAAATTGTCGACGAATTCTTCCAAATTCCACTGCCGAAGTCTTTCGTTAACGTGATCGTCCATTTGCAACCTTGAGTAGAGCAGCAACAACAACAACAAAAAAACCTCTACGCTTCCGCTTCTGCGATCTCACCTTACGACGGTTTTTAAATGTTCTTCCGCGGACACAATAAAAATGTAGTTCGCCACGTTTCATGTAATAAAATATTACTGACAGGAGCGCTTCATTCGAAATCATAAGAAATAGTGATTAATGTTAATAAATTGAACTACCTTGGTGAAATTTACCCCATTTAACGAATAAAAAGTAATTTTGTTTGAAACTGAGTATGGCTGGTATTTCAAAATTGAAAGCATTGGGTTTTCATATTTGAAACAAAAAGTTTCAAAATAAAATGAAAACATCGATTTACTCAGATTTGAAAGCGTCATTTTTCTCAGTGTAGCAACGATTGAGGCCTTGTCAACTATGATGTAATTATCAAAACCTTCACTTATTAATCTCTTAAGCTATTAATATTTCCTAGCGGTGTTTAACATGCTTGTCTTAATAACTTGGGAATTTTGATTATTTCCTGCGGAAGATATCATGCTTTTAATCCGATTAAGTCTGAGAAATTCTTATAATATGTAATGCAATGCCGTTCATGTATAAAAATAAGTTTAAGAAGTATAAAAATTTATTCCAACTAATTTACTGTCAGATTTTATTTATAGCTGGAAAAGCAAAAAATAATATATACAAATTTTAAATTTGTATCTTAAATGTTAAATTAAAAAAATAACAGTGTAAATTAGTCACTTTTACATGCGTATATGTGTAAATTTGTAACATTACACCTTGCTCATAAAATTTACACAGTTGTCGTTAAAATTTATGTATATTTATGTGTGTTTATTGTCTTCATGGAAATGTGTAATTTGCTATCCCTTCAAAAACTCAAACAAGTTTGTAAATTGTAGAAAACGTTATCAATTTATCCGAATTGGCGTGTTAATGTAATTTACAAATTTTGCATATTACATAAATAATTGTTTATTTTGCATATTACACAGAAATATGTGTAAGAATATTACACAGGTATATGCGTAAGAACGAAATATTACACAGAAGTAGGTGTACAAATTTTACACAACTATATGTGTAAAAACGGAATATTACACAGGCTTATGTGTAACAATATTATGCAGAAATATGTGTAAGAACAGAACATTACACATAAATATGTGTACATATGTGAACAGAATAAACAGCGATGCTTAAGAACTTGACTTGTGTAATAGTAGCTATACAGTCAAGTTTAGAAAATCACAGATCGTGAGTTCAAATCCATTTTTAGTAAGTATTGCTTGTTTACTGTAGATTAAATTAAAAAAATTCTCCTCTAATGTAGATGTATCTTTCAAAGTTTGGGACTGAAATTGATCGGGAAGAAAACCCGACAAAATACAAATGTAATACTATCGTCACGATTTCCGTATTTTTCAAAGCTTTATTTTACAGCGTATTTATTAAGATTCTTTAGATTCTATTCATAAATTATGACTATATTATTTTAGGGCTTTAAACCAACTTCAACATAGAATGGAATTAAAATAGCAATTACACCCTTTGTGCAGGAATATTAAAAAGCAGGAAACCAACGTTTAAAAATGCACAAATAATACGTGAGAAGCAGCAAACAGCTGTTTCGAATCTACTAGCGAGATTCTTCTTCAGTGCAAGTTAGAGCAAGAAAAAACGTGCTAGAAAAAGCAAGGCTGGGCAAAATGGCAGAGACGCGCACGCTTATATACCTGATACGGTAGCGAATGTGCCAAAAACAACCAATGAGACAGAAGCAGATGAAACGAATGAGTGGATAAGTAGCGCCATCTACCGGAGAACGAACGAAAAAGAAACCAAAAAAGGGGAAATTAAATTAATGCTTTCCAAATAGTTGGAAAATCAGGAGTACCAGATAAGTCATTGACTAAAGAGTGAGAATTTTTAATGATGTAGTAACTTTCACCAAAATCAAGATCAAGATTAGAAGAACATTTCTGGATAATGATGGCTGAAGAAAATTTGACTTATGTTGAAAAGACCAACAATGTTGAACAATAGAAGAACGTTTAAGCTCCTGATTTTTACATAACCTTCATACTCTTTTAAACGAAATCTAGGAGCACGTTTAGTCTGACCAATATAAGATAGACCACACTGGCAAGAGATTTGGTAAATACATCAGTTATCTAGGCAATCAATGGGGTGTTTGAGATTTGAAAAAGAGATTTTTATCAACAGGAGAAAAAATAACATTAGAATCAAACATTCTTAAGATTTCAGCAACTTGCTGACTGATTTTAGGAAAAAATGGCAACACAACTGAAGTATTGCAGTTGGAATTAGAATGCTTTTCAGAATGGACGGTTTTCGTCAATTTCTTATAAATAGAATCTATAATATTAGAGAAATAGCCACGATCAACAGCAATAGCTTTGAGGTAATTAAGTTCAGTACTGAGTAACTGAGGAGTGGAACAAATATTGGTAGCCCGAAAACCAAAAGTATTGAAAGCAGCGAATTTCTGGTTGGAAGGATAAGAAGAATATCTGTGAGGTGGGAAACTGACAGCAAAAGGTTTACGAAAGGCGGTAGTCTGAAAACCCTTTTCACATCGAATAACAAGGACATCCAGGAAAGAAAGATAGTTATTGGTCTCGATTTTAGAGGTAAATTGAAAGCAGGGATCAATGGAATTCATAATAAAGAGAATATGATTAATATTCAAATTCATTTCAGCCAGGAAATAAACATCATCAACATAACGAACATAGAACGGAAATTTTAAAATTTCAAAAAGTTCGAACTCAAAATAGTGCATATAAATATCGCATAAAATTGGACTAAGAGGATTACCCAAAGCCAAACCGTCAATCATACGAAAGAAATTTCCATTGAAAACAAAAGTATTTTTTGACAAGCAAGTCCGAATGAGAAGGATATGCTCCTCGATTTCAAAATAACAGAAATGGAATTCACAAAGTCTTTTCTTGAGGTAATCTAAAGCCTCCTCAACCGGAACGTTAGTAAATAAAGATTTAACATCAAAAGAAACCATCATGTGTCCCTGTGGCTTAAAATTATGAAGTTTTTTTAACAAAATCAAAAGAATTCTTAACAGTGAAACAGTTACCGCTCAAAAAAGGAGAAAAAACAGAAAATAAATATTTGGCAAACTTATAAGAAGTTGTACCAATACTAGAGACAATAGATATGAAAGGAATGTCAGGTTTATGGACCTTAGGTAAAACTGGCACAATGCACAATAGAAGGAATAAGAGACTTCTTAAAGTTAGCAGAAATAATGGGAGAAGACTTGATGGCAGACTTAATAGAGTTAATTTCATTAGTGGAACCGTATTTGCGGATGTCCACATAAGGCCCTTCATTAATTAATTTATGAGATTTTTCCAAATACGAAGATTTATCGAGAAGAACAATCTGACCACCTTTGTGAGCCTTGGTAATGATTAAGTTTGGATCAGAACGAAAATTTTTCAAACATTGTTTGACAGGTTTTTTAAGATTGGGCTTATAGACATTAGAATTAAAATCAACAGTATTGGCAATGAGATGCCTGATGGACTCTTTTTGAGAAGAAGATAGAGCGCTATGCTTAAAGGCCCTTTCAAATAGGAGCAATGAAATTAGGTAAATAAGGAATAGCAGAGACAGAGAAATTGTTATTCAATTTGAGAGCATAGAGTTGATTGTCACATTGCAGAAAAAAAATGACCATAATTTTTCCCATTCTGACCAGAAAATCAGAGTTCTAACTTTTTACGACTGCTCGTTCATCTTCACCTAACACTTCATTTATAATGACTATTTCATAATAATGGAAGTCATCAGTCCATCAGAAGAAAATGAAGTAATGGAAGTGCCGGGGGCGACACTAAATTCTGAAAAAGCAGAATTCCTGTTCTCTAGTTTTTTATACTTTTTTTGCCGAATATTTCACAATTTTCCACAACAAAATAAAATGTTGAATAAGTAATTTTCGCCAAAAGTTTTTTTATGCATAAGAAAATAAAAATAACTAACCTGAACGATATATATATATATTTTTTAAATAAAAACTTGTAATCCGTAACAATAACTCAGGGATGCAATAAAACATTCTTAATGTCCGTGAACAATCGGAAACATTTTTATAAATTTTCTTTTGAGATTTTTTTTTTCATTCAAATGATTCTTTTAAGATGCAAATACTTTTGAATACTTTGTAAAGGTATGAGATAAAATAAAGCCATAGAATACGAAATTTTGAAAGAATACTGCCCACTGATTTCCATTCATTTTTTACTTCTAGTTAGTTCATCAACGAAAATATGTTAAAAAAGTAATAATACATTTTCTTCACATAACGTCTTTGGATTTGATACTAGTTTAAAAATTCTAACATTAAATATGCCATTTAGATGCAAGATTTTGAAGTTTTGTATTTTTACGAATGAAATGAAAGTAATCTTTGTGTTACATTTAAAGAAAAAAGAACAATTACTGGATCTAACGAAGTTTTAGCTATAATACATATGTTTTACAGATAAAAAAGCATTTCAGTGAAAATGTTAATTAATTCATATCTCCTTTCAAATATTTGTTAGGAATAAAAAGTTTATCTTGAAGACGTAATAGCTTGCAAAACAATTTATTTGTTATTTACATATAAACAAGTCATAAATTACACGCCAAATGCGGAAAATGAAGGGGTTTGTACTATAACTAGTTTTATAAATATTCAGACCTTGGTGCAATAGCCGTTACCTTCTTATGCAAAATGCATCAATACAAAATTTATTATGATTAAGGACTCTATCATTAATAGGACTCCGTCTTAAACATACGTAGTTACCATGGTAACCTAGAATAATTACCTATCATGGAATATCATTGAATTAATCACGTATATTAGGATTTATTAGTATAATCTGGCAACCTAGATTCGGTATCTAACATGTTATATCATTTAAATGATTACGTATGATAGGATTTAATAGCATGAAGAAAACTTTTATTAATATCTTTTTAAGTTCTGATTCGATTTTCATAAAATTTGAAATGACTCGACAAAAATTTTCAACGATTATACATATATTAAATTCCAAACCATTTGTTTGGGCAGATTTTGCACTGTTATATGGGGACAGCCTGGGTGGTCCAGCCGACAAGTATAGATGCTACGTATTTATATAATTACAAACGCACCTAAAAATAAGCAGAGGAAAAAATATATATTGTTTACTAGAATCACTTTCTAATGTAGTTCTTTCTAACAAGGGTAAATAAATAAAAAATAAAAATAAAAAAACTGTAATTTTTTTTTTATTTTACCACGCCAACTCAGTGTATTGTAACGGACATTTTTGAAAAAAAATGAACTACAGTAAAAAAATTAGGCGTGATTTTCAAATTGAAAATTAAATTCTTATAAATGGGTGTATTTTAAATCACTATTTTTACCTCTATACTTTTTTTTAATACATCATAATTCTACACAAGAAAATAAAATATTGCATAAATAATTTTATTCATTTCACCAAAATGTCTTTTATACATAAGAAAACAAAAATAAGTAACGTGAATATTTTTTTAAATAAAAAATTGTAATACTTACAGTAACAATATCTCAGGGATACTATAAAACTTTCTTAATGTCCGTGGATAATTCGAAATTTTTTTATAAATGTTCTTTGGGGAATTTATATCATTCAATCCATTCTTTTAAGATGCAAATACTTTTGAATACTTTGTAAAAGAATGGGAGAAAAATAAAGCCCTTGAATACGAAATTTTGAAGGTGCTCACTGATTTCCATTAATTTTTTATTTCTAGTTAGTTCATCGACAACGATATTTTTAAAAAATAATACTTTTCCTCCATATAACTTCTTTGGATTGATACTTAGTTTAAAATTTTTAACTTTAAACATACCATTTAAATGCGATTTTTTGAAGTTTTGTATTTTTGCGAATGAAATGAAAGCAAACTTTTTATTCATTATAGAGAAACGAACACTTACTGAATCTAAGAAAAGTTTTAACGATAGTACACATATTTCAAAGAAAAAAGTATTTCTTATAAAATATTAAATAACTCGTTACTACATTCAAATATGTGATATGAATAAAAAGTTTGTTTTGGAAATGTAATATCTAGTAAAACAATTTCTTTGACATTTATATATATTTGAAATATTTATATACACACAAGGCGGAAATTGTACTTCAAGCGTGGAAACGGAGATGTGTTCGTACTGAGACTAGTTTTAGAAATATTCAGATCTTGGCGCAATAGCTGTTGCACTTTTATGCAAAAATGCAAGAATACAAAATTTATTATGATTCTATATCATATATTCAGTAATACGGAAATAACAGGATTCCATCTTAAATCGGACGTATTCACCATGGCAACCTAAAATCCTTACCTATCATGAGTTATCATTGAATTAATGACGTATGATAGGATTTAATAGAATGAAAAAAGCTTTTATTAGGGTATTTTTATGTTATGATTCGACTTTCATAAAATTTTAAATGACTCGACAAAATTCTGCAACGATTATATATATTAAGTTTCAAACCATTCCGTTAAGGAATTTTTTGTGCTGGTATATGCGGACAGATGGACAGACCAGGCAACATCATAGGAGCTACGTATTTATATAATTACGAACGCACCTAAAAATAAATAGCGTAAAAATTATATATTGTTTATTAGAATAATTTGCTAATGTAGTGCCTCCTATCAAGTGTAAAAAATAATAATAATAAATAAATAATAACTTTTTGATAATATTAGGAAAAAAATTATGAAATGCAGTTAAAAAAACTAGGCGTGATTTTCAAGATGAAAAGTAAATGCTTACTTAACAGTTTCTTTTAAACACTTTTTTTTACGTCTATACTTTCTTTTGTCGGATACATCAAAATTTTATACAACAGAATAAAATATTTAATAAATAATTTTATTATTTTCACCAAAAATTTCTTTATACATAAGAAAACAAAAATAAGTAACCTGAATGATTTTTATTTTAATAAAGACTTGTAATACTTACAGTATCAATATCTCAGGGATGAAATATAACTTCCTTAATGTCCATGCACAAATGAAAACATTTTTATAAATTTTCTTTTGTGAATTTTTATCATTCAAACGATTCTTTTAAGATGAAAATACTTTTTAATACTTTGCAAAAGAATCAGATAAAAATAAGGCCCCAGAATACGAAATTTTGAAAGAATAATGCTCACTGATTTCATTTTTTACTTCTAGTAAGTTCATCGACGACAATATCTTTAAAAAATAATAATACTTTTTCTCCGCATAAATTCTTTCCATTTGATACTAGTTTAAAAATTGTAACGTTAAATATGTCATTTAGATGCAACTTTTTGAAGTTTACTATTTTTACGTATGAAATAAAAGTAATCTTTGTATAACATTTAAAGGGAAATGAACAATTACTGAATCTAACAATGTTTTTTAACTATAATATGCATTTTTCTAACAAAAACACATTTAAAGGAAAATGTTAAGTAACTCGTAACTGCATTTAAATACTTGATAAATGATAAATGTATACATAAAAAACTCGGTTGCATCAGAAGCGTACATTTCATGAGTTTCTTTTTTATTCGGAAATTCTGTAACATACAAGAAATTCTGAAGTAGGATTTTTACTTTATTTAATGACAGATGTTTCGTAATTATATTAAGTACAAATGTTACTTTTGGAATTTCTAAATAAAATAAAAATCCCTGAAATTCGACATATATATGCGTCTGTGATGCAAATGGGTTAATAGACGGAGTCATCTTTTCCCTGAACAAACATATACTTCGTGTACCCGTAGAAATTTGATGGAGAGTATATACCAGCAAATGTGTTCTAGTTAATGCTATGAAGAAAAAATTGCAATTAAAAGAAAATATTGATGCTATTAACATTTTGCAGTCTGACTCGGGGTCATATTTACTATTGCGCCAGTAAACTCTCGCCAAAATATGCCGCATGGCTGTGAAACTGCAACAATGAAACATTTTAAGGACTAAAAAGATGAAAATAAATTATAAATAAAATATGAAGTGTGTAATATACTTTTTTAAAACACTTTTATCAGTTAATAATTTAATATAAATTATTTTAGAACTATACGTTGAGAGATCAATACAAATGTTCTAAAAGTACAGTTTAAATAATCTTTCACTTTTTTTTTTGTTGTTGCTAAAAAAATCTTAAAAAAACAGAGAAAAGGTTATACATTTTGTTAATAAAGTTACTTGCTAGCGCTATCTACCAAGTGTGAAAAAATCAGTAAACTTTTTATAACTTTTTTCGGTGCCCACGTCAAATTAAGGTATTGGAACGGAATTTTTGGGGGGGATGAAACATGAAACACAATAATAGAATTAGGCTTCATTTTAAAGATGAATATTGAATGCTTACAAAAGATCGTTTTTTAGAAAACTAAGGTTACTTTTATACTTTTTTGTCGAATATTTCATAATTTTACACAACAAAATAAACTGTTGAATAAGTAATTTTCACCAGAAATACTTTTATACATAAGAAAACAAAAAGAAGTAACCTCAACGATTTTTTTTAAATAAAAATTTGTAATACTTGCAGTAACAATGGATGCAATAAAACATTCTTAATGTTCGTGAACAATTCCAAACTTTTTAATAAATTTTCTTTCGGAATTTTTATCATTCAAACGATTCTTTTAAGATGCAAATACTTTTGAATACTTTGCAAAAGAACTAGATAAAAATAAAACCCAAGAATAAGACATTTTGAAAGAATAATGCAAACTGACTTCCGTTCATTTTTTATTTCTAGTTAGCACATCGACGACCATATTAAAAAAAATAACAGTACTTTTTCTCCACATAACTTCTTTATATTTGAGACTAGTTTAAAAATTGTAACATTGAATATGTCATTTAGATACAAGATTTTGAAGTTTTGTATTTTTAAGAATGAAATGAAAGTAATCTTTGTATAACATTTAAAGGGGAATCAAGAATTACTGAATCTAAAAAAGTTTTTAACTACAATACACATGTTTCATAGAAAAAAAGCATTTCAGTGAAAATGTTAAATAACTGGTAACTCCATTCAAATATTTGATAGGAATAAAAAGTTTGTCTTGAAAACATAACATTTTGTAAAATAATTTCTTTGTCATTTATATAGATGATAAATTAATAAATAGGAAATAAATAATAATAAAGAATGTCCCAATTGTAAATTTTAATAGTATCAACTGTAATCGTTGTAGAATGTTGATGCCAGGTCACAAATGAAGAGCAACTCAAACAGTTTTAGATAAGCGCATGATTAGGCATTTAGACAACTCCTGCTTTGTCACGTACTCGCTTGCACTGTCACTTATGCAAAATGGTGACTGCTGAGCGTAAAGTGTTATTTCTGGGCTGAAGATTTAAGGGTGTTCTCAAATCCAAAAGGGCAACTTTCTGACATGAACTTTAATTAATTTTTGTTCGAAAATGCGTGAAACTAGCTAGTGTTGTTGTTCAGAAACTATGTCATCGAGCTGTTTTTTTTTTCATTTTTTTTGCAAACGCAATAGATCTTTCAAAAAAGAGAGTCAAAGTGAACGTTTTGAACCGAGTTTCCGTGCGAACGGAGAATAAGCACTCAAGAGCGGGCGAAAACGAGTTTGTCACGTGATCAAAAACGCTTATAACTCAATAGGTAATTGATTGATCTAAAAAAATGAAAAAAATAGTTAGATTCCTAATCGCTTCCATGGCCAGGCTTTCCAATTTTATATCTTTCCGTTAAAAAATGAATCTATAAATTTATCAAAACGTTTTACACTTGTTCGGCAAAGCAGTTAAGAACAGCCTTAAGAGCCGTTAGAGCCATGCGATTTTTTCCTATGGGGCTTTATAAAAGATATTGTCTACGTTGCGCCGCTACCTAATGATTTGCCAGAGTTGAGACTCAGAATTGAAGAGGTTAATTTTTCTATTACTCCGGACTTGTTAACCTAAGTGTGTGAAGAATTGGACTTTAGGTTGAATGCGTGCCGTATATCTAAAGGTGCACATATTAAACATTTGTAAGAAAAACTAGGTTAGTGTACCTTCAATTTGATGTATGATTTGCTGTAAATAGTCTAAATTAAACTGTTATAATGCACCATTGAAAGTGGGACATTATTTTATAGACACTCCATATAGAAAACTCATTTGCACCCGGATAATACATTTCAGGAATTTCTTTTTCATTCAAATTTCTGAATACATATCAGAAATTCTGAAGTATAATTTTTACTTTATTTAATGACAGTCGTTTCTTGATTACACTAAAAATTTTCCGTTTGGAAATTCTAACTCAAATAGAAATTATTGAAATTGGACGCATATTTGCGTCTGTGATGCAAATGGGTTAACCGTTTGCAGTCGATGCCGCCACAGTGATGGCATTTAATATTAATCCACAAATGTCACATTGGCACATGTGACAAAATTTTCTGTGTCTTGAACCAATGAACCAATGCAGTAATTTATGAAATACCTTCAAGAGTCGTAATGATCGTGCTTACTTTCAATCGAAAGTGATCAATCGATTAGTTCTTGATGCATAGATAAGCAAATTTTTGTAATTTGCTCGCAGATTCAAGAGCATTGGACTGATCGATGCAAACAGAGCGTAAAAGGGGAATAAAAAAAGCCCCAAAGCCATACATTATATATGTAATAAAAAAAAATTTCGCCCTTTTATCTTAGTTAAACTATTCCAAATTCTTATAATATCTACCCCTTTTTACCTGTCTTGTAATAATATCTTAATTAACCTTTTCATTTTTTGCCTTTAATCCAGCGTATTCTTTCATTTATTATTCAAAAAACATTAATCTGTTCATAGCTATACTTCTACATAAAATCCACTAAATTATTTTATTTCTTTCATTTTTATTCTGACATTAAATTCTTTTTCTTTCGAATGCTTATTAAATATCATTTTTCTTAATCGTTCCATATCCCATAAAGCCTTGCAATCCTCCTGTTTTATCAATAAAGCTACCGCTGGCAGTTATTAAGTTCTATCAGCTACGTCCCCCCCCCCCCCCGATACGGAGTTGATGGAGACACGGGCGCTGCACCCCTCTCCTTCCCCTTGCTCTTGACGGGATTGGCTTGTTTTGAGCATCTTTATGCTTACGCGTTTGCTTTTTGTGAATATTTATACCGTTACATTCTCTTGGAGCGCAGATATTGTACGATTTTTGCTTGGCTTAAAAAGTCCACGTCACTGGGAGAGTTTTTGTCTTTTAGTTGTGATGATGCTTCTGAGTCTATATTCAGCTTAATATATGTGACATTACTCGAAATGGATACTCCTATGCTAGCGGAATTGTATAAATTTACTTGCCTTCAATAAACTGCTGATTGGTATCATATTTCTGCTTTTATTTATGGAAAATTCCTACGATTTCATCAAATCATTGCCTTTCTGCTGACCATGACGACTGCATTTTTAATACTTTGGTTGGTGAGATATACGAGTGAATCTTCTATGGCCTAGTATCTACCTGCAATAATCTCCAATGGTGGATTGTATAAGTAGTTTACAACCATACTGCTGCGATTCACACGGCAAGTTTTGAACAAATGTTACAAATAATATAATATAATATATATAAATTAAATCTCGACAATACTAACATATAAAAATTAAACAAAAACTTTAAAAACATGTAAATAAGAAAAATACTAAAAGAAAATCAGAATTTCAGAAAAAGCCGGCAAAGATTCGACAGCAAACATAGGCAGCCAATTAGGTTGCAGAAGTGCGACGAATCAAATTGCCGGAAACTTTTTGAGGTCAAGGAATGAATTTCGAAGAAAGTGGAACTATCAGAAACCTCAGTTACACGAACAAATGCATTTATTTATTCAGAAATAAATTTATCTTAAATTCTGCTCCTATATTCGACATCTGAGGGTTTAAAAAAATAACTTTGCTTATGCCTGGGAGAAGTACTTGGATCTTTAAGGGTTAATAGACGGACGAATGTTTTCCTTAAACAAACATTTACCATGTGCACCCGTCGAAATTTGATGGAGAGAATATACCAGAAAATGTGTCACAGTTAAGGCTTATGAAGAAAAAAGTGCAATTAGAAAAAAATAATGATGTTATTAAATTTTATGTAATAAGTATGAAATCACATTTATAATGTAAACTTCATATTAGGGTTTTATAAAAGTGTTTTTCCCTTAGCACATTATTTTAGTGCCACATTTTGAAACTATTTGTACTTTCAAATTTCTATAAGAGGTTAGACGATAAATCGCCGCATATAAATATCCATGGCTAATATGTGGTTGAGAAAATAAGTAAAGTAAGAGTTGTTTCGAATGGCATTAACCCGAGAGTAGTCGCGACACTTTTTAGAACATTAGCAGTCGCGTTCGGTCTATTTGCCGCCGTTACCAGCAGGCCGAAAACGAAGGGGAAACTTGCCGGTGTTATCAGATGATCGAAAACGGATAACGTAAGGTGAAAATATTGACTGAACTTTAAAAGATTACAGCATTTATTCATTTTACAACCTTTTACAGCAAATTATTTATTTAGCTTAAGCGTATATTCAGTTGGTATCTAGATAAATGTTTTTAATAACTCTTTCTTCGTTTTGCATAAATACTTAAAAGTAAATAGTAAATAATTTGATTAAATTTCTGGTGTTACTATGAATCAATAATTAGTAGGAAAACATTTACGAATATAAATCTAAATTCGTGATAGGGGTATTTTTTTTTTTTCCTTTTGGAAAGATAGAATCAGAGTCAGGTTGATTTTCATAATACTCCGGCACTCTATATCCATTTAATAAAATAAAATTAATAAATTTAGCATCAATATATTACACGGACATTAAATTAAACAATTAAACTGAAAATAAAAATGGAACCTATGACATGCAACAGAAAATAAAATCCAATACCACTAATTCACCAGCATATTATATATATATATATATATAATAAAGAAAAAGGTATAAAAAATACTTCATTCGAAATTATAATTGTAAATATTGTAACTACGTTTTATTTATTTATTTTGTGGGGTGTCTGTGTGTGTATGAGGGAGGGGGGGGGGGCTATCGAGATTTTATGATTAAATCCATTTTTCAAATGAAAATGCACGATTTGTAGTTTTTCTACTTATTTCAAGGTGAGAGCAGCGCCCTTGAATAAAAACTCTAGATACGAACTTCCCTTATATAATGTAAATAATAAGTTATTAAAATTATATATTTAATTTAAATGCATTTGCAACTGTAGATTTAAATCCTTAGATGGATAAATTATTTTAATTAATAGAATCATTGAAAGGGTAATCTTAATAGGGATGTATTTTACAGCAACTATTTAATTAAAATAAATATTCAATTGTACATTTTATAATAAGGTATTAATGTTATAATGTATTGTTTTATAATAACATTCATTAAAATAATAAAAACAATAAGAAAATTTTCTCCGAAATTATAAATATGCAGCAATAATTTTATTTAAATTAATTTTCTCTCGTATTCTGGAAAACATTATTCTGAAAAATAGTTTGAACAATTGATGAAGGACAACAAATTTAAATTTGTTAGTAACCGCCCCCAAGCCTCTATTGGATTTTAATAATAATAAAAAAAAAACATTTTCTGCGGCATTGTTAAAAAAAAAAAATGTGTTTTTACTTACAGTATGAAATTTTAAAAATAGATAAATTTTAGAAAAATACTTAAAATATTTTTTAAAATCATAGTATAAACATTCACTGAATTATCCAAAAGAGATTTTTACTTGCGTAATTTCTAATCTACATTATAAAATTCTCATTATTTTTCTTATTGTACAAATAATGTTTATATGTATGTTCTTCGCAGATATACATACTACATTTCTGAGAAAATTGCTTTATCTTTCGAATTTGTTTTATTGTACAAAAACGATACTTTTCAGATTTTGGAGATACGGCAATTTTTTTACTGATTCCCACAAAATTATCTTTTCTTTTTTTTAATGGTTTGGCAGTGTTATTGTCTGTTTCGTTTCATTTATATGTTCCGGTAATAAATGGAAAGCAACTTCTTTCAAATTATAATGATGAATTTCCCTTTTTTTCCATATTTAAACGATTATCAATTTGAGAATTTATTCCCGCAATGTTTGACAATGAAAAAAAATGCAAGTGACCATCCATCAGTTTTTTGTGCGAACTGACTTCACAACTAATATAATAATACAATTTTAAGTCACATTCTAAAAGTAAAAAAAGTATTCTATGAACGAGTAAAATAGCAGAAAGAAAGACGAAATAACAACAGGCAGAGAGTCCGTACTTCGAAGAAACTTTCCCCCACAGATTTCGCGGAAATGGGAAAGGATGAACACGAGGGGGAAAAATTCAACCAACGCAAGTGGTCGCAACGCGGTCATTTAGACCGATTGAAACATAAGAATGCGATAAAATGCTAAAAAATAGCAGGAATGACTTGCAATTTTACTACACAAGAGTGTGAACACTCAAGGTCAGCTACACGGAATTTGGCTATCGTAACTTTAACGGGAAATGAGTTACAGGAAGATAACGAATTTCGGGCGGGGAAAAGACCAACGCGCGACTATTAACGGGTTAATAGGGCATCAACGGTTTGTACATAGGGTGACCCCGCCAGTATTTGATCAAATTTTTGAAATATTGTACCATTTCAGGTGGAACTGAGTTTTACACGTGGCACTAGACATAATATTTTTGTTTGAATGTTGGAGCACCTGTTGTCACATTGTTGTCAACTGCCTGTTGTAAGAGAAGCCATTTTATGAATTTTGTTTATTAGAAAATCTAAAAATTTAGTTTTTGAATAGTTGGAGACAAAGATAAAATAATACACTTCCATCTTTTTATTTCAAATAATAGTTTATATGAATTATTGTTTATCACAGACCAAGCATGATATTTTAAAGATTAATTTTTTAATTTTCGACTGATTTCTTCGATGGATCACGTACTGGGAAAATGGCAATTAAAGAAACTATTTACTTAAAATTTTGTTGATATTTAATTTCAGTAGATTTAATTTTTGACCATTATAGTTCATTCATTAAGGGTTGTAGCAATCACGTTAGTTTGCTTCTAAAACTTAAAAGGAAGGAAATGTAATAAAAACCACTTAGCACCGAACTTATTTGTTCAATTACTGGCTGGGTGACCCTACTTTCGGAAACAACTGACGTTCACGTGCCTTTTTCTTAGGAACTACTGACTCCATTTTAATCTATTAATTTTTCAAATTTTCTATTTTTTTGCTGCTTGTTTATTCTACAAAATTAATTTTTTTTTCTTAAATGTTTATTAAAGAAACTGAATTTTTGTTTACCAAATCGTGTAGTAACTGTTACAGATTTTATTGGTATTCCTATTTGAACGGTTTTTTGGAGTTTAACTACTGCCAAAATGATTTAAAAAATATATCGAGATCGCTTCAGTGATTTCTGGGCGAACACAGCGGCAGGTAAAATGCTCATATCCTTGACAACGGTTGAGGTCGAAAGATGTGACGACAGAAACAATACGTAGTCAGTCTCTCGGAACGAAAAAATATGTTTATTCGGTTTCGAAAGGCTGTATGTAGGTATTCTAGTCAAATTCCTTTTGTATCGAATATTCAATTACAGATTTAAAACTCTCCAAGTCGAATCATGTGTTCAGTCTAAGTAAAGGAAATAATTGTTTCATTCAACGAGTGGGTATGAAATGCCTGTGAATTCTACTCACGTTTATTTTTTATTTATTCTATTTGAACTGATATTATCAGAAAAGAAACTTTCTTCAAGTAAATCTAAGTGTAGGGTGAAAGAATTCTTAAAATGGTGAGGTATGCAAAATAAGGTATTAAGAACTATCCTTTGATAAAAACTACAAAATTATTCTCTGTGAAATTATATCATAATAGTGATATTCTATGATGAGTCGAGAGTCAATATTCTACTTCTTTGACGTAATTTGGAACATATTGAGCTAGATATGGTTTTAGATGTAATGTTCACTGTGTATTGTAATAAAATGTGTGACGTGTTCCCATGCATTATTACTGAGTGGTGTGTCCCTGCATTTTTGGGGGAGTTTGGGTAAGTAAATCCTTATACTTGTTTGTCTTATTCTGGTAATTTAAATCGTATTTTTTTAATTAAGTTTTAAATTAAACCTCTTAAGTCCCCATTTTTTTGTTATTTTCTATTCATGTTTTATTCGAGCTTTTAAACTTAAATTCGATTTATTCTAAATTTTCCTAAAATCTTCTTTCCAATTTATCAGAAAAAGTTTCTTCAATATCAGCTGATTTCTGTATGATTTCGAAATTGATATTCTCCTCATAATCTGATTTTTTGATCAAAATTATTTGACTTTTCTTTATCGGAAGTAATGAGTTCTAAATTTGAAACAAATATATTTTATCTGTTTCATGAAATCAATAGAATTTCATTAAGAAATATTATGAAACTTTTAAATTACTTAAGAAAACTAAAATAGTTTATGTTTTTAACCCTTTATCTATTGACAGTACTTGTAAGTACGATTAAAATAACTTGTTATAAAATTCATTTAATACATCGGTTAGTTGTAATACAGTTTAGAATAAGTCATAGATGCACCTTGATCCAAAAGCATTATTGGTTACACAAAACAAAAATATTTTTAAAAGGATGATTTCTTTTGCGTTTGCATCTTTTCAGCTTTCTTATCGTTGAGGGGAGGGGGGGATTTTTAAATTCGAAAATATTTCTATATTTCTATTGTAAGAACATTATTTTTGTACATTGCTTAATTTTACAAAATACTAAGGAAAATATTTAAAATAAAAAATTTGAGTGGGGTTATAAATATTACACAAAATCTCTATAAATTCAAATGTAAATTATCGTTCTAAATCCTTCAATCCTTCTACAATTCTTCTAAAATTTATTAAACGATTATGTAAATCTTCTTATATAGTTTAAACAACTCACGAAAAATGCTTTAGAAGATAAAATTTTCATGACTTCATAATTCAGTACATAAAGGATTAATGAATAATATTTATAAAACTAGTTATAATACAAACGCACCTCATTTGTCATGTTTTAAGTGCAATTTCCAACTTATTATTGAATATGCGTTGTTTTCTGTCTAAATATTTTATGAATTGTCTGATCAGTTTTTTGCAAAAATTAAAAAAAATTACAGACCAATTTTCTTCAAAAATGATTATTCGGATGCAGAAAATTTGTCTACCCATGCATACATAATTTAAAATTATTATTCCATTTAGTTTTCTTAAACTTCTCAAATTAGTGAAAATTAGAAAATTCCATTGTCTCCGAATTCACGTGAAAGCAGATGTTTTATTTTCAGATAAAACGGATTGCATCGAATTGAGCATGCGTTGGAAATTCCGCTTTTCAGAAAAAAGAATGCGTATTCGATAGGTTTTTAATCATATACTCTGCTAATTATCAGGAATTTAAAATTCCGAGTTTTAGGTGCATTAGGACGATTGTTGGACTATTCTGAACTAAATTTTCAGCATTGTACGTGCTTCAGATTTCGCTAGCCGTCGCGGAAACGCAGACAAATACACAAACAGAGCGAAACTTTATTTTATTGGTAAAGATTTTCATTTTTTGTTAAGTCTTGTAAATGCTCTTTTGTGAGTTCATTTTCTAAGTACTGGATATTTCCTTTAAGCAGAAATAAAATATGATAGTGTATTCTTTGTACTGTAACAGCGAAGCATTTTTTAATCGGAAACATGCATTTCATCCAAGCAAACGAGGGAAATTTAACGAAGGAAAAAATCAAACGAAACAGTATAACCAACCCTGATAATCGTAATCAGTTTCAATGTTGAAACTTTACGACAATGAAAGGGTTTTTAATATAGTTTTATTATAAACAACTGTTTTTTTTATCATGTGAGAGTGTTTTGCGTTATAATACTGTCTTTGACAGCCGAATAACATTTATTAGTATTAACGTATACTAAATGAATCGAAAAACTATAAATCTTTGAATGTTCTAAGATGTTTTTGTAAAATATCTTATTTTGATCAATGATCCAAATTTCACATTTTAGTTCTAAACGAAAGTTAATGTTACAAAACAGAAAAAATACACAAAATATAGTTTGACCTACTTCAAATTAACGATTACTCTTCTCAAATAAAAAAATAGCCACTCACCATGAAAGATATATTATATTAACATTTGGCAAGTTGAATTATGATATAATATAAAAAAAAAAATATTCTTTCTGATCTATTATTATTATTATCTATCCATAGTTATCTATTATCATTTCTTATTCTTTCTTATTTCTTTCTTATATATTTTTTAAATGTAATATAGCTATTCGTGATTTTGATAACTATGGTTTCTAATATCCAGTATAACAAAATTAAACATTGTACTGTTTATACTGTTTTATATTTTGACGAAAATTTTGCTAAGGAATTTGATATCTTATTTACAGCTTGATAAAAACTGAAAGAGGAATAGATTTCCAAGGAAAAACTACTTGGAATGTGAGTGTGGAATAATTTAGAAAATTTCTGCACTTTTACGAGATTTATTTGAAACCAAGCTATTTCGGAACTAAATGGCTTTACAATGTTAATCGTTATTTTGAGAAAAAAAATTAATTAACCTATAATAGCAGCTACACCTTCCTGGATTTTGGGGCTAGCAATTTCTCTTTTACACGTTCACGCCGGAGCGGTGGGTCACATTCGACTGTCTCAGAGTTGTCAAGTCTCCGGCTTTTTGCGCACCACTATTATTTTAGAGAAAATGTTGTTCCTTTAAATCGCCCAATTGTTCTAATTAAATAAAACAACATTTTCTGTATTAAAATACCGGTATCCAAAAAGCCGGAGACTTGACAGCTCTGAGAGAGTCGAGTGTGACCCACCGCGCCGGCGTGAACGTGTTAATGAATTCGCAATATGTCGCATTTAATTCCTTATCACAAGTTTTTGTGTTTCTCCTAAGTATTTGTTGCTATCGTTTGTACAGATGTGGAAAAAAAAAAGAAAACCCCTTACTAACTCTGCAACTAATTAAAGAAGAAAGTTACTGCCACCAAACGATAAGAAATATAGTCTACTTTTGAATGATGTATATAAAATATTTTAAAGGGTGCCATCTACAAATCAAAACCGGATCAAACTTCGTTTTTCTTTTCAATAGTAACACCCAATTTTGACAAAAAACTTCGGTTCAAACTATGCCCAGAAACAAATACATAGAACAGCCATAAACTCAAGTTATCTATAACCTAAAAGTTATCTCACAACAAACACTTGAACTCATGATAATAACTATCAAACTAATGCACCCAAGAGTATGTAGACGTAGAGACTTAAGTACATTTTATTCATCTGATGCTATTCATAATTAATCGTCATATTCGTGTTGAAAATGATACACTTTTTCGTCTGTAAAGCGCTCAGCTCATCTGTTCTATTATTACTTTTATTACATTTATAATTACTTTTATTATTACCTTTAATTCTTATTGTTAAAACTATTGTTAAATAATATTGTAATTTTTTTTATATAAACTTACAACGCGGGATCTGGAAGCCTATGCCAATGGTGGGTTATTCCGCGTTGTAGAAACTGCCCAGAAACAAAATTTCAAGACATTTGGATGATAAGATTTTGAATTATAAACATTTAAAATTTAGAGTTCTAATATTAAATCACATTTTCATATTTTTATTAATATCTTCTGGAATTATAATCTTAATGTGATAATCCTTGTGTGTTTATAATATTAAAAATCTCAAAAATAAATACATTGAATTCGTACATTTATAATATGAATCATGAACTGTGAAATTAATATTCGAAAACGCCGTGAATTGCAACCTACAATTTTTTATAGGTTTATATTTATTATGTCCTGCTTTATGCAAACTTTTCTTCCAAGTTGTTTTTGAATTATGCTTAAAAAATTTCAACATGATGGTTTAAGAGCAAAAAAGCATAATTTAAAAAAAGGTATTTTGCTAATTTTAGGTAGCTTTCATTACAAAAAGCTACCTATTGCAGCCGTTCGGAGGAAAGCGATTTTAAAAAATTTTGGTATATTTTCATCGATCATGACTCCCAGACCCCGAAACCACCCTCCGTTCAAAAGTTGATATATATATATATAACCATATATATATATATATATATCTGACATTTGTCATACTGTAACTGTCGAATTTATGAACCGATTTGAATGTAATTCGGAATGTACATAGTACATACCAATGTCTCGACCGAGTTCGTTGGCCAGCTTCATCCGCCATTTTGTTTCAAAATGGCGGCCATTTAAAAAGTTTTTAAATTTTTAAAATTTGAAATGTGGTACCAAAGAATTGAAAATGCAAAAATATTTTTTTCTTATGTATTTGACCTTTATACAAAGATTCCGGAGCAGTTTTTGTTTCGTCTATATCTTAAAAAATGGCTGAGTTATAGCATTTTGAATTTCTAGCGTGGCTGACATTTTGAAACTTCCTGATATTTGTCACGTGATAACATTCGTATTTATGAACCGATTTGGATGTTATTTGGTCTGTAGATAGTACATACCAATGTCTCGACCGAGTTCGTTGGCCAGCTTCATTCGCCATCTTGTTTCAAAAGGGTTGCCATTTAAAAAAAAATTAAATTTAAAATTTAAAATGAGGTATTAAAAAATTGGAAAATGAAAAAGATTTTTTTATGTGTTTGGCCTTGATACAAAGATTCCGGAGCAGATTTTTTTTCTGAAAATTTGTTCTTTTGTTTATATCTTAAAAAATGGCTGTATTATAGCACTTTGAATTTCTAGTATGTCTAACATTTTGAAACGATCTTGTGTTTGTAACGCGATAACACACCTATTCGCCTATTTCCATGTAAGAACGCATGTGGATAGTATACATAAACATCTCAGCCAAATATAAGTTACTTTAAATAAAAGCAGCTTGGATAAAGCTGACTAATTTCGCGAAATTCTCATTCATAATGATTTAGTATTGATAAAAATTAGTATTGAATCTCCTATATTCGGTTTCCACTAAATTGAGCTTCGTGTGTTTGAATAATATAAGTTGGCTTTTTTAAAATAAGGAATTTGAAAGCTACCTCTTCCTCCCGGCACTGGCCGGAAGGACTTTTATTGAAACATTTGGTCTGACTCTGGCAATAGTCGAAACATATTAAGAGGGTGAAATGGTGAAGATTAAATGAGCAAGAAATAATACGTTAATAGAAGTGACATAGCCATTCTGTAGCATTTCAACAATAGAGTACCGAATTTCAGATTGGATACAGCCCTAAAATAAGCTCATTTTAATATTAGGTTGAGCTAAAAGTTCTGGGAAATTTTTAATCTAATAGTTACCAGAATTTGTATCGTATATAGGAGTACTAGTGGTATAGGCGTTCACAGGAATTTCGGCTCCAAAATACCTATTGGACAGTATGATTGATCAGCGTATGTTGATCAGGCATTAGTGGAGAAAAGGTCTAACGATTTTGAAAGCCGTCGATGAGATTAATGAGGGTGAAAGTGCTGGTACGGCGGCAAACTTCGTACTTCCAGCAAATTCGGAATCTGACAGAACGATGGCAGAAAGTGGAGGAATATGATGGTCTCTATTTAGAAGAATAGTCCTTGTTGCTTTTGTTGGGAATTTGCGCATAACAACTCAACTTTCACAAATTTCCCAGAACTTTTTGCTCAACCTAGTATAATGAATTTCTATGAAATTAATCGTGCTAATTTCATGAAATTTTGTAATTAGATTGATTGAAAGGTGTAGAACTTATTTATGGTGTCGTACTTGGGTATTGCTATTGAAAAAACAAAGTTCGTGTTCGTTTTGATATGTAGATGGCCTCCTAAGCAAATTTTATATACATCATTTAAAAGTAGATTTTATTTCCAATCGTTTGGTATAAGTAACTTTCTTCTACAATAATTTGTTGCAGATTTACTAGGGGGTGTTTACTTTATTTTTCCACGACTGTACATACTTTAATCCTCATTCAGTTTCATTGATGCAAGTATCGTATTCATCCATATATCCGTAAATCCATCTTAATCTTACAAATATAGTTAATAGGGCGTTTTGTGAATTAGCCTTCAAAGCTAAGCTTGCTATTCTCAATCAGAAATCAACCGTGTTTTACTTCTATTTTGAAATAATGCCCCTGACGAGAATTTTGCAACATAAATTTAAAGTTTTATTAGGTTTATATATATATATATATATATATTCCTTTTTAATTTTTCCTAATACATTTTCAATTAGTCCAATTTAATATACAGCATTTTGCATAATCAATTTAATGGTATCACATGATTTCATTTTTATGGTGAATTTTTCATTTGTTAAAAAGGTTTATAATTACAAAAAGTTTGACTATATATATTTATTTATTTAAACCGCTATTTAAAGAACATTAAAAATTACATTTATTCGGGATTTTCGAAGTTTATATTTGGATAATCTTAAGTCGGTATTTACGTATTAGTTATTATTAATGTCCTGAAGATAGATCGCCAAAAATGGTTCTGAACCGCCACTCTAGTTTACTGTTACCAATCACGTTCAAATCAGTAATTTAATTTTATTAAATACGTAACATTGTCAAGAATGATAAATATTATAAAAATAAAATGACGTAAAATAAATAAACTATAATAAATTTATGACAAAACACTATAAGCTATAAACTTTAATAACTAAAAAATGAACTATACACTATCATAAATATATAAGCTGTAATAAAAAAAAAAACATATACTGTTGTCAAAAAATAAAGAGTTTCTTAAAGTGTATTATTGGCTCAGTTGTATCTTCAAGCCTGTGATTCTATGTAAGTACCCGATCGTTTATAGAATAAAAAGGGAAAACACAAGTCTAAAGTGGAGATTTAATGGGTTTTAAAACCGAAAGATTGTTTATTAGGATTTTTGTAGCACTTCTTTCTCTCCCTTTTGGCCGTGACTTAAATATCTAGCATTATATGCCGATTAGTGTTTTATATCGTTAACGTTCAGCATCATGTAAGCAAGACAGCTTCTTTCTATCTCCATACGAGGGTTACTCTGAAATTTTTGAGATACAACTAGGTTTTTAAAGTTATACTTACAAAATTTTAGGTGTGTTCAAAGTAGTCTCCTCCAGCATCAATACATTTTTGTAGACAAATTTTCCACAGATTAAATGCCTCAAGCCATTCATTTCTTGGAAAAGATGAAAAAAAATGCATTTATAGCCACATCAATCTTTTCTTCTGAATTAAAACGACGTCCACGTAAGTTCTTTTTTAGATTAAAGAATAACCAAAAGTCACACATAGCTAGATCAGGTGAATACGGCCGATGTTCCATCACTTTAATTCGTTTTTGTTTAAGAAACTCGACTGTTAATCCGACTGTATGTGAAGATGCATTGTCATGGTGAAGCATTAGTCCCCTAACATTCACTTCTTGTAGAATTTCTGGAAGACATTGAGTGGTATACCAGTTTGCTGTTACTGTCTTCTGACAATGTGTTCAATCCCTTACTTCTGAATAAAACGGCATACATCACTTTTTTCAGTGCGCGTTGTCTTTTCACCATTGTCGGCGTGGGATCATCTTCAAAGACCCAGATTTTGCTTTCTTGACGTGTTGGAACGTCAAAAAACGGTATGTACGTTTCATCACCCGTTAAAATTTTAGAAATGATGCGGTGGCCTCCATCATTTAGCAATTTAAGAGTTTCTTTACTGATTCTGACTCGCTCCTATTTTTGGTGCTCAGTTAGATTATGGGGAACCCAACGGCAAACTACTTTTTTCATATGCAATTCTTCATGAATAATTTTGTGTATGGCTGCGGATCCAATGGTAAGTTCCTTCTGTATCATTTGATAGGTACAGCGATTATCATCCATTAACATGTTTCGTATGGCAGACACATTATCCGGGATTACTGCCGACGGCGGCCTTCCTGTGTGTTCTTCATCCTGAAGAAAATTGCGACCTCTGCTAAATTCTTTAAACCATCTGAACACAGTAGCACAAGCTGAAAATTAATCACCAAATGCTAATTTCAACCGCTGAACGCATTCTTGTTGATTTAATCCTGCTTTATAATCGTAGAAAATCATAGCGCGAAAATGTTCTCGCGTCAACTCCATTTTCTCTTCTGTTTAAAATTTATTCTACGCTAAACAAGTTGAAGTAAGTCAGTAAAAAATTGTCTGCTGTGTTAAAATACTTTGCATTTTAAAATTAAACCGTTATTTTTATTTTGTAAATTCTCGTCTGCGCGTATCTCAATAATTTCAGAGTAACCCTCGTATATTCAGTTAACACAATTTGTTTATTCATTTGTGTATAGCTGTGTATCTCAGCATGTTAACTCATTCTTTCGTTTCGGAGGAAACCATTATAGTCTAGTTTCAGCTCGCTGTTCGGAAACTTTAACAACGGTTTTAAGCTTTTTGTGTTGAACTTTAACCCACTGGATTCAGTAACGCATACAAGGGATAAACCCCCCGATTACTGATTCGTACTGTCATCATCAGGGTAAAAAAACTTCAGAAACGCAAAAGGTATAGCCAATAATTCGAATCATTACACCTCCATAATCAAGGAATCATTTGAAATTTTAACTACCTCCTACAATATATTCCGGATCTGGTATAACATACCAAATGTTTCCTTTGTTTTTGGAGGCACCTTAAAGAATTTTTCCCTGATGATGACTATGTTCATCAGTCGAAAGCGCTCTTGCGTCGACTTTCTTATACCATTTTAACATCTATGGTTGTTTTTATGCTTTAAAACCTATATTTATTGATTTTTAGCACCTTTTTAGTAATAAAAAACCATAATTTTGACTCTGTATATTTATATGATCTTAAAAATATAATAATTTATTTTTTAATTTATTTAATAATCACTAAACAGCCTCTTGTAATCTAATTTTCTCACCAATAGTAATTTACTCTAGAGGTATAGAATATATATTGCCCTATAAATTAACAACAGTGAGTTTCTGTTCCATAATAATTAAACCCTCCTCAGAAAGAGCCATTTTACTGAGGACTCTTTAAATCAAGGTTTTCAGGTTGGTCTTCTTTATTTGTTTAGAAATTCAAAGTTTATACCAGAAATTCAGAAAAATAATTTTTACATTAAGTAATCGCGAAATGCCTGTCATTAAATACAGTAAAAAATACTATTCGAATTTTTTTTGTATGAAGTCAGATTTTCTCAATAATAAAGGACGCCAAACTGAAAGCACTGCGCTAAATTTTAATATGACTGAGTACTGGGATGTGGTTGAATTGTTGAGTAACATAATTTTAAAGTAACATAATTTTTTGGTAGATTCGGGAGAACCATTTAAAATAGGCACCATCTTTCAAAGTTCTACCAATAATCCATCGAATGCCTAAAGGTTTATGTATGCATTTTCAACCTTTCTAATAACTTGCAGGAACTGTTTTTTAACAAAAGTGTAAATTGTTGGAAATACTAATCTCTTCAGAATTAGATAAAACTCATTATAAATCAAGATAACTGTTTTTCAAAAACACTTAATGCCTGCCATAAATAAGACTGATTACTTTTTCACCCATCACGTCAGAAAAATAAAAAAAAAATACTTCCTTGTTTATCTATTGATTTGTCAATCAAAACTGTATAATCATTTGCATTAAAAAGCTGCAATTTTGACAGCTCAAAGAACTATATTATTAATTTAGTGACTTTAAATTACAATAAGTGTTTCATTAATATATATAATCTAGAATTCATTTATGTCATTAATCAAGTATCAATAATGTTTTTTGCATTATTATTCTTCAGTGTGTGTAAAAAATTTAACCTAGATAGGAACGAAAATGTACGCTCCAGTTTTGTATTTTAAGAAATATAAATATTATAGTTTAAAAAGCAGAAGTGTTACAATTTTCCTGAAATATACATAACAAAAAGGATACACAATCTTTTAATAAAAAACACAAGTTCTTATAGGTTCATCACAGAATATTTTCAGCTTTATCATGGATTGAACCAAACTTTTTTTATTGGATATGAAGAAAGTTCCGTGTTAGACGATCATGAATTAAAAGGTAAGCAGATTTACCTTATCTTCATTATATGATTTAATGTGATCATTATTACATCACATTAGTCTCATTTTTTAATCATCCAACATAAATTGTTCCACACTTCGTCAACTATCAGGCATGTGATTTCCGCGTTTTTGTACACCAGTATATTCTTAGAGAATATGTTGTTCTCTTAAATCGCAAAAATGTTTCGATTAAATGAAATATCATTTTCTCTAAGAATATACTGGTGTGCAAAAACGCGGAAATCACATGCCTGACAATTACACCGTTAAAAATTTCTGTAAAATCACAGAAAAAAATCGAGACTCTCTGTAAATTTACACTAGTTCTTGGTTAAATGCATTCGATCGAGTTTCTCGGTCAAGACTCTCTGTAAATTTACACCAGTTCTTTGTTAAATGCATTCGATCGAGTTTCTCGGTCAAGACTCTTTGTAAATTTACACCAGTTCTTGGTTAAATGCATTCGATCGAGTTTCTCGGTCAAGACTCTCTGTAAATTTACACCAGTTCTCGGTTAAATACATTCGATTGAGTTTCTCGGCCAAGACTCTCTGTAAATTTACACTAGTTCTCGGTTAAATGCATTCGATTGAGTTTCTCGGTCATCGATTTACAGACATTTCCCTTATCTTGTATCTAATTTCATGTAGGGATTTCCATGTTTTTATTTAAAAATATTTTCAGCTTTGTTAAAACTTGTAATTCAAATACACACGTTTAAAATTCTTTTGCAATTTTATTAGAATTATTAATGAAAAAAATTTAGTTTCATTTTTTTTATTTATTTTTTCATTCATTTAGTTAGTTAGAATCATAATACATTTAAATACAATGCTTTTATAAGAATTGTGATACTATAACCTTAAAAGTAATTTTCGTTAATTAATCTGATTATTTTTGTAAATATTTTACAAAAAATGTTATAATTACCAATATATTTAACGTTTTAATGAAAAAATACACCTAAATTTCACATTATTATTATTTAAAATTTTCAGTAGATCTTCAGATATTAAAGAAGATAAATATTGAGAAGAAGCAATTTCTTGATAAATAATTCCGTAAATAAAGGTTTAAAAAATTAAATTTGATAAAAAAAAATAATAGGTATTATGTTTCGGTCCAAACTAAATTAAAATAAACCGTTTAAGAAATTTTCTAACGAATATATTTGAAGCGAAATCTTTGAGAAGCACAATAGATTTTTCCCCGCTTTATTATAAAGGACATCCTTTATACATCGTAGTTACAGCTCCTATGGCGCAGTCAGTAAGATGCTTTTCATCTGCCCAGAGGTCTCGGGTTCAAACCCCAGGCCGGCCAGAAGCAAGTTGTGTAAAAAAATTAAATGGCACAGCAGTTCAAATTTGCTTGAATATCTCTGATACTTTGAAGTTCTGAAATTCGCTGATTTCAAAAACTAAGTTAAATTATTTTAATTTAAAAAAATTAATTGATTTACAGTGTCTTGCGTATTTTTAACGATGTTAATTTACAGAGTTTTGTGTATTTTTAACGATGTTAATTTACAGAGTCTTGTGTATTTTTAACGAAGTTAATTTACAGAGTCTTGTGTATTTTTAACGATGTTAATTTACAGAGTCTTGTGTAAATTTACCAAATAACTTCTCTGTTATTTAACAGAATCTCTGTAATTTTACATAAGACTTAAGATAATGGATTACCCGTAGATTCTCTGTAATTTCACAGGAAAATTTCCAACAGTGTAGCTTGCTGAATTGAGGAGTTGAGAATCAGAGTGGGCTATCCCACATTTTTGCTAAAAATGCATTTGAAGTGTCAAAGATTAGCATAGCATGCCATCCATTGGCCGAATAATGAAATTTATTCCTTTCGAAACCATTAAAGTGATCGAAGTAGTATAAAATATGGTCCAACGTAACTTGGTTATCAAGTTGCCAGTGCAAGAGTGGATAAGTGTCTTGGTACATTCACCTACACACACCAACACACCTACACACCAACACACCTACACACCAACACACCTACACACCAACACAACTCCTCCTAGATTCAGACATCCTATAAACTTTAGCGCCACCTGTATAATTGGATTTAATATAAAGGAGTGTATCATCCATATATAATAAATAGTAATAATTATTTTTCCAGGTAACATAAGGACCTATTTTCTATCCCTGACAGTTTACTAATAAAAAATGTCAAATATGAATATAACATTTTTTTTTCTAAATTTAAGTGAAAATTTAATAATGGTCAAATAAATCCAAAAACCGTACTGGACTTCTTCAAGAATAAAATTTAATTCTTTCACTATCCACCCTTAAAACCTGAAATATTTTATCCCGCTAAAAAAAAACAGCTACAAACGCCCCCCTAAATTTAGGAAGAAAACCCCCAATTTAGGAAACTGGAGAGATAGCCATAAAATATCCCTTACCCCCCTAAAAAAAACCCAACTACAAAATTTCCAATAAATCTAGGAAAAAAACGCCAATTTAGAAAACTGGTGAGATAACAATAAATAAAAGATATTCGTTCCTAATTTATTTTATCTTATATAGTAAATTGAGAATCTCCAGTATAGGATATATCTTTCTATGTCTCATAAGGACCTTTTCCCTTTCACTAACCTACAGTTTACTAATAAAAAATGTCAAATATGAAGTTAAAATTTTTTCTAACTTTAAGTAAAAATTTAATAAAGGTCAAATAACTCCAAAAATCTAACTAGATTTCTACAAGAATAAAATTTATTTATTTCCCCAACTATAAAAAAATCCTAAAATATTTTACCACCTAAAAAAAAAACCCAGCAACAAATTCTCCCCTAAACCTAGGAGGAAAATCACCAATTTAGGAAACTGGTATAGATTACTATTAAAACATTGTTCCTGACTTATTTTATCTTATGCATTTACTCTTTGACATAAAGGAAAATATCCTGCTCAAAATCTGATTCCTCCAGAGAAGCATTAGTAACATTTCACCAACTATAACACGTCAATCTCCATATGTCTTTTTAAAGTATAGATTTTATATCATTTATGGAAGAATAAAAAATATTTAAATCGAAAGCAGGATAATTTTTTTTTTTTAATCTCCTGTGCATTTTTTCAAAACATTTTTCAGAGTATTATTATTTATTGCAGTTACTTAATCAAAATAAATATAAATGTAAAAAAAATAAATAAATAAATAAACAAATAAAATAAACATGCTTTCATTAAAATTCACAAAAATGTAGAAAAAAAATATTTTTTTAAATGCATTAAAATTAGAAAAATCTTGAAAAAAAACTTAAATGTGCGGAGTTTAAATTAAATTACGGCGAGCTCGAGCATGGAAGATTAATGGATTTAAATGGCAATTTCGCCAAATTAGCTAGCTGGCTTCATATATAGCAGGTTATTTTTGTAGCCAAATTTGGCAATAATTCGCCCAAGTTGGTCAAATTTAAACGCTATTGTGGTAATCTTGTGATTCATTCTTGTCATTAAGTACTTTTCAACAAATACTCATTGTTGAATCTAATGCTGCCATAGGAAATCAAATTATAATTGAGAAATTATTAAATAAAGTTACTCGCCGTTGCCCCCCCCCCCCCCCACCACACACACACTTAAAGATTGAATTTAAAAAAAATTCAAATTCATGTATTGCTCCCAAGAATACATATACAGTAAAACCTCCCTGAAAGACCACCTCTATAAGGAGACCACCTCTTATAAAGACCGTTTATTTATGGTCTATAATTTTTGGCTATAGACTCAATGTTAATTTTCCCTCCCTGAAAGGTCACTTTTCATTTTTCAGTCGAAGAGTAGGATCACTTTCCTTTGCATGGGGAAATCTCAAAATTCCACTTTGCTCTGGAAAACACGCTCTGCTAAATCTACTTCCTTAGACCTGGTGAATCAAGGTCATCTCTGAAGACTGGGAGAATAGTATTAAATAAAATCTCGGCAAAGGTTAGACTTTTTAATTTTTCTTTAAAAAATAAATTCTACAAACATTTATAAAAATGAATGATACTACAATCGAGATTTTTTTTAAATCTATTTTAGGAGCTCATTCTGATTCAGACGATGATATTCTCCTAGTTAAAGCTTCCATTTCATATCAAGAAACACTTGTTGAAATCAATAGATTGATAGAAAGTTCGATACCTTTTAGAGTTGATACTAAAATAAATAATTTGCTTAAAAGATATCAAAGAATGTTTAGAAACAAAAATTGTTAATGGGAAATTTTTAAAATCTAAGCAAACTAAAATTAATTCCTTCTTTAAAGCTGTATAGACATGAAATGTAATAAATTAATTCAATAATATATATACTCGTATATATTTTCTAGCATATATTTCATGAAATTTTGCTTTACCCATAACCTTCCATTCAGAGACCACCTCTCTGAAAGACCGATTTTTTATGGTCTAATGGGTGATCTCCTTAGACAGGTTTCACTGTATATTCTAAAATTATGTCAACAATAAGCGGTTAAAAAATGAATGACAAGATTTGACTGACATATACAAACATAATTGTAAGTTTAAAGAAAGCATGTAAAAAATATAAGTTCATGCAGAATTCCATTTAAATATAAGTTTAAAAAATAAATATAGTTAATATTGAAATCAAATTTTAACATTGAAATTGGGGAATATTTTAAAGTTAATTAAAAAAAAAATTCCAGTGCAAAATTTATTTTCATAGATAAAATCTAATAAAGAGGAAATATTTATCAAAATATTTATATCCCGCTTTATTTAGGAAAAATAACGTACATCGTAACAAAATAAATTTGCTGTTCAAAGCTTAATAATACATTATAATGAACGAAGAACAGGGCGCTAATGGTTTTGGACGTAACAAGAAAGATAGTAGCTTTTGAAATGCTTTGCGTTAGATTTTCTTTTTCAGGGCTTCGCTGGCAATTATTTTTGCATTCTGTTTGACCACTATTTTTAAAATATAAACTTTGTAGTATATTTCTCTTGCACATGTTATCAAAGAGCATGTGAAAATTTCTGTTTTCAGAAAGTGGTGCAAAATAGAATTAAAAAAAAAAAAACTGTCGCCAGTGGCAGCCCTGCTTTATGGTATCCTTAAGTACATTTGAAGTACATTTGAAGTCTAAGAATCGTCATGCATTTGGCCACTAGTTATATTCTATTCATACCACTATTTAAAGGAGAAAAAAATGTAATATATTTCTCTTGCATATGTTGTCAAAGTGTATATGACATATTTTTATTTTGAGAAAGTGATGTGCGATATGGAATTTAAAAAGAAAAACGCCGTGGCCGTCCTGAAACAAATGTGTACCCAAGGGCGTTAAGATTGTATAACTCAGCGAGACCCAATAGTCACTCGCGGATATCATTATTTGAGTATATTAATCTTTGCCTTATTCAAAAAGTGGAGATTAAATCACCATACTTTCCAAACTTCTTTGAGCTTTTTTTAATTAAGAGAAACTTTGAATCAGGATTTTTTTTTTAATTAAAGTGTTTTGCTTCTAACAAGGGAACCACTTTTCGTGCTGCTCGCACCTAGCATCGAGACATGGTGCATTTTGTAGCTCTATACATAAAAGTTAGAGAACCGATAAAATTTCTTCGTTAAAATAATATTTTTTATACTTTTTTATACTTTTATTTTTTTATTATTACATTTTTAGTCGTTTATTTCACGCCAAAAGTGAGTTAAGGTGCCAAATATGGAGCTACAATTTTGGAAGGGAGGAAGTACAGTAGTACATATTAGAATTATATCAGATTGCGATTTGTTTGATAATTGATAGCATAAGAAACATGAATTAGGTCTTTTCTTTTTTTTCCATGCAGACGGTAAATATATAAATAGTAAATATATTTCTATGAAAGCTTTCGAGATCATTGGAAACTATTTTTTAGTGAAATACGAAATAAGAAACTATTTTCTTTTGAAATCGAATGGAATAAAGTTTCGAATGTTTAAAATGAAATGTTGCTGTATTAAATGGTCCTTTGGTAAAAGTAATCATAAAGTAAATTAATATTTGTACACAATTTAGAAAAATTAATGTGGCCGATTAGGTGGCATTACAATATCTACTGAAGTCCAAAAACCACTCCTCACGTAAGACAAACAGCTATGACATTTGGTTAGGGTTGCCGGAAAGCTCTTTTGAAAAAAAAAAAAAAAAAAAAAAAAAAAAAAAAAAAAAACGCCAACGTTTTCCCCGCCAAAAAAATATTAATATAATGTTGCAATTTTTCGAAATCAAATTCGTGGGTTCTTGAAGGAATTTTAAAATTTTTTCAATATTTTATACTTATTATTAACTAATTTGTATTTTTAAACGCGTTTCTTAAAAAAAATTCAATGTTAATAGTTCGATAAGTGGTATCGAAAATTGCATTTTCAGAAAGTTATGCTGCTGTAAAATCAAGAAATATTATTTTAACTGAAAAATTTCGTCGATTCTCAAACTTCATAAGATAGGGCTTTAAAATGTACCAGGTCTCAATGCTAGGTGCAAGCAGCACCAAAAGTGGTTCTTTTGTAAGTAATGCTGAACAATGGAGAACACTGTGATTAAGAGTGCATTAAGAGTCTACTTAGTTGCCACACACTTCACATCTAGTTGAAAGATAAAGTTTCTTGCCAATAGATAGAGCCATTAGAAGAAAGTAAAGCTGTAGTTTTTGTAACTACGGTAGGGAGTTTAAGAATAGGGAAGAAAAACATTGCGTTTCCATTTGACTTAGAATTTCGCAGTCTAGCAAAGTAAAAACTAAGGTATAGCAGTAATGTTAAGAAAGAAGAGCAAAACATTATTAAAAATTTAGACTAAACTATAGAAAAAGGAAAAATTAATAGAAAAAGTTAAACACTAATTCAAAAAAGTTAGGTGGAAGTTTAGCAAACGACTGGTAGTAAAAATAAAAAAGGAATAACAAAAGAGAACCTCTTCATTGCCACATATTTACATTAATAACACGCAAATAAGTTTTATTAATAGATTTTTTCCCCTGCTAGTTAAGTAAAATTACGAAACATTTACATTTGTTCTTTCATTATAATTTCAACTAACGAACAATATAATGTATGTAGTACCATTGTTATATGATTGAAAAAACGCGATTCTTCATAATGGCGAAAAGTTTGTAAAAATACCAAATCAAATAAAATCAAGAGTTGCATTTTAAATCTTTTTTAAACATTTCTTGTTTACAGGGACGAGAATTCTCCGTACCAAGTGGTTGATTTTCACCTCTAAAACTTAATAGTATTCCTTGCTTATTAATAGTATTCCTTAAGAGGCTACTTCAGCCAGGCGAAAAGGGCCGTTCGCTAATGTTAATCCAATGGGAGAAATTTTTTAAGATAGCTTATTTGCATTTTAATAATGTTAAATGCTTTTTTTTTTGTTGCATCGGATAGCTCGGGTCGATCTCTACATTGACCGTTTTTTACTTTTTTATTTTTGTTTTCAGGTATTTTTAGTTAAGACACTTTCACTTTCGGAACCAGTTTCGAAAGTAAAAGCATCCTCAAAAAAAAAAAAAAAAAAAAAAAAAAAAAAAAAAAAAAAAAATCTGCAAACAAAATCTAAAAAGTAAAACACGGCCTTTGTGCAGATCGATCTCAGCTATCTAATGCAAAAAAATCATTTAAGGAGATATCTTTAAAAATGTCTTCCATAGGATTAGCGTTAAAGAGCGTGTTTTTTCGCGTGACTGAAGTAGCCTCTTAAATATCAGAAATTCTGTCATTAAATAAGGCGAGAAATACCATTAAAATTTAGTGGTAGCAACTAGTCATTTGGGACGGAGAATTCTCCTCCCTGTGTTTAATTCCATTGTTTAATTTCCCTCTTTCGACGAATAATGAATTTAATAATAATGGTACATTTTATATTTCAGTGTTTTCATTCAAACTTATTTTAATAAGTGTTGAAAATGCAATTCATGAAATTTAAGTTATGGATTTTATCGACGATATTCTATTATTACAGTACATCAACACTAATAATTCCCTTTTTTCATTAAGTGCTAATGTTAATCTCATTACAGCAAATTTTAGCATTGTTCCTTTAGAATCCTTCAAAGTTGAACCATAAGACTATATATGGGGCATTCTCATTCTCACAATCTTTTAACTTTCATGTCCCTGAATAATAATTTATTATTTAATACACTTTTTTGCGTTTTTTTTTTTATTTCATATCCTTGGGAACATCCCAATGCATGATTGCACGACAATATTAACGAGATAAATAAGTTTTGGACGATGTTGAGGGTCCAAACACATGGAAAACTCATCTACCGTCCCGTGTCCCTGATGCTGATTTTGAAGTTTGGAGCTGTCTGGATAAAATTGTTTCAATAAAAATAATTCGATGTAATTTTTTTCTGAAACTGGAACTATTGTTTTACATAAATATGTAGCTAAAAATTAACCTGCACACATTTTTAGGGTTGATATTATTTTTTGAACTCTGTTCCTGGGTTTTAGATTTTTTACCACCCCTCTTCTAAAATGATACAGAAAATCACTTCAGATACAGCGACGAAATTTTTTTCAAGTTTTTGCTCATGCTGAAGTATGCTAGAGAAAAAATATCTAAAATTCTTTGATAGGAAGTTTACTGCAGAATATAAATAAGCATTTAAGTATCAATTTCAAGCACCGTGGCTTTATTGGTAGTCTTACCGTCCGCAAGGTTTAATCCTGCAATTTTCGAGGTAAATAAATTTTTTTTTTTTAATTTAATCCAATGTAAATAACTGTTTCTAAAAATCAATGAACATTTTCGCTACCACTTAGTCTTAACATGATCTGCCTAAAATAGGTGGTAAGTTTCCTTGCTGTTCCATCCTTACCGTCCACTTTTTCCCCATTTTGTTCCTTTTTTCCCCATTTTTTCCCCATTTTGTTCCTTTTTCCCTATACCATCCTCTTTTTTTTTACATTACCGTCCCTTCTTTAACACCCATTTAAGACAATGTTATACTAAAATTTTGCCCTAAAAATACTACATTGTCATTATTTCTTTTTTGAATGTCCTGTGGTTACTATGCAAATTCATTATAAGTAAAAAATTAAAAGAAAATAAAAAGTTATAGTGGTAAAATGGTAAGGGAAATTAAACTCGCAAGTTTAACTTAAACCTCAGTAAAATAATTTTTTTTTCGCTGCTGAACATTTTTTCTTTATTTTGAATCATTATAGCATTCGTCTATCAGATTAAAATGTTATTTTAGCAAGTTTAATTTCGCCAGATTTTTTTTTTTCTCAAAAGTCAAAAGATTGTGAGAATGCCCCATATATATTTTTTTCTTAATCTTCCAATCTCGATCTTTAAACAGTGCACGCTATAAATTAAAATTCTTCAATTCTGATAAAATATATCATATGCAATCCACGGCATCAAAATACATTGTGATTGGTTAAAATAAAATATATCATTCTTATTTTCCTATTTCTATTTCCTATGCAAAGTTTGTTTTTTACATAGAGTTATTTTAATTGAAAAAAACTTTCAGATTATAGAGAAAGTACAATAAATCTGTAAAAATTCTATTAGCTATGTGATTCATTTTTCCCAGGTAAAATATACATGCTTTCACATTTTTATATATTTTTAAACATTAATTTTAGATATAAAAAATCTCAGAGTTAATTTAAATTTTCTTTATTTTTATTAATGTTTTTAACTTAAATTTTGAAGTAAATCATAAAGCAAATTGATGCAAAAACTTCTAATATCATCAATTATTTCTGAAACAGTTGTATTTCATTGGAAATATTTTTATCGTAAAAATAATATTTTAACCAATGTAGGCATTTCAATTGATGCCTTTCCAATAAAAGCATTTTATGCAAAATACTAAGTTTGAATATAATTAGAATTGATTTATGATTTCGGTTATTTAGAATTTTTAAGAACAAACAGGAATAAATGCTAAAAAAATTAATAAATAAAGCTTTTTCTTGAAAGACACTTTGTTTTTGAAAAACATTTTAATCTAGTAAGTTTTATAATACAGTTTATTATTATAATTTATATATAATGTGTACGTGCATTATTCTAATGTCTAAAGTGAGATCAAAAGTAAAGTATATATATCTATATATACGTGACCTATTCCCTTTATATGTAGATTAGTCTAAAGTAGATAGAGAAATCTAAATTAGAAGATTTAAATTAGTGATCTAAATTAGAATAATCTAGGCATATATAGATTATTAAAAAGTCTAAAAGTCCACGTACTGCAGACTTTTTCCTGTACGTAGATTATTGTAAAATAGAGGTAGAAGATAGCTACATTAGAAGGCCTAAATTATTGATTTAAAATATAATAATCTACGTATGCGTACATTATTCTCTAGCTTAAAAATCTACGTACACTTAGAATCCCCCCCCCCCTTCCTTATGCTTCAGCATAAGAAAGTTTTTTTAATTAATTTTGATCTTTTTTGAAATATTGATTTATAAAAATGTCTTTTTTTTCTTGCCAAAAAAGCTACTATTAAAGTCTAACTTTCTAGAAAAGTTATATACATAAAATATCACTGATTAGTTCATCTGCAAGTTTCAAATAATTTCTTTACGAATATTATTCTTTATTGATCTTAGTGCGATTCTTTGTGAATTTTTTAATTCAGCTGATAACCAATTTAATAAATTGCTAAAAAGTGGATCGATGACTATTAAAATTTCTTCGTAAATGATCTTTTTTTTTCATTTTTCACAAAAAAATGTATATATGAATATATATATATTAAGCGTTACCATGGTTCTAAGAAAACAAATGCAGTTTCATTCCACATCCTTATTTAGCCTCAAAACTCCGCGATCCGTTTCATATTCTAGCGTACATTTTGAGTCAAGTTATTAATGCAAATATTAACTCATACTGAGATAATCAGCTAAAATTTCATTATTTAATAGCGAGGTAAGTATTCAGTTATTGTATTGAATGTCGATGTTTTCATAAATATTTTTATTGTAGAAGCAAGAACTTGTTTTATATTTGTGTTCTTTTACATACACCAGTTTATAATTTTACTGTGCACTTGAATTGCTTATACTTCCTTTTTATAAAATAAGATATATATATATACATATATACGTTCAAAGAGCACATTTTATGTAAAAAGTGAATATATATGAAATCAACATAGATTCAAAATTGTGTACTTAGAAGAAATAAAAATCTCTTTCTTATACAAATGATTAAAAAATCCATAATCTTCAAAGCTTAATTTTGTAAATTACCTTATTTCTCTTAAAATATTGTGTACAAATGCATTATTTTTTAAGCTATCCATCGTGTCTAATGTATAATTACTTCAAATGAGTATAAACAATATTATTAGTCCAGTCAAATTAGGCAGATTTTGGGTCATTTTGGGACATAATTATGAGAGTTTTGAAACTTGGTAATATTGTTTGGGAGGGGCTACTAATGAACATACTAAAAGTCCTGATGGATGGGGGGAGAGTGCAAGGGGGAGGGGGTAAAAGAAGGTACCCTTTTTCGGTTTTTTGTTAATATCTCATAATCTGTAAGTCCTACGGAAAAATTTCTAGTGCAAAAGTTAAAGAAAATTACATTCTCTACATAACAGATTCTATATATTTTTCTCTAGAGCCCATAGTTAACGAGATAATCGCATTCAAAAATGAAGAAATTTGCCGAAGGTCACGCCAGTGCCAGAGAGCGGGTCAATGGCACTTGTATTGCATCTGTTTAACTTAATTTTAAACGACCGTTAATAAATGTTGTGGTCAGGGGAATGGAAGCCTGAACAATAACTTCAACAAATGACATATTTCTTAACTATAGATTATGTTATATAGATTATATGTTCCGTAATCGGGTTTGAAGTCATTTTAAAAAGCATCGATTAACGCCAATTTAATTTCCTTCTGTAACTTTTGTTCGGTATTTTTTTTTACATAGATTATAGGCATGTTGAGCCTTCAATGCGTCAGGACCAAAGAGCAATACGACAAATTTGTTCGATAGAGTTATTTCACGATTCGACGTAGCGACAAGTTTTGGACAGGTGTTTGGTTTGACATAACCATTGGGCAAAAACTAATGCTATCTATGAAATGCTCTGTAAGGCTCACATATGGACGAGGAATAAGTGGCGTCTGGGCTCCACAGCTACCTTTCATATTTGTACCACACTGGAAGAATTCTGTGGTTTAACTCTTTCTTCTGGTGAACAACATAAGGATTTTCGTGAAGTTCGGATGAATAGAGATGCTGCGGATATCTCCAAACTTTCAACTTGGTTTAAAAATCACCCAACTTTTCCTCAGATAGATATAATTAAATCAATATCATCTGGGGTTATTGGAGATGAAACTATCACCTGGTTCAAAATTTTGGAAATCGGGAGTAAAAAGATGATTCAGGTGTCTAGCAAATGTTACTCAGATGGGAAACTAACTCGGAAAGGTATAGCACAATCACTCAACCGTAGGCACAATTCAATAAAATTTCATGATACTACTAAAACTGTAGATCCTCTAGTTATATTCCAATGGATTTCCTTGAGCAAACGTAGTAATGATGATTTAGCAAATTACCTGTAATATGAATCGACTCCTTTTCCCCTCTCTCTTTTCAATGATTGCGGAATGTGCAAGACAAAGAAAAGTGCTTTGTGTCAAATATTTGAATAATCAGGTGAGATATTATACCACCAACAAATGGATGGTGGATGGTGGCTTCCTGTTATATGAGGTGGTGTGGAAGAAGGGATCAACAATACAGGAATTTACAACACCTAAATAAAGTACGTTAAGAAACACTATTGTGGAAAGGGACTCAGAATTGTTTTCGAAGGATATACTGACACTGTAAACAGTAAGAATGTAGCTGAGCAAAATAGAAGGTGCTCAGTGAAAACTTCAGTTGACATATATTTTGAAGAACACACTGTCATCAGTGTTCCCCAAAATCTGTTTTTCTGAAATAAGAACAAAAAGACATGTTGATTCCCATTCTATCCTCTAATTTAAATGACAAAGGAGTCACATGACAGCAAAGTCCTAATAATGCCGCCACTCTGACTACTCAGATTGCTGTAGATGAACTGAATGAAAGTGACAACGTTACTGTTGTTGGACAGAATGTGGATATACTTGTTCTTATCATAGGCTTAACCTCTTCAGATAAAAATATATGCTTACAGATACATAGTGAGGCAGCCCCCTCTCTCCCAGTTTATCCTACGTCATAATGTCATATATCCTATTTGTTGCAAATTTTGTCTAGTTTCTGAATTTTGTAATGCTTTTCCCCTAAAACAATAAGAAATTTAAGTTAAAAACAACTATTTAGGGGGTGTTCGGGGGGAAGGGGGGGGAATTTTGGGGGGTAAGTTAAAATTTCGGATTCAGCGACCCAAAAAACTTAAAGTAAACCTTATAGAGAAAGTTCGGAGGGAAGATGGGAGGGCTAATGTAAACGTGTGAGTGGTTAAGTGAAATTGCGCAACTTAGTCCACGCAGCACTGCGGCGCATGTTCCGAGGCAGATCTCCCCTTCCCCTTCATCCTAAGCCATAATGTCATATATCTAATTTGTTGCAAATTTTGTCTACTTTCTGAATTTTTAGCTACTTTTCCCCTAAAATAATAAAAAAATGGAATTTTTTAATAAAAAACTTTTTTGGGGGGCTTTTTACGAAAATTTGGGGGGTTGCCGGGGGAAATTTTGGTGGGAAGTTACAAATTCGGATTCAGCGACCCAAAAAACATATGGAAAGCCGATTTCCAGTACTACCATTAATTTTGCTAGGTAGAGTCCCTATACGGTCTCTATTGCCTGGACTAACAGCTGTGAAAGGGAAATGAACTATCTCCTGAGATTTGGGGTTGGAAACGTAAGCTCGTTCATACGTTAATGGCTATCACAACAACCGATCCTGTTGCCCCTGGGGGCAATACTAAACCTCATTCAGTGTACAACTGGTTGTAGGAAAAAATGTTAAGCCTTAGTAACATTTGCTAGATGCCTAAATCATGTTTTTACTCCCGATTTCCAAAGTTTTGAAGCAGGTGATAGTTTCATCTCGAATAACCTCAGAAGATATTGATATAATTATATCTATCTGAGGAAAGGGCGGGAGATTTTCAAATCAAGTTGAAAGTTTGGAGATATCCGCAGCATCTCTATTCATCCGAGCTTCACGAAAATCCTTATGTTGTTCACCAGAAGAAAGAGTTAAACCACAGAATTCTTCCAGGGCGGTACAAATATGAAAGGCAGCTGTGGCGCCCAGACCCCACTTATTCCTCGTCCATGTGTGAGCCCAACAGAGCATTTCATAGATATCATTAGTTTTTGTTCAATGGTTATGTCAAACCAAACGCCTGTCCAAAACTTGTCGCTGCGTCAAATCGTGAAATAGCTCTATCGAACAAATTTGTCGTATTCCTCTTTGGTCCTGACGGATTGAAGTCTCAACATGCCTATAATCTATGTAAAAAAAAAGTATACCAAACAAAAGTTACAGAAGGAAATTAAATTGGCGTTAATTCATGCTTTTTAAAATGACTTCAAACCCGATTACGGAACATATAATCTATATAACATAATCTATAGTTAAGAAAAATGTCATTTGTTGAAGTTACTGTTCAGGCTTCCATTCACCTGACCACACCATTTATTAACGGTCATTTAAATTTAAGTTAAATAGATGCAATAATGCGAGTGCTATTGATCCGCTCTCTGGCACTAGTCTGACTTTCGGCAAATTTCTTCATTGTTTAATGCGATTATCTCGTTAACTATGGACTCTAGAAAAACATGTACGCAATCTATTTTGCAGAGAATTTTATTCTCTTTAACTTTTGTATTAGAAGTTTTTCCGTAGGACTTATAGATTATGAGATATTAACAAAAAACCGAAAAATGGTACCTTCTTTTACACCCTCCCCCTCGCGCTCAACCCCCATCCATCAGGACTTTTAGTATGTTCATTAGTAGACCCTTTCAAACAATATGACCCAGTTTCAAAACTTTCATAATTATGTCCAGAAAAAAACCTAATTTGACTGGACTATATTTTCAAAGTGGATAACAAAATGTTTTAAAATATATTTTATCTCGTTACTTAATAATTAATGACACTCGTGAAATTTATGCAACGTAATTCTGCATGACAACCTCAGAATGTGTTAATCTTATCAATTTATTCCACACCGTAAATAAAAAAAAAAAAAAAAAAAAGAGTTCCTTATGGGGTGTCAGGACTTTTAAAATTGGAAAAATATGAAAATCAAGGACCATTTTCAAGATTTAATATATTAAAATGTATATGATTTAAAAACACAATTTTAATTGGGATGAAAGATATAAGTATGTTCTTTCATTTCATGCATTCAAAAAAATTTCAAGATACAGAATTAGTATTTATAAGAGGCTCCAAACTGTCAGACATTTGTCGAGCAGAAAATTAGTATGACAGGTTACGCTCAAGGTTACAAAATAACTTTTGCACCTGGAATAAAAATTTTGATGCATAATTATACTTCAGATTGTAGTAATTACCTGAACGTAAATAAATTTGCATTTAAAGCATTTTTATATTTTTAATGCAAAGTTGTATTTAGCTAATACAAAATTTTGAAATTTTCAGCAGTATAATCACTTAAAATTTTTTTTTTAAACAACAAAAATGAAATTTTAGATTCAGTTTACACAGACTAACATGAAACATATATTTTGAAAATTTCAAGAAAAAATATTCAAAAGTTTTTGAGACATCCTGCGCGTTAACCCACAAACGTCTTTTGTAGAAAAAAAATGACTTCAAAGTTTCGAAAATGCAGCTTCAGCTATTAAGAGGGTAGAATTCTAAAAGCCATAACTTCTGTTCTATAGGAATTTCAAGGAGATAATTATAACAAAATGTTCAGAAAACATAGGAGTTTAACATCTAAAAAAATAAAATTTCGAAAATTTTGAAGCTTTAAGATTCATGAGACGCCCTTAATCTAGAAAGCAGGTTTAGCAAAATGTAATTTAACCTATTATTTTTAAATCAATCATATGATTGGAATACTGATAATAATTAATGTCACTCTTGAAATTCATACACTGGAATACTGCATGACAAGCTCAGAGTGTGCTAATCTTATCAATGTGTTCACTGTAAAAACAGCAAAATGTTTCTTAATCTAGAAAGACTGTTTCCTAAAATATTATTTAACCTATTATTTTTAACACAATCTACTGATTTATAAAGTTAATAATTAATATCACTCTTGAAATACATACAATGTAATACAGCGTGATAAATTCAGAGTGTGTTAAACTTATCAATATGTAATACGCTGTAAAAAAAGCAAAATGTTTCTTAATCTGGAAAGAATGTTTATTAAATTATAATTTAACCTATATTTTTAACTCAGTCATACTGATTGATAAAGTTAATAATTAATGTCTCTCTTGAAATTACAATGTAATACTGCATGACAAGCTCAGAGTGTGTTAATAATTATCAATATATTCTACACTTAAAAAAAAAAATGTTTCTTAATCTAGAAAGAATGTTTACTAAAATATAATTTAACCTATTATTTTTAACTCAATCATACTGATTGGTAAAGTTGCTAATTAATGTCACTCTTGAAATTCACATAATGTGATACTGCATGACACGCTCAGAGTGTGTTAATGTTAACAATCTGTTCTACACTGTAAAAAAACAAAATGTTTCTTAATCTAGTAAAAATGTCTACTAAAATATAATTTAAACTATTATGTTTAACTCGATCATACGGATTTATAAAGTTAATAATTAATGTCACTCTTGAAAATTATACAATATATTACTGCATGACAAGCTCAGAGTGTGTTAATCTTATCAATCTATTCTGCACTGTAAAAAAATCAAATGTTTCTTAACCCCCTGACCGCTGAGCAAAAGGGAAAAATTGTAATTTTTTTTAACTGTAATTTATAAAAAATAGTTACAAAAGATTTGTTTTCAAACACGATTTAAATTTTTTTATTATGTACATGCATTGAGAGAATTAATCATATCTTAACTTTTTAAATCTGATTTTTACCTGTAAAATTATACTAATTTAAATAATGCTTCTGTTGCAGTGAAACCTACAGCTTAGTGAATGGATATATCAGTTCGCGGCGGTGAGAAGGTTTCTAGAAAGACTGTTTACTAAAATATTATTTAACCTATTACTTTTAACTCAGTCATACTAATTTATAAAGTTAATAATTAATGTCACTCTTGAAATTTATACAATATATTACTGCATGACAAGCTCAGAGAGTGTTAATCTTATCAATCTATTCTACACTGTAAAAAAAAGCAAAATGTTTCTTAATCTAGAAAGACTGTTTACTAAAATATAATTTAACCTATTATTTTTAACTCAATCATACTGGTTTATAAAGTTAATAATTAATGTCACTTTTAAAATTTATACAATGCATTACTGCTATGAAAAGCTGCTAATCTTATTAATCTATTCTACACTGTAAAAAAAGCAAAAATGTTTATTAATCTAGAAAGAATATTTACTAAAAATATAATTTAACCTATTACTTTTAACTCAGTCATACTTATTTGTAAAGTCAATAATTAATGTCACTCTTTATATTCATATAATATAATACTGCATGACAAGTTCAGAGTGTGTTAATTTTATCAATCTATTCTACGCTGTAAGAAAAGCAAAAATTTTTCTTGATCTAGAAAGTTTTGCTGGGTCAATCCATTTCAAGTGGTCCAGCACTGGTTTCTCGACCATTTTTAAAAAATCTGAAATTTTTTGTACAGCAACCCTAACATGATGGAAGATCAAAATGACTATTATTTTAATTTTATTAATTTTTGTTTGTGCATGGCAGCCATCTATGTTTCATCGTCTGCAGCAATTTTCTCACAGGAAGGGTTTACGGAATTGTAAATAATTCATCGTTTATTTATCCAATTCAAGTGCGGATTAAAGCAATTTGTACAGAATACATTAGGCTAAAAATTTGGTAATGGAGTAGTTTCCGAAACTAACTGCTTATTGGTAAAATTTAAGCATAAAATTTCAGTTTTTTTCCAAAATTTGTCCGTTTACAAGAAGAAATTTTTCTAGCAAGGAATGCTGTCAACATGACATAATTTTTTTTTTACAAATAGGCCGAAAGTACTTGTACTCACACGCCGAGTTCCAGATTTGGGACTTGTTTTCTCTTCGCTAAAAAAAATCCCAAACTTTTCAAAAATGACAAAAATCGCACTTTTCAAGCTTTGATATCTCTGGTGGGGCACGAGATAAAAATCTGAATTTTTTTTTTATAAGAGTATTGTATGGTAGTGTTATGCACAAGAAATTTCAGGATGGGGATTTGACTACAAGCTGAGATATGGCAAGGGCAACATGTCAAAACAATACTGCCAAACTATTGTTTGGTTCTAGTCACAGCTAAGTATTTATCTCAGAGTATCATTTAAATTTATTTTTTAGATTATCTTTAAATAATAGTAACAGAAAATATAGCCTTTTGCAGTTAATTAAAAAAATAATTATGCCTAAGGCCTACATTTTGTATGTTTTCCGTAATTTTTGCTGTAATTTTAGTAACTAAAAGAAATCTCAGCACTTTTACATAAATAAATATATATATATATACAAGACCTGAGACAAAAACAGAATAGGGAAAGAGAAAAGCTGTTAATGTTGGCATACTTGTTGAGACATGATCAAACGTGTCAACACACATTCCTGCTTGTTGGTTTAAAAACCAGAATTTTAATGCTGATTACCAGTCCCTGAAATTTGCTTTTACCATAAGTATGTTCCTGTAAATGAAACATTATGCGATGTTACTATGCATCAGCCTGAAAATTACTTAATTTCCAGAAAGTAAAGATACCCAAAGCCTTCAAAATTTATAGTGCAGAAAAATCACATTTTTGCATAAGAAGTAAGCTAGGAATTATTAATGAATTGAAACTTGCACATAGTAATTTCAAAGTATATTTCTATGAGCCAACAGGGCCAAGATCTTCAATCAAGTTATCAAGAGATGACAACACTTGGTTCCTACAAATAAAATTTTGAGAAAGATATAAATTGTGGTTTTTGAACCAACAAGCAAGAATGTGTTTTGACACGTTTGATCATGTCTCAACAAGTATGACAACATTAACCGCTTTTCTTTTTCTCTATTTTGTTTTGGTCTCAGGTCAGAGAAATAAAAATATTTTTTTTCTTTATGTAAAAGTGCTGAGGTTCCTTTTAGTTACTAAAATTACTCACAACAAAAATTAACTGAAACCATACAAAATGTCTGGCCTTAGGCATAATTATTTTTTTAATTAATTGCTAAGCTTTTCAAAGGGCTTTATTTTCTGTTACTATTATTTAAAGATAATCAAAAACATTAATTTAAATGACACTCTGAGATAAATACTTAGCTGTGACTACAACAAAACAATAGTTTGGCAGTATTGTTTTGACATGTTGCCCTTGCCATATCTCAGCTTGTAGTCAAATCTCCATCCTGAAATTTCTTGTGCATAACATTACCATACAATACTCTTGTAAAAAAGAAATTTCAGATTTTTATCTCATGCCCCACCAGAGATATCAAAGCCTGAAAAGTGCAATTTTTGACATTTTTGAAAAATTTGGGATTTTTTTTAGCGAAGAGAAAGCAAGTCCTAAATCTGGAACTCGGCGTGTGAGTACAAGTACTTTTGGCCTATTTGTAAAAAAAATTATGTCATGTTGACAGTATTCCTTGATAGAAAAATTTCCTCTTGTAAACGGACAAATTTTGGAAAAAAAACTGAAATTTTATGCTTACATTTTACCAATAAGCAGTTAGTTTCGGAAACTACTCCATTACCGAATTTTTAGCCCAATGTATTCTATACCAATTGTTTTAATCCGCACTTGAATTGGATAAATAAAAGATGAATTATTTACAATTCCGTAAACCCTTCTTGTGAGAAAATTGCTGCAGACGATGAAACAAAGATGGCCGCCATGCACAAACTAAAATTAATAAAATTAAAATAATAGTCATTTTGAACTTCCATCATGTTAGGGTTGTTGTACAAAAAATTTCAGATTTTTTAAAAATGGTCGAGCAACGATTTGATGATTTTCTGGACCACTAGAAATGGATTGACCCTGCTAAAATATAACTTAACCTACAATGTTTAACTCATTCATACTGATTGGTAAATTTATTGGTATTTATGATTGGTTTTCCAACTGATAGAAAAAAAAAACCAAAGACAGTAGTAGAATTCAGAACCTTTGACTTGTATTGTCTAAGCTGTACCGTTTCAGCTTCCTGGGTTTCAAACCGGCAGGCTATTTCACTAAGGTAAATTTATTTTCAATAAATTTAAAAACAATAAGGAAAAAAATTTAATCCGTATAATGTAATGTTTTTCAAGTTAACCACGAATCTGAAAAGTGTTCCTTTATCCTTAAAAACCTCTGAAATCAACAAATATATAAAAAAAAATTTTAAAGCATTTCTGATACAAACTTTTTTTTCTTCCAGTAATATTCGGAAATATTTCCTTGTAGTTTTATAGAGTAATAATCTGTTTTTCTCAACCCGGAATATCGTTTTTTCGGATGCTACCGGTTCTCAAGTAAACATTTTTACATTCATCAGACAAAAACGCGAAATTAACAGCATTAACACTAACATTAAAATTAACATTATTTTGTTATATTTTCATGTATAAAATTTGTTACAAAGCTCAAAATGTATACTTGAGAATTGTTAGCTTCGTAAGAACTAATAACCTATTAACCCATTAACCACTGATGTTGCGTTGACGCAACAATAAAAAAATAAATGCCCACGCTTAAATTTACTTTTAAGTTAACCACTATCTGTGATTTAAAAGATTTGCTTTAATTAATAACAGAAACTTTTATAATTAAGTAAAGGGAAGATTTTCTTTCAAAATTTGCGGTGGCAAATGTTTTCCTTCAGTAAAGTTAGAGATTACTGTGCAATAGCTTCGGTGGTTAATGGGTTAATATATTGTAAAATTTATCCGGAAAGGTTTTTGAAAATAACGGACTGAAAAAGAAAATTTTGTTTAAAAATATTTCTTTAAATCTCAGAAATATATTGATGCCTAATGATAAATGAACGGTTTTTGAATTAGTTACTTGGAAGAGGATATTTTATATTTTTTAAACATTTTTGCTAGATAACATTTACCCTAACATTTTTCTTTGTTTTATACTGTAGGGAGGGATTAACCATGCATTAAAGATCTCCAGTTGAATATCTTTCTATTCGTAAAACATAAATTTGAATTTCGCTATTACTCTGTATTATGTAATATTTATTTTTATAACGCATATACATAGCGACCAAACATAAGATTTTTTAAATCAAATATGCACATTTTTAATTAGTAATTTTTCTTAATATATGAGTTGAAATAAATACCTCATAGACGCGAAATACGTTTTAAAAATAAGTTGTCTAGTTATTAATATGTTTATTTCACTTTAAGAAAATCCGGGAGGTTAGCATCCATGGATATAAATTTATAGCATCGATAAAAATATTGAATTGTGTTGTCTAGTTAATAGTATGTTTATTTAACGTGAAGAAAACCAGAAGGTTAAAAGCTACTGGTATTAATTTATAATACCGATAGAAGTAATGAGTAATTGTATTGTTGACGTTATACCGCGCCAATATATATCGCACATTCGAGTGTATCTCTTTTTAGGTAGATTTCGTATGAAATACTACCTATTGGTGTCGTTCCTATGTTGGAATTTCTGAAAAAATTTTGCAGATCTACACCGATCATGACCCCTAGAACCCAAAACCACCCTCAGTAAAAAACTTTATATATCTATCTATCTATCTGTCTACCTATCTATCTATCTATCTATCTATGTATCTATCTATATATATCACTTTCTTCTGCACACGATAACTTCCACAATTCTGCGCAAATCTCTTCCAAACTGATACATAAAATCAAGGGGCATAAAATCTCGTTCAAGTTCGTGAATGGGCAAAATCGGGCCAAGGGGCTGGAAATAGGGAGGGGTTTTGTGAAAATAGAAAAACCCCATAACTTCTTAAATTTTGTACATATCAAATCAGTTTAAAGTTTTTTGTTACTCCTAAAAATAGAGGCTAAAAATAATGTATGCATCACAGATATTTGATAAAATTAAAAATGGGCTCAAGGGGCGCAAAAAATAGGGTTTTTGGGAGAAAAGAATTCATAACTTCGTCAAATCTCAAGATATCAAATTCAATTAATTTTATTATATATCTCCTGAATATTATCTACAACTTTTATATTCACTAGTTTTTGATAGGACCGATTCGTATCGCAAAAATAAATTAAAAACGAAAACAAAAAAAGGGGGGTGAAGAAGAAAAATTTCCATAACTCCGTCAATTCACAAGATATAAAATCCCAATGAACTTAACATTTATCTTCTTAATATTGTCTTCAACATTTATACAGATAAGTTTTTGTTAGGACCAATTCTTACAGCAAAAACAAATTAAAAATACATAGCGGTTGAAGAAAAAAAAGAGTGTATTCAAATCCAAACTGCTTATTTTCTGACTCATTTTTAAATTCATTTTTGCTCTCAAACGCATCCAATTGATAGATTCTCTTCTTCAGAAACTATATAATGTACCGTAATGATCTATTTTTTTATAAAGGCAGAATATATTTCAAAAAATGATGTCAAAGTGGGCATTTTGAACAGAAATTCCCGAAGCGATTGTGTTAGAAAGGAAAATATTGCCCTACTGAGAAAATAATTGTTTTGTAATCAAGATTCCATTAATTGAAAGAAAAACACATGCCGCTTATAAATCTTTTCAAAAATCACGTCAGCACGTTTCGTATTTTTTCTATTAAAAATTAATCTAAAAATGTGCCAGAAAATTTCGAGTTGTTGAGAATGGAAAAGTATTTTTTTTTTTTTTAATAGCGCCTTAACATGATTCTGATAAAACCAGCTATTATATAAAAATGAAATAAAAACTCGTCAAAAGCGGCCACATAAAACTGTTAAAGTGGATTTATATCTAATCATGATTTAATTTTTGTTGGAGCAATTAATATACTTAACTTCGAAATCTACCTCCGCCTGTAGGCCTGGCCGGCAGGGATTTTTTCGTATCTTTCAGTGTACTAAAATGGATAAATAAATTCTATCCTATTACATTTTCTAACTTTTTCATTCTTCTGTCTTAAACGAGAGAATCCCGTTCGAATAAACATATTTGAACAAAACATTAAATTTAATGAACGAAATAAATTAGATTTCAATGGCTACCGCATGGAAGGAACACGCATTTAAATACAGTAGAACCTCGATTATCCGAAGTAATTGGGACCGGCCCTCTTTCGGAAAATCGAAATTTTCGGATAATCGAGAATGTTTCAATTTTAAGATTAAAGAGAAATATATGCAATATCTCTTATTATGGTAACAAGTGCTTAATAAAAATAAAGCAATAGTAAAATAGAAACAAGAATAAATTACCTCAATTTTCATTTTGTAATTGAGTATCTTTTATATATATTACAAGGGTTTGAAAAAATGTGTTGTTTGTCCCAGTTCCGATTGCCTTTGCTTTGAAGCTGGATCACGGAGTTTTTTTAATATTATTAGTTCACCAGTATCATAGTTTTCTGCTTCCCCAGCCATGCCAAACCTTTTGGAAAATATTCAAAAGCATCAGAATTACTATTTTGTTAGTTTTCTTCGTTCCACTCTGCAGTTTACGGGAGCTCAAGTTAAATTTGAAGGAACTTTAAGAAAGGGGATCTAAGATATTTATATACACTCGTAGTTCGGAAAGGACTGCTTGCACACAAGGAATATGATAGTTTAAGAAAAAAAGCTTTCAAAATGGATTTTGCACGCAAGAAATGTAATAATAATAATGATAATAATAATAAAAAGCCTTAAAATGGATTTCGGTTAACAGAGAATTTCGGTTAAAAGAGTTTCGGATAAAAGAGGTTCTACTGTAATGTTTTCTGGTTCAAATTACGGTTTTATTATTATTATTATTATTATTATTATTATTATTATTATCATTATTATCATTAATAATAATAATATTATTATTATTATTATTATTATTATAACCAATATATAGGAAAGGCTTTTATACAAGGTTATCCTAAATGAATCATCGGGTTGAAACCACTATGCATTGGGAGATATACGACCTACAAAGACGGGTGATACATGACAAGATAAATACACGCCCCAAGTTTAAAAACCCACCTCGTGGCTTGCGTGTAGGAAAGCATTACTACTGCTGCTACTGCTGTGACGGACATTGACATAAACATGCTATTCAACGTATGGGCGCAACTGAACTACCATTGGGATGTGTGCAAGGATGACTAACGGCGCACTCATGAACATTTGTAGTATGTAACAGAAATTTGGTGAGTGTGTGTATCTTTTCATATGTCAGCCGTCTTTGTACGTCGTATACTTTTAAATAAACCGTCTTTCGAAAACCGATGAAGCATTTAGGATAAACAGGTAGAATATTATATTTACGTCGTTCACCGTAAGTGTCCTCAGCTTTCGTTAATGTTATTGAGAAAATTAATAAATGCGTATACATTAATTTTCGGAGAAAAATAAAAGATATTTGAACATTTGTTTTATCTTTTCAGTACTCTATATGAAATCCTCTATTTTCTTGCCTGTTGGCATACGTGTTATAACGAGGTATCTTGTCATGTATCACCCATTTTTGCAGGTCGTATTCCAATTGCTTTTTTTTTTTTTTTTTTTTTTTTTTTTTACAGAATAACCTATTCATAAAACTCAGGTGAACTCCATTAAACGTAGTATAATATGAATAAACGGTCAAGAGCGAGTATTACTCACGCTCAGAGGTTCCCATACGAAAAATATATGAATTATTAAATGTATTATTAAAAAATCGCTCCTAAAAAAATAATAATACTTTGTAAAAAACAATACAACGTACGGTTCGGTATAGCTGTATATACTAGAAAAGTATAAATGGGTATAGCATAAAAGTCCAAAGAGATATGGCCTAAATAATGTCAGATATTGATATTCTGTGTAACTCTTTTTTTTTTATCTTATCCTAATCTGTTTATGATGAACTTATTCCGGTAGTAACAATAAAAATAGTGCATATTTAAATTTCATTTGGCATTTCATAAAACTACATTCAGCGTAGTCATAATCTTTCCTTTTTGCAGTGTAGCTAAAACAAAACCCTTGTTAAAAGTTTAAACTTGGCATTTTGCTAAGCGCGCTTCGAAAGGAGGTCTCAATTCCAACGCCACCTTCGTTCGTGCCATGTTTTTCCAGATTGGTTTTGAATTAACTTCTAAAGACAAGGGAGGTGTATTGAGAGATCCACTCAATGCAAACTGGTCGCGAATCCCATAGTGTTTATGTGATTAATTCTAATTAAATTAGTGTGTTTTTCACAATTTGGCGTTTATTGCTTTTATGTTACTACTGGACATTGCGTTACACAAATATATCGTTAAAAGTTGTTATCTAAGCTTTAAAAGCCGATCGCACATGGAGTACGTCACCCTGTCATTATGTATGTCAAAACCATTCGTGTCGTTAAGGGTTGATATATCGGCTAATTACCGACGGTTTTTTTCGAAAATCATTATCAACAATGCTTTTATACTTCTGCTACGATAGGTAACTAAAGCGCTTCTCAACACTTTTGCTGAATGTTTGCAAATCGAAATTCGTATGTGACGGAAATATGCGTTTTTCTCAAAACTAAGTGAACTAAGGTAATCGCTATAATTTTCCTGCAATGCTTAAATTAAAGTCTACTACCTCTATTTTTTTTCATAATTGTCTGAGCGAAGCGAAGGCTAATACTCAACGCAATATCAGAGCTACGATTGATATTAAGGCTATGTCCTACTTAAAAAAAAAGCCCCAATAACAACTTTCGTCAAGCATAACTCAAAAAATATTTGCCGGATTTCGTTTCTGATTGCACCAGAAGTTACCTATGAGGGTCGCCTACTGAGTGCACCTACTATGAAAAATAAGTTCCAAACCGCTTAAAAATTATATTAAAGAAAACTGATAAAAAAGCAAAATTTAACTGCATACGTCACAGATATTTGTTGTGCGTCACTTTCACCGGTTGATGTAGACAACTGTTTTTCGTAGACAACTGGTTTGAACACATGGAGTAAATAATAATAAAAAAAAAAAAAAAAAAAAAAAAAAAACGCACGCAGTAATAATGAACTGCCATAAAAAATTCAAATTTAATCAAACAGGAAAAGAAATTTGTTATTCTATTAAAAAGAAAAAAGGCATAAAAACTTTGATTTGAGATTTTGCGATAATCTTTCAATAGCATTTTTTAATCGCCAAAAGCATATTTTATATTTCGCGTGTGAAAATTAGAAACAATTATACCGGGTGTCCTAAAAAGGACTGACTGATTTTAAAAATCAATAAGTTGCAAACGGTGATACATATTTAGAAAATTCTTGCAGGAGGGTTATGCATAAGGTCAAAAGTTTTTTTACAGTGATTTTCGATTTTAGTTCGAATTACAAACAATAGATGGCGCTGTGAGGAATAGACGCTAAATTCAGGCTCGATTTTTGGTACTTTCGCCCCACTCAATACATTTCCATCTCTTTTTTCCGCATGGAAGAAGGGAAAGTATCCAAAATCGAGCCTGAATTTAGCGCCTATTGCTCACAGCGCCATCTATTGTTTGTAATTCGAACTAAAATCGAAAATCACTGTAAAAAATTTTTTGACCTTTTGCATAACCTTCTTGCAAGAATTTTTTAAATATCTGTTACCGTTTGCAAGTTATTGATTTTTAAAATCAGTCAGTCCTTTTTAGAACACCCACTATGATGTTTAATAAAATATTTTGCTTTATAGCATCATTTTTTCTTATTTTCTTTATTTTTTAGGGTTTCGTACATCTAACAAAACCCTATTCGTCTCGCTCCTCTGTCTGCCTGTCTGTCCGTCTGTCACAAAGCCCGTTCTCAGAAATTATACATGTTGGAGACTTGAAATTTTGCATACTTATAGCTGTACACCACATATCATACGACAAATCTTAAAATTTAGAAAAAGTCGTACATTTAATCCTTTGAGCTCCACATGTCTATTTTAAACATTTCTTTCCAATTGAACCTTAATTAGGTTGGAGGCGTGAAATTTTGCATACTTATAGCTGAACACCTCACATCAAAGGACAAACTATAAAATTTTGAAAAAGTCGTACATTTAACCCTTCGGACTCCCACATGTGTAGTTTAAGCAATTCTTTCTAAGTGAATACCTAATTAGGTTGGAGGCGTGAAATTTTGCATACTTATAGCTGAACACCTCGCATCAAATGACAATCTAAAAAATTTTGAAAAAGTCGTTCATTTAACCCTTTGAGCTCCCACATATGTATTTTAAACAATTCTTTCTAAGTAAGCCCTAATTAGGTTGGAGACGTGAAATTTTGCATACTTATAGCTGAACACCTCACATCAAAGGACAAACTATAAAATTTTGAAAAAGTCGTACATTTAACCCTTCGGGTTCCCACATGTGTACTTTAAACAATTCTTTCTAAGTGAGTACCTAATTAGGTTGGAGGCGTGAAATTTGGCATATTTATAGCTGATCACATCACATCAAACTACAAATCATGAAATTTTGAAAATATCGTACATTTAATCCTTTGAGCTCCCACATGTGTACTTTAAACAATTCTTTCTAAGTGAGCCCTAATTAGGTTGGAGGCGTGAAATTTTGCTTACTTATAGCTGAACACCTCACATCAAATGACAAACTATAAAATTTTGGAAAAGTCGTACATTTAACCCTTCGGGCTCCCACATGGGTACTTTGAGCAATTCTTTCTAAGTGAATACCTAATTAGGTTGGAGGCGTGAAATTTTGCATACTTATAGCTGAACACCTCGCATCAAACGACAAACCATAAAATTTTGAAAAAGCCGTACATTTAACCCTTTGAGCTCCCACATGTGTATTTTAAACAATTCTTTCTAAGTGAGCCCTAATTAGGTTGGAGGCGTGAAATTTTGCTTACTTATAGCTGAACACCTCACATCAAATGACAAACTATAAAATTTTGGAAAAGTCGTACATTTAACCCTTCGGGCTCCCACATGGGTACTTTGAGCAATTCTTTCTAAGTGAATACCTAATTAGGTTGGAGGCGTGAAATTTTGCATACTTATAGCTGAACACCTCGCATCAAACGACAAACCACAAAATTTTGAAAAAGCCGTACATTTAACCCTTTGAGCTCCCACATGTGTATTTTAAACAATTCTTTCTAAGTGAGCCCTAATTAGGTTGGAGGCGTGAAATTTTGCTTACTTATAGCTGAACACCTCACATCAAATGACAAACTATAAAATTTTGGAAAAGTCGTACATTTAACCCTTCGGGCTCCCACATGGGTACTTTGAGCAATTCTTTCTAAGTGAATACCTAATTAGGTTGGAGGCGTGAAATTTTGCATACTTATAGCTGAACACCTCGCATCAAACGACAAACCACAAAATTTTGAAAAAGCCGTACATTTAACCCTTTGAGCTCCCACATGTGTATTTTAAACAATTCTTTCTAAGTGAACCCTTACTTAGGTTGGAGGCGTGAAATTTTGCATACTTATAGCTGAACACCTCGCATCAAATGACAATCTAAAAAATTTTGAAAAAGTCGTTCATTTAACCCTTTGAGCTCCCACATATGTATTTTAAACAATTCTTTCTAAGTAAGCCCTAATTAGGTTGGAGACGTGAAATTTTGCATACTTATAGCTGAACACCTCACATCAAAGGACAAACTATAAAATTTTGAAAAAGTCGTACATTTAACCCTGCGGGTTCCCACATGTGTACTTTAAACAATTCTTTCTAAGTGAGTACCTAATTAGGTTGGAGGCGTGAAATTTGGCATATTTATAGCTGATCACATCACATCAAACTACAAATCATGAAATTTTGAAAATATCGTACATTTAATCCTTTGAGCTCCCACATGTGTATTTTAAACAATTCTTTCTAAGTGAGCCCTAATTAGGTTGGAGGCGTGAAATTTTGCTTACTTATAGCTGAACACCTCACATCAAATGACAAACTACAAAATTTTGGAAAAGTCGTACATTTAACCCTTCGGGCTCCCACATGGGTACTTTGAGCAATTCTTTCTAAGTGAATACCTAATTAGGTTGGAGGCGTGAAATTTTGCATACTTATAGCTGAACACCTCGCATCAAACGACAAACCGTAAAATTTTGAAAAAGCCGTACATTTAACCCTTTGAGCTCCCACATGTGTATTTTAAACAATTCTTTCTAAGTGAGCCCTAATTAGGTTGGAGGCGTGAAATTTTGCTTACTTATAGCTGAACACCTCACATCAAATGACAAACTATAAAATTTTGGAAAAGTCGTACATTTAACCCTTCGGGCTCCCACATGGGTACTTTGAGCAATTCTTTCTAAGTGAATACCTAATTAGGTTGGAGGCGTGAAATTTTGCATACTTATAGCTGAACACCTCGCATCAAACGACAAACCACAAAATTTTGAAAAAGCCGTACATTTAACCCTTTGAGCTCCCACATGTGTATTTTAAACAATTCTTTCTAAGTGAACCCTTACTTAGGTTGGAGGCGTGAAATTTTGCATACTTATAGCTGAACACCTCGCATCAAATGACAATCTAAAAAATTTTGAAAAAGTCGTTCATTTAACCCTTTGAGCTCCCACATATGTATTTTAAACAATTCTTTCTAAGTAAGCCCTAATTAGGTTGGAGACGTGAAATTTTGCATACTTATAGCTGAACACCTCACATCAAAGGACAAACTATAAAATTTTGAAAAAGTCGTACATTTAACCCTTCGGGTTCCCACATGTGTACTTTAAACAATTCTTTCTAAGTGAGTACCTAATTAGGTTGGAGGCGTGAAATTTGGCATATTTATAGCTGATCACATCACATCAAACTACAAATCATGAAATTTTGAAAATATCGTACATTTAATCCTTTGAGCTCCCACATGTGTATTTTAAACAATTCTTTCTAAGTGAGCCCTAATTAGGTTGGAGGCGTGAAATTTTGCTTACTTATAGCTGAACACCTCACATCAAATGACAAACTATAAAATTTTGGAAAAGTCGTACATTTAACCCTTCGGGCTCCCACATGGGTACTTTGAGCAATTCTTTCTAAGTGAATACCTAATTAGGTTGGAGGCGTGAAATTTTGCATACTTATAGCTGAACACCTCGCATCAAACGACAAACCATAAAATTTTGAAAAAGCCGTACATTTAACCCTTTGAGCTCCCACATGTGTATTTTAAACAATTCTTTCTAAGTGAGCCCTAATTAGGTTGAAGGCGTGAAATTTTGCTTACTTATAGCTGAACACCTCGCATCAAACGACAAACCATAAAATTTTGAAAAAGCCGTACATTTAACCCTTTGAGCTCCCACATGTGTATTTTAAACAATTCTTTCTAAGTAAGCCCTAATTAGGTTGGAGACGTGAAATTTTGCATACTTATAGCTGAACACCTCACATCAAAGGACAAACTATAAAATTTTGAAAAAGTCGTACATTTAACCCTGCGGGTTCCCACATGTGTACTTTAAACAATTCTTTCTAAGTGAGTACCTAATTAGGTTGGAGGCGTGAAATTTGGCATATTTATAGCTGATCACATCACATCAAACTACAAATCATGAAATTTTGAAAATATCGTACATTTAATCCTTTGAGCTCCCACATGTGTATTTTAAACAATTCTTTCTAAGTGAACCCTTACTTAGGATGGAGGCGTGAAATTTTGCATACTTATAGCTGAACACCACATATCATACGACAAATAATAAAATTTTGAAAAAATCGTACATTTAACCCTTTGGGCTCCTACATGCGTAATTTAAGTAATTCTTTCTAACTGAGAAATTGAAGATTTGAAATTTTGCATACTTATAGCAGAACATCTGAGACCAGGCGACAAACCATAAAATCTTGAAAAAGGTCTTACGTTTAACCCTTTGAGCTATCACATATGTATTTTAAGCAATTCTTTCTAGAGGAGCCCCTAATTAAGTTGCAGACATGAATTTTTGCATACGTATAGCTGAATACCTCAGACCACACGGCAAATCATAAAACTTTCAAAAAGTCTTGTATTATTTACTCCTCCGGGTTCTAACTTGGATATTTTAAACAATTTTTCTAACCTCCGCCCTTTTCACCCGGGGAGCACTTTTCCAACTTTTGCCGACACCCCCTTGACCATTCTTTGATATTATGCACCATAGCCTTACATATTTTAGTTCTACTTTTTACCGCTAGGTGCGCCTTATTATCTCGGGTGCTATCGGTCCAATCCCCTCGACTACCGATAGTGTATAAAACGGAGTTTCGTTCGGATAGAGGTTTGTTTAGAATAGAGTGCACCCCTGGTTGCGAAATGTGGAACTAAGATATTTTTCAAAAGGATAAAGTGTTTTGAAAGGAATATTTAACGAAACCCTCTGTGCGATCTGTGATCACACTTACCTACTTGTTCACTATATATATTCATACTATAAAGTGCGTATAAATGCTATAGTTCATATACAGGGCTACAAAAATGAAGGTTACTGAGTGTGAGCATAAATTGCTTAAATGTGGGTTTTAAAGGAGTTATGCATTTTTACGCTGAACTGAAGTTAGTGTATTAAGAAATATTTGTAGAATATAGATAAAATGATATGCAGGGCCACGCAAAGAGTTGGATACGTGGCCGTCTACGGGTGATAATTTCTGGAAATGTAATTTCAGTAGTTTTAAGCGTGTTTTAGTTTGAATTAAATTTTAGCTAAATAGTGGCATGTAATAAAGGTACTAGGTAAACTACAGGGCTGTACAAAAGTATTCAAATATGTTTCCATCTATTAGTATAAATTGCTGAAAGATGAATTTCAACCTGTTATACATTTTCTTGCTAAACTAAATTTCCCTATTATATAGTATATACTAGGGGGCTCTGCCCCCTGCAAGCTACGCTTGCCAACCCCCGTTCAGACACCGGAGAATCTGAAAATCTAAAAATCTAATGGGTTTTAAAAAATTAGAGAAGATTAAATTATACTGAAAAAGCTGTGCAGATCTCCATGTAAACGGGTTTCCATTCAATTCCCTTTGATTGCAAAAATTTAACGGAGAATCAGTTGCTGTTAAGACATCCAATGGTTGTTTTGGTTTTTGATTAAAGAGGATGAGTTAAACATTTGAAAAGAAGCTAAAATAAAATGAATTAAGCATTCAGAGTCTTTGTCAACCGATATTTCAAAATAATCTCTATAACAATAGCCTAAATCATGTGACTATCACCAACAGTTCCGGGCGGAACACTTTGCTTTTAATATTCTAGGTGCCATTTTGATACTTTAATGTTATCCAGGCACAGGTGATAAGTCGCCAAATATTATTCTATCCCCATCATTTCATCTATATTACAATAGTACAAGTCATCAAATGCCATAAACAAATACGACCTGATCCCTTCGCCTTTCATATGAAAATTTGGAACAAATGTCATACATATTGGCTTAAATTAGAAAGGCTTAAGTTAAAAAATGCTATTGGCGAAATTTAAGCCCGGCTAACATAAAAGTAGCAAGAATCCTCTGCGATCATGGCAAATTTTAAATAATAAAAAATATTATTTATTGAAAATGGCCGGTTAGCATATGAGCGCGTAATAGTTTATGGCAGTCACATGTCTTGGATTATTATAATATGGATAAAATGATGGCAATGGAACAATGTTTGTTTGACGATTTATCCCGTGCGCTCGGCTAACATAAAATTATCAAATTGCCCCCCTGGCAAATAAAAAGGGAAGCGCTCATACCGAAAATGTTGATGACACTCACATGACTTAGGCTATTATTATAGAGATTCAAAATAGGAAATGATAAATAATAAACGGTCAAGTGCGAGCGTTACTCGCGCACAGAGGGTTCCGTAAAATAAATATATGAATTTGTAATTGTATAATTGTATTATAAAAAAAAAAAAAAAGTTGCTAAAAGAAAACTAAGACTTTGTAAAAAAACTATACAACGTAGGGTTGAGTATAACTGTATATATTAGAAAAGTGTAAATGGGTATACCATGAAAGTTCAAAGAGGTATGGAACCTAAATAATATCAAATATAGCTATTCGTATAACTCTTTTTCTAATATTATCCGAATCTGTTTATGATGAACTTAATTCGGCACTGACAATAAAAGCAGTGCATAGTTAAACTTCATTTGGCATTTCATGAAACTAAATTCAGCGTAGTAATAACCTTTATTTCTGCAGCGTAGCTAAAACAAAACCTTTGTTCAAAGTTTAAATTTTGCATTGTGCTAAGCCCTCTTCCAATTCAGGTCTCAAAGTTGCAACGCCGCCTTGGTCAGTGCCGCGTTTTTCCAGATAGGTGTTTAATTAACTTTTAAAGTCACTCGAGGTGTATTGAGAGATACAATCAATGCTAACTCTCGCGAATCCCACAGTATTTATGCGATTCATCCTAATTAAATCTTTCGAGGGCGATGCCCTTAAAAAACGGACACCTAATTTTAATTCCAAAACTGACCAACAGCACCAAGAATATTTAATTAAAATTTTCCTTTTATCATGTACGTGAAAATAAGCAAGTTCACATTTTGTAATAAATTCGTTTATAAATTCTGGTGTCAGTTCATTATTTCATAAGTTTATAAACAGAATTACTCCGTGTCGGAAAGATTAAGTCGTCGCAGAACTCTTAAAGCTTCAAAATTTAAGAAATTTTAATTTTTTTAGATGCTAAACTCCTATCTTTTTTTAATATTTTGATATAATTGTTTCCTTGAAATTCCCATTAGAACAGAAGTTTCAGCTTTTAGAATTATACCCTCTCAATAGCTGAAGTGGCGTTTCCGAAACTTTAAAATCATTATTTTTCAAATGGCGTTTTATGGGCATAACGCGCAGGATACCTCAAAAACTTCTGAATATTTTTTCATGAAATTTTCAAAGCATATATTTCATGTTAGTCTGTATAAACTGAACATAAAATTTCCTTTTTATTGTTCAAAAAAATATATTTTTTTAGGTTATTTTACTGTTGAAATTTTCAAAATTTTGTATTAGCTAAATGCAACATTGCATTAAAAATATAAAAATGCCTTAAAAACAAATTTATTTAAGTTCAGGGAAATTATTACAATCTGAAGTATAAGTAAGCACCGAAATTTTCATTCTACTTGCAATATTTATTTTGTAATCCTGGGCGTAAACTGTTATTCCAATTTTTTGTTTGACAAATGTCTAACAGTTTCGAGTCCCCGATAAATACTAATTCTGTATCTTGCAATTTTTTAACCCAATTAAAATTGTGTTTTAAAATCATATACATTTTAAGACATTAAATGTTGTAAATGGTCTTTTTTTCATTTTTTTCCACTTTTTAGAGTCCCGAGACTCCTTAAATTAGTATGTTTTTAACAATTTGACGTTTATTACTTATAAACTGTCACTGGACATTACATTACACATATATATCATTAAAAGTTGTTAACTAGGCATAGAGTACGCCGCCCTGTCCTTGTGTATATCCAAACTGACCGTACCTTTAAAGGTTAATATCTCAGCTAATTACCGATGATTTTTTTCGAAAATCATTATCAACACTGCTTTTATCCTTTTGCTACGATAGGTACATTCAGTGATGCTCAACAATTTTTCTGAATGCCCATAAAATGAAATTTGTGTATAACAGAAAAATGCTAATTACTCAAAAACTATGTGACCTAGGGTAATCGCTATAATTTTCCGGCAAGGTTTACATTAGAGTCTACTACCTCTAATTTTTTCATAATTTTAGTTTCAGTAGATTCGGAATTAGATGTGGGGGGGGGGACATAGTTTTGCGCTACATTTTCAACAATATCTTTTAAAATATAATACCTAAATTTAAAAGGAATGTATTTTTGAGTTCAGCGTTACAAAGGCTTTTACATGATATCCCACATTATATGCAAAGAAAAGATTTTTTTGTCAAGTAGCGTAATTAGCCCCTCTACTTTTTTACTAAATATATTTATGAATGTTTATTAATCTGAAATTATGTGGGTCAATGGTCTTTATTACTTCCCCGAATTTGAACCGTTCCATAGTTTACGAGTAAAATGGCTGTGACAGACAGACAGACACAGGAGTGATCTTATAATGGTTCCGTTTTTACTTTTTAAGTACGGAACCCTAAAAATGATGAAAAAAAATGCGACTTAAAATAAAATAAAGTTATTAAAGACTAGAAAAAACCGCGGCTTTGCTCGCGTAATAGTTGAAATATGCCAAGTGATGACTATTTTTTTTAGAAGAACACTTTTTGAAATAATTCAAAAATTACAAATTAAGCCACTAAACTTCATTCAACAAAAGTTCAATAGACAGAAATGAGATTTTACTTAATAAGAAGAACTAAAACTAATTCCAATTAAATGATAATTTAGAAAGTATTTTCTGACTTTTATGCTCATTTCATACGCCCATTTCAGTATTCATTTGAAATTTTGAATTTTTTAGAAACCATCTTAATACACATTTACATCTTAAAATTAACCATCATTTCAATTATGCAATAATTGTCTAACAGTCTACCACCTCTCTGGTGTTAGTGGCACCAACATAAAATGCCGAAACAGGATTGAAATAGAATGTCTCGAAAAATGTTGGAACAGAGACTGTCACCATTAACTTGCCAACATTAACCTTGAAATCGGTTGGTATTTCCTAATATTCTATAGAAAACGGAATTTAGATGTTTTTAAAGGCTTTCTTGTTGTTCCTGCCAACCAGCTGGTAGTGACACCGGCATAAAATATAGTCCGTATAGGATCAGGGACTATCACTCTTGATTCGCAACCAATAACTTCTGTAATCGGTTTATTATTTCCTGAGATTCCATAAAAATCGTAATTTAGGACTCTTTTAGAATGCTTTTCGCCCCTTCCCTTCGCTTCACCCCTTTTTAATTTCGAATTTATTTTCTACTGTTCTTAGAGGACATTTATATTTTATAAGTAACTTCCGTTCTATATTTAAAGTTTCTAGCCTCTTCAATACCGCAGAAATCGCAATTTAAAATGTTTTTTGCTCCTGCAACCCTCGACATAAAATATAGCTTATGTTTGAGCAGGTTCTATCACCATCAATTTGCAAACATTATGTTTGAAATCGGTTTCGTATTTCATGCGATTGCATAAAAATCGTAAATTAGAACGCTTATAGAACGCTTTTTGCTCACTTCATCCTTTTAAATTTTGAATTTTCTTTCGACAATTCTTAGAAAACATTTGAATCTTTGTAGTAATTACCATTCCAAATTTAAAATGTTAGACCCCCCTCCCCCTCAGTAACACAAAAAACGCAATTTAGAACATTTTTTGCTCCTGTAACCTCCAGATGGTAGTGACAAAAACGTAAAATATATGCTATGTTGGAGCGGGGACTGTCACCATCAATTTGAAACCATTACTTCTGAAATCGGTTTATATTTCCTGAGACTGCATAGAAATCGCTATTTAGAACATTTTTAGAACGCGTTTCGTTCATTTTCACCCCTCTTAGATAACCGCAAGGTGAGAGTGACGCCGACATGAAATATAGCCTATGTTGAAGCGAAGGCTGTCACCATCGTTTTCTCACCATTATTTTTTTAATCGGTTCTGCACTTCCTGAGATTGAGTAAAAATCGCAATTTAGAAAGTTTTTTAGAAGGCTTTTTGCTCATTTTCACAACTTTTAAATTTCGATTTTTTAGGAAATGTTCTTAGAGATCCTTTGTATCCTATAAATAACTGCCCTGCCTAATTTCAGGATTCTAGGCCCTTCAGTAACACAAAAATCGCAATTTAGAACATTTTTTGCTTCTGAAATCCCTAGGTGGTAGTAACACCGACATGAAATAGAGCCTATGTTAGAGCAAGGGCTGTCATCATCAATTTCCAATTATTACTTTTAAAATAGGTTGGGTACTTTCTGAGATTGCGTAGAAATCGCCATTTAGAACTTTTTTTTGAGCTCTTTTCGCGCATTTTCACACCTCTTAAATTTCGAATTTTTAAAGAAAAGTTTTTAGAGATCATTTATATCTTATAAGTAACTACACTGCAAATAGAAGCGTCTTAAATTTAGACACATATGTGACTGAAAAAGAATTTTAGACACTTAAGTGTCTTAATCTGAAAATTCAGACATTATAGATGTCTTAATTTAAGATACATAAGTGTCTTACTATGACCAGGGTGTAAACGAACTAATAATGTCTAAAATATCCGCAAACGTCTTATTTTAAGACACTTCATTGCTTTAAACGTGTCTTAATTTAAGACGTTTTGATTCTTCCGACGCAATAACCACCAGGGGGCACTAGCACTCCCAGTTGCGCATGCGTTTTAGATGTCTTCGTTCGAAGTGATATACGTTGTAATTCAAACAAAGTTTGTTTTTATGTACGCGTGTATTTTAATTCGTTTTTTGCGAAATGTGAAGTACTGTGATTTTAATTCGTATTAACTTGGATTATTTATTTATTGAATACATACATCTGACGTGTGTGCTCGACATCAAATGTCTCTTAGAAGCTGTCGTCGATATAAGGGCGGGATAGACACAGAACAGCAGTAGATTACGGTTGAAGATTACACCCGGAAATTCTACAAAGCGTGTGTAATGGGCTTAGTGTTAACTTGTATTAATTTATATCTATAATATTGTGTTATTCATCTTCGTCCTGTCGAAGCTGGCAAAAAAAAAGAAACTTTTGTCTGGCGGGTCCTGTTTTGAGGATGAAACATCTCATTCTTTAAATATGGCTAGTCGGATGTATTATGGGATTACCTTTTAAACTGATGAAAGTCTTTCTCCCTCACTGTGGTTGTGGTAGTTTTTAAAATTTCAAATCGAGGAATTTTTCTTACCTCTTGCAAACAGCGATTGAAGTAAGTGTTATAATTTCTTTATAGTACTAAAATTAGTGTCTTTTATGATTTTATTTATTGTACTAAACAAAATATTACATGAAATTTAATTAGTTTTGAATCTTTTTGCAAAAAAAAACACTAATTCTAGAAGTATATATTTTTAAATTTATGACGCTGTCTTTTATTACAAATTATGTAATATTTATTCTCATCTTTTTTCTCAAATTTAAAGTAATAACATCACTAAAAATCAGACATATTTAAAATTTAAGTTCATTCTCTTGTTTTGTTTTGTTTTCAATATGGCAGTTCTTAGTTTCAATGGCTAATGCTTATCTCATACTAAACGACCACAAGGAAATAGAAAAAAAAATTGAAAGATCTCCTAAAGTTTTCTTACTTCCTAGCTAGGGATTACAATCCCGTATTGAGATCCCGGGATCCTGCTTTAATTTTAATCCCGAAAATTCCGGGATTTTCGGGATTGCCTTTTTTTCCATTGAACAATATTCATCAATATATCATCAACAATATATCATTGAACAATATTGAAATTTAAAAATATATTTATAAACTTTCGCTTTTGGAAAAAAAAAATCAATTGATTTTCATGAAATTTATATATAATTGAAAATGAATGTTTATCTCAAGTATTTCTTAGATATATTTCTAAAGATATTAAATCTTTTAATGTGTAAAAACTTTTGACTTGGAAACATAGAAGTAAGCCAGTCAGGAAAAAGGAAATCATTTGTTTATTTCGATTCCGCTGTGTGTGTGGATTCGAAGGTCATTTTCCAATTAGACTTACTGATAATCATCGCAAGTGTGTATCATAGGGATGTCATGTGCTAACTTATTTATTTATTTATTTATTTTTTTTTTGCGGCTTTATTTTGCTTTACAGATGTCTTGTTTAGTAGCTCCTAGGAATGATAACAATAAGCTCATGTGGCAATATAATTTTTTTTTAAATCTAATTTTTAAATGATAAGGATTTTCTTTTTTTTTCGGGGAGGGGGGGTGGATTTTGTATGAAATTTTCGTAAAGCTGATACCTTAAATCTTGCACTGATTATAATGAAAGTTTTGAACTTTTAGAGTAGCACAAGATTAAAAAACACAAAATATAAATAAATAAAATACCGAAGTAATTTTTTTCTCAATATTAACCCTTTGCACTCGAGGGCTCCGGAGCGGAGCCATTTAAAATTTGTCTTCAAACTCGAGGTCTCCGCTACGGAGACAATGCAAATAATTTTGTGATAATATGTAATCTTGGCTTTTCTAGACAGGTATCACAAAATTATTTGCATTGTCTCCGTAGCGGAGCCCTTGAGTTTGAAGACAAATTTTAAATGGCTCCGCTCCGGAGCCCTCGAGTGCAAAGGGATAAAGTAGAATATTTATTTATTTATTCATAGTTAAATAGCTGTTGTGATTATCATCTGATATATATGTAAAATTGCCTATGTGGCAATATAAATTTTTAAAAAATCTATTTTTAAATTATATGAAGTAGAGTAGGACAAGATTATAAGAAATATATATATTTATCCATGTACTTTAAAAGCCCTCAATAGCCCTTGCCGCTGAATTTGTCCGATAATCGGAGATGTCTGCTTTTGTGAGGTAAAAATATACAAATATGTATGCCATGCGGATTAAAAAAGTATTCGCTAAATAGATGTTTCAGAATAGCTATTCGGGAATGTCCATTAACCTCCACAACGGATACTCCCGAATACCGGACATCTCAATTGAGATAACAATAATGCAGGGTTGCATTTTTTGCAAAAGAACTTCTTGATTAAAGAATGGGCATACTGAGCCGTGCCCCGCCCCCCTACGATTTTATTGCCCACAAATTTGATGTGCAATATTTGTAAAGCTTATATTTTAAATCTGTTTCGAAATTGTATTGATTATAATCAATATTTTGAACTTTTAAAGTAAAATAAGATTAAAAATAAAACAAATTTTAAAAATCTAATATTTAGATAAATATTTTTAGTTTTAATCTTGTTCTACTCCTGAAGTTCAAAATATTGATTATAATCAGTAAAATGTCGTAAAAGATTTAAATTATCAGCTTAACAAAAATTGCGTACCAAAATTGGGAGCACCAAAAAAATCAGGTTGTAGGGGGGGGGGGGGGGGTGTGGCAGGACCCCGGCCAAATATTTTTCCAGGATTCAACGTGGTCAAACATGGCTACGTATGGTGCTTACAAAAAAAAAAAAAAAATGGATGCTATTAAGACGTTTGAAGTGTCTGAAATTCAGACACAAAAAGTGTCTGAAAAAATTCAGACATTTTAAAATGTCTGAAAACTGAACACTCCCTTTCAGACACTTAAGTGTTTGAATTTCAGACATTTTAATTTACAGTGTACCATTCCAAATTTCATGTTTCTAGGCCCTACAGTAACACAAAAATCGCATTTTCGAACGTTTTCTTGCTCCTGCACCCCTTTGGGGTTAGTGGCACCGACATAAAATGAAGCCTATGTTTGAGCAAGGATTGTCACCATCATTTTGAAACCATTGTTTTGTAAATCGGTTTGGTACTTCTTGAGATTGCATAAAAATCGCCATTTAGAACGTTTTTTTAGAACGCTTTTTTCGCATTTTCACCCCTTTTAAATTTCGATTTTTTTTAAGAAATGTTCTTAGAGATCAATTATATCTAATAAGTAACTACCATGTAATTCCACGTATCTGGGCCCTTCAGTAACACAAAAATCGCAATTTCGATCGTTTTTTTTTTTTTTTTTTTTTTGCTCCTGCACCCTTTTAGGGGTAGTGGCACCGACACAAAATGTAGCCTATGTTGGAGAAAGCGTTGTCACCATCATTTTGACACCATTATTTTTGAAATCGGTTTGGTACTTCTTAAAATTTCGTAAAAATACGTTTTTTAGAACGCTTTTTGCGCGTTTTCACCGCTTTTAAATTTCGAATTTTTAAAGAAATGTTCTTAGAGATCATTTATATCTAATAAGTAACTACCATGTAATTCCACGTATCTGGGCCCTTCAGTAACACAAAAATCGCAATTTCGATCGTTTTTTTTTTTTTTTTTTGCTCCTGCACCCTTTTAGGGGTAGTGGCACCGACACAAAATGTAGCCTATGTTGGAGAAAGCGTTGTCACCATCATTTTGACACCATTATTTTTGAAATCGGTTTGGTACTTCTTAAAATTTCGTAAAAATACGTTTTTTAGAACGCTTTTTGCGCGTTTTCACCGCTTTTAAATTTCGAATTTTTAAAGAAATGTTCTTAGAGATCATTTATATCTAATAAGTAACTGCCATTCCAAATTCAATGTATCGGTGCCCTTCAGTAACACAAAAATCGCAATTTCGAACGTCTTTTTGCTCCTGAATCCGCTTTAGGGGTAGTGGCACCGACATAAAATGTAGCCTATGTTGTAGCAAGGGTTAACACCATCACTTTGACACCATTATTTTTGAAATCAGTTTGGTACTTCTTGAGATTGCGTAAAAATCGCCATTTAGAACGTTTTTTAGAACGCTCTTTTGCGCATTTTCACCCCTTTTTAAATTTCGAATTTTTTAAGAAACGTTCTTAGAGATCATTTATATTTAATAAGCAACTTCCATTCCAAATTCCATGTATCCAGAACATTCAGTAACACAAATATCGCAATTTCGAACATTTTTTTTGCTTCTGAAACCTCTTTAGGGGTAATGGCACCGACATAAAATGTAGCCTATGTTGGAGCAAGGATTATCACCATCATTTTGACACCATTATTTTGTAAATCGGTGTGGTACTTCTTGAGATTGCGTAAAAATCGCCATTTAGAACGTTTTTTTAGAACGCTTTTTGCGCATTTTCACCGCTTTTAAATTTCGATTTTTTTTAAGAAATGTTCTTAGAGATCATTTATATCTAATAAGTAACTACCATGTAATTCCACGTATCTGGGCCCTTCAGTAACACAAAAATCGCAATTACAATCGTTTTTTTTTTTTTTTTCTCCTGCACCCTTTTTTTAGGGGTAGTGGCACCACAAAATGTAGTCTATGTTGGAGTAAGGTTTGTCACCATCATTTTGACACCATTATTTTTGAAATCGGTTTGGTACTTCTTATGATTGCGTAAAAATTGCTATTTAGAACGCTTTTTGCGCGTTTTCACTCCTTTTAAATTTCGAATTTTTAAAGAGATGTTCTTAGAGATCATTTATATCTAATAAGTAACTACCATTCCAAATTCAATGTATCGGTGCCCTTCAGTAACACAAAAATTGCAATTTCGAACGTTTTTTTTTGCTCCTGCACCCCTTTCGGGGTAGTGGAACCGACATAAAATGTAGCCTATGTTGGAGCAAGAGTTGTCACCATCATTTTGACACGATTATTTTTGAAATCGGTTTGGTACTTCTTGAGATTGCGTAAAAATCGCCATTTAGAACGTTTTTTAGAATGGTTTTTGCGCGTTTTCACCCCTTTTAAATTTCGAATTTTTTAAGAAATGTCCTTAGAGATCATTTATATCTAATAAGTAACTACCATTTCAAATTAAATGTATCTGGGCCCTTCAGTAACACAAAAATCGCAATTCGGAACGTTTTTTTGTTCCTGTACCTCCTTTAGAGGTAGTGGCACCGACATAAAATGTAGCCTATGTTGGAGCAATGGTTGTCACCTTCATTTTTACACCATTATTTTTGAAACCAGTTTATAACCCTGAAATTGCGTAAAAATCGCCATGGAACATTTTTTAGAACGCTTTTTGTGCATTTTCACCCCTTTCTAATTTCGATTTTTTTGAAGAAAGTCCTTAGAGATCATAGTACCTTATAAGTAACTTCCATTCCAAATTTCATGTTTCTAAGCCTTTCATTAACACAAAAATCGCATTTTTAGAACGTTTTTTGCTCCTGCACCCCCTTTTGGAAAGTAGCACGGACATAAGATATAGCCTATGTTCTAAGTTGGAAGAACACCATCATTTCGATACCATTACTTTTGGAATCGATTCGGTAGTTCCAGAGCTTATCTCTTACAAATAAACAATTTTTACTTCTTTATAATATTAGTATAGATATAGGAAAGGGTGATAAATTCGGATTGATTAATCCGAGATAATGAAGCGGAGGTTCTTGGGAATCCAAGAATTACTTTTGCAGTTAAATAAAGGGAAGATTACTTTTAACCCTTTCGACTCGGGTGTTTCTTACACAAATTTTATTCGAGTTGACACCATCTTTTTTAAAGTAAGTTTCCTGCAAGTTCACAATTTCAAAAATGATCTAATTTATTAAGGCATATTTTATTTCCCATTATTACTGATGCCAAAAACAAATTTTGCAAAGAAAGATGATGTTTAGTCAGACTGAACTTACGAGTGCAAATAGTCAAAATGTAAAGGTAACAAAAAAGCATTATAAAAAAGTGATTTCATAATTTGGCCGGTCAGCAGTATGTTAACAGTTCACAGTTTAAAGGCATCTGTCAATAAAACATCGGATTAGAAATTATTAACTAAGGAATGCATGAATGTATTTTATTAGGTGGATATATATAAGGACAAGTTCTTTTAAAAATCCGTTTGATCTTATCTGCTACTGCTTATAAGTTTTATTTAGTAACTGTTGAACTGATTTACGTGTTCTTAATATATACTTTTTTAGACAAGTGAAACTTTTTTAAAATCATACTGTGGGCGTAAATGTTGGAAATCAATCTGATTTTATTTTGCTATATTGAGGCACTCGTTCAGTTATAACGTCATAAGGTTGTTCTCAACTGCTCTGATCAACAAGCGCAAAACGGTTTGACACATTACAAATTCATTTTTTAACGGAAAGATATAAAATTGGAAAGCCTGACCATGGAAGAGATTTTGATCACGTGACACAACATTTTTGTCCCCTTACTGAATGGATTTTCTTCTTTAGTTCGGAAGTTCAGTTCAAAATGCCAACTTTGACAGTATTTTCTGAAATATCTATCGCATTTACAAGAAAAAAGAAAAAACAGTTCGGTGACATAGTTTCTGAATAACAACACCTTCTAGTTTCATGCGTTTTCGAACAGGAATTAAAAGTTATGTCACAATGCTGACCCCTTGGATTTGAGAACAGCCTTAAACAGTTGTTAAAAGCATATACTAAACAATTCAATCATTTTTTTACTTTGTTTTATTTATTTATTTATTTACTTTTGTAAAATTGCATGTAATCTATTTAATTTTAATGATTTTGACTTTCTTTTTCATTTTCAATATTTCAGTCACTGTAATAGACTTCCTTTCAGACGGGCATTTATTTATGACAAAAATCGAATTAATTAATGATTTAAAATATACTATAAATGAATTATATAAGTTAACCCTTTAATACCCAACCCGCACGATCGTGCGGGTTAGACATTCATTTAATTGTTTGCTTCTGAGTCGTTTATAATAAAAACTCGAATCGAACGATCGTTCTGGTTTGCAGATAGAGTAAAGTATCATTTTTCATCAACAGGTAGCGGTTGAAGTCCATATTTTACTTTCTACCGGCATGACTAGCTTTGTTTTCAAATATACCGGGTCTTAAAGGGTTATAGAGCTTTTACTATAGAACCAAACAAGATAATATTAAAGATAATAGAATCTTCCAGTGTTCCTTTTCTTGTAGATTTTTGTGTCACGAATTTTTAAAAATGCCGAGATATCTTCGATAGTGTAAAAAAAAAAAAAAAAAATCGTCAATATACTCAAAATTTTCCGTAAAATTTTCCGGAATAATTTCGTTTTTCTAACAAAACAGTACAATTTCCGTAATTGAAATTTTGAGATTATAAATCCGTACAAATCTAGTAAGTTTTCCATAAATTTTACGGAATATTTCTGTATTGCTTTCAAAACAGTACAAGCTGCGTAAATGATGTTCAGAAATAATTGCTGTGTTTGGAAAGCGAAGTAATTGATTGTTGTATATATTTTTCTTACAGTGATATTATTTTCGATGAAACCTCAATATTGGCTAAATGTGGCTCTATATTTAAAATATATCAAATTATTTTCAAATATTGGCTAAATAGTGTTTTATATGGGCTTTCAAGCAAAACAGATAAAAATTATGGCACCATCTGTGTATGTATATTTAAATAACTCGCTATTGTATTTTTCTTTCTTTCTTTTTTTAAACATAAAAATCTAATATATTTTTACGATATTTAAAAAAAAAATAAAATCTTATTAATTCTTTTTAAGTTTGAGACAGTTGAAAAAGAAATATTACTGTTTATTTTTTATTATAATTTTAAAATAATGTTTGACTTATTTATAGTGAGCTATTATTTTTTTAAGTCTCTCTAGGATGTTTAAAAATGAAAAAATCTATTTTAAATTTTAATATTTTTTAACCTATTCACTTTAACAGATTCGCACATAAAACATATCTGAAAAACGAAATTATTATAAAATTGACGTATATCTAAGTTATAATAAGCAATAAAGGAAATTTATTTTAAAACCATGCAATAACTTCCTTTGTTTGATTTTACCTCAGATCATCACACAAATAATTTGAAAAACTTGAAAAAGTACATGTTTGAAAAATATATGTTGGTATTCTTGCAAAAATAAATGAATAAATAATTAAAAACAATGTTATAATAAAATCTCAAAAAAAATGCATAAAAGAAGCAATTATTACTTTTAATACATTCTTTCATGCATGTAACATTTTAAAGATTTTTTTTGTTTCTTTTATAAAGCATGAAATTAAAAAGCTAAATATACACAATATGGAAGGAAAATGTGTAAAACATTCAGAATTGTACACTAATAGAAAAATATTATCTATACGAAAATAAGTTCCTTGTTTATCATCCTCGAATAACAAACGATATTTGAAAACGTAGCTCGTGTTCCCATGTTTAATAACGCTAAGCTGGAAGAGGACAGTTCCCTAGTTCAAATTCCGTCGGAGGTAAATGTTGTTTCATCACTGTTGTTTGAATTAGAAAGCGATATTCTCACCTTGATCAAACGCGCCCGTGAAAATTGAAATTCATAAAGATGTCAGTTTCTCTTTGAAAAGTAACTTTTTTTTTTGTTTGAATTGAAAATTTTTAAATACGTAAATGTGGAAAAAAGGAAACATTTTGAGAAAATACGGAAAATTTTCTGGAATTTACGAAAATATTTTCCGTTAAAATACGGAAATAGTACTGGCGTCTCGATTGCCAGTACATTTTCCGTATTTTAACTGGATTTTTTTTCTTTACAGTGGAGGATAAGTTAAAAGGGTAATTATGTCCATATACGTTAATTTCTATAATATATCAATAGGTATTAAAAATAATTTATCTAAAAGAAAATGAAAATAGAGTAAAACCCTTTTCCCCTTAATTGCAGGTGAAAATGAAGCCCAAAACAATCTGATTTTATCTTGCTATATTGAGGCACTCCTTCAATTATAATATCATAAATAGTTGTTAAAGTCTAAATATGACTGCACTAAAAAAATCTTTTGTTTTGTAAAATTTGGCGTAATTTATTTAATTTTAAAGGTTTTTACTCTCTTTTTTATTTTTAATATTTCAGTCACTTATAATAGAATTGCTTTTAGCAGAACATTGATTTATGAGAAAAAACAATCTAATATATGATTTAACACTAGAACGCCCGGAATGAGTCGATCCGACTCCGACCATGTGATTAAATGTCAACTGGAACCAAAAAATCTTTCATAAAATAAGTTAAATTTAAACCACACAGATTTACGTTAAATAAATCAGTCAAATAATTTTAAATGAAAATTCTGGTGTCAAATATTTTTATGAAACTTGAGTAAAATTTCCGGGCGTTCTAGTGTTAAAATATTTTATAAATAAATGATATAAAATATAAAACATTTAAAATAGATCCAAACATGATAATATTAAAGCTAATAAAAACTTCCTGTGTTCAGTTTCTTGTAGAATGTTATCATGTAATCTTTTAAAATGCTGAACTATCTCCGAGGATACCTTAAACGTTTAATTTTGTCCAGGTACATTTCTTTATATACTGTATCAATAGGCATAGCTGAAAACATTTACGCTTTATTCTTAAGAATAAAATTTTACACTAAATATATCATTATTTACGCATCGAAATCTGACGGTTAAACAAAGCGAAAATCTCTATCAAATTTTAGTGGTAGCAGAAAAGCGTAAAATATGGCAGCTTTGCAATAGGTATTAAAAACAATTACCCTAAATGAAAAATGAATATAAAGTAAAACACTTTTCCTTTTTATTGCAGGTGAAAATGAAGGCCAAGAAGAGTAGGATTTCGAAATATAAAAAGTTATGTGTGCAACGACAAAGAGAAAACTCTTATAAAGATTTAGAAAATGGTATTTCTATTATGAATGTCTATCTATGTATACATGGTGTGGGATTTACAGAAACATTCTCACGGAAAAAGAAACTCTTCCTGAATTGAACATTTTCAATTTTTCTTCTAATGCTTTTTGACGGACTCACAATTTTTGGCTTTGGAAATAATTTTAAGAATGGAGTCGAACGAAAAGATGTTGTTTTTTCATTACTTGTACTTTCATAATATCTCATAAGGTTCCAAATATACTTTAAGAGAATAAAAATGCATTACATATTTCAAATGATAGTTGATATTTATGCTCGTATCTCTAAAACAAAGCAGCTTAAACTGAAGAAAGAAATGTTAACTATTTTAATACTAAACGATGCTGTAATGACCACTTTGATTTACATAAAATATACCATTTTCTATCCAAGAATCCCATTATATGGAAAGATATATGATTTACTTTTCATGTGGGGAAATGTGTCTTCAGCGATATCAATATACATCTGTATTTTATGCTATATTTTGACACAGTTGTTGAAGGAATTCAAAAATCTATGTATAAAAAAGCCACGTGACTTAAAATATCTATTTCATGCATTCAGCGAAATCACGCAACTAATTGAGATGGTTAATTCTTCGTTCCACAATTTGATTCTTACTTTACTTGTAAGCTCTTGGTGGTGGCTAATTCATGAGTTATTTCGTTTAGCTTTCACGGATAATCTGCTTAATTTTGAAGCAACATTTCGATTACTGGAGAGTTTTTTTAACATAATGAGATTTGGGAGTATATGTTTTTTTGCTTCTTCTATGAAAAACACAGCATCAAATATCAAAGAAATAGTATATGACTTACCAATAAAAGTAACTGACTGGGAAAGTGAACGCTTAGCTTGGAAACTCAGAGATACATATATGTGTTTTAAGTTCTTCAATACTATTCCTATAGATGCTAATCTCGTTATTTCATCAATGCAAAGTTTCATGACTTACGGCATACTTATTGCAACTTTTAATGTCACAAATAAATAAAGATTGTTGCTGAATGCATGCAATTGAGTTTCCTTTATACAAACTGATTCTATCTTAAGTTCCTCGCAGAGAATATCTTTGGAATTATTCTGCTAAAATACATTTTAAATTTTAAAATAATAGAAAACAATATTCAAAAAGTTTTATTTTTTTCATGATTTTTTTTAAAAATGTAGTAAAATTTTGGACTGTATGTGTGTTTTCATCTCCAATTAAAATCTTGCAAAAAAAAAAAAAAAAAAAAAAAAAAAGAAAGAGAGAGAGCGGCATTATACGATTTACCGGTAAAACTTACCGGTTACACTTTGTGAAAACTTATACTTAGCTTAGAAAACTCAAATATACCTTTAATAATTTTAATTTTTAATTCTATATCTATAGATGTAAATCTCGTTTGTTCTTGAATACAGATATTCACTACTTACCTCGTACTCAATCCAAACTTTAAAGGAAATAATATAAAAAATTTGGCTAAATCGGGTTAATTAATTCTTATTTCAACAGTTTGTTGTTGCTGTAGTTGTGCCTAATGCCCCCAGTCGAATTCTGAGTCCAAGTCTTGAAGGCAATGCGCTAAGGCTGTTCTTAACTGCTTTGATTAACAAGCGCAAAACGTTTTGACACATTTACAAATTCATTTTTTAACCTAAAGATATAAAATTGGAAAGCCTGGCCATGGAAGTGACTTGGAAATGAATTGTGTTTTCCATTTTTTGATCCATAAATTACCTATTGAGTTATAAGCGATTTTGATGATGTGACAAACATGTTTTTCGCCCTCTCTTGAGTGGATATGCTACTTTCGCGCGGAAATTCGGTTCAAAACGTCCACTATGACACTATTTTCTGAAAGTTCTGCTGCATTTGCAAAAAATGAAAAAAAACATCTCGATTATTAGTTTCTGAACAACAACACCAGCTAGTTTCATGCATTTTCGAACGAAAATAAATTAAAACTTATGTCAGAAAGTGCCCCTTTTGGATTTGAGAACACCCTTAAGAGGCATACCTTCCCTTTGACATAGCATCGCCAGAGCGGAAGTTTTACCCTGTTTCAAGATTTCTTCACAATTTTGATCCTAGCAGGAAGGAGCGAAATCTTCATGCTCGGTATCCCTTTCTCACTGATCAACCTCTCAGGATTTCACATTTGTGACATCGACGTGAAACTAACAGCAACTCTGCCATCTTTGGAGTCACCCTTCAAATAACCGACTGCGTCCTGTTCTGCTTAAACTTAGATGTTCTGATGGTAACCGGTGCTCTAAGACGTCGTACGTAATAGGAATATTTTCGTAATTTTACACTAAGAAAAATGTCACAAATTTCACTATTAAATGAAATGATTACAAATATTGGAACTAAAATATTACATAAAAAATTTTTAATTGAAAAAATCTTCAGTTAGCAGAGGAAGTACAACAAATCTGGAAAAATTTTGTTAGCTATGTGATTCATTTTTTGGGGGGTAAAAAATACTTATTACACATATGTATATATATTTTCTAAATATTACTTAAAGATAAAGTATCTCAAAGTTATTATAATTTTTATTTATTTTTCTTAACGGTTTTAACTTAAATTTGGTAATACGTCATGAAGCAAATTGATGCAAAAGCTTCTAATATCATCAAATAATTCAGGAATTTTTTATTTCATTGCAAATATTTTGATCTTAAAGCCAATATTTTAAGCAATGTACGTATTTCAATTGAGGCCTTTCCAATAAATGCATTTTATGCAAAAAACTGTTTCTCAATATAATTAGAATTGATTTATTATTTGGGTTGTTTGAAATTTTTAAGAGCAAATAGGAAAAAATGCTAAAAAATGAATTAATAATTTTTTTTTTCTTCGAAAGACACATTGTTTTTGAATAAAACCTTTTAATCTAGTAAGTTTTATAACATTGTTTTAAATAATTTTCACACGTTATACATAACGTGCATTATTCTAATGCCTAAAGTCTGATCAAAAGTCAAGTCTATATGTTTAAGTATATGTAGACCTTTTCTCCTTACTAGATTATTCTAAAGTAGAGAAAGAACAGATCTAAAGTAGAAGACCTAAATTAGTGATTTAAATTAGAATAATCTACATGTACTTAGATAATTCAAAAGTCCATAAGTCAACGCATATGCAGACATTTTGTATGTGTAGGTTACTCTAAAATAGAGATAGAAGATAGATACATTATAAGATATAAATTATTGATACGTATACGTATATTATTCTATAGTCTAAAATTCTACGTACACATGGAATTTTTCCCCTGATGCACGAACGTAAAAAAGTTTTTGTAATTAATTTTGAACTGTTTTTAATATAATGATTTGTAAAAAGCCTTTTCCTTTCAAAAAAGCTACTTTTAAAGTCCACCTGTCTAGAAACATACATAAATACAAACAACTGTACATAAAATATAAATAAATACACCATCACTGATTAGTTCATCTGCACGTTTCAAAGAAGTGCATTCCAAATATAATTCATTATTGATTTTAGTGCGAATCTTCGGGAAATTTGTAATTCAGCCGATAAACAATTTAACAAATTGCTAAAAAGTGGATCGATAAAGATTAATATTTGTTCTTAAAGGATCGTCTTTTTATTTTTTGAAAAATAAATATAAGCATTACCATGGTTACAGGAAAACAAATGCAGTTACATTATACATCCTTATATTTACAATTGTAATAGTAATTCCGTGATTCTTTTCATTTTCTAAGGTAAATTTTGAGTCAAACTATTATAGTCGGCATTAAAACATTCTCAGATAATCAACACTAAGCTCAATATTTAATAACAAGGTAAGCATGCATTTAACGTATTGAATGCCTAAGTTTTCAAAATATTTATATTGTATTTGCAAGAAATTGTTTTCAATCCATGTTCCTTTAAATGCAGTTCTTTTAAATCAGCTTATAATTTTACTTTGCACATTTATTCACTGCGCGTATTTTATGTGAAATGTTAGTATACGAAATAAATATATTTCAAAATTGTGCACTTAGAAGGAATCAAAATCTCTTTTTTATAGGAATGATTAGCTCTACAAAGATCTATTTTAAATAATTTATCTTATTTGTGATAGATTATTTTGTACACAGGCATTATTTTTTAAACTTACCCTGCGAGCAATGCTCGGCATCACCCGTTCAGACTTAAAAAAGAACGCTAATTTTATCATCTTTCAAAAGATTATGGAAACTGAATTATAATAATAAAAGTAGCGATCTCACTGTAAACTTGTTTCCCTCATTTCCCTTTTACTGAGGGATTTTAAAATCGAGTCAGCTGCTGTTAATGTTTGAGTTTGTGTCTATTAAATAGCATTAGTTAAACATTTAAAAAATAGCTAATGTAAAGCAAACTATGTCAACAAACTCTTTGCCTCCCGGTATTTTTTAACAACGTTATAAGAAAATTGTTTTATTTAAGACATTTTAAATGTATCGTTTTAAATCTGACGTAATATTCTCCAGGGTTTTTTTTCTCTTTTTAATATTTACGTGAAAGTATTTTTATTGTTAGAAAGGAAATATTATTATTTGCGCTGTCTTAGAATTGGCAACATTATTTAAAAGCATCATCTCGAAATATGAGATATTTGTCCCGTGTAAATATATTTTTAATTTTAAACTGGTAGGCAACGTTGTTATTTAGCCATTTTAAATATGACATAATTTCCACCATTTACTGCTTTTAACACATATTAATGAATTCATTATTTTAAGATGATCTTTCATTTTTAATATTCACATGTAAATACAATTTTATGGCATAATTTTCAATATTTTCCTGCTTTTAACAGGTAATAATTTAATTCTAATTTGATTTTTTTTTTGTTTATAATAATCGAATGTAAATATTTTTTTTTTTATTTAAAGGAAATAATTTTCTTCGCGCGGTTTTTACAGTAGGCAACAATTTAAAATAATAACCTTTTTCTAAAATATACAAAACATATATTTCTCGAAATGCAAAAAATTTGAAAATGAAATTGAAAAAAAAAACTCTCAAAAAATTAGTCAAACAAAATAAATAAATGCAGTCTGCACATCGCTAGTTTCTAATGTATATTCTTAGAAAAACTGTTTAAATTCCTATGCATAGATTATCCCTCCTATGTATAGATTATATAGACCCCCGGTCGCAAAATATCCATTTACGGTGACAGCATTAGTTACTTTTTTTTAATATAGAAAGACTATCGTCGTGTTTAATGCAAAATTACTTCAAAAGAGTATAAACAAGACTATTTTCAAAGTGAAAACTATGTTCTTCAAATTTATATTATTTTTTAATAATTGATGTCACTCTTGACATTAATACATTGCATGACAATCTCAGAGTGTGTTAATCTTATCAATATGTTCTACGCTGTAAAAAAGGCAAAATGTTTCTTGATCTAGAAAGAAGGTTTACTAAAATATAATTGGACTTATTTTTTACTTAATCGCACTTTTTGGTAAAGTTATCATACGGATTCAATTTTTTCAATTGGGCGAAAAAATGCTCAAACCGGAACTCTAGCCCAGAAACTTTGACTTAAATTGTCAGTGCTCTACCGTTCATGCTAATAATTTTATGGACAGTATTCTTGTGACTTCACAATGGGAATCACGTGGTGTAAAAATAGCGGCTAGTGAGTTTGTTTGCCTTATTCAGCCATTTGATGCAGCATAAATACAGGTAAATGCATGGGTAAAATACTGCAGATTTGTTTTGTACGAATTATTTTCGATCAATTCTTATATGCATATTAAAATCCATATATTTCTATTAACTAAATTTAAATCTTTTATTTTATAAATAAAATGAAAAATATGCATGCCCTTACTTTAAAATAGAGAAAAGAATTCATGTATAACCCATACCTGCCTCTTAAAAGATCGAAAACTCCGTATAAAACAAAATATAAACATAGATTTTCTAAACATAATGCTTTTCAATAGCGCGGTTGTGAATGTTATTCCCAAGCAGACGAATTTTTGTAGCCTCGAACCCAAGTAGAGAATATGGTCCATTGGCAATAACATCTGGTCTGCCATGTAGACAGCTTGAAAGAATAGTCAGCAGAAAACAGAACTCCATTTACACGATGGGTACGTAGATAAACTATTACTTTCATCTCTATCACACTGATCGGTAAGCTATCCTACGGATTCGATTTTTCTAATTGTGCGAAAAAATTATAATGTCGTGGCTGGAACCCAGAACATTTGACTTATATTGTCAGTGCTGTATACCATTTCAGCTATCTGGGCTGGCACCAGGCAGGATATTTCGCTCAGATAACCTTATTGGCAATAGGTTTACAAACAGTAAGTCGAACATTTAAATTTGTTTAATTTAACCTCTTCAGAGTTAACCGCTTCTGAAGCTCTTTAATTCTTAAAACTGAAATAAGTTTTGTAGAAGTGCATCACTTTCTCTCCAGCGGCTTTGAAATTCTTCACAGGTGGAAATGCTTCACTTTTGAAAATAACGCAATTAAAATCACACACTGATAAAATGCAAATATTTTACAAGGATTTAGAGCAGTGTTGTCAGATTGGAGACATTTTGCACCCAGATTGCTGATTGTCACTGTTTTTTCTTAAATAGAAATAATCGGCCTATTTAAAAATAAATTAAAGAATCTGAAAAATAAGGCGAATTATACTATTTTTAAAAAGTGGTGAGAGTCAAATTATCTGAATTAAAAAATTCCCCAATTTGGCAACACTAATTTAGAGGGTCTTTATAGACTTTCCTTTAGGTTAAAATAATGTTTGTTTTAGAGTTAGTCTAACGAATATAAGATGCATTTTTGTTGTAACTGATTTTGTAGGTATATTATAAATTAATGAAACATTCTTAAACATTTTCTTCCATCGAAATTCGACGGGTTGTACCTCGTAATAATAATAGTATTTTTTTTTGTCTACATCGAGGGAAAAATCTGAAAAACAGAATTCCTGCTTCCTGCTTGTTTTGATTTTTTTCTTTATTTTTAATGTTTGAGTCAGAGTAATATACATCCTATCAGCAGAACATTAATTTATCACAAAAAGCTAATAAATGAATGATTTAAATAAATGATATAAATTATAGAACTTTTAAAATCGATCCAAACATGATATTGTTAAAGCAGATAAAAGCTTCCTGTGTTCATTTTCTTTGAGAATATTTTCACCTAATCTTTTAAAATGTGGAGATGTCTTCGTGAGTGAGTCAAAAGAGTAATTATGTCCAGATATGTTTCTTTCTATAATGCATCAGTAGGTATCTATTTATATAAAATCCAAGTCTCTGTGTGTCCCTCACGATTCCGGTAGGACCGCCTCATTGAAATGAGTAATTGTTGAAAAAAACTAATGCAGTAGCGCCAAATGTTAGCCAACTTGGTGATAGCTGGCTAATTTGGCGAAATTCCCATTTAAAACCATTAATCTTTCATAAAGGAGGTCACCGAAATTTAATTTAAACTCCGCTCTTTTAAGATATTTTTCAAAATCTATGAGTGAGAATTTAAAGTACATCTTTACATCTTCCTCCCGATGCTACTAATAAAATAACCGCCAATAGCCGACGCTGTACTGTGTGAGTTCCTAACTGCGCGATTTTAATGTGCTTTAGGTACTTTTCCAGTATAGGTGCCTTGGCGAAAAAGGAAATTTGGAAACATATTTTCCGGGAACCTATCCACTGTTTCATTTTATATACACACGCATTTTTTTCGCTATTTATACGATTTATTTAATATAAAAAAGACGTTTCTCTAATTTTATAAAGAAACAGATGTGATTTCTACATAAAAACATCAATAATATACATCTAAAATAAACATATAAAACAAACAAAAACGCTCATCAAGTTTGTTTTCATAGCTGTTTATATGATTTGACAACAAATCTCGATATTTTTCCGTTATACGGACATCATGCGAAAATGTATGCTAATGCGCCAATTATTTCAAATTGCTAAAAGATATTTGTAATTTTATGCCAGCAGTTTAATATGAGTTTTATTTTATTGCTTTATTTTATAACAGTTATTTGTTCACTTATTTTAAGTATATAATTGTGATTTAATGAAATAGTTCGTAAAAGTCTGGAATTTTCAAATGTTATATTTTTTAAATGCTCACTTAAGTATCGACAATGTTTTTTCTTTTATTTTTCAAATGCTTCAATTCACGTGATTTTCATTTTGCGCCATCTATTACGCTTGGCGACAATGGTATCCGTATAACGGAAACGAACCCAAATCTTACTTTCTGATGCCCAAATTACACCAAGCTTTTTTTTTAAAAACGCCAAAGCTCCCACAGTAGAAAAGTACCAAACTGTCTATTATTTTGCGCTATCTGTGTTATACTTTGTACTATATGTAAGGTGTGTGGAACGAAGAGTTTAAAAATTAAATATTAAAGTTTCGGAACAGATGTCATATACGCCCCATATTGGCGCGATCTGTTTCTGACGCCAATGTCATATACACAACGGGTACTTAACTGGCAGCAAACTGTCGTTATTTTGCTTGATATGGTAACACGGATGTTGTTGTTTATGCTGTTGATGTTTTCGCCAAATTGGCGTATATGACAACTGTGCCTAAGTTTCTATAAAGCAGTATAAGACTAAAAAATTAAAAATAAAATAAATGCAAAATAAGACTAAAGAAGAAAGAAAAATCATGCGTTAAGCATAGAATATGAAACACTTTCCAACACATCCTGAATGCTTTAACAAAACTTCGTTATTTGGGAAATAAGATAACTAAGTAAACATTTTAGAAGACGCATAAAAAAATTAAAAAATCGATTTCAGCAGTTACCGTCCATAGACAATAGTATCGTTATTACATGCCACTATTTAGCCAAAATTTAATTTAACCTACTCTTAAAACTACTGAAATCACATTTCCAGATTTTATCATCCATAGACGGTTATGTATCCAATTCTTTGCGCGACCCTGTATATCATTTTATCTATATTCTACAAACATTTCTTAGTAAACTAAATGCAGTTCAGCGTAAAAACGCATAACTCCTTTAAAAACCAACTTTAAGCAATTTACTCTCATACTCAGTAACCCTTACGAATTCTTTTGTGTAGCCCTGGATATGAACTGTAGCATTTATACATACATAATAGTATGCATAAATGTAGTGAAACATAAAAGCGCATATCATAATTAAAAATGCATTTCTAGCAATCATTGCTTATGTACAACTTCAGAGAAAAGTTGCTTGGCGAGAAAGAAGTTTGCCAACGTATTTTCTGACAACCTATTTACTGCTTCATACTCACAAGCAATTTTTTCCATATGTATGCAATTTATTTAGGTAGTTGTTAGCTATCCCGTCGACCAGTTTCGCCAAATTATATAAATCGCCAAACCACTTGCCAAATTATACAAATTGACATAATTTTTATTTTAAACAACGAAATATCAATTAAATAAGCAAAACATTAATAAAAATACAAATATAACGTCGAATTAAAAATCACTTGATGACGTAAGAAACACATGATCATGTTTAATGTCAACCATTATTGGCATTTAATCTTACAATTTGGCGACAGAAATTTGGTCGACAGGATAACTAACAAGTACCTTTATTTAATGTAAAAAAAAGCTATTTACCCATTTTTTATAATAAACAAAAGTAATTTTGGCACAGATGTCGTATTCGCCCCATATTGGCGTGATTTTTTTCCGACGCCAATTTGGCGAAAACATCAACAGTATAAACAACAACATCCGGGTTACCATATCAAGCAAAATAACGACACTTTGGAGAGAGTTAACTACTCGGTGCATATGACATTGGCGTCAGAAAAAAAATCGTGCCAATATGGGGCGAATATGACATCTGTGCCGTAATTTTTGCACAAATGTCATATACGCATCGGGGTTAGCGTGATTTTTCTCTGACGCCAATTTGGCAGAAATTTCGCTTTCGAATACCAGTTACTTATATATTTTTAAATTATTTGCTATCATTTTGAAAAGGAAATAACTATATATAAATAAAAGTTTGAATAATAGCTATAGAACGAAACAGTTTACATAATTGAAAACAGAAAATAAAAGTAGATAAACAATTTATAAATAAATAAAAAACAATTGCCGGGTTACCATAGCAGGCAAAATAACACCCTTTTGGCGCCAGTTAGGTATCCCGGTTCATATCTGAAATCTGTGCCGTAATTTGTATAAAATATATATATATATATTTAGAAACGATTTTTTATGTATATAAGTGCATATATAAACAAAAATCAAAGTTCATTAGATTTGTTTTCATAGCTGTTTATATATTTTGGCAACCTATCTCACTTTCTGATGCCCGAATTGCGCCAAAGCTTTTTTTTTTTAATGCGCTATAATGGAAAAGTACCCAAATAAATAATTAACAGAAATAACCAAGTATACATACTAAAACTTTTTATTTCGAGATCAAAACATTGTTTTTAATTTCAATTAAAAATACATATATCCTTGGATAACTTTAGTTGAAATTAGGTTCACAGCTAATAATATCTCATTCCATAAACCTAAACAAACACAAGTGATTCATTCACCTTGAAACTTTAAAAAAATTTAAATCATTGAGGTAATCATTCACAAAGTAAGTTCTCCAACAATCAATGGACAATATTCTAATGACATCATAGTAGGTAAAATGGTGGCGGTATCGTTTGTTTATGGTTTGAAATTACAAAGATTTAATTTTGCAATGTCTCTTAGTTACATTATTTTATTGTCATATTTATGAGCTCAGAACAAAAGCATATTTTTTCATTATTTAGTTATTAAAGACGGAAAAAAATTATAAATGCATGATTTGAAAAATTTAAATAATTTTCTTTCTTAATAGTAAAAAATAACATCGGGAAGTAACAGCGGGTTTAAGTTAAATAAGTTTAACTGTTTAATTCTGTTGTAATATTCAAAATAACTGTATTTATTAGGTTTCAGTAGACAACATCAGGGCCCGATTAAACTTTGAAGTTAGAGGAATTACAATGTCATTTCAGGACCTTTCTTTTGGAGAAGCTTTTCTAAATTTCATATATACATGGAAACTCTCCAATGTTAGAAATATTATTCTTAGGACTGACATAACATGAGAACAGCCTGCAATTTTACACAAGTTTTTGAAAACTACTTTATACCAGAAATTTTGCTAAAAACTGGTTACTTTTTTTGTTATAGCGGCCACACTATTAGGATTATGACAAGTTGCAACCAATTTCGCCAACGTCGTAACCAAGATCGTGAAGCACACACATATAATACCATGTAATACCATTTCATGAAATCGTATACGATAATTTAATAGTTTTTGCCCTACTTCAAGTGTAAAATTTATTTATTTTTAAGGCGTAACAATCTAAATTGTCCAATATATGAATTTAAAAAAATGTAAACAAAGATTGCAGAGACATGACCGCAAAAAGCCTCAAATCTGCATAATACTTGGAACCAAACTGTGCAGATTAGTGGTCTCTACTGTACACAGTTTTTCAGAAATGTGTTTCGTTCTTTAAATGTGTTATTTTCATCTATCACTGCGGAACAAGCGAGAAAACTCATATTCTTGCACATGAGTTGTATATATCTTTATATCTAAATTTCCGTCATTTTTGACGGGCTACCTTTCTAGTTAAATATATTGCCTCTCAATAAAGATTAAAATAGAGTAAAACACTTTTCCTCTTCATTGCAGGTGAAAATGAAACCCAAGACAATCTGATTTTATCTTGCTATTTTGAGGCACTCCTTCAATTATACTATTACTAGCAAAAGCCAAGCTTTGCTTGGATTCGCGAAGCATTATTTAATTAGATATATATTTAAAAGTAACAATATTTTTTAGCCCCCGGTATGCTATTTTTTTCTCCCAGCTTATTTTGTCTCCAATAAATAACGTTACCATGTATACGCCAGGTTTTATCTAAAATAATGTTTACATTTTTCTATCTATAATAAGGATCATTCGAGGCGACAGCCATTGTAGCTATAGGCCCCAAAGTGTTCTCCACTTCGGTGGACTTCAAACGCCAAACGTCATGTATACGCCAGCCGTAAAACAAAAGCCGATGTTTCTTTGTGCAATTAAATACTCTACAGCATTTTTTAAAACTTCTAAGGATCGCATATTTTCAATGTTTATACCGTCGTATTGGGGAAAAAAAATACTTTTTAATGCAATTTGTTTGAAAACTGCATCTCCATTTGTTTTTGAAACATTAATTTTTTTGTAGTTTTTAGCGACATTTGTTTCATTTTGGCAACTCAAGTACTCCATTTCTATAGAAAGTAAAGAAAAAATTGTTGAAAAATAGCAATTATATCTTTTTGTTGCGATTTTCTCATAAAAATTGAAAAACAAATTAAAATACGTGCTACTTTGAGAAAAATATAAATGAAGGATTTATGATAAAAGATGGAGCTATTATAAACTATATTTAATTTTAAGTATCTATATTAATGCAAATGACCTCATTTTACATACAATAAAAGCGCTTTAAGTCTTAAAATTGAAATATGTTTTGCAGTAGAGTCTCAATAATCCGAGTCCCGCTTAACCGAGTTATTTTCTTCTGATACACTGGTGGCTTCTATTATTATGAAACAGCCATTATAAATAAAGCGTTAGGTGAAGATGAAAGAGCAGCCGTAAAAAGTTAGAACTCTGATTTTCTGGTCAGAATGGGGAAAAAAATGGCCATATTTTTTTTTTTTCAAAAATTTATGAAGATCTAACTAAGAATTTCTTCTGAATTTTTTATTTATGATATAAGACTGGTAAAAATAAAAATATTTTCGACGCAATATTTTACAAAATATTTATATAACGAATTTAACAATTAATTTTATTTGTTTACAGTTCTTTTGTTGCCACTTTAGAAAAAAAAATAATATAATTCTTTTAAAATGCGTAAATATCGTTTGCGTAAATGATTTACCATAATAAGATAAATTGTGTATTTGAATTCTTAACACTGAAAAATACTTTTATAATTGAATGTAAGTGATTGAATTTTCACAAATTTTAATTCATTAAAAATACGCTATAATTTTCATAACAAAAAGTAATTTAAAAGTTTCCTAAAAGAAATCATAACTCGATGATTTATTTTTTCTTCTGACAATATACGTGTTTCATTTTTTATTTGCAAAAATGCGTCCCTAATGGAAAAACATGTAAAATAAATTAATTAAAATAATAAATTTTTTAAGGTTATTCTGTAAAAAAAAAAAAAAAAAAAATAAATAAAATAATAATAATAATAATAATAATATTGTGCAAATCTACAGATCATAATTTATTTTTATATTTAATTTCAAGTCAAAATACTGAATAGTTTTTTTATAAAGATTACGACAAAATGTAATTTGCGTAGACTAGTAGAGGATTCACTTCGCTCATCCTAACAAACATTTGTTAAAAACCTAAATATGATTGCACTAAAGATTTTTTTTTTTTTTTTTTTTTTTGTAAAATTGCATGTGATGCATTTTATTTCAAAGATTTTGAATTTTTTGTTATTTTTAATATTTAAGTCACCATAATAGACTTCCTTTCAGCTTTCAGCAGAGCATTGTTTTATGACAAAAAGTGAATTAATTAGTTATTTATAATGTATTATAATTAAATGATATAAATTATATAATTTTTTAAAATAGATCCAAACACGATAATTATAAAGCTAATAGAAGCTTTTTCTGTTCTTTTTCAGTTTTAGCATATCAGCATTACAAAAGATAAGGGAATTCTACTCATGTATTATAAAAATATTTGACACCGGAATTTTTATTTAAAACTATTTAACTTTTTTATTTAACTTATTGATTTCTTTGTCGATAATATTTTACTTTTATATGAAAAAAATTCTGGTTCAAATCGCAATGCTTTCATTCGGCACCGGTCAAATAAGAGGTTCTTGATAAATTTACAGAGCTGCCAAATGCAAATGCGACTATGTTTTAATTTTATTTCGCACCACTTTTACAAAACAAAAAACTTTTACATTAGCTTTGACAACTTTTGCAATATAATTGTAGTACAAAATGTATCTTTTTAAAAATAGTGGTGCGAACAGAATATAAAAATAGTCGCCAGTGGCAGCACTGCATTTAGAGTTAAGGATCGACACTAGTCATGCGAAGAAACTCCAACACAAATGTTAAACCTGTGGGAGAAATCTTTACATATTTCTTTCTCGCGTTTTAATATTTTTGAATGTTTTTTTTTAACACATGATACCTGAGATCGTATCCATTGTTCTGCGTTCTTACTCTTTCGGTTTTAGTTAGAGTTTGTTATATGCGGATTCTTTAACTTTTGATACCGGCTAAAACCGGTTCTAAATGTAAAACTATTTTGATATAAAAAAAACTGCATTCAAAATCAAAACAGTACAATTGCAGAACGATAGATATCGACTTTAAGTATGCTGTACAGAAAAACATAGAAAATATTTCTCCAATGGGTTTAATATTAGCGTTGGAGTTTCTCCGCCGAGGCTGTTAAAATGCGGAGATATTTTCCTGGATGAACGGAACAATGCCGCCATATAAGGGAAATGACGCTTTTAACTAAATTTATTCGTTTTGCACCACATTTTTTTTTTTTTTTTTTTTTTTTTTTTTTTTTTTTTTTTACGCATTTTTACCCATACCTTTACACCATTTTCAAGAGAAATGTCTAAGAAATTTACATTTAAAATATAGTGGTGCGAATAGAATATAAAAATAAAATCATGCACAGGCTGTCCATAATTAAATGACCCTACTTTAAAGTTGTCTAAATAAGGAACTATTGGTCATAAACTTGTGAAATTTTGATTTGAACATAATAAAGTTATGTGAATTTGTTTGAGCGAAAAAAAATATTTGTTCAAAATTTCGCCACCAAAGGGCGTTTTTAAATAAATTACACATTTAGCCACCGCCCACTGAATACTAGGCCTGAGCTCTGCGAAAAAAATGGGGGCGGTCGTAGGTGGATTTTTTTTTTTTTTTTTTTTTTTTTTTTTTTTTTTTTTTTTTCAGAGTTTGTACGGCACGTTCAATTCGAACACCAATAATTTTTATAAGTTTTTACGCTTTATTTTTTTTCAGGGGCGGTCTGTATATTTGTCTTATTTAATCTGAGAAAAATAAAGTGCAGAAACTTTTAAAAATGTGTAATTCATTAAAAAAGCCCCCTAATGGCGAAATTTTGAACTAAATTTTTTTTTCGCTCAAACAAATTTCCATTCCTTTATTATGTCCGTCACAAATTTCTGACCAATAGTTTTGTCTGTACACAACTTTAAAGTAGGGTCGTTTAATTATGGACACCATGTATATTAGCTACCGTACATTAAGTGTTAAAAGAGTAATTATGTCTAGATAGGTTTCTTGATACAATATATGAATAGGTATTGAAAATAATTATTCCACATGAAAATAATTTGAGTAAAATGAAAACAATCTGAGAAAAATTAAAATAATTTGAGTGAAACACTTTTCTTTTTGATTTCAGATAAAAATGAAGCCCAAGAAGAATCGAATTTTGTTAAATAAAAATATATGTGTACAGCCACAAAGGAGAAATTCTTATGAAGATTTAGAAAATAGTATTTCCCTTATGAATGTGTACTTATGGATGCATGGAGTGGGATTTACAGAAACATTCTCATGGGAAAAGAAACCGCTCCTCAATTGTGTTTTCTCTATTTTTCTGTTAATGCTTTTTGACGGACTCGCACTCTTTGGCGTTGGAAGTAATTTAAAAAATGCATTGGAAAGAAAAGACGTTGTTTTTTCTTTGCTTGTACTTTCTCAGCTTCTCATAAGGATCCAAATATACTTTAAGAGAATAAAAATGCAATACATATTTCAAATGATTGTTGATATTTATGCTCGTATCTCTAAAAGAAAGCAGCTTAAACTGAAGAAAGAAATGTTAACAACTTTAATACTAAACGATGCTGCAATGGCCGCTTTGATTTACATAATATATACCAATTTCTATTCAAGAATGCCATTATATGGAAAGATATATGATTTACCTTTCATGTGGGGCATTGTGTCCTCAGCGATATCAATCTATTTCAGCATTTTATGCTATATTCTGACAAAATTGTTGAAAGAATTCAAAAATCTCTGTATAGAAAATCCATGTGACATGAAATATATTTTTCATACGTTCAGCGAAATCACGAAACTAATTGAAATGGTTAATTCTTCGTTCCACAATTTGATTCTTACTTTACTTGTAAGTTCTTGGTGGTGGCTATTTCATGAGTTATTTCATTTGGCATTCATGGATAATCTGTTTACTGTTGAAGTAATATTTCGATTACTGGAGAGTTTTTTGAACATAATGAGATTTGGAAGTGTATGTTTTTTTGCTTCTTCCATGAAAAACACAGCATCAAAAATCAAAGAAATATTATATGACTTGCCAATTAAAGTAACTGACTGGGAAAGCCAACGCTTAGCTTGGAAACTCAGAGATACAGATATCTGTTTTAAGTTTTTCAATACTATTCCTATAGATGCGAATCTCGTTATTTCATCATTGCAAAGTTTCATGACTTACGGTATACTTATTGCAACTTTTAATGTCACAAATAAATAAAGATTGTTGCTGAATTTATGTATTGGCTTTTAATTTTTACAAACTGATTCTACATTAAGTTTTTCGCAGTTTATACATTTAGAATTATTCCGGTTAGATTAAATTTAAATTTTAAAATAATATTTAAGCAAAATTTGTAAGCATATATATATATTTTTTTAATTTGGTGAGTCTTTTTTTTTTTTTTTTTTTTTTTTTTTTTAATGTAGTAAAATTTTGGAGCGCTTGTTTGTTTTCATCTCCAATTAAAATCTAGAAACAAGAAAAAAAAGGGCAGAGAGAGAAATATTATACAATTTGCCGATGAAACTGTATTACTTACACATTGTGAAAACTTAGACTTAGATACGAAACTCAAAGATACCTTTATTAAATTTATTTTTTAATACTATACTTATAGTTGTAAGTCTCCTTTATTTTTCAATGCAAATATTCATGAATTACAGCGTACGTTTTCCAAACGTTAATGGAAATTAAAGAAAGACGTTAGCTAAATCGGGTTAATTAATTCTTATTTTTAAAATTTTTTGTTGGTGTGCTGGTGTCTAATGACCCCAATCGAAATCGGAGTCGAAGTCCCAAAGGTAAAGTGTCAATAGATGCACCTTTCTTGCTTTCTAACCCATGGCCTGGCCCCTACCTTCCGGGTTGCACCAGCGGGTGCAACCCGGTTTGATACATGGTATTTGATACATGGTATACGGGTTTGATACATGGTATCGGGGGTGGGGGATGACCCCGCCTAATCTCCGCATAACGGCAATAAAGCTTACGAGCGCCTAGATCTTCATCCTATTAGCAGTGCTTACTGCTTAGTTGTGAACGTTGTTACGAAGGTTACTTAATATTTTATCTTGTTGCTTGGCACCCGCACGTTGCTCTAAAGTTGATCTTGTAATTTAGAGCCTTGGTCAGGTGACGAGACCTTCACCCGGCAAGGCCCCTCCAGAGGTATAATTCACAGGTAACTTGGACGACTTTGCACCCACGACGGATTGTACATGCACAAGGAGCCATTAGCACACAAGGCGAAGAGATACACCTTCTCCTTGACATAGCATCGCAAGAGTGGAAGTTTGACTCTTCTTTAAGTTTCCACCACAATTTTGATCCTAGCGCGAAGGAGCGAAATCTTCGGGCTTGGTATCCCTTTCCCACTTACCGACCTCTCAGAAAGTGGGCATGCTATACAACGGATTTCACGTGATCATTTGTGACATCGTTGTGAAACTAACACCAACACTGCCATCTCTCTGGTGTCACCCTCTAAATAACCGACTGTGTCTTTTGTTAGTTAAACTTATATATTCTGATGGTAACCGGCGCTCTACCACATCGTACGTAATTGGAACATTTTCCTAACCTTATTCTAAGAAAAATGTTATAAATTCTACGGTTAAACGAAAGCATTACATGTACTGGAATTAAAATATTATATGGGCGATTCTCCAGTAAGTGGGTAATTTCACTGTGTGATTTAGTGATAAATAAAAATTAGATTTTGAACAATTTAAAAAGAATTTAAATAAGGCATAAGGTAGTGATTAATGTGCTGTATTTCGGCATAAACTTTAAACAGTATTTTTCTTTAACTTACGTGCCTCTAATCGACCGTTTCTGCAATTTATTGCATTCGATTAGAACCATAAATTTCTTTATAAAGTGATTTACGTAAGTTCAATAAATAGGTTAAATAGTTTTAAATTAAAACTCTGGTTTATATGTTTTTAATACAGGTTGAGTAAAATTTCAAAAGGGTAGTGAGGTGATGCAATTTCATTGAAAGGGGACTGAAGTGATAGGGACAGTAGTGACAAAATTTAGAAAATTGCTTCTGTGTTCAAATTAAATTAATCTTAGTAAAACTGCAAAAAATAATTTGAACTGGGCAAAAGTATGTACATTAGGAGAAAATCGTAAATAAATAAATATAATAATAAGGAAAAATTAAGTACGGGACAGTAGTGACAAATAATAAACATACTCTTATCCTAAACAAAATATAGGTTGCTATCCAACGTATACTTTATTCAGAAATTTAAAGATGATGTAAAAATAAAAACACATGAATAAATTAAAACCGAACGTTTCGGTTTAAACTTCAAAGCCATCTTCAAGAGTGAAATTTTCTAAAAAACACATTTAGGAAATTTTACTCCTGAAGAAGGTTTGAAAGATTAAGCTGAAACTTTGAGTTTTACTTTATTCATGTGTTTTTATTTTTACACTATCGTTAAATTTATGAATCGAGTATGCGTTGGATAGCAACCTCTATTTTCTTTAGTACATACATTATATATACACTGGTGTCCAAAATTATGGATTAATCACAAAATGCTAATTTTTAAGTACGCGAATACTCAAAAGGAAATAATATAATTCGAATAATTACTATCTCTACAGCACAGCTAGTCTCTATAACATCTCATTCATGTCACTCATGGTCACAAGAGTCATAGTCACTACGGTGAAGCAAAAAAAATAGGAAATTCCATACATCTCATTATGAGTCTCAAATTATCACTATATGTGACTCCACTGATAAGTCACTGTGAATGCTGCTTTGTGACGAGTCACTATGTGACTTTACAATGTAGTTCCATTGTAACTCTCGTGTGGCTGTCATCTGCAAACTCAATTTCAAAGTCATCGTGAACGCTGCATTATGATAAGTAACCAAATAATGTCACATTAAAGTCACATGATGACTTTCAGGTGACAGAGATACTTCTGTGAAGTCACCATTGTGCTCTTTTGTGAAAAGTCACCATGTGACTATAATGTGATATTCTTTAGTGACTTATCGTACTGCACCGTTCATGAGGACTTTAAAATTGAGTCTAAGAATGAAAGTCACATGAGAGTCACAACGTAACTACATTGTAAATCAGTTGGTGACTCGTCACAATGAAGCTGTCACATTGACGTCTCAGTGGAATCACATATAGTGATAATTTAAGAAATCATAATGAGACGTGAGGAATTTCCTATTTTTTGTTTCACCATAGTGACAGTGACACTTGTGGCCATGTGTGACGTGAATGAGATGCTATATGGACTAGCTGAGCTGTAGGGATAGTAATTATTTGAATTATATTATTTCCTTTTGAGCATTCGCTTACTTAAAAATTAGCATTTTGTGACTGGACCTTAATTTTAGACACCAGTGTATTTCTATATATCTTGCAGCTTGTAACTGCTTTTGAAGTAAAGATAATTACAACATTATGACTTTCTCAGCAATCAACAGTGACGCTTCTACAAAATGTAACTGTTCTTCAAGATTTATCTAACTCCTTGATAGTCACATGAGCAGTTTTATGGAAGGAGACAGTAGTGACATAAAAGCTAGGGGACAACATTTCTATTGCCATAATAAATATAAAACTATGTATAATTTACAATGTAAATTCTTTATTTTATTCTTTATTTTATACTTATTTTATACTTTACATCGCCTTGTTTTTTTATTAAAGAAATGTTGGCATACTTGTCTTGGCATACTTTGTATGAGTTTCTGGTAATTAATTTGTATTTCGTTGTCATGATGCCAAATTTGGATGAGTCTTTCTATCAGATCAGTCTTGTTTGTGATGTTGTATTTCTTTAATTTTATCTTTACAATGGCCCAAAGGTTCTCTATGGTGTTCATATCTGTACTGTTTCCAGGCCATGGAAGTGTTTTCTTTAATTAAATAAAAGAAATGAAACATCACAAACAAGAATGTTCTGATAGAAAAACTCATCCAAATTTGGCATTATGACAACGAAATACAAATTAATTCCCAAAAACGCATACAAAATATGCCAAGGCGTATCGAATATTTAATAAAAACAAGGGGATGCACACTAAATATTAACTTTATCAATATTTATAAAATGTATTATTTCTTTAATATAACAAGATTTTAATGTAAATTTCACAATTATTCTAATAATTTTCACACGTCTGTACTTGAAATGTCATGTTTAATGTACCAAATGTTTAAATAAACTCTAATTATGTAATATTTAACAGCTATGTGTGTGTATTTTACATTAGGCTGTTTTTGTAGCCTTTTCGCGTAAAGTGGGTAAATGTTGTAAGTATTGTTTGAATATTTCTTCGCGTCTGTTTCTTTCTTTTGTCTTCTTTATGTTACTTGCCCTTTTTTTCTTTCGATGCATTAGGGTTCATACATTTGGGTAATGGACCACAACATGCCTTGACAGCAAATCTGGAAGGAGAGGAGAGAGCAGAGTGGAAACCAATAATAACACCATAGCTGCCAACTTGTACGGATTTTTGCTACCACTAAAATTTAACAGAAAATTTTGCCTAATTCAATCGCCGAATTGCAGTGAATGTTGATAATTAAATAAAGCAGAAATTTCTATTAAAGTTTAGTGGTAGCAAAAATCCGTACAAGTTGGCAGCTATGAAACACAATGAGTCGACGTGAGGATGAGGTAGGAAGTAAGAGATGGGAAAAACTGTGAGACAGGATGTTAATTATTTTTTTGCGGTAAAATACCGACCTTGTCAGAAGATTCAATTACTGGGAACTATGAAACATCCAATTCAACTAAATCTTCGAATGAACTGAGAATTTTAACCAGGGCCTTCAAAAGCAGACGCTTCCATATCCCTTTCTCACATAGCGTTCGTCGCATTTTGAACTGGTATACCGGATAAGGAAATTGAGTTAAGAGTTCATCCCTGTTTTAAGATGCAGAAATTGTGACAGCAGGGGATGAGGATCTCGCCATCAATAAAAAGAAGGTCTAACGGGGAAACACTAATGGGGTGCTCAAAATCTTCAGTCTTTTGCATTTCTGATGTTCATTAAATAGTAATAGGCTTGAAGAATGCGACACGTAAATTATCGCACCCCATTAGTCTAGCTCCTATTGGGCCGGTAAAATTCTTAGAACCCGTGGTTCAACTATATAGTTTAGACAATACATGTCAGTGTTGGAGAGGAAGCTCGTTTGTATGAGCAATACATATTAAATATCGCAGTTCTCTTTGGAATTTTTTTTCAACGTATGCTTTGTTCCGGTTTAAAAAATTATGTAATGATTTTACTTTTTTTTTATAAGACTGGAACGAGGTACCAAGTGACCAAATATTCCGCAACACGTTCAAATAACACGGTGATATGTGTTTTGTCTTTCTCTCGACGTTGCCTCTTGTCCTTTTTTTCTATGAAGATCGTTTTATCTTTTCTACCATCAAAGAATATGCTTAATTTAACAATCTTCTACATCATAAGCAATTTGGGTTCTGGGAGGGTATATCATGTGTCAAAGATTTCCCTGAATTTTTTTCTTACTGCGCGCTTAAAATTTCTGAAGGACTACACACTTCCCTGGTCTCGCTCTTCATTAAGGAAGTCTTTGATAATGTCGAATGGCGGGATATTCTTTTACAACTCACATCTGTTAATTACCTTGATAATATTACTGGTGTCATCCTCTCCTGTCTTTCAAATAGAACCATATTTGTTAACTGGAGAGTTGGTCTCTCTAGCCATCAACAGAAAAAAGTCTGTCCACAGGGGTCCTGTCTGGGACTGATTTTATGGCTCCTTAATGCAAATGTTATCCTGAAGGAACTGGAAAATTTAGGTTACTTACACTTTCCCTTCGGGGATGACTTCAACTTTATTTTATCTGGCCGTCGGCGTCTAAACCTGGAACAGGAGGCAGCTTCAGCCATTGCGATCTTTACACATATCTTGGAGTCTTTTCAACAACAGTTGTCATCTTCAAAATCAAATGCACTAACATTTGCTAAACCCCATAATTTAAAAAGAAAACTAACAAGTAGAATAAACGGAACTAGTGTTCATCATGTGCCCAGTCCTGCTCCTGGGAATTGATATAGATGAGCACCTCAATTTGTTTTCGCATATTAACTTTTAATATTAAATCTTATCTAATATTATCATAACTCTACTAAGCTAATTACTAAATCATTGGGCATTAACAATAAAATGCTAAAATTTTTCTACATAACTATCACACAAAAAATTTTCACTTATGTAGCGGGTATTTTGGGGAGCTAATTTAACAAAAGCCGCAAAATAAAAACTAATCTCTATCTAAAGAATCTTTTATTGCAATTGTCTAGGGGCTACGGTGCTAATTCCAGTGACACCCTGCACATCATTACTGGTATTCCTCCCATTACTTTCACTTTAGAATATGAATTTAATATTAGTCAAATTTTACACTTTGATAACAATGAAATAACTGCTTTACATTTTCCGCATGCATTCATTCAACAAACGACTCCAAGCTGGCGACTCCATCCATATGAAGACACTACCCATATTAAAGTAAATCTTTCCCGCAATTCTTGCGGACATTCAAATTTATTTACGGTGTTCACTGATGGTTCAGGTACTGAAACCGGTGTTGGCGCAGCTTTCTGCGCAACGGAAGTTGGAGTCGTGATCCATGGGTGGTCCTGCAGACTGGATGACAACAATTCCGTTTTTCAAGAAGAACTATCTGCCATTCACAAAGCTTTGGATTGGACTTCTAATGTTTCTTCCAAAAAATTGATTAAAATTTATAATGATATTCTTTCGAGTTTACAGGCTATTAGCCCGTCTAAATCAACAAATCCACAAATAAGAAAAACTTAGACTTACGCTGTCAAAATTTAATAATTAAAAATCTTACGATACTCATCAGCGTACATGTAAATAAAAACTATATTAAAAATACATTACAAATTATTCCCAACGTTTCGTGCTCTTTCTAACGAGCCATCTTCAGGGGAGAGAGTCCTTGACCTCCTCGGAGCGAAGTCTCCAACTGCACTTTCACGGCATCACATTACGATGCCGTGAAAGTGCAGTTGGAGACTTCGCTCCGAGGAGGTCAAGGACTCTCTCCCCTGAAGATGGCTCTTTAGAAAGAGCACGAAACGTTGGGAATAATTTGTAATGTATTTTTAATATAGTTTTTATTTACATGTACGCTGATGAGTACCGTAAGATTTTTAATTATTAAATCCACAAATTTTGTAAATTAAAATTCAGCTAAAACATCTTTTACATAAGTCCTCACTTGGCCATGTCTCAGCACACAAGGGGATCTTTCGTAATGAATATTCAGTTGCATTTGGTAAAAATGAAACCAACTTTCCCGTAGTAGCCTACTCGCTGCGAGCTCCGCATTCATATGTTAAATGCATTTTGCACTCAAAGCTGTTGGAGTAGTAGCAGGATCACTGAGACAATTCGGAAAAGGGAAGATACAAACATGATGTGGTTCCAAAGATCTCCTTAGAGCTTCCTCCCATCTCTCCTGCCGTTACCGCATTCCTTACAGGACATGGTCCATTTAAAGAGTACCTCCATAAATTCTATTGCTCAAGCTCCTCTGCATGTGAATGTGGCAATTTAGCAAGTGCCTGTCATTACTACTACTCTTGCCCACTTACCTCATGATGCCATATTCGGCACCCATTATCAATCCCTATAAATTGGCTAGGTAACATTTTATCCCATTCAGTCCTTCGTTCAAATTAAAACAATTTTTTATCTTTCTAATGGACCTATTTAACAATTAGTTCTACACTTGGTACAAAAAAGAATATTCATTTTTTCTTCCTATCATCTTAGATTGTGGTCTCTTACCTTAAAAAGTTGTCGCTTTTGACTTACTATCACCCCTTATCGCGTTTATAGCGATCTGGTCTACGACCATACTCTTTAACATCTCTATGTATTTATTACTTTTTTTTATGTTTAGTCGCCCATTGTTCACGTTTTCTTTTTCAGTGGCTTCATTCTGTGGACTCATTGATGTAACCTTTTTCCCCCTAAGGACATTAATAAAGGTATCCGGGGGTGGGGGGGGGGGGATATCTGTGGAGCAAACATTCAAACCGTGTTTTCTCACAAAAAAATAAAAAAATGAGTTATTGTTATTTTTATGAGCTCTGTGTTAAATTGCACAGAAATAAATGGTATTTTTTTACAAAAAAAAAATTTCTCCGATCATAAATCAATTTTAAAACTTGACGTTTCAATCAAAGAGTGTTTCCTCCAAAGCCTGCATTCAATCAAGCAGTGATTTCTCCAGTCTGCCAATAACAGTTGTCACATAATGTGTACTTTCGAAACCTACTATACATATCACAATTAAAACGGATTGTTTTAGAAAAAACATAAGAGAACTGTTAAAGTTAAAGGCTTCCAGAATTATAGATTTCAAGATCTAAATGAAGAATATGATGTAAATCTTAAAGGGAGTTACTGTTGCCTTGTTCAAAGGGTTGTTTTAGAATATCTTCCTCTTAGCCACGCCATATCAGTTGAAAAGAACAAAGATGTTAAAAAACTTTTGAAGGTAATGTATAGTGAACAGTGGTAAAATCATCCTGATGATATATTCAAATGATACAACCACATTATCCATGATTGATAAGCCTGCAATAAAGAAGAGGGGGATGTGTACAACTGTCTAGATGAAGATATTGGTTTTAAAATTTGAAGTGGATTTCTGGCAAACGAGTATTTATTTAGTAAATATTTAATGAATACTACTAGGTACCATAATCTGTCATTTTATTTTAACAATAATCAACTGAAACTCTGTATTTATTCAAATAAAATAATGCTATTGTATTATTTGTGAGTTAGAATTTATTTCATTCAAAAAGCGTTTTATCTACTTGTCATACAATCAAAACAAGTTTCCTCCTCTAAATTCGGTCAAAAGTGATTTCTCCAAATATTAAATGCATTTTATTAATTTGTTTTATGTTCCCTCATAGCATGCATGGTCACAGTGACGTCGTTGTGACGTCACTGTGAGTCACTGTGGTCACGTCACATCTGTGACCGAAATGCCACCACTCAGTGATGTCACATTGTGAATGAGATGTGAACTTCTTAGAAAACTTTAAAAAATTACAAAAAATCTTCAAAACATGTTGTTACTGTAAAATTTTATTTTTCTGGCAATAAAAAAGAATTGTTATGTCACTGCATGTAACGTAGGTCACGACACACTCACAAAAAAATTGTAATAAATTGTAAAAAATTGTAACCCATATTGTAAGTCACAGTGTGAGAAAAATATGAACTTCAAAAATCTTTGAAAATGAAGAGAAATCTCTCTATTCTAAAAAAAAGTAACTACCGCTGTCACCGCCGCCGCCGCCGCCGCCGCCGCCGCCGCCGCCGCCGCCGCCGCCGGTTTTGATTTTTTTTGTGACCGGAGGCCTTTCTTCGTTAATATTAACAAACATAATGCATACAAAAATATGAAAATCGGTGGTTTTATACAGAAATGTTTGATAAACACGCTGATGCAGACAGTTTTCAAATCGAAGAATTATTTTAAGAGTTATTTAATACTAAAGATGGACAAAATCGTTCCACTAAAAACGTTTTATAGCAGCAAAAACTATACATGGCAGTGTAATCATTTTTAGATCATTTTATGCGTTAGAATTTGCCGGAGTGCAGATTGCATTAATTTTTTTATTTTGACTCATTTTTTCAGGTTTTATTTCTATTTTAAATTCAAATTTTCAGCATTTCTAGAGATATTTTTTACAGATTTCAGAAAATTGTACTAATTTAAACTGTTGCCAACTGTATAAAAAGCGCAAGCAATAATGTTTGCTTCAAATTAAAAATTTATTTACACGTGACTATTACAAACAGGAAAAAAACTTTCAAATTAGAATTAAATAATTACGTATAAAAAGCAGGAACTTATTAAAAATTACGTCATAAAAGTATACACGTCAATTTTAAAAGGGAAAGGATATTGTAAAATAATAAATTCATTAACATGCGTTAGAAGTCTTAGGAGAAATTACGTCATATTTACGTCACATTATAGTTATTACATAAAATGAACACAAAATAATATTGCCTAAAAGTTTAAATTTAGAAATTGCGCTAGGCATTTGATATTTTGAGAATTAATTTAAAATGTCTCAGTTAAAAGAACTTTCTTTTCGCTTTGTTGAAAAATACCAGGAGACAAAGACTCTCTTTACTTAATTCCTTTTATATTAGCTTATTTTGAAATGTTGTTACACATGTATACGTCATCAAGTTATTTTTATTTCGACGTTTTATTTGTGTTTCTATTAATGTTGTACGAATTTATTTGGGTACAGATGTCATATTCGCCCCATATTGGCGCGATTTTTTTCTGTCGCCAATATCATATAGGCAACGGGTACTTAACTTGCGCTAAAGGGCTTGATGTGGTAACCCGGATTGTGTTGTTTATGCTGTTGATGTTTTCGCCAAATTGGCAACCGAAAGAAAATCGCACCAATATGGGGGCGAATATGACATCTGTTGTTTTATTTGTTCTTTCGTTATTCAAAATAAAAATTATATCAATTTGTATAATTTGACGAGTGGTTTGGCGATTTATATAATTTGGCGAAATTGGTCGACAGGATAATCAAGTAGTACCGCAGCGGATTTGGCGTTAAAATTCCCCAATCAAAGAGAAATGAATAGAAATTCGTTTATAGGGAGATCGCCACTGTTTTTTAAATTTTAATTGAATCTTTCGAAATCTTTTTAAAGCCGATCAAATTAGCGTGCATTTAGAGTCTGCGGTGTCTGGACGGGGGGTTGGCGAGCGTAGCTCGTAGGGGGCCGAGCCCCCTAGTGTTTTAAAAAGGCCCGCGTTACAGCGGCATAAGGAATGAAAATATATTAGTGGGTAGCAAGTAGTAAATTCAGACACGAAAAGATGGTGGGGGGGGGGGCATATAAAGGAAAATGCACGGTACAAGTATCAACAAACTAGATTTCCATGCTATATTTTATCAATTTCATATCTAAGAGTGTGAAAGTATACTTTTTTCCTGATTTCAATTTTATCTAGTATTGCAATTTAATATAATAATCCTTCTCTTATTCTTATTATTATAAAAGTGTTTCTCGGAAAAATGGTACGTGCTGGAGCAATTTGGATAACATATTTAGAATTAGGAATATTAAATATATACACTTTCAGGGATATGTTTAGGAAAATTTTAGGTCCTTTAAAGGACCCTTCACAAAATAATTTATCTTAAAACAGAACCCTTCACAAAACATTTTATCCCGAAACAGGACCCTTCACAAAATTATTTGTCTCTTAAATAGACCTTTCATAGATTTTTTCACCTTCAAATTGAACTTTTCACAAATTTAGTCATTTAAAAATAAAATCTGGTCTGTAAGTAAGCAGTTGAACTCACAAAAGAGCATATTACTTAGCTTTTTATATATGAAGGATAGAACATGAAGACATCGATAATTTAAAATTCACAAAATTATGACTAAAATTTTCACAAACATAAGAAAAATTTCACAATTTCACAAAAACTGGACCCTGTGAGAAAAGTCTGGACAGACCCCTGACTTTACATATTTAGTTTGCAGGAAGGAAAATTTTTAATTTATTTTTACCGACCACTGGTATTCGAAACACTTTTGTGGCTTCAAACTAAAAAATTTCTATTATAGTTAAGTCTGCAGCTTTTAATGAGCACGTAGAAAGAGTCTTCAGAGTTTAGTCATACATACATTTCTTGCTTTATAATTTGCATTCAAGTCATATTTTTTCCTGTTAGTGTACCTATTTTAAGTAACTATTTTTTTTAAAAATTCTACTTCTTTCAGATTTTTAAAATAAAATTAGCATTTTCCGAATAAATAAAAATAATACAAAATTTATGCAAAACCCATGATATAATTTATTATTCGTATTTCAAATTTGTGTTTTAGAGATATGACTCTAAAAAAAAGTTATTTTACGAATTGTTTTATTTTACTGGAAATTAACATGAAAAGAATGACGACTGACAAAGAAATTTTTTTTATCCTCGATATTTATTTATATCTTTTTATTTTTTAGGAAGATATTTTGTATTTGTGAGAAACAATCTTTACTTAGAAAAAGGGAGGGGGGGGGGGGGTTAAAACTGATAAAAAGAAAAGGTAAAATACATTGGAAAATTCTTCAAATACAAAAATTTAAATACAGACAGTCTCATAAAATGATTGCACATATAAGTTCCATATCTGTTTATATAAAAGGAAATAAACTCACACCTGCCCCAAATCGTCTGCCACGATACCGCAGGGTAAACAGAGAACTTTTTGTTCTAACAGATGCGGTAAGTTACTAGTCTAAAATGTAAGCTTTTGCGTGTGCTTTTTTTAATGGAAGAAAAAGACGTCGCCATTTTCGGATACACACGGATATTAATAATTAATTTATGGAGCTCAAAAAGTAAGTCTTATTTAATTTAAATTGTTTGTTCCTGTTTTGTATATTTGGTGTTATGAGTTAAATAGTTTTATATTATACCTATAGAAAGAGACTGTTCTGGGATTGTTTTTCAGATTAGAAATTAACATTATACTGAATGGGAAATGCCGTTTTACATACTATAGTAGTGAAACTTTTGAAAGACTTTTTTTCATTGCTAATAATATTTTAAATTATTATTTAAAATCCTAAATCTTCATATCAATGTTTTCAGATTTAACATTTGTCAAAATTATAAAATAATAGGAATTTCTTGTAACATATGGAGAGATTTTTGAGAAATTGTTAAATCTAATAATACATTTAATTCATCTATTGTACTTTGTTGTTGTTTAATAGTACAATTATAAATACTAATTATATAGTGTTTTTCAAATTGGTATATTTATTTTTTTAAATTGTATGTAAGCACGTTTTTGCTGTTCGTGATTTTAATCAAACATTTAATTGTAGACATTCAGAATCAGTTATTAAATTTTCTTCGATTGTAAACTCATTTTCTACGTTTTCGATACACGTTCGATACTTCGCATTAAAAAATAAAATATGACAATTAAGCATTGAAATAAAGTGTTTTTCATGCCTGATAACAAGTTTATAGATTAAACTGCTTTACTATACTTTTTAAAATTTGATATTTATAATATTTATAAAAAAATATTTATAATTTATGATATTTATAAAAGTTGATATTGTACTGTTCATTAGCGATAATTGCTGGAAATACATTTTTAATTATAATATGCGCTTTTATGATCCACTATATTTATGCATAGTATATGGTGTATATAAAAGCTATAATTCATATACAAGGCTACACAAAAGTATACGTAAGAGTTAAGGGGTATGGGCGCAAATTGCTTAAAGGTGTTTTTTAGATGAGTTATGGATTTTTATGTTGAACTGCATTTAATTTACTAAGAAATGTTTGTAGAATATGGATAAAATGATACGCAGGGTCACGCAAGGAAATGGATATATGGCCGCCTATAAATTATAATTTCTGGAAATGTGATTTCAGCAGTTTTAAGAGTGTTTTAATTTGAATTAAATTTTAACTAAATAGTGGCGTTTAATAAAGATTATAGGTAAACTACAGGGTTATACAAAAGTATTCAAGTATGTTTTTATATATTAGTATAAATTTTTGAATGAGAATTCCAACCTGTTACGCATTTTCTTGCTAAACTAAATTTTCACATTATATACTAGTATATATCAACCTATAGATTAAATACAGGGCTATTCAAAAGAATTGGAAAACATATTTGGCTATGAACGGTAACTGCTGAAATCAGTTTTTCAAATGTTTTATGCGTTTTCTAAAATATTTGCTTAGTTATCTTATTTACGTTATTTCCTTAAATTACGATGTCTAGTTAAAGCATTCAGGAAGCGTTGGAAAGTGCTTTATAATCTATGCTTAACGCATGATTTTTCTTACTTGTTTTTTCTATTTCCCAGATCAGTCATTTCCTATAAATCATACCAAATCTATTTAGCTCATATTAACAAAATACAATATACACGGGAACAAAAAATTTAAATAAATATGGCTTATCTTATTCTTCTTTAAATAGGAAATGTATTAATATCCGTTAGACTCCATGTTCGTATTTAATAAAATAATAACAAATCACAACACACAAAACATTCTTAATATAAAGCTTGAACTCAAGATCAAGCTTAGAACTTAATAAAAAAGGATGCCAGTTGATAAGCATTGTTTTTTTCAGTGTAAAAATTAAAAGTATTTTAGAAGAATAGGACTCCAAAATAGCGATACATTGCTAAAAAGTACGGTAAAAAGATAATATTGTGTATTTCAAACAAAACTTTATTTTAAAATTCATCACAGTGTTTATAACAAGAATCATCACAGTATTAATGCTTGGAAATTTTTCCAGAGAGAAACATTCGCCTTGCAAACAATATTTCAAATGGAAATCAAATTTCAAATTGATTGCTTAAAAGGCGCAAAAGCCAACATAGTGAAAAAAATTCCATAACGGTACTTGAATCCGGGCCATCAGTATAGCGCACTGACATTCTACTGACTAAACCACATGGAACGAGACCCAGCCTGGAATATTTCTTACTAGTACATGTTGGCAAGGCTACAAACGCAGCACAAGATGGAATATTTATCATGAGCCACCGACATGGGGCAAACACGAAACTTAATTAAATCCAGCAGCGATTCAAACTATATGAATACTTGGAAATTTTTCCAGAAAGAAACATTCGCCTTGCATACAATATTTCAAATGAAAATCAAATTTCAAATTAAAATTGCATTTTAAGCAATTAATTTGAAATTTGATTTTTATTTGAAATATTGTATGCAAGGCGAATGGTTCTCTATGGAAAAATTTCCAAGTATTTATATAGTTTGAATCGATGCTGGATTTAATTAAGTTTCGTGTTTCCCGATGTTGGCGGCTCACGATAAATATTCCATCTTGTGCTGCGTTTGTAGCCTTGCCAACATGTACTAGTATGAAATTTTCCAGGCTGGGTCTCGTTCCATGTGGTTTAGTCGGTAGAATGTCAGTGCGCTACACTGATGGCCCGGATTCGAGTCCCGGCTTGGAATCTTTTTCTCTATGTTGGCCTTTGCCCTTTTAAGCAATTAATTTGAAATTTGATTTTCATTTTAAAACATCACATTGTTTATGACAAGTTCGTCACAAATGACACATATTTCACAAATTAGTCACAGTGTGACGTCAAAGCATTGTCGCTGTCGTGACAGGTTAGTCACAAAGTTAATGCCAAAATAGTCACAAATGACACACTTTTCACAAATTTGTCACACCGTGACTTCACAGAGTGGTCACAATGTGACGTCACAAACGACTTCTAAAACGGCCATAACGACCTCGCATTCTAGTCACTATGACGTCACATCGACGTCACGTGACGTCACATCGACGGTCACAAAATCACAGTGTGACTTCACAACGACGTCGCCGTGACGTCACCATGCCTTACGGGTTTAATATCTTAGGTATGCTTGCAATTCTTTCTAATAAACAATAATAAAAATACACAATAAAAATGAGAATTAAATACAAGTTATTTTCTTATTTATTAGTTTTTTGTGTTTTTTGAAAATTTGTATCTAAAGGAGAAAGCATGGTTCGCATGTTTGCTCCACATCTGTGCTCTACAGACGTGGTTTCCACCTCTGAGCAGTTCCCCTTAAGCAATCAAAATGTAACCCCATTCACAATTTAAACATATAAACAAAAAAAGTTTAACAATGCGAAAATTACTAAGTAAACAAAATTATAAAAGCGGCCTTTATAGGATAATTCCCAGAAAATAATTTTAGCATACATATTCTAAATGAGAAAAAAACTGCAAAATGATCAGATGGGGTCAAATTGACCCCATCTTAGTACTGCGGTGGTTAACAAAGTCAGACATTGTATTTTAATCTAATTTTTAATCTCCTAAATATTGTTGTACACGTAAAGAAATAAAAAACAGTTATTTTCACCACATTCACCTGTTTTTTATTTCAAACAATAAGCCAGTATTTTACGTAAGTATAATATCCCGTACTATGAAGTTATTTATAATGGGTTTCATTGACATTCCATTAAACGGCTTACGATAAGCTTTTTCAAAAGACACTAAGTTTTAGATCTAGAAAGATTATCTCATTCTTGTTCCTTTTAAAATCAAATGAAAAGCTTTTAATTTTTGTTATCGGCATCAATACATTGTGTAACTATGATATATTTTCATGAAACATTACTCGAGATACTTTTCATGTAACATTTAACGATAAAAATCTTTTTTTTTTCTTTTTGTAGCTTGATAACGTGAAGTAAAGTGACATTTAAACTCAAATACAGGATCAAACTTTATCCCTTAGCAATGACAAACATTGTTGTGTTTTAAAGTGATTTTTAATCTACGAAATAAATATTGTTTGTTGCATACATGTAACTATAAAGAAAGAGAAATTGAGATATCCTCAAAATGGTGAAGCTTCAACTGTAACCGGTTTCGCATTTGCTCATTATCACCTGAGCAAACTTCCACCAGTAAATTTGAATAGAAATTTTCTCTTTATTTAAATGCCTTATTAAAGCAGAATTTCAGCCATAATTATGGCCAAAAACAGACATTCATTTTTACTTCAGGTCCTGACAACCTAAAAAACCTCCTGTCAGGGGCAATGAATCAGATTATAATACCCAGACCAACTTCCAACAGCAAAAAATAATAGAAATTTTTACCATGTTTATGAGAGGTATTGTTCATGATTAAGCCACTAAAATAAAGGGAAATTTTCTATTCAAAATTTACTGGTGGAAGTTTACTCCGGCGGTATTCAGAATCTGTTGATCCGATAAAAAAATTGGGCATCATCTTTTGACAACCTCCTCAGTTACTTCACTCGCAATTCGTAAAAAGGACGGCTGTTTTAGGGAGATTTTTTTTTTTCGGTATTCGTACGGAATTTTAACAAAAGTATTTTCTAAAAGTAATGTTCGCGTTATTTTATCACAGAAAAAGAAGTCGTGCAATAGTTTTAGAAATTTTGGTTATAAGATTCAGGCACCGTAAGAACACGGAAAAAAAATACGTCTACGACAGCTGCCATTTTGTGTCAATGCATAGGCCTTGTTTTCAGGGGGCTGTGGTTGTACTTTAATCTGTTTTTTAATCTACGCGATAAAGTTTTCCTACACGCTGAGAAATAAAGTAAAATTTATTTTCCTTAACTCGAATGATAATCATTTAATGAAATAGTAATCCATATTTTAACTCTAAAAAAACCATGAAGGTCCATTTTGACCCCTACCGTATGAATATACTATTTCGGTTCGAACCAAAAAATTCTTTGTAAAATAAGTTCAAAAGGCAAAAAGAAGAAAAATGTTAAATAAATATGTTAAACAGATTTAAATAAAAATTCCGGTGTAAAATACTTTTATAAAACTTGAGTAAAATTTCCGGTCGTTTTAGTGTTAATGTTACTTTTAATGGATTTATTTCAAATTCCATTAAAATTTTCCAGACAAGATTTCTAAAAAGAATCAAAATTGTAATCAATCGAGATTATGCGATTTCTTTCTTTTGTAAATAGTTCCTAGTCTCCAAAGATTTCGTTTCTTTTATTGATATAAATATATTGTGTGAATATTAACTGTATTTTCATGAAGTTTTAGAAGATTTGTTTCTCTATACCTAGATAAAGAACAAGATTATCATATATCAGAAAAAATTCAGAAAGTAAAAAAAAAAAAAAAAAAAAAAAAAAAAAAAAAAGATACATTTATTTTGCTTATTTTGCCGGATTTAAAGCGACTTTGGGTGTGTAAGAAATAGCTTTTTTTTAAATTTTGTGGATTGACGGCCTGAAGTAAAAGAATATTTGAAAGATTCTTAGTAGACTCAAAAGCATTATTTTTAACACTTTCCATTAACACTTTCACACTTGAAAAGTGTTAATGAATTCGGTTTGTCTGGTCGTCTGGCCGCCTGTTTGTCCACGCTCTAACTCTGGTGAATAGACTCGGATTTTCAAACAATGGATACATGTTAATGATGTTTACCATGACAAGTTGGGTCAATCATGGAACTGAACATGGTCAACATGGTTGGTATATTAAATGCAAAGCATTAATAATTCATTTACAGTGGCACTCAAAAGAATTCATTTATATTAAGATTAATGGGGAAAAATCGTTTGAAGAGTATTTTCATGAGATTACGCTAATTCAAATGTATTGAAACTGATGTAAATCACTGAATTGCGCTTTAAGATGAATACTATAGAATAAGAAGTTCATAGCATTTATCGTTCATTTACAAGGACACACAAAAGAAATCGGTTATAGGAGCTTTAAGCAATAATTGCTGGAAATGCGTTTTCAATTTCGGTATGCGCTTTTAAATTTAACTCTTTTTTTTGCATGTTACTCTTTGTGTATTCTATACCTCGTATAGGGCAATTCCACAGAAAATCATCTTTTTTTTTTGGTGGGGGGGGGGGGGGAATCAAATTTATAATATGTTTAATTTAAGGGTATGATTGGAAAATTTGAAATTTTTATATTCTATAGAAAAATCCTAATAAAAAGGCATTGTATATTACTGTTTACAAACTAAGTTAAGTACCATTATTGTCTTTGTAAAGTCATAATGTTACGTCAGTTACACAATAAAAGTTACGTCGGTTACACGTGTAAATGCCATTTTTTTTCTTTTTTATTATTCATAAATTAATTAAACAAGTTACTGTTATAATTTGGCATTACTTAGTGTTGTTGAGAACATTAAATCACTTTTTTTAACTGGATAGTTTTGATAATTTTTACACTTCAATGAAGGCAGAAAAATATTTGTAAATTTTATGTTACATATGTTACAGAATTTTGAATTGCAATTTTTTGGGGCTAAAACAGAGATTGAAACAATCTGCAGGTATTTGGGTATTAAGTTCTTAGTAAGAAATATCTTAAATTGTAAATATTTGTTATAGATTTATTAGTAAATTTTCTACATATATTTGAAAGCAAAATTCAAGGATAAAATGTTACGTCAGTTACGATGGAATTGCCCTATACCGGGTTCCACTAAATAATTCACGTACCATTCTCCTTATTAGAGGAAAATGCTAAAGGGAAAATTTCAACTGTAGTATGTATTTCCTAATTGAACTAAATTTTTCATGTAATGAGTTTATAGATACAATCTACATGCCATATACAGAGCTGACCAAAAGAATTCACGCACCATTCTCTTTATTAGCTGAAATTGCTAAAGGGGAATTTTCATTTGCCGTATGTATTTTGTAACTGAACTAAATTATTGCATGCATATAGTTTATAGATACTAATCTATACAGGGTGTCCGAAAATTCTTGGATACATTTTAATATTCAATATAAAATCAAATAATTGTCACACAGGAGTGCGGTTTGAACTAAAATGTTTCTCAGGTTGTAAAGTTTTCTTCAAGCGAATGAAAATAATTAGTTCCAAATTTCGATCATAGATGGTGCCACTATATATGCCAGTACGTTTGCTTTTAAACATACGTTTTTTTTCTTCTGATTTTCAGATTAATTTTGTCTGTATAATACTTGACGGATGATTTTTAGGTAGATTTCGTATGAAATACTACTTATTGGCGTCGTTCCTATGTTGGAATTTCTGAAAAAAGTTTGCAGATCTACACGGATCATGACCCCTAGAACCCAAAACCACCATCAGTAAAAAACTTTATATATATATCTATCAATCTATGTATCTATCTCTCTATATATATATCCCTTTCTTCTGGACACGATAACTTCCACAATTATACACAAATCTCTTCCAAACTGATACATGAAATCAAGGGGCGTAAAATCTCGGTCAAGTTCGTGAATGATCAAAATCAGACCAATGGGGTAGAAATAGGGAGGGGTTTTGTGAAAACAGAAAAAAACCCATAACTTCTTAATTTTTGTACATATCAAATCAGTTTAAAGTTTTTATTGCTTCTAAAAATAGGACCAAAAATTTATGTATCACAGATTTTGGATAAAATTAAAAATGGGCTCAATGGGCGCAAAAAATAGGGTTTTTGGGAGAAAAAAATTCATAACTTCGTCAATTCTCAAGATATCAAATTCAATTAATTTTATTATGCATCTCCTTAATATTATCCACAACTTTTTCATTCACAAGTTTTTGCTAGGATCAATTAGTACCTCAAAAAAATTAAAAACGAAAACAATAAAAGGGGGGTGAAGAAGATAAATTTCCATAATTCCGTCAATTCACAAGATATAAAATCGCCATGAATTTGTCAAATATCTTCTTAATATTGTCTTCAACATTTATATAGACAAGTTTTTGACTGGACCAATTCTTACAGCAAAAACAAATTAAAAATACATAGCGGTTGAAGAAAAAAACCGTCTTATTAAGAATGTATTCAAATCCAAACTGCTTGTTTTCTTACTCATTTTTAAATTAATTTTTGCTCTCAAACGCGTCCAATTGATAGATTCTCTTCTTCAGAAAGTGTATAATGTACGGTAATCATCGATTTTCTGATAGAGGCAGAATATATTTTTAAAAATGATGTCAAAGTGGGCATTTTGAACAGAATTTCCCGACGCGATTGTGTTAGAAACGAAAAATATTGCCCTACTGAGATAATAATTGTTTATTAATCAAGTTTCAGTTAAGTGAAAAAAAAATAAAAGCACATGTCGCTTATAAATCTTTTCAAAAATCACGTCAGCAAGTTTCGTATTTTTTCTATTAAAAATTAATCTGAAAATGTGCCAAAAAATTTCGAGTTGTTGAGCATGGAAAAGTATTTTTTTTTTAATACCGCCTTAACATGATTCTGATAAAACCAGCTATTACATAAAAATGAAATAAAAATTCGTCAAAAGCGGCCGGATAAAACTGTTAAAGTGGATGTTCGATGATGAAACTTGGAGCTGTATTATATTTAATCTTTGCGTGAAAACAGATTTTGCTAAATTGTTTACTCTGACGTTGTTCTATATAACAAAAACGCACATATACATATGAATCGATAGATATAGGTGAAGATAAAGAGAGAGCGAATCTCTTTAATTTTTAATAGTTAAAAGTATTTTTGTATTTAACACATTAGCATTATTAGCAAATAAATTCATCCATTTCAGGATTGCCATTTTAGCCTCTTTTTATTCAGAAATACCGGATCCATGCTATTAAATATATATAGATATATATATCCAAGAGTCATAAATAACACAAGTTTAGTCAAAGGAGCTTCATTTTTATTAAGAATCAATAAAAGATTATTAAAAAAAATTGTTTGGAAATATAAATGCGATGCTGAAATCCTAAGATAAAGAAATAGAATATCCCCTTCTAATACTGTTACTGTTCATAGTATAATATTGTTTAATCTATATGTTTTCTGAGTTTCGATATGAAAATGCTTTTCTTTAAGAAAAAACATAAACTGATTTTGCAATCACATATGAATTAATTTCAAACTATATATATATAGATGGACAGATATATCATGCTTGACGCAGGATTTTTCCTTCTTGTTTATAAATTAAATTAAATTCCTTTTCGTTTTTAAGCACTGGCATTTCGTATTAAATAACACATCCAAAGAAAAAAAAATATTTTGTTTTTATCATTTTTTTTCTATATTTTTTAAACATACATATAAATTTATTTGCCATTAATATATATATATTTAAGAGTCATTAATAACACAAACTTCAGTAATACAACTTCATTTTTATTAGAATCAATAAAAGATTATTTAAAAAATTATTTGGAAGTATAAATGCCGAAGTTTATTTCTGAAATCCTAAAGTAATGAAATAGAATATCCCCTTCTAATACTACTATTGTTTCTAGGGACATATTGTAGTTTAATCCAATATCTTTTCTGAGTTTCGATATGAAAATACTATTCTTTAAGGAAAACATAAACTGCTTTTGCAATCGCCTACGAATTAATTTCAATCTGTATATATATATATATATATATATATATATATATATATATTTTTAGAAAACAATTCTAATTGATAGGCTGAATTAAAAAAATCTCTCTTTCTAAGAGCTTTAGATATGCGAATTTAACAATTACATGACAATAATGTTTCTAAGAGTAAATATTATAATGTAACTGTTTATTTTAGTTTGTTTGGATGTAAAATAAATAAAAATCATAAGAAAAATACATAAAAATGTGTAGTTCTTTTGGAATTTTATGGAAAATATTTTTCCTAATGAACTGTAAAGTAACATAAATTAATTTAGGCCTATTATGCAATGTCTTTTATTTATTTGTTTATTATAGCAAAGTGATAATTAAAATAATACAAAATTAAGAAATAAAATTACCATACAAAATAATGTGCTGATTATAGTATTATCCGAAGCAATTTCTTTTGGTTGTGAAGCAAAGATGAATATTGCACATAGTATATACAGGGTGTCCGGTCTCAACGGTGTCCAATGGCTAATTCCTAAACCGTTAGTCATAGACATATAGTTCCAATTAGAAAAATGCTTTAAATCAGATAAAGAAATATTTTAAAAGCGATTTGGGTCAATAAAAACATTTCTTAAAAAATTACGAAATTTAAATTTTTATACGGTCCTCCTGTCCTATAAGTTATATTTAGTAAAATTTCCTATTACACTGACAAGTAATACAAAAAAAGTCCCATTCATATGACACTAAAATTGTATGAGTTATGAAACTTTAAAAATGCATGACTTATGCCACTATTCTGCTCTGAAAACAAATGAGTTCGGCTTGGCTTTGAGGCGTCATATTCCAAGTGCTTAAAGTATTCGAAGATCTCATTTCATGTGTCTTTGCGCTTTGAAAAAAATCGTACAAGTATTACAATTAAGTTAACATTTATTAAGTTTCAGATTGGCTGAAATAACATATGTTTAATTTTGTCAGGATTTGAGACTGTTTCTTTTATGATTTCTTTTAATAAAATTATGTTATTTTTATAAGTTTTTATGTTACTTCAACGATCTTATGTATGTTTTTCCAGTTCAAACTTTGTATTCGAACTTTAACCCACTTTCAAATATCCGAACGAGATTACATTTTACATACTGCGCAAATCCAATAACAATCTAATATTATTATGACTTTCGGTGGTTACCATTTATACTTATTTTATAAGATAACACAAAAAATTTCGGATGGATTACCGCCAAGAAGTTTATAAAAAGTTTTAGATTAGATAATACAAGACTGCGATTGTTGGGTTTTTTAACTTTTATGTATTTTTTAGCACTGAATCCGAAAATTGCCTTAATTTTTAACCATCATGTCAGGATATTTCGCAAATCATAAATTGTCGAATTTAAAGAATAACAAAAATCGGATACTACAAAGTAGAGGAGATGGTTGTATTTTTTAACTTTTGATAATTGATTTTTACGTACTTTTTAGCACTAAATCTGAAAATGACTTTCATTTTTAACCATCACGTTAGAATTTTTTTGCAAATGTTTAAGTTAAAATATAGCGAAAATCTCATACTATAAAACATATGTAAAACTTTTTTATTTTATTTGATTCAATAATTTATTCGATATTTTTGCTTATCTTGGGATTCTTACAGCTGGGTGGTGTGATGGGATGGGGGAGGAGATTAAATTTTAACTTTGATATTTACAATTTGCGAAAAATATTGATGTGATGGCTAAAAATGAAGGTCAATTCCGGATTCAGCGGTACAGAATACACAAGAATCAATTATCAAAAGCTAAAAAACATGAAATAGCCCAAATTTTGCAGGCTAGTGTAATCTAATAATATTTTAAAATACGTATCATTTTGTAAAGAATTGAGACTGTTAATTTAGCATCATTTTATTTAACAAAATTTCTGGGTTTTTTTTCTTTCTTCTTAAATGTGTATTACAAATTGTATATTTTGCATTAATACGTCAGAATGACTAAAGATTTCAAATTTATATTGCAATGTTCATTTTACTCTCAACCATTTTATAATATATCTGACGAAATTACATTTCGACTAAATTTGTGAATGACCCCCAATTTGCAGCAAAAAATATGCTCCAACTTGAAACAGGTATTACTCGGTCAATTTTAATCGTAGAACAACGGGACCTTTTTTGTATTACTTTTCAGTGTAAAAGGAAAATTTTGCTAAATATGACTTATAGGACCGGGGAACCGTATAAAAATTTTAATTTCGTAATGTTTTAAGAAATGTTTTTATTGACCCAAATCGCTTTTAAAATATTTCTTTACCTGATTTAAAACATTTTTGTAATTGTAACTATATGTCTATGACTAACGGTTTAGGAATTATCCATTGGACACCGTTGAGACCGGACACCCTGTATATTATTTATGCTATTTTCTGTACGGCATTTAGCGCAATTTGCACAATTTTTTCGTAATTACGTTCGGCCTACGTTTTATTTCGACATTCTGTATAAAAAATGCAGATAATGTTATAAATAAATACGACAATCACCATTTTTAAAATGGGGGAAATGTTTCAATTAGTCGCAAAAGGATTAAAACCACAACTCCTTCTGCGAAGTCGCTTGTGCGTTATGGATAAAAAAAAAACTACCAGCATTGAAATCTGCTTTGCAAGGCTTAAAAATGAATTTAGCATTAGAATCTCCTGAGTTATAACAGACAGTGAGCTTTCATAATCACGAAATTCCACTAAACATTCGATATTCCTAATTTGGATAATTGTGAAATAGAATGCTAAATTTTATATGATGCAAAAAGATTTTCCCAATTTTGACGGTCTTTGCAGAGACATAAGATGTAAAAACTTTATATATTTATACTGTTTTTTTTTTTTACATAAAATATTGATTTTTCAAAATTGAAAATTTCGCAGAGTTCTAAATTTTGAAACGTTCTATGCGCATTCCTAACTATCGAATTCTTTTGAAATTTTAGCCCCACCAGTGGCTGAGAGGTTCTGCTCTCGAAGCTGGTAGACGGGAGGTGCTGGGTTCGATCCCAATCGCGCCCGTCGGCCTAATCGTTCGGAGTTTTCGTGGTTTTCTTCGATCCATGGATTTCCATGCGTAAATATGGGTTAGGTTCCCTTAGAAAGACCCCCACGAAGGGCACTCCCCCCGGGCCTATACCCCTAGTGTTGATAATCGGCCGTCAAAAATCAACCAACCAACCAACCAATCTTTTGAAATTTATACTGTATATACTCTATACAATACTAAATAAATGTTAGTATAAAAAGATGCATTTCAGGGATATTTTATTTTTGAAATTTATATGCATATGAAAATATATAGCTACTTTTTTAGAAAAACAAAGCATAATTTCAAGCTTATACATTCATTGAAGTTTTACAATTCATACCAACTTCCATTATAATATAAAATATGTATCTTATGAATAAATATTGTCATATTTCATGCAAAAGAAATTTCACATGGGACATTTTAAAATATGACATTTATTCGTTATTTTAAAATTTTAAATATTGAATTATTTAAAAACTTTTTATTATTTAAGCCGCAAATTTTGAATATAATTGTTCGAGTTTACCATTTAAAAGTCTTCCAATTTTCAAATGAATCCATTGAAAATTGAACGATTTAATTTTTAATATTAGCTGTCCCCGTAAACTTGCATATATCCTAATCGGTTTCACCGGATAACTTCTATTTCTGTATCCGAAGGTAAAATGTATCAAAGAATTCAATACTTTTTAGAAAAAACAAAGCATAATTTAAAAAAAAAAAAAAAATCTGCTTAAATATTCAGTCAAGTGTTACAATTCACGCCAAATTCTATTGTAATATAAAATACGTATCTTAAAAATAAATATCGTTTTATTTCATGCATGCAAAAGAAATGCGCATAGGACATTTTAAAATACGACAATTATTTAATATTTTAAAAACTTAAATATTGAATAATTTAACCCTCTGTCTACCAGAAGGGTCCAATGGACCCGACATGTACATTCAAAATATTTATTCAAACCAGAAATTTCTTCAAAACAAACTAAATTTATAAATCAGACAATAATAAGTTAAATAAACAAATTAAATAGTTTTAAGTAAAAATTCTGGTGTAAAATGTTTTTATAAAACTTGAGTAAAATTTTCGGTAGTTCTAGGGTTAAAAACATTTTATTACTTTAACATCAATTTTTGAAAATAACTATTTGAGCTTGCCATTAACAAGTCTGCCAGTTTTCAAATGGATCCATTGAAAAATCGACGGATTTGATTTTTAATGTCCGCGGTCTCCTTAAACTTGCATAAATCCTCAAAGGTTTCACCGAATGACTTTTATTTTGGTATTCGAAGCTAAAATGTATCGAAGAATTCAAATATGATATATAAAAATAGCAAATACAGCCTTTGTGCGACAATATTAAAAAAAAAAAAAAAAAAAAAAAAAAAAACATTTAAAAATGAATAAATAACACATGAAAAGCAGCAAACTGCTGTTTTGAATCTACTAACGAGATTCTTCTTCAGTCCAAGATAGGGAAAAAAGAACAGCGTGCTAGTAACTCACTCTTGCTTTTTCTAGCACGCTGTTCCCTTTTCCCTATTTTGCACTGAAGAAGAATCTCGCTAGTAGATTCGAAACAGCTGTTTGCTGCTTTTCATTTATTACTTTTGCATTTTTAAACGTTGTTTTTTCTGCTTTTCAAATATGATGTCAAAAATGGGTGTTAGTTTTGAGAACGTTAAAATTTGTTTTAATTTCTATATGTAGACGACACCTTCAGTAAATTTAACTACTGTTTTAATTTGTAGATGTCATTAATAGGATGGTACCAGTCATATTATTAAGCGTTCATTTGCGGTAGAATATGTAGGGTATGATAACTTATTTTTTTTCCAGGACTGTATAATTGATATACTTTTAGAGCAATTTTCAAGGGGGAACCAAAAATGTTTTGGCCAGTTTTTGAATTTAATATTTACACTTGTTCTTTCATCAGTCTGTGATAGCAATTTTTTGATAAAATGGAGGCTAATAATGTTTTTAACTAACTCTGGGTTTTTAAACTGAGTTCAGTTTTTGATTTAAATAACTTTACTTAAATTCATTATAAGTAGTTCTACAGTATAAAATTATATTTTATCCCACATAAACTTTATAATATAGTACTGTTGATGCATATCATATATCTAGCATTTATATATTTTTTAAAAGTATCAACATAAAAAAAAATATTGTATTTTTCGTATTTTAAAATTTATCTGAATATATTTTGGGAAAAGAGCCTACATTCTGTTAAATTTAGTAGACAATATTTCTTTGTATTTTCTTTATCCTTTATTATTGTTTTTTCTATTTATTTAAATTATATCATATTTCAAACTGAATGGCCCCGAAAGAATCTAGATAGTCATTCTATACTTGAATATAGAATACGAGAACTTGAAGTTTTCAAGAAAGATGTATGTTTGAAAACATAAAACTGCTTTTACATCGTTTTTCGAAAATTTGAGGTTACATTTAAGAGCGGATAGATACCTACTCTTTAAATATAGTAAAATTGCTTTCTTATATGCATTTCCAAACAAATGTAAAGCAATCGAAATATAAAAAAATGTTACATAGTGTAAAATTTTAATGTAAAATAATGTTTAATCTTTAATTTTTTTCACTGATTTACTTCAAAAAGTTTCTTAGCGAAAGTAGATTGATAATTACTAATAGGGGTAATTCCATAAAAAATGAGCAAATATTTTTAAAACGTTGTGGCCACATGGTTACGGATTTTAATAAAAATTGGTACATTGGTTCAATTTGGGCATAGAGTTATGCAAAATATCTTGGCACAAAAGAAAATATTTTCTCAGTTCTGGACAGGGAAATTCAGACATGAACAATATTGCTTAAAAATAAAAATAAGTAAGCCCATGATATGCTTTAAAAAATTCAAGAATGCCTTTTGATGCCTAAACGAAAAATTTTATTTAAAATCATCATAAGTAGTTCTACAGTATAAAATTTTATTTTATTGAATTTCACATAAACTTTATAATATAGTACTGTTGGTTTATATCGTATATCTTGCATTTATATATATATAAAAAATATATAGACATAAAAAAAACAATTATGGTATTTTTTGTATTTTTATATGTATCTGAAAGTACTTTGTTAAAAGTGTTTACGTTCTATTAAATTTTGTAGACTATGTATCTTTGTAATTTTTTTGTTTTATTGTTGCTATTTCATCCATTTATTTATATTATATCATATTTCAAATTTAATGGTCCATGAGAAATCTAGATAGTAATTCAAAACTTGAAAATAGAACACGAGAAATTGAAGTTTTCAAGAAAGACATATATTTGAAAACATAAAAATGGTTTTACATTGTTTTTGAAAATATGAATTCATATTTAAGAGTGGATAAATACCTACTCTTTAAATATTTCAAAATTGTTTTATTATATGCATTACCAAACATTATTTAAAGCAATGGAAATCTTTTTTTTTTTTAAGTATAAAATTTTAATGTAAAATAACATGTTTAAACTTAAATTTTTACACTGATTTATTTCAAATTATTTCTTAGCGAAAGTATATTGATAATTATTAACAAGGGTCATTTCCATACAAAATGTGCAAAATTTTTATAAAGCTCTGGCCACAAAGTAAAAGATTTTAATAAAATTTGCTACATAGATTCACTTTATACATAAATAGAGTTAAGCAAAATATATCTTAACACAAAATAAAATATTTTGGCAGTTCTGGACATTTAGAAATCTTGTGACATAGAATGAAATGTGTGCAATGGTTCAAAGTTGCAAGATTTAAGTTGCGCATCTTTAAAACTATTTAACATAAATTAAAAATGTTTATAATATTGCAATTTCAGTAAAATCACCTATATTTTTATTTAGTAATAATAATTTGGTAACACCATGGTTAATCTTTAAAGCGGTTGTAAAAATTGAAAATATGTCAATTTTGGGAAAATTAAAAAAAAATTAAAACAAAGAAGTTTAAAAATCTGCGAAATCGATGCTTGATGTAGTGTCACATATGAAAATAACATTGATCAAGTGTGAAAGTTCCCATTTATGTCCTTCACATTCAACATAGCTTAGAAACTTTTAAAAAATTACAAAATCACAATTCTCCCTCTTATGTAGGCACAACAATTCAAATGAAGGAAAATTCAGACATCCACAATATTGCATAGGCTAAAGATCAATAAGCCCATGATATGCTTGAAAAAATTCAAGATTGCCTTTTAATTCCTAACATAACAGAAATGGGTTCAAAACGTTAATATTTGTTACATTCTATAGGTTATTTCGTGATAACATGTATGACATATGTGACATAAAGAGTCAGTTGACAGTATATATTTTTCGTCTAATAACATTAAGGAATGATTTTTTTGTAAAGAATCACGAAATCTTTTTAATAGATCCATAAGGATATGTTTTGGCTTGCAATTAGACGATTTCAATTTTTGTAAAGGTAAACAAAATATTTTTTTTTATTTTACAAATTAAAAAAAACCCATTAAAATATAGAAAAATAGCACTCTTTACTTGAAAGATAACGAAATAAATGCTTAAGCTGCCGAAATATAAAGAAGGAGTATTAAAAATATCCTACGTAAGTTAAGGAGACTGAGTACCTTCCCAGCAAAGAGAGAAACAGTGGACTATCAGCTGGAAAAAAGATGGCAGCCAGCACTGCCATCAGCTGTAAAGTGCAATTGTGCCACTACTTTAAACCAGTACAAAAGTGTCCGTGCGGAATGCAGCTGGTCCATCAGTGATGGCCAACAGCAGGCCAGCATTGATATGCCATCACATTACTTCAATCCGGCACTTTTCTTGCAGTGCTAGCATCTATCCTACTGCTATTCCTTTGCTGGCCCAGCACTTTCCCTTATAAAAATTTCTTATAGAATTCTATAAAAAAACAAAGTATTATAGAATTATGGCTCTTTTTTCTATAAGCTAGTTTCACCAAAAGCTATAGAAATATCTGTAGAAGTGTATATAATAGAAATGTCCATAGAAATATTTGAACTCGAAGCAGTTCCCATGTGGTCACCCTCCCAAGTACTAACCGCGCTCGGTGCTGTTTGGTTTTCGTGATTGGACATGAATAGGTACTTTCAGCCTATTCTACAACCGCTCGTGGCTTTCAAGATCTCATTATACTACTTCAAGTTTGTTTCTTTTGTGATTTATGTTCCCAATCATTAAACTGGCATAGAAATTAATGTATTGTATAGAAATCTTATATATTTTATACGCTTTATTTGTTACTTTTTTTAATTGATTCTCAGCTGTGTAAATTATGAAAACCGAAATCCTTTGTAACTTAGTGAAACCAGATTTAAGGAGAAAAAAAAGTACGTTGAAATAAAGAATTTATTTATTTATTCATTTACTTATTTATTTTGTTGGTGGCAGTGGTGCTATATTATTTACAGTTTAAAAATAAATTAGCTTCACAGCTTAAATTGTGTTAAGATATTCATTTTTGATTTGTGTTCAAATACTCAATGTCTTCGATATTCGCAACGCCACCTAGCGTAAGGTTTCCCAACAATAATACTGCAAAAGTTTGTGCACTTCCATGTAGTGGTGAGCCAGCGCATGAGATAAAACGAAAACCCACCAGAATTTTATCTGCTGATTTCCAACAGCAAAGTTGGCTGAATTTGCCCAGCAGTGGTCTTGCAGTGGTAGACCATTATCCAGCACTTCTCCATCATTGCCAGCACCTATCATGCTGCTGGCCAGCAATTTCCTCTTTGCTGGGTTTCGAGTCCAAAATTCTTCATTATAAAATGGTTTTTGCGACTCGGCATAAATCAGTAAGTTTTTCTCATTTTACAGTGAAATTTTTTCAGTATTTATAACAATGTAATAACATAACAAATTTAATTGAGTTTTCTCAATGTAATTAACTGATATTTAAAATTGCATAAACTGTATGCATGAAATTAAAAATAAGAAATTTAATAGCTTTTGATTACTCGCAAGATAACTCTTGGGAAAAAAATACAGTTAAATCCTAATTCTAGTATCAAATTATGTCCATATAGTCTTTATTAACTGAACTAAAATCTTTAATATTTAAAAAATTTTAAAAATTAAATAAATTTCGAGAAATTGCAATTTTTAATATTTTTAACATTTATTAAGCTATTTATCAAAATCAATTGATTTTTTTTAACTTAACTCAGGTTCGGTGAATTAAGGTCCTTATGTAAAAGATTCATACAAAATAATATAACTCTACAGTTATTACGTTTTTTGAAATCTTACACGTAATTGTAAAAATTTTACACTGAGAAAATCAGGTTTAAAGATTGAGTTTGTATTATTTATACCATTATTTATATTGAAGAATTTAAAATGCTCCTGCCAATCAACCACACTATTTTGAAACGTTCTTAAATACCTACGTCCCCTTAATATGTTAATAGTCGATAAGTAAAGAGTGAAAGAGACAGAGGAGATTCATCCGTTCTCCGAATTAGCATAAGAAAATTAAAAAGACTAAAAGAAATCAATGCAAAAGTACAAGGCAACTCACAAGTAAACTAATACATAGTATGCTTATTAGTAGATATGCCAGCTAACAGAAATTAAATAATTTTAATTTTTGAAGAAACATTCATATCCTCACAATTAACAACCGCCATTGTTATTGTTTTAAAGCTAATGAGTTTTAAGAAATTACAAAAATTTAGAGCACAAAATCATAAGTTTTGTACATCTATAATGAAAAATCTATCTTAAATTTCTGAGAACAACATCTGAAAAATCTTTAAAATACAAAATTCAAATTGAAAAATGACTATTTTTGTTTACATTCAAAAATCCTTCAAAATTGTCAATATATACCAAAATTTGAAGTTTATTATCCCAAATTCCCGGGTTTATTCACTTTCCTTAAATCTGCGGATTTTTTGCAAATTTACATTCCAGTCACAGCTGATATGCTGAATTTGAATGGAATGACTCATATAGAAGAACTAGATTTTTTAACTTCCAAAGCTCCGCTAATGGAAACTTAATAGCTTCAATTACTCAAAACGTGACTGCTTTCCTTCCTCTTTACGTTATAATCCCTACTTAAAATGCTATTACACGTAAAAATTTAAAGCAACAAAAATTGCCCGCGATTCGTCAATTTTCCCGCAACTAACGTACCAATTTTTTCGTTTTCCAAGCATTTCGTTGTCTGTTCGGGAAAAGTTTTTTCCATCATCAGTTTTCCAAGCGTTTAATTGGCTGTTATTGGCGACTTCCTTCGTTTCAGTCGTCAGAACCGCTCCGTCACAACAATTGCTTGCTTTTCGAACGACTCTCTTAAAACCATAGGATAAGATTGCGTCGCTGGGAATCAGAGGCAACTTTGATGCCTTGCGTAATAGCGCTTTTAGACTTTGCTTAGAGAGAGGTTTTTGTCCAAACTAAGGCAAAACTATATTCCAGATCTTGGCAATACTAGCCTTGGCGAGTTCGATTATATCCAAGTGATTCAAATTAAAAAGCGTAGCCTGGAGATTGTGAAAAGATCGCCAAGATGCTTAACGTATCACGTCTGTCCAGAATCATCTCAACCAATTAAACTTATGTCGCCACTCTTATATAAAGGCACCTCTATTTAAAATGATCTCGAAGTCGCAGCGGCCGTCAGGAGCATAAATTACCGTGTTTACTCGCGTAATAGTCGCACTTTTTTTGCCAATTTTTCATTGTGAAAGTCTAGGTGCGACTATTATGCGAGGACACAATACTACTACACAATATTGTACACTCTAATGCTAAAACATTACTGGTATGAAAAAAAACACATAATAAAATTTTACTTACTAAAGGTTTCTAGATTGTGTGCTGTTTATTAAATACCATTTTTACTTTCTTCTATCTTTACAAGAAGAAAGTATTGGATTCGTGAAAAATTTCGACTTCCGGTTTTCGACGGATTTACACGTTTTAGAATGCCCAGAACACGATTTGATGGTTTTTAGAAAATGTCTGTCTGTGAGTCTGTCTGTCATTCTGTCACTCTGTCACTCTGTCACTCTGTCTGTGAGTCTATATGTGACAAAAATTTTGTGGGCGCTCTATATCAAGAACTAATGCACGGAATTTCACAAAACTTCATATTTAGTTAGACCTTGATATAAACTGGACTTCATTAGTTTTTGGTGAAAATCACCCAACAGGTGGCGCTGCTATGCGGCATTTTTCGCGATTTCTGCAATAGCTATATCTCAAGAACTACTGCACGGATTTTCATAAAACTTCAAATTCAGTTAGTCCAAGATATAGTTTGGTGCTGATTACTTTTTTGTGAAAATCGCCCAACAGGTGGAGCTGATATGCTGCATTGTACATGATTATCGCAATAGCTCTAACTCAAGAAAAAATGCACGAATTTCCACCAAACTTCAGATTCAGTTAGTCCCTGATATAAATTAGTGCTGTTTAATTTTTGGTGTAAATCGCCCAAAAGGTGGCGCTGCTGTGCTGCATTTTTCACGATTTCCACAAGAGCTGTATCTCAAGAACTATTGCACGGATTTTCATCAAACTTCAGATTTAGTTAGTCCTTGACATGAATTGACGTATATTTGTGCTGTTTAATTTTTGGTGTAAATCGCTCAACAGGTGGCGCTGCTATGCTGTATTTTTGCGATTTCCGCAATAGCTTTATCTCAAGAACTAATGCTTGGATTTTCAACAAACTTCAGATTCAGGTATACCTTCATATCGTTTAGTGCTGTTTACTTTTGGTGTAAATCGCTCAACAGGTGGCGCGGCTATGTTACATTTTTTCAGAATTTCCGCTATAGCTCTATTTCAAGAACTAATGCACGAATTTTCATCCAACTTCAAATTCAGATATACTTTGATATGAATTGGTGCTAAATCGTTGTTATTTCTTTTACTATTTAAATGATTTAATTGACGTGATTTAAGTAGAAGAAAGTTTTGTGATGGCCACAACATACTAGTTTCTTTTTACGGTAATAATTTTATAGACATAAAATTTACAAATAATCTTTGTGAAAATTTTGACAAAAAAACTCTCACAATAAATCACTTTCACTGAAGGTATCAGTATCACAAATATAATGTGAATCGGTATCTGAAGAATGGAGTGACCATCGGGTATGTCAATGGGAGTAACGGAACAGATGAATCCATTATGAGTACTAATTCTGGGAAGAGAACAGCTGATGATTTTCTATTCTCTAAATAAATGTCAAATGCGCGACTGCGACTTTTATTCGAAGAAAATATTTTGACGATTTTTTCTGCTTCAAAACGGGGGTTATTATGCGAGGGCGACTATTATGCGAGTAAACACGGTAATATACAAAATGGGACATTTAGGGCAAAATCTGTAATGGCAACAGTACTAGCGTCATGCCCAGCTAAAAATTAACTGCAGTTTTTCTACAGAAGTGGAGTATTTTTGAGGTTTTTGTATAGTCAACTATAGATTTTCTGTAGTGCAATCTCGACTGTGAAAATACTTTAGAAATTCTGCGGCTAATGTGGCGTAATTTTGTGGTACTTTGTTTTAAAAATACTCTGTGCTATCAACTTCAAAAATACTATAGTTTATCTGAAGTCATCATAAACTTTTAAAATAATGAGATTTTGCGTCTGTAGTAATGCTGCAGTATTGAAGTAATTTTATCTCATAATTTTACCAGTTCGTCTTTTTCTCTTAGTGTTTAATTATTTTAGTTGTCCGAAAGGAATAAATTTTATTTTGTGTTAATCAGAGAAAAAGAAAATTTAGTTAACCCTAGATCTACCGGGAATTTTATTCAAGTTTTAATAAAACGTTCTACACCAGAATTTTTATTTAAAACTATTTAACTTATTTATTTACCTTATTTTTGTCTGGTTTATATACTTAGTTTATTTTAAAGAAATTTCTGGTTTGAATGAATATTTTGTATGTACCTGTCGGGTCCAATGGACCCGTCTGGTAGACGGAGGGTTAAAATTAAATTTCAAAGTCCGAAAGAGAATGCCGTCCTCGGGTTACAGCTCCCCCCCCCCCAAAAAAAAAGAACTCTTTTTAACCTGACTTTAAGATAAAGTTTAAATACATAAACATGAAAAAAAATCGACCGAAAATTAACTACCAAGAGTGAGATATAGGGGGGTGAATCTCTCCCCCAACAGAAACTTCTTAGTTTCTGTTTAATTTTAAGTTATTCGGAATAAATAAATTTTACTATATTTTTCAAAATCGGAGAAAATAAGATATTTCCGTTAATTAAATTTCAGACTTCAGGGATGGCAATGGGCCTTCCACCCCCCCCCCCCCTCCTTAACGGAATTTTTTTATTTCTTTTATTTTAAAATACTGAAAAAGAATGAATTTTACTATGCATTTCATAAAAAAAGAAAATTTAATTACTTAAATTTCAAAATCCAGGGAAGGGAAATGGCTTTTTTCTCCTATCCCCCTTTCCCCCCCTTCCCCCGCTCAACTGATATTTCTGATATACTGCTTCTCTTTTATTTTAAGTTTCTGAATATAAATAAATTTTACTATGTACAAAATCGGAGAAAAAGAAAATTCAGTTACATATATGTTTCAAAATCCACGGAGCAACAATGACTCCCCTAGGCTCCCCTCTTTTAACGGAAAATTTTGGTTACCTTAATTTTTAAGTTACTCGCAAAGAATAAATTTTACTATGTTTTTCAAAACAGGAGAGAAAAAATTGGGTTACTTAAATTGAAATATCTAGGGAGAGGTAATTGGTCTCCTATGCCACCTTCCCCTAAACGGAAATTCTTGTTTCCTTTTTTATAAGTTACTCGAAAAAAAATAAATTCTTCTATGTTTTCAAAATAGGAAAAAAAGAAAATTTAGTTTATACAATTTCAAAATACAGGGAAGGGCAATGGGCCTCCTATACCGTTCCTCAACTGAAACTTTTTAGTTCCTATTTTAATTTAAGTTAGTCGAATTAAATAAATTTCACTATTTCAAAACCGGTAGAAAAAAAAATTAGTTACTTATATTTTAAAATCCTGGGAGGAACAAATAACTGTTCTATACCCGCCGCCTCCTGACGGAAAATTCTTGGTTTCTTTTTTTTAGTCACTCGCAAAGAATAAATTTTAATATGTTTTTCAAAATAAGAAAATAAAATTAGTTACTTACTTCAAAATCTAGGGAGGGGTAGTTGCTCTCCTATGCCCCCCTCCTCCCCTAAACGGAAAATTCCAGCTTCCCTTTTTTTAAGCATACACGAAAGGAATAAATTCTACTGTGTTTTTCAAAAGCAGAATTTTTTTTTTTTACTTTAATTTCAAAATCCAATGAGGAGGCAACCCCCCCCCCTTTTTTTCTTTTCCATAGCACACCCGGACCCGGATTTACTAAATGCACAATTTGCCCTTCTCCCCGAAAATACATGACTCCCAGTTCGTATGAAAATTACTTCTACTTTATAAAAACGAATGAAAAATAAATAATTATTATTAAATATTTTATTTTAAATTTACATTGGAATATTTGATTATTGTTCACGCAGCTGAGGCTGCATTTCTGACTAAATAAATATTTATTATTTAAGTTAATTTTTAATTATAATTGATTTAATAATTATTAATAATATTTATAATTAATAATTATTGATATTTAATATAATATTAATTATATATTACATAATATGAATAATATAATTTAAATAATTAATAATTATTATTTATAATTAATAATTATTAATAATATATAATAAATTAATATTATTTAAATAATATTTTTTATTCTAAATTCTGTCCGGGATGCAGATACATTTTGCGCTGTTAGCGAAACGAGATTGACCAATCAGAAGCTCACATTTCGCGAACTTTTCCCTGTTTTAAGGAAGCAAGCTTCCTGATTGGTCGATCTCGTTTCGCTAACAGCGAAAAATCTATCTGGATTCCGGCGGATTAAGCAGTAGTGCTCGTACAACTCAACTTTCGATCTAGGTGGAATGCTTTATTTACAATACATGTGACTCGCGATTCGACCTTCGTCTTTTTTTCATAGCCCCTTTTGTTCGTATTATGCTTTCGCGTTAATTATTATTATTATTATTTTTAAATGAATGCCAATAACCATAACATTGCGAATATTATGTACCGAGCTAATTTTTTAAAGAACTGACACCATGCCCGTTCGGTTTTTGCGTTCGTATACTATTTTTTAAATCTGACTTGTCCGTATAATACTTTGATTATTCTTTTAGAATGTATGTTTAAGATTGCTAAATTATGTACCGAGCATGATCTCTCTTTTTGAAAGGACTATTATACTTCCAAAAAAGTGGGCCCTTTTTAAAAAATTCGGATATACTATTCAACAGTAGAAAATAAAAGTCGCACCAATAAAATATTTCGGAGGAGGATTTGTAGGTGCAAGATACTATTTATATGTATATTTTTTGGGTTTTCTTTAAAGAATAATTGAGATGTAGCTGATTAAAAGCTAGTTAGTGTAAATTTAAGTAATTTATTGTTACTACAGAGGAAAAGAGTTCAATAATCTAAGTTTTTTATTGAATAGTTTTCTTTTGTGTGTGTATTGTTCGGGTTATTTAATGTAACTTTTCAAGTAGTGCTGCTGGTTTTAAACATTTTAAAACAATGTGCATGACTTATTAAATTTTGGAATAAAATTAAATTTTAAAAGTAAACAGAAAAAGTATGTTTTCAGACAATGCAAAAATCTTACTTTTTTTTTTTTTTTTTTTTTTTTTTTTTTTTTTTTAAATCTGCCTACCCTCAACTGCTGCTGAAGATTAAACTTGAAGCCACAGCGGTTGTCCAATGGCCTGGAACTAACCCTTCCCACTTTTCAATGTTTTTAATTTAAGCAATTTTTCTTTTAAAGTCTGGTAACTTCTTTTAAAAAAAATTCTGCCTCCAGTCGAGTGGTCAGTATTGATTAGAGTGTGTGCATGAATGTTTCTTCCTTAGTATACACTAGTACTTGGTATTCGATGCTCAGAAATTCTGCAAAGCAGCACTCAATAGACTGCCGTGTTTACTTGTGTAATAGTCTCACCCCTGATTTGAAGCAGAAAAAATCGTCAAACTATTTTCTTTTCATGAATTGAATGGATGAAAAAATTATGAAAGATCAACGTTTGGAAGAAAAGGTCTTGAGCATTGCTCAAAAAAAAACAGCCATGCTGGTACTTGATAGTTTCCGAAGACATTTTGATGATGATGTAAATAAAAAACTTTCATAAGGCAAAACAGATCTTGTGATAATTCCCGGAGGAGTCACAGAGATTCTGCAAGACAATATAAGACGAGTATATGGATATTGGATAATCAATGGGAACAACGAGAAAATTCCCAGTGGAAAAGTAAGGCGACCATCCCTGGAACTAATGTGTAGTTGGACATTACAAAGCTTGACTTTAATGACAAGCGATATAATTTCCAAAAAATTTTAAGAAGATGGGTATCTGACGCTTTGGACGGAAGCGAAGATGACATTTTATGGAATGACGGAGATTCTTCAGACACCGACTCTCATTACAATAATGATACTGAAACCTTTAGTAAAAGAAATTTATTATGATAATTTTTTGTTTAAATTTTCACAAAGATTATTATTTGTAAATTTTACATCTATAAAAATATTACCATAAAAAGAAAATGGTATTTAATAAACATCATAATCTGGAAACATTTGGTAAGTTACTAATTTTATTATGTGTTTTTTTATACCAGTAATGTTTCAGCATTTCAGTGTACAATATTATGCAGTAGATTTCTCCGCATAATAGTTGCACCTAGACTTTCACAATAAAAATTTGGCAAAAAAAAGTGCAACTATTATGAGAGTAAACACAGTACTATACAGTATGAAGTCGATTTTTGCAAAGAATCTCCACTACTTACTTAAGAGGTTACTTCACTCACATGAAAACGCCTGCCCTGTAATATTAATCTTATAAGAAATTTTTTTAAAGTATCTCATTTGCATTTCCATATTTTGAAATTATTCTGTATGCCAGCTGAGGTCGATCTTTACAACAGCCGTTTTTTACTTTTTTGATTTTGTTTGCAGGTTTTTTTTTCTGAGGCTATTTTTGTCTGAAAAAGATTAACGTCCTCATAAAAAAAAAAGTGTATTTTAGAGATCGTCTTTAGTTACCCAATGCAAACAAAATCATGGGAATGCAAACGAGATATTTAAAAAAAAATCTCCAAAAGATTAAGATTAGAAAGTGCATGTACTTGCATGGGCACAGATGTCATATACGGGCGGGGTTTTTTTCCGACGCCAGTTTGCAGAAAGTTCAAGACTGGCAGCGGTCGTCACAGATTTTCTTTTCTGTTTTGCATATTCTTTTTCATCAAGCCATTACTTTGCTTCATATTATTTTTAGCTCTTTATTATTTAATACAAAAAGTTGAGATTATTATTAATAACAATTCATAAAATACCTAAAAACGCTACAGGTAAGTGATTGTTTGATTAATTAATACTTCGATTGTTAAAATTTTGCAATATTTTTTATGACTGATTTGTGAATTTCGCATTTTCATCCTGTGACAGTCACAAAATTTGCATTTTTTTCCATGTCTGACTGAAAAAAATAATTAACTTTTGATCTGCGACTGATTGATGAATTTTGAGATATTTTCATACAACTGACTGACAAATTTTGCAAATTTTCTTTCGACGGAAAGATATGACATTTGTTCCCCCTTAAATTACTTATAATCTTGACATTAATGTAAACATTACCCTTAATCTCTGATTCATCTGATGTAAACAAACAGCCATTATTTGTGACATTAGTTGTAGATTTGTCCCCAAATCACTAATTTATAGGCATTTTAGAATTTTTTCAATTAATAATATAGAATTGTGTTTGCTTGATGTTTATATATGAAATTATCTAAAAATTAGGGAACTTCACATTACTTTTCTCCTCAAGTGGGCACACCTAGAAAATAGTGTCAGAATGAACAAAGTAATAACTGTTCTTATGACGTAATTTTCTTTGAAAAAGTTTTGTTATGTGCAATTTTATTTAAGGAAGTTTTGGGATTTTTTGTAAAGAAAAATTATATGTGACATTTATCGTACTTTATGAAATTCATATTTTCAAACTTGCATTGATAATTTCAGTTCTGTTCAATTTAAAAAAATTGACGTATTTATGTTTGCTCTGTTTTTTTTTTTTTTTTTTTTTTTTTTTTTAATTGTACTGAAATCTATCGGAAAAATTTGAGTAAAATATTTTTATAAATGTCATCCTTCAATTTAAGTATAATACATTATTAGCATTATATCTATGTATGTGTATATATATATATATATATATATGATGTGGGAACGCTGCATCTCCTGACTGAATTTATCCCTGTGCATTTTGTTATGGTGAATGCTTTTCATTATGGGTGTTCTCAAATCCAAAGAGGCAACTTTATGACATATGTTTTAAATTATTTTTGTTTGGAAACGCATGAAACTAGCAGGTGTTTGTGTTCAGAAACTATGTAATCGAAAGATGTTTTCAGACGTTTTATTTTACTGCAGAAACGCGGAATTCCGCTTTTTCAGCATTGAATTTTATTATTCTTGGGATCGATGCAAATATGCATTAAAATTTGTTAACATTTTTAATGAGGGAAGGGTTGTAGTGGGAGTGTAGGAAATATAACAAAAACGTGACTACGAACCGCACCAAATTGAGCACAATTGTCAAAGGATCATGGAAAAAATGCAATCAATGTCAAAGAATCATGGGAAAAATGCGATTTTCGTCAAAGGATTACAGGAAAAAATGCGACTCCCGTCAAAGGATCGCTGGGAAACGCAATTTTCGTCAAAGGATCGCTGGGAAACACAATTTTCGTCAAAGGATCGCTGGGAAATGCAATTTTCGTCAAAGGATCGCTGGGAAACGCAATTTTCATCAAAGGATTGCCGGAAAAATGAGATTTTCATTAAAGGATCGCGAAAAAGACACGATTTCCATCAAAGAATTGCAAAAAAAACATGATTTTTGCCAATAGATCGTGTAAAATATGCAAGTTTATTCAAAAGGTTGTGCAAAATGCTCGAATTTCATCAAAAGATCGTGTAATATGCGAATTTCTTCGAAGGGTCGTGGGAAAAACGTGAATTTCGCCAAAGAATCACAAAAAAATATGATTTTTGTCAAATGATCGCAGAAAAAATGCAAATGTCGTTAAAAGATCGTGGAAAACATGCAAATTTCTTCGCAGGATCTTGCAAAAAAATGTGATTTTCGCCAAAGGATCGTGTAAAATATGCGAATTTTGTCAAAAGACCATGTAATATGCGAATTTCTTTGAAAGGTCACTGAAAAAACAAGAATTTTGTCAAAGAATCGCGAAAAAATGTGATTTTTGTCAAATGATTGCGAAAAAAAATGCATATTTCGTCAAATGATCGTGTAAAATATGTGAATTTCTTCGAAAGATCGTGCGAAATATGAAAGTTTCTTTGAAAGATCGTGCGAAATATGAAAATTTTGTCGAAAGATAGTGTAATATGCAAATTTCGTTGAAAGGTTGTGGAAAAAACGCGAATTTTGCCAGAGAATCACAAAAAAATATGATTTTTGTCAAATGATCGCAGAAAAAATGCAAACGTCCTTGAAAGATCGTGGAAAATATGCGAATTTCTTCAAAGGATCTTGCGAAAAAATGTGATTTTTGCCAAAGGATTGTGTAAAATATGCGAATTTTGTCGAAAGACCATGTAATATGTAAATTTCTTTGAAAGGTCACGGAAAAAACAAGAATTTTGTCAAAGAATCGCGAAAAAATGTGATTTTTGTCAAATGATTGCGAAAGAAATGCACATTTCGTCAAATGATCGTGTAAAATATGTGAATTTCTTCGAAAGATCGTGCGAAATATGAAAGTTTCTTTGAAAGATCGTGCGAAATATGCAAATTTTGTCGAAAGATAGTGTAATATGCAAATTTCGTTGAAAGGTTGTAGAAAAAACGCGAATTTTGCCAGAGAATCGCAAAAAAATATGATTTTTGTCAAATGATCGCAGAAAAAATGCAAATGTCATTGAAAGATCGTGGAAAATATGCGAATATCTTCAAAGGATCTTGCGAAAAAATGTGATTTTTGTCAAAGGATTGTGTAAAATATGCGAATTTTGTCGAAAGACCATGTAATATGCAAATTTCTTTGAAAGGTCACGGAAAAAACACTAATTTTGTCAAAGAATCGCGAAAAAATGTGATTTTTGTCAAATGATCGCGAAAACAATGTGTATTTCGTCAAATGATCGTGTGAAATATGCAAATTTCTTCGAACGATCATGCAAAATATGCAAATTTCTTCGAAAGATTGTGTAATATGCAAATTTCTTTGAAAGGTCGTAGAAAACTGCGATTTTTGCCAAAGGATCGTGTAAAATAAGTGAATTTCTTCAAAAGGTCGTGCGAAATATGTGTATTTCCTCGAAAGATTGTGTAATATCCAAATTTCTTACCACTTATTCATGTTATGTACCTACGGTGACCCTCCCTTTACATTCACACCAGGGGGGGGTACTTTTCTAAATTTTGCCGACATGCATCATGTGACATATCTTTGGAAAGGTGTGTGGCTGCTTATTTGTATTAGCACCTTCGTGTCCCTCTCCCCGCCCGCCCCTCCCCCGTGGGAGGGCATTTTTCTAAATTTTGCCATAGCCCCTCATGTGACATATCATTGAAAAGGCCTGTGACTGCTTAATCATTTTATGCACTTCTGGTGCTCTGCCCACCACTTTGCCCCCCCTGGGGGGTACTTTCCTAAATTTTGCTAACACCTGTCACGTGACATATCGTTGGAATGGCCTGTAACTGCTGAATCATTTTATGCACTTCCGGTACTCCTCCCCCACCCCCCACTTTGCCCCCCCCAGGGGTGTACTTTACTAAATTTTCCCGACACCCGTCATGTGACATATCGTTCGAAAGGCCCTTGGCTGCTTAATCATTTTATGCACTTCCGGTACTCCGCCCACTACTTTGCCCCCCTGGGGGGCACTTTCCGAAATTTTTCCGACACCCGTCATGTGACATATCTTTGGAAAGGCCTGTGACCGCTTAATCATTTTATGCACTTCCAGTACCCCGCCCACCACTTTGCCCCCCCGGGGGGGGGGGGCACTTTACTAAATTTTGCAGATACCCGTCATGTAACATATCGTTGGAAAGACCTGTGACTGCTTAATCATTTTATGAACTTCGGTACCACACCCACCACTTTGCCCCCCAGGGGGGCACTTTACTAAATTTTCCCGACACCTGTCATGTAACATATCGTTGGAAAGGCCTTTGGCTGCTTAATCATTTTATGTACTTTCGGTACTCTGCCCGCTGCTTTGCCCCCTAGGGGGGCACTTTCCTAAAATTTTCTGACACTAATCATGTGACATATCGATGGAATGGCCTGTAACCGCTTAATCATTTTATGCACTTCCGGTACTCCTCCCCCACCCCCCACTTTGCCCCCCCAGGGGTGTACTTTACTAAATTTTCCCAACACCCATCATGTGACATATCGTTCGAAAGGCCCTTGGCTGCTTAATCATTTTATGCTCTTCCGGTACTCCGCCCACTACTTTGCCCCCCTGGGGGGCACTTTCCTAAATTTTTGCGACACCCATCATGTGACATATCGTTGGTAAGGCCTGTGACCGCTTAATCATTTTATGCATTTCTGGTGCTCCATCCACTACTTCCCCCCCCCCCTTTGGAGGGCACTTTCCTACATTTTGCCGACACCCAAACCTGTGACCGCTTAATCATTTTATATACTTCCACTGCTCCGTGCACTACTTTGCCCCCCTGAGGGCACTTTCCTCAGGGAGGCAAAGTGGATACTCAGTAAAAAAAAAAACTACATTTTTGAGGTCGATATACTACAAAAAAACTGCAGTTGGAGAACTGCGGTGATTTGGCCGATTCCACTACAGAATTTTTGCGGTCAATAAAACTGCGAAATTTCTGCAGAATTTTTAATATTGATATAACTATAAATTTTCTGTAGAATTTTTGTGGTCAATACAACTGCTAAATTACTGCAGTTAGTAAACTGCGGTAATTTTGTAGTTCTATTGACCGCAAAAAATCTGTAGTGGAATCGGCCAAATCACCGCAGTTTTCCAACTGCGGTTTTTTTGTAGAATTTCTGCAGTTCATTTTTAGCTGGGACTACCGACAAGACGGAAGAATTAATAGGCCTGCAAAATTTACCTATGTTGAAGAAATATGTTTACGCTCTATGGTTTGACTATCAATCCTTTCCTAAAACGAAGCAGGTGTCAGACGATATTCTATTCGTTCTTCATATTTATTTAACTGCTTTTTTATCGTACTTGTAATGTTCACCTTTAATTTACAAAATGATAATTAGAGTAATAATATAAAAGACAAATCGTAGAAAATTCTGTTAATAACGTAAATATGTAAGTTTATGAGATTAAATTGTAAAAATAAAATTCAGGTATTGTTTTAATTTATTCATACCGAATAAAACTTTATTGAGTGTAATGTCAGTACCTCTATTTATTACTTTCTTCTATCTTTACAAGAAGAAAGTATTGGATTCATGAAAATTTCGAATTCCGGTTTTCGACGGATTTACACGTTTTAGAGGTCAGAGAACCCGAAAAACATGTTTTTACAAAATGTCTGTCTGTGAGTCTGTCTGTCTGCCTGTCTGTCCGTCTGTCTGTGTGTCTGTGTGTGGCATAAATTTTGTGGGCGCTCTATCTCAAGAATTAATGCACGGAACTTTATAAAAATTCATATTCAGTTAGTCCCTGATAAAAATTAATGCTGATTAGTTTTGGGTGCAAATCGCTCAACAGGTGGCGCTGCTATGCTGCATTTTTTATGATTCCCGAAATGGCTCTATCTCAAGAACTAATGCACGGATTTTCATGAAACTTCAGATTCAATTAGTCCTTGATAAGACTTGATGTTGATTACGTGTTGGTGCAAATCGCACAACAGGTGGCGCTGCTATGCTGCATTTTTTACAATTACCGCAGTGGCTCTATCTCAAGAATTAATGCACGGATTTTCATCAAACTTCAGATTCTGTTAATCCTTGACATGAATTGAAGTTTTGTACAGTTTGGTGTAAATCGCTCAAAAGGTGGTGCTGCTATACTGAATTTATTACAATTTCCGCAATAGCTCTATCTCAACAACTAATGCTTGGATTTTCAACAAACTTCAGATTCATGTATACTTTGATATGAATTAGTGCTGTTTGTGTTTTGGTGTAAATCGCTCAACAGGTAGCGCTGCTATGCTGCACTTTTCAGAATTTCCATTATAACGATATCTGAAGAACTAATGCAACAATTTTCACTAAACTTCAGAATCAGTTAATCCTTGATATGAATTGACATTTTGTACATTTTGGTGTAAATCGCTCAACAGGTGTCGCTGCTATACAGCATTTTTCACGATTTCTGCAATCGCTGTATCTCAAGAACTCATGGACATATTTTCATCAAATTTCAGATTCAGTTACTCTTTGATATGAAATGATGCTGACTACGTGTTGGTGAATATAGCCCAATAGGTTGCGCTGCTATGCTGCATTTTGCACTATTTCCTCAATAGCTCTATCTCAAGAACTAATGCACGAATTTTCATCAAACTTCAGATTCAAGTACACCTTGATAAATGTTGATACTGATTATGTGGTTGTGTAAATCGCTCAACAGGTGGCGCTGTTATGCTACATTTGTCATGATTTGCGCAATAGCTCTATCTTAGGAACTAATGCACGGATTTTCCCCAAACTTCATATTCAGTTAGACATTGACATATGTTGATGATAATTAGGTTCTGGTGTAAATCACCCAATAGGTGGCGCTGCTATGCTGCATTTTGATGGATTTACACGATTTCATGGACAGTAATATCTCAAGAACTAATGCACGGAATTTCATCTTTCTAGAATCCTCATGATGAGCATAGATGCACTGTGATAATGAATTTTGAAGTATTGACAAGTATGAGATAGAAGAAAGTTTTGTGATGGCCACAACATTCTAGTTTTTAACTGTTAGATTTATATAATTCTAGAAATTTGTCGAAAGGAATTTTTCCCCATCTGTAATTTTATTATTATTTCTTATATGCTAATATTATAGATATTATTGAATTGATTGTACGTTATTTACATTTAAAAACAATATTTTTATTTTATCTGTAAAAAAGTGAACATGTGTAAACTTTAAAAGATTATTGTAACGATTGTTTGGTACGTTAAACTTCGTAAATTAATAAAAAATCGGCGATAAAAATTTTCCTACCGAATGGGAATATTTACGAAATTTTCTGTGATTTATAGAGTGCAATACTTCGTATAGTTTTATATTACACCATTATTTTATGTAGCTTTAAATCCAATTATATCATATTTACTTCATATATAGCATTCGAAGCGAAATTTTTACCTTGTTTTTCGTTGCACTTAAATCGTTCACTCATCATGTAAAAAAATAAATAAAAATGCATGAAAATAGAATAGATATTAGATATATAAAATAGAATATATATTCTATGTTCATGCATCGATGTAAGATTCTACTGAAAACGTAAAATGGCAACATTAAAAAAAAAAAATCATAATGAGGTAGATACTCAACAATAAAAATTTTACAAGGATGGAGAGTTTCTTCCCATTGTCACTAAAGGCGCTACTTTCGCAATCGCATTACCGTTACGCTCTATGGAAATGTCCCATCATGTATGTTAATCTATGGTCAGGAGTATCAAACGCCTCGACTCACCCATACACGTTGGTTGATGAACTAAATCTGTTTAATTTAGGTTCAATTTTTTTCTGGTGACATCTTCCGTGATCCGGTTTGCCTCTTACCATTCTGAGGTAGTGCCGAAAGGGTGTAGGGACGTCCGTCGGGCATTATACCGAATATATTATGACGAATTCGTTAGACAGTCACATAATTATATGGCGATTTATGGTGATATGGCAGAATTAGGAGTGGGGTTATAATTTTCTTTTCAAGACTGTACAATTACCTTACATGTAGAACAGTTTGAAAAGAGGAAACAAAAAACGTATTGATGAGCTTTTGAATTTTATATTTATATTTGATCTTTTATTAGTGTGTAAAGGCAATTTTCGAGAATATATTAGTTTTGTGTATTTGCTAAAATTTACTTTAATAATGTTTTATTCGTAACCTATATATGTGTATAAAGAAATGCTATATTATTCAAATGCAGATTTAAATATCTTTACTTAAAATCATCATATGCAATTCTACAGTATAAAATTCCGTTTTATTTCACATAAACATTATAATATAGTGCTGTCGATGCTTATCATTTATATTAAATATTTATATCAACATTAAGAAAAAACTTATGGCATTGTTTATATCTTAAATGCATTCGAATATACTTCGGTAAAAGAGTTTACGTTCAATCAAATTTAGTAGACTATGCCTCTTTGAAATTTCTTTTTGTTTTATGCTTTGTATTATATCCATTATGTATTATATATATATTATATGTCTTATATATGTATATCCATTATGTATGTATTATATATGATTTATATCCATTTATTTATCTTATATCATATTTCAACTTTAATGTTCCCGATGGAATCTAGATCGTCATTCTATGCTTTGAACAAGAACATAAGAACTTGAAGTTTTCAAGAAAGATATCTGTTGTAAAACATAAAAATGCTTTTGCATCATTTTTGTATATATTTTGATATATTTAAGAGGGGTTATATACTTAACCTTTATATACAGTAAAATTATTTTAATATCAATGCATTTTCAAACTTATTAAAAATGACAGTAATCTAAAAAGTCCTTCCGGCCAGTGCCGGGAGGAAGAGGTAGCTTTCATAATCCTTATTTAAAAAAACCAACTTATATCATGCAAACACACGAAGCTCAATTTAGTGGAAACGGAATATAGGAGATTCAATACTAATTTTTATCAATATAATGAATGAGAATTTCGCGAAATTAGTCAGCTTTATCCAAGCTGCTTTTCTTTAAAGTAACTTATAATTGGCTGCCAAATTCGGCAATTTCTTAAAGTGCCTGTCATTTTAAGACAACATGGTGGATGAGGCTAAGCAGTGAACTTGGTCGAGACCTTAGTAATTGCTGTGCACATGCTCACTCACATCGGAATCGGTTAATATATAGGAGTGCTGTCGCATGCAAAAAATCAGATTTTTTAAAATGTCACCCACAATAGAAATTGAAACTGCTATATCTGAGCCATTTTTTAAGGTAAAGACAAACAAAAAATGCTCGTGAATCCTTATATCAAGATCAAATACTTAAGAAAGAAACCTTTTTCAATTTCTAATTTTTTTGCACCTCACTTTAAATACAGTAGAAGATCTTTATAACGCAAACCTAAAAACGCAAGGTTGTGCGTTATATAGAATTTTGCGTTATATGGATCACATCATTAAATTCACCTTGTAAACATGGCCAAATATGTCTGAAACATATCAAAATACATTAGAATATCTTTATACTGCATTCCTTGTTACCAAGAGTTATCTAAATTATAAATTTTTGCATAATATAGGTCAGGCATTGTTAAATTTTTTTTATAAACATGATCCAAATATAACTGACTCAACCATCCCTTATATTAGACATTTTCAAAAATGTTTATTGTAATAATAGCATTTTTTTCAGTAAAAAGGTCTTAAATTAGAAGATAAAGTTGAACTAATATATCAAATTTAGTCCTCTAGAGAATAGCAATATTTTACAATGCGAAAATGCAGGTGCTTTTTAACTGCAAAAATCTTTGTTTACATCTGAGAAGTTGTGCATTATATGGAGAATTGCATTATATAGAATTGCGTTATAAAGATCTTCTACTGTATATATATATTTTTTAATTTAATGGCCGCCATTTTGAAACAAGATGGCTCATTAATCTGGCCAGCGAACTTGGTCGAGGTGTTGATGTATACTATCCACATGCCTTCTTACATCGAAATAGGCGAATACGTGTGTTATCGCGTGACAAATACAAGATCGTTTCAAAATGTTAGCCATGCTAGAAATTCAAAGTGCTATAAATCAACCATTTTTTAAGATATCAACAAAAGAAGAAATTTTCAGAAACGAAAACTGCCCCGGAATCTTTGTATCAAGGACAAACACATAAAAAAAATCTTTTTCATTTTCCAATTTTTTAATACCTTATTTTGAATTTTAAATTTAATTTTTTTTAAATGGCAACCCTTTTGAAACAAGATGGCGAATGAAGCTGGCCAACGAACTCGGTCGAGACATTGGTATGTACTATGTACAGACCAAGTTACATCCAAATAGGTTCATAAATACGCCTGTTATCGCGTGACAAAAATCAGGTCGTTATAAAATGTCAGCCACAAGAGAAATTCAAAATGCTATTACTCAGCCATTTTTTTTAGATATAGACGAAAGAAAAACTGTTCCGGAATCTTTGTATTAAGGTCAAACACATACAAAAAAAATCTTTTTCATTTTCCAATTTTTTGGTATCTCATTTAAATTTTTTTATTTTTTAATTTTTTTAAATGGCCGCCATTTTTACACAAGATGGCGGGTGAAGCTGGTCAACGAACCCGGTCGAGACATTGGTATGTACTATGTATAAACGAAGTTACATCCAAATCGGTTCATAAATACGCCTTTTATCGCGTGACAAAATTCAGGACGTTTCAAAATGTCAGCCACGCTAGAAATTCAAAATGCTATAACTCAGCCATTTTTTAAGATATAGACGAAACAAAAACTGCTCCGAAATCTTTGTATAAAGGTCAAATACATAAGAAAAAAATATTTTTCCATTTTCAATTTTTTGGTACCACATTTCAAATTTTAAATTTTTAGAAAAATTTTAAATGGCCGCCATTTTGAAACAAAATGGCGGATGAAGCTGGCCAACGAACTCGGTCGAGAGATTCGTATGTACTATGTACACACCGAATTACATCCAAATCGGTTCATAAATACGCCTTTTATCGCGTGACAAAATTCAGGACGTTTCAAAATGTCAGCCACGCTAGAAATTCAAAATGCTATAACTCAGCCATTTTTTAAGATATAGACGAAACAAAAACTGCTCCGGAATCTTTGTATAAAGGTCAAATACATAAGAAAAAAATATTTTTCCATTTTTAATTTTTTGGTACCACATTTCAAGTTTTAATTTTTTTTAAAAATTTTAAATGGCCGCCATTTTGAAACAAAACGGCGGATGAAGCTGGCCAACGAACTCGGTCGAGACATTGGTATGTACTATGTACACACCGAATTACATCGAAATCGGTTCATAATTACGGGAGTTACAGTGTGACATAGGTCAGATATATATATATATATATATATATATATATATATATATATATATATCAATTTTGAACGGAGGGTGGTTTCGGGGTCTGGGGGTCATGATCGATGAAAATATACCAAAATTTTTTGAAATCGCTTTCCTCCGAACGGCTGCAATAGGTAGCTTTTTTGTAAAGAAAGCTACCTAAAACTATTATGAAGTGTAAAATTTTACTGTACAATAATATGTTTAAAATGAAAAATTTCAAATGATTTAGATCAAAACATTTATATTTGACACCTTTAAGTATTTTTAATATTTAAATATTTAGAAAAATACATAAGGAATTACCTGAAACTGCAGGTGTGTAAACAGTATAGTATAGGCCATATATTTCCGTGACGATTTTTTCCCGAAACCCCATAGGGGACCGTGAACTAATTGAAAAAGAACGAATATCTTTTGGATAACCTTGTAAACACTCATGTAGCAAAAGCGTGCAAACTCGAGATTATTAATAAGTGGCTTATTGTAATATAATGTGTTCATTTTTATAAGGATAGCCTGTATACTCGTAGAGAAATTAAGGTTTTTATTAAAATAGTCCCAAATTTCGTCAAATTTTTTGCTCATAATTTGCAGAGTTCTTAATATAAAAAAAAGTTATTTTCAGAAAATATGACAAACAACATTGTAGACAGTACTCTACAATCATAATTAAAAAATAATAAAAATTGGATGAAAAATGAGCAGGTTTACTAAAAAATGTTTCACTGCGCATTGCGCGAATGTAATCAAAATATAATATGCATAATGTATTAGCTAAGTATATAGAGCAACTTTTGTGAAAGTTTCCAAGTCATAGCTTGTAAATTCTGAAAATTATCGTCGATAGAATAAGCTCGAAATCCGTTGTTTCAAAATAGATGAGGGGTTGTATCAAATATCTGTTGATTAGTGCTAAGATAGCGTACACAATATTGCACGTACTACTATATTTGGATACAACCCCTCCTTTTTCTGCTTCCTTTTGGGAACAATGGATTTCGAGCTTATTCTATAGATGAAAATTTTCAGAATTTTCAAGCTATGATTTTTAGACTTTCGCAAAAGTTGCTCTATATACTTGGCTAATATATTATGCACATTATATTTTGATTGCATTCGCGCATGCACAGCGAAAATGTTTTTAGTAAACCTGCTCTTTTTTCATCGAATTTTTATTATTATTCAATTCTGATTGCATAGTATTGTGTACAATGTTGTTTGCCATATTTTCTGAAAAGAACTATTTTTTATATTAAGAACTCTGCAAATTATAAGCAAAACACTTGGTGAAATTTGGGACTTTTTATAAAAACCTTAATTTCTCTACGAGTATACATGCTATCCTCATAAAAATGAACACAGTATATTAAAATAAGCCACTTATTAGTAATCTGGAGCTTGAACACTTTTGCTACATTAGTTTTTACAGGGTTATCCAAAAGATATTCGTTTTCTCTTTTCAATTTGTTGACGGTCCACTATGGAGTTTCGGGAAAAACTCTTCGCGGAACTATATGACCTATACTATACTGTTTACTTTACACACCTACAGTTTCAGGTTAATTCCTCATGCATTTTCCTAGATATTTAACTAAACGTCTAAAATTGCAAATGACCGGTCACCTTTGGCCATATAGTGTATAAAGAGTAGGTATCTTAATGTAAAACAATCTGTTTAAACTTAAAATTTTCAATTTATTTGTATCCAAATATTTCTAAAGGCAATTATATTGATAAATACATGGATTTTGTTTTTAACTTTCAATAGTAAAGCTAAAGGGAATGATAAATCATAGCAGCCAGTGGCATAGCCAGGGTGGGAGACGCTTAATTACCACTAGTTTCCTATTGTAAAATTCGTCTTTTTGATTGCAGAATTTTGAGCGATTAAGTAAAGCAAAGAAAATCTCTTCGAAAAGACCTAGTGCCAATGGTTATGTCACTGCTAACTGCTGCAGTTGCACACAGCGTGACTGCATACCTTTTTCGTCATGTTACCACCGTTATTCTACCAATGCAATAGGCAAAATATCAGTTGCACTCGAACTAGGAATGAAACAATTCTGGCGTGATACTCTCTTCTGCCAAGAACAAACTACGAAGAAACGAAGAAATTTAACTGTATACTGTTCGACAGTGAAGACTACGAATAATGGTACAAAACAATGAAGAAACATTGTGTCTTTTAGAGTTGTGTTCCTTCAAGACAAATATAAAGCGCATGGTGTTGCTTCTACCCACAAGCTTCTTACAAATGGGAATAATTTGATCACCTTGTTTAAAGTTTAAGTAACTTTTATCGTTTCCGCGAACTCCAGCTGAATGTACAGCATTTCTGTAGTAGCTTCTATTTAGCGTGGCGACTTACAAGAAGATTCAGGTGAAATACGTTTTAAAGATGATTTAAGAAACCATCAGCAGGAGAAATGTCTTAATCTTTAAATAGATTTTATTGAAGAACGTTTTGTATTATATTTCATTTATATAAGTAAAGCCTTTGTGACATTTAATCTTATTTTGATTTTTTGCACCATCTGAAGTTTATAAAACATTCTCTGATACCTACCTCTTCATGACTTCTAGGAATTAGATAATATATGTATAAGTTTTAATTTATCAGAGCTTACAAAATTATCATAATGGATTCATACCCTCATGAAATAAAAAAAAAAATGTTAGGTTCATAATATCTAAACTTGAATATGATACAAAAGAGGATATGAAATTTATCCGGTAAAAAAGGCTTTGTATCTCTATACCTGTAAAAAGGGGAACTTATTTGGAGAAAAGCTGTCTATATAAAAAGCGCTGTCTCTTCTAAGTCAGACATAGTCATAAAATGCCATTGTGATGTCACATCACCCAAGCTCGTGCACTGTCAAGTGGTCAGAGAGTCAATTGCCGGATAAAAAACTGCGCAAACGTCCGGATCCTTTTCTGGTATATATACCACGGATCAAACAATCAACTTTTGATCTAGAAATTTTACTTGATAAATGAAATAAAATAAACAATATACCATAATAATCTCTCTATTCTAAAAAAAAGTAACTACCGCTGTCACCGCCGGTTTAGATTTTTTTGTGACCGGAGGCCTTTCTTCGTTAATATTAACAAAAATAATGCATACAAAAATATGAAAATCGGTGGTTTTATACAGAAATGTTTGATAAACACGCTGATGCAGACAGTTTTTAAATCGAAGAATTATTTTAAGAGTTATTTAATGCTAAAGTTGGACAAATTCGTTCCACTAAAAAAGTTTTATAGCAGCAAAAACTATAGATGCCAGTGTAATCATTTTTAGATCATTTTATGCGTTAGAATTTGCCGGAGTGCAGATTGCATTAATTTTTTTATTTGACTCATTTTTTTCAGGTTTTATTTCTATTTTAAATTCAAATTTTCAGCATTTCTAGAGATATTTTTTACAGATTTCAGAAAATTGTACTAATTTAAACTGTTGCCAACTGTATAAAAAGCGCAAGCAATAATGTTTGCTTCAAATTAAAAATTTATTTACACGTGACTATTATAAACAGGAAAAAAACTTTCAAATTAGAATTAAATAATTACGTATAAAAAGCAGGAACTTATTAAAAATTAGGTCATGAAAAGTATACACGTGAATTTTAAAAGAGAGAGGATATTGTAAAATAATAAATTCATTAACATGCGTTAGAAGTCTTAGGAGAAATTACGTCATATTTACGTCACATTATAGTTATTACATAAAATGAACACAAAATAATATTGCAAAAAAGTTTAAATTTAGAAATTGCGCTAGACATTTATTTGATATTTTGAAAATTAATTTAAAATGTCTCATTTAAAAGAACTTTCTTTTCGCTTTGTTAAAAAATACCAGGAGACAAAGGCTCTCTTTACTTAATTCCTTTTATATTAGCTTATTTTGAAATGTTGTTACACGTGTATACGTCATCAAGTTATTTTTATTTCGACGCTTTATTTGTGTTTTTATTAATGTTGTACGGATTTATTTGTTCTTTCATTATTTAAAATAAAAATTATATCAATTTGTATAATTTGGCGAGTGGTTTGGCAATTTATATAATTTGGCGAAATTGGTCGACAGGATAATCAAGTAGTACCGCAGCGGATTTGGCGTTAAAATTCCCCAATCAAAGAGAAATGAATAGAAATTCGTTTATAGGGAGATCGGCATTGTTTTTAGGTAGATTTCGTAAGAAATACTACCTATTGCAGTCGTTACAATGGTGCGACTTTTGAAAAATTCCTTCATAACTTTTCATTACATGACCCCAGGAACCCAAAACCACCCCACCTAAAAAGTTTATATATATATATATATATATATGTATGTATGTATGTATGTACTAAATTTTGTCCGCACGATAAAAGTCGCAATTATGCACGGAACGTCTTCAAACTCGCCAACAACTTTAAGATAGCTAATTTCTCGGCGGGGATTGAAAATGAGCAAAATCGGTCCAAGGGAATGGGAATGGGGAAGGTTTAAAATTTTGAATACCGTCTTAACATGATTCTGATAAAACCAGCTTTTACACAACAGTGGCAGGAAAAAATAAATATTTTCCGTTATAGCTGTTGCCAACAACTAAAAAAAAGCAATAAAATTCTCACCACAACAATTGCTTTTCTAATGCAGTGTTTTCACGTGAAAAATTAAATTAGATAAGCTGTTTGACGAATTCAAAACAAATTGAATATTACGTCATAAGTTTTCTAGATCAAGATTTCTGCATGAAAATTCAAAATGAAATAAATAGTTTGACGAATTAAAAAAAAAAAAAAAAAATATTGCGTCATATTGAAAATATAATGGACCACAGCAGGTGAATATGTAACATCATTGAGTTTGAAGAAACGTATTAAAACATGATAAAAACCCGAGTATGGAAATATTAACATATTTTAACACTTTGAGGTTCTCTGAATTTGATTTAGCCATTTTTAAACCTATTCCATATACATGCGTGTGTGTATATTAGAATTTTCACAAAATGTTTAGCTCCCTAGAGCTCATTCTTAGCGAAGGAACTGGGTTTATCTTTAATCTTGATTTAAGTTTTGTTGGTGAATTTAGTACTTAACTTCGAAATCTACCTCCGCCTGTAGGCCCGAGCCGGCAGGGATTTTTTAAATTATAATTCAATCTTTCGAAATCTTTTTAAAGCGATCAAATTAGCGTGCATTTAGAGTCTGTGGTGTCTGGACGGGGGTTGGCGAGCGTAGCTCGTAGGGGGCCGAGCCCCCTAGTACTTTTAAAATAAAGTTTAATGCTTTAACACTATTTTTTTTTTTCGAAGCTTATACCTCGCATTTTACAGTTGTTGATTTTTAAATTCTTCTTGTGCAAAATTCTGTGCATCGAAAAATATTGTCACTGGAAATTCTTAATTTAAAAAATGTGTCCTTTAATTTAAGCCAATATGGGTGTATACGGATCACAGCATAATAACGCCGTTTGAAGCTGCTTGTAAAAGTGTTGGCTGAATTTTTTCCTATGAAGAAGCAATCAAAATCTTGTTGCGAGGAGTGACGTCATGGAAAGATATATGCGGCCATGGAGCTTGAGTTCGCAAAGCGGCGAAACTGTGAACCTTGCATCTGCTTTAGTAATGAGTGAACGCTTATTCTCATGGCAGCTTCAATTTTTCATTCCTTGTAAAAAACTTTATTTTCAAATTAATTCAAGGCCCGTAAATTCTCAGGTATGACATTACTGCGCACCAGTGGGTCGATTGTCACCACTAAATTTTAATAGTACTCAGCACCCTATTTAATGACACAGTTTCTGAGATTTACTAAAGCCAAGAATATTGTTGAAATTTAGTGGTAACAATCTCCGCACTGGTGCGCAGTGCTTTCATCCGTAACTTTTGAGCAACAATACTGATAAAAACCACACACTAATGAAACTGAAGTCTTATCATTTATATAATTCATCCTACATAGCCAAAAAATATAATTAAAAAATAATTATATATTATCTCTCTATTCTAAAAAAAGTAATAACTAACGCTGTCACCGCCGCCGGTTTTGAATTTTTTGTGACCGGGGGTCTTTCTTCGTTAATAAAGAAACATATTGCATACAAAAATATGAAAATTAGTGGTATTATACAGGAATGTTTGATAAACACGCTGATGCAGACAGTTTTCAAATCGAAGAAATGTTTTAAGAGATATTTAATGTTAAAGTTGGTCCAAATCGTTCCATTAAAAAAGTTTTATAGGAGCAAAAACTATACATGGGAATTTAATAATTTTTAGATCATTTTATACATTAGAAGTTCCCGGTGTGCCGACAGCATTTATTTTTTTAATTGGACTCATTTATTGAGGTTTTATTTCTATTTTAAATTCAAATGTTCAGCATTTCGAGAGATATTTTTTACAACTTTTAGAAAAGGGTATTATTTTAAATTGTTGCCAAATTTCAAAACAGCGCAAAGAAATCCTTCAAATTGAAAATATATTTACACGTGACTATTATAAACAGAAAAAACTTTCATCTGAGAATTAAATGATTGCGTATTAAAAGCAGGAAAATATTGATTATTACGTCATAAAAAGTATATTTACACGTGAATTTTAAGAGAGAAAGAAAATTGTAAATTAATAAATGAATTAATATGCGTTAAATTCGTAAATTGAGGAAATTACGTTATATTTAAGATTGCCAAAGCATAATATTGCCAAACAGTTTAAATTTAAAAATGTATTTGCACGAGACATTTATTTCATATTTTGAGATTATCTTTTTAAACTATTGTTGAGAATTCTAAGACAGCTGAAATATTATTTCCTTTCTAATAACAAAAGTATTTTCACGTGAATATTAAAAAGAGAAAGAAAACTTTGGTGAAAATTATGTCAGATTTAAAACGATACATTTAAAATGTATTATTTTAAAAAAACTTTCTTATAGCGTTGTTGAAAAATACCGGGAAACAAAGACCCTGTTTACATAATTCATTTTACATTAGCGTATTTTCACATGTTTCACTGATCTGATTTAATAAAAGACGATCTGATTTAATCAAAAAGTTTTAAGCTGATCAAATTAGCGTGCTTTTAGAGTGTTCGGTGTCGAAACGGAGGTTGGCGAGCATAGCTCGTTGGGGGCAGAGCTCCCTAGTGTATTATAGAAAAATGACATTCCCACAAAAAGTCTATTAGTAAAAGAAATGTTTCATTAAACATATTACTTGAAACTAAGAATATTTCATGGAAATTTATATTAAAAAAATAATTTGAAATGTTTTAATTATTGCTTTTTGTTAGCTATGCAACCTTTAATACAACTATTATCTACTTCCATTTTTATTAAATAGCTTGTATCTGTCAAAACAAGTTTTATACATTGGATTGAAGCCAAAAGTTGTTCCGCATATAGTTAAAGTGTCAAGAATAAAGCTTTTAACAGTTGCCTAAAAATATGCAATTTAGCGTAAAGAGTAATTAATTAAGCATTTACGAAAATCATGTGCCATATAATTATGCCATTGATATTGCATTAAAATTTAATAATAATTGCCTCCGTAACTTTTATCCAAGCGCACTTTTCTCATATTAAATATTTTAAGTAGTGGAAAGTAGTGTAAAATTGAATGACTTATTAAAATTTTCTTCTTGAAGCATTTCCAACAAAATTTAAGAAAATTCTTTATAACTACGTGCTTATCAATTTACAATAATATCATTAAAAATATATGATTAGTTTATTAATGTTTTTAACCCCTTAACCTACAATGACGGGCATAACCCGCATACGATGATCGAGCCAAATGTAAATTCTTACCACTAAAATTTCACCAGTAAATATAATTTAATTTAATCGTCGAAATTCCATGATTAAACAAGGCGAAAATTTCTATTGAATTTTAGTGGTATCTATGGATTTACCAAACCGTAGGTTAAATCGTAGGTTAAGGGGTTAATAAATGCTGTATTACACTGTAAAAAATAAACACCAAAACGGAACAGCCCTAAATTAGCCTTGTGTCCAATTTAGGCTTAAAAGATCATAAAGAATCCAAAACATAGAAAATCATATCCATTTCAAGTCCTTCAGCAAACGTCACTCCAAAATAGATAGCCCTTATCACTGAAGTAGATCATACTCGTTTCTCGAACTCCATGGTACCTGATTCAGCTAAACTCTACTACCCATTTTGAGTTTGAAGAAATGGCAACGACTTCTCCGCGCCATATTGAAATTTTGTTCGCACATTGCTCGCACGCTGATTTCTTAGCTGACGATTTTGTGGCTACATCAATTTCTTTTCCGGCTGAAACTGCACCTTTTTATCAGTAAGTTTCATTACTAGATATATTAAGGTATGTATTTATATGTATTTTATTTATCTGTGTTTAATTTATCTGTATATTATCGTAAAGAAATCGGGATTGTTTACTTTTGTATGCCTAACTTTGTACGTGTGAAATTTATTCTATTTCTGATTGACTTTTATTTCGCAAGTGTTTAAATTTTTATTCATCTTATAATTCAGCCAAAATGTTTCATTGCGATTTTTGCAGTGATAAATTTAATAGTGAAACATTGTTACACGTGCATTTGAATGATTTTCATAAACATGATTCTGGGTTTTACGTTAGTTGTAATATTAATGATTGCCCTAATACTTTCAAGAATTTTAATGCACTGTATGTGCACAGGCACAGAAGACACAAAAATATTCAAGGTAGTAAGCATGCTCCTAAAGCCATGATTTCTGAATTTACTTCTATTGATGAAATCAATGTTCAATTTGATAGTCCTGTGCCTGAAAAAATTTCAGATGAAAATGAAACCCTTCTTGGTAAGTTTATTTTAAATTTAAGGGCAAGCACTAATATTTCTAACACAAAATTAACCTTCCGTCTACCAGACGGGTCCATTGGACCCGACAGCAATATTTAATGTAAATTTTTCTCATGAAAAATAGCATTCAAAGTTTCGCGATTACATGACTTTTCCTGCAATTGTCTCCTCTATGTATATGCAATTGCGATTAAAATTTTGTTCGAAAATTTTTACCTATTTTTAATTTGTTTCATTGTTTACCACGCGGGTCCATTGGACCCAACATTAAAACAAACGTAATATACTGTTTCTTTCTTTTTCTAGGGTTGCCATAAATCATGAGGAGGAACAGGGTTACCATAATTGGCTGTTTATCGCCCATTTGGCGATGGATTTTTAGCGCCAATCTCGCCAAATTTGGCGACTTTATAATGAAGTTTTGAGAACATTCTAGACTGATCTAGTAAACTTCGTGCTCTATATATAAAAGGTTACTTCTGGTTCAGAGAGTCATTTATCAACAGACACAGTTAGTGAGCGAATGGTGTCTATTGATGTTTTTGAGTCTTTTCATTGAAAATAGGACTTGATATTTGAAGACAAGTAATAAGTGTAGTTTGTACGTGCTTTGTTATTTTACATCATTTTCTTATTTCCTAACTTATTTTTTGTTAAAAACTGAATTGAAGATGAACAGAAAAAAAGTATTGACTCAAGAGGAAATTCAAAAAATTATTGAAAATCCGGACGATATAGAATTCGACACCGATGATGAAAATCTGTCGTCTGATGAAGGTGAAGTAGATTATGTTGAAATACATAATGAAATTTCTGATTCCTACTCAGAATCTGATAATGATTCCAATGAAGTAAATGTAGCAATCACAAGTACTTCAAATTCTACTTTTGTTTCCAAAAATAATTCACAGATCTGGTATAAGAATGAAGTTGCCAGACCACAAGGAAGACGTACTGAAATCAATATTTTACGTGAAAAATCTGGACCTTCATGATTTGCAAATCGTGAAGTGGATTCCATATCATCCTCATTTCTTATCTATTTCCGAAAAAGACTTTTGGAAATTATAGTAAAATGGACAAACGCGGAAGGCAATAGAGTATTCGATAAAGAGTGGAAACCTATAGATATTATAGAACTTAAAAAATTCATCGGACTTTTATTACTTATTGGAGTATATAAATCGAAAAATGAAACAGTAAGCGAACTTTGGAGCATAAAAAATGGAAGACAAATATTTCGGGACATTATGAGTCGCAATAGATTCACAAGTATATTACGTGTCATAAGATTTGATGATGCTGCTGAGAGGCGTAAAAGAAGATAAACTGATAAATTAGAGCCAATAAGAGAATGCTTTGAATTGTGGAATAGCTATTTACAAGACCCTTATATTCCTAATTGGTCTATGACTGTCGATGAGCAATTAGTTTCTTTTCGTGGAAAATGTCCTTTCCGTCAGTATATGCCATCTAAACCTGGAAAGTATGGATTGAAGTTCTGGGTTATTTGTGACAGCGTAACATCGTATGCTTGGAAACTGGAACTATATACAGGCAAAAATGAAGTAAGAGAATCTCATCAGGGAGAAAATGTAGTTAAAAGATTGACGAAGGAAATTGAAAATTCTGGTCGTAATATTACATGTGATAACTTTTTTACGTCATATGCATTAGCAACACATCTTACTTCAAAAAAATTATCTCTTATTGGAACAATTCGAAAAAATAAACCTGAATTACCCGCTGTGTTCACAAATCCAAAACATCGTTCTGTATATTCTACTTTATTTGGGTTTCAAGAGAAGGCGACCATCATCTCTTACTGTCCCAGAAAAGGTAGAATTGTTACTTTGCTAAGCACAATGCATAACACTTATGATATTGACAACAGCTTAGAAAAAAAGCCACAAATAATCCTAGATTATAATAAAACCAAAGGCGGAGTAGATACGATGGACAAAATGGTAAGAGCATATAGTGTGAAACGCATGACACGTCGGTGGCCTTTGATTGTATTTTATAATATGATCGATATAAATGCGATGAATGCATACATAATATGGTTGTCACTGAATGCTGAATGTGATCCGAAAATGAAAAAAAGCGGAATTTCATTATTCAACTTGCAGAAGAATTAGTAGGTGAAGGAGGTATCGCCGTCTCAACATCTACTTCAGAACAACTTTACGCAAATAGTTTTGAACCGCCACGAAAAAAATCAAGATGTCATATTTGTCCCTCTAAAAAAGATCGAAAAACACGAACATTATGCAAGAAGTGTACGAAAAATGTTTGCGGAGAACATTCCGTCGTTATTTGTACTTCATGTACAGAATAATTTTATTATGATGAAAAACGTTTTGTAGTCATTATAATATACTATATATATTACTTTCTTACTGTATGTGTTACTTTCTTACTCTATTACTATATATATCACTTTTATATATTGTATAAGGTGCATTAATAACAAATATATTCATTGTAGATAAATGGGTGTTTTGTATATTTTGAAATCCTATATATTTTACATATGGGTCCAATGGACCCGAATGGTAGTTCTTGCATATACTTTTTTTTGGTAGTCTGAAGGTTAAATGAAATTCTGTGTCAAATGCAGGAGTTTGTCGAAAACTCGGTACGCTGTACATTGGATCAAGTAAACAACATTTTAGAAACAAAAAATGTCCACGTGCAGTTGCCTAATCTGTTAAATTTTGATGAAGTAATTCAAAATTCAGTAATATCCTTTAAGAAATTGAACACCACATATAAACAAGATAATTTCTTTGAAAAATCATTTAATGTAACAGTCCCCAAAACAATCGATCTTTCTAGAGATATCGTTTCAAGTAGCAGAGATGAACAAAACAATAGGAATTATAAAATCCAAGATAAAATGATGATCTATATTCCTTTAAAAGGAATCATTTCTAATTTAATAACAAATGAGTATGTAAAAGAGATGGTGGCTGAGGGTCTCTATTCTAATGATATCAGCACTTTGAAATCATTCAACAATGGCTCATTATTTAAGAATTGTGATTTTTTTTTTTTACAAAAGCCAGATGCACTTCAATTTATATTGTATTACGATGAGCTGGAAGTGTGCAATCCTTTAGGCTCGAAAGCAGGATTGCAAAAATTGGGAATGTTTTATATGATTTTGGGTAATATTCCTCCAAAATATCGATCCTGTTTAAAAATGATAAATTTGCTAGCCATCGTAAAAGAATCTTATGTGAAAACATATGGTATGGATAAAATACTTGAGCCCATTGTTGATGATTTGAAAGATTTCGAAAATGGTGTTCAAATCAATTCAGAAGTTGTATTCGTGAAGCTAATTGCACTCACTGGGGATAATCTTGGTGTTCACAGTGTAGCTGGCCTAAAAGAAGGTTTTACAGCTCACCATTGCTGCAGGTACTGTATGGCGACTATTCAAGAAGTTCGCAAAGTCTGTGATGAAACTTCTGTTGAACTTAGAACCGTTACTGTTCATGAACAGCAAGTTCAAGAACTAGAATCGGCTTTTGGATCCGAGAGATCCAATATAAGCAAATCTTATGGAATCAACAGAGAATCAATATTAAATAATCTAGAGTATTATCACGTAATTGATGGCATTCCGCCTGATATCATGCATGATATTTTGGAAGGTGTTTTGCCATTAACTCTTAGATTACTTCTGATAAAAATTTGCGTTGACGAGAAAATAATATCATTACAAGAGTTGAATGGAAAAATCACAGACTTTGATTAAGGCTATACTGAGCTCTTAAGCAAACCTTCACCCATCAAAATACAGCATCTGCAAACAAACTTAAATAAAAATGCTTCTCAGATGTGACTACTTGCATTTATGTTACCCTTAATAATTGGCAACAAAGTTTCAATAAACTGTCCTTATTGCATAGCTGCCAACTTGTACGGATTTTTGCTACCACTAAAATTTAAGAGAAATTTTTGTCATTTTTAACTGTCTACATGCACTTCAATTCGGCGATTGAATTAGGCAAAATTTTCTATTAAATTTTAGTGGTAGCAAAAATCCGTACAAGTTGGCAGCTATGTTATTGGGACAATTATACGCTTCTTTTAGAAGTATGCAGTATAGTATTTTCACCTTGTATAAATGTAAATATGATAGAATTTTTAAGACTTTGTATTGAGGAGTATTTAGATACTTTTCAAACATTATATGATAAACCTCTCATTCCTAAACAACATTTTATGATCCATTATCCTCAATTAATTGTAAAGTTTGGGCCATTAATACATTTCTGGTCAATGAGAATGGAAGGTAAACATCATTACTTCAAATCGCTGGTACATGCAATGAGAAATTTTAAAAATACTAGTCTTTCTTTGGCTCGAAAACACCAGTTATATCAGGCGTACCTTTTAAATGGTTCTTTATATAATAATATAGAATTTCGCCCAGCAAAAAAGGGTAATGCTCAAAGTTTTCCATTTTTTAATTTGCTGCCAGAAAATTTTTATGTTGTACCTTGGGTTTGTATTGATGGCATGAAATACATATCTAAAAAGTGTTTTATTATGTCAAATTGTAATAATTTTATGAAAGTTCATACTGTTATATCACAGAACAAAAAACCACTTTTTGTTTGTTTAAAAAGCCAAATTGTTGAGAAAGATGCTCATGTTTGTTCGTATCTCACAGAATTGAGTAATGACTTTATTATAGTTGATCCTAGGAAATTGGAAGTGAAGAATATCTTCCACATGCATCTTGTTGGGTCAAAATCCTATATTTTGATGAAACAAGCATTTATTTCTACTTATTAAAAATATGCTGTAATAACTTGTGTATATATTTATCTATATGTGTCTGAGTATATTTGTTTTACTACTTCACCGGTAGCAGGTATGGAGAAAGTGTAACACCGACTTATCTCGGGGCTACTGTTATAGATGTTAACCCATGGGGAGGGACGGGGGATATATTATGTCCCACCTCATTTTAATAAAGATTTGCACAAGAAACATAATTAAATTTTACTTTTATAATTTTGGTAGAAAAATGTTGTTAAATTGATTTCCCTTTTTTGAATTAAAATTGGTATATTATTTGAAATTCTTACTGAAAATGTCATTATTAATGTGTGTGTTAGTAATGTCATTAACATATCATTATTAAACGTGTTTATTAACATTTAAAGCTAAGGAAATTGCCCTAATGCATTTTGGAGAATTCTGCACAATGTGATTATTGTATCCAGTGATTTGTTTGTTTGCATTGATACAAAGTATTTATAGATGTATTATTAGTGTTGACTCTTCAAAAAAAAGGGGGGAGGGCACCGGGAATTTTTATAAAAGGGCACTCTTACAGCCTTTAAAAAACATTTTGGGCTGGTTTGTTCAGAGTACTCTTTTATCAGTAAAATTTTGCTATATTTTTCTGCAACCAATCATCAAATTTCGCGATATCTTCTCGCAACAGATTTGACTAATTCCTCGATTTTTGATTTTTTCCGTCAGACTGATGAATCTTTTTTTACCCCTACAACTAAATGACAACTTTTTTCCCCCTTGCAATCCATTGTCCAATTCTGTGATATTTTCCTTCGACCAATTGGTGAATTTTGAGAGGGGGGGGGGGGATTCCCTTGTTTTATTCTCCCATGCAACTTGACTGTCGAATTTCACATTTTTCTTGCAACAGATTCACGGATTTAGGCCATGGAGGGACTACTTTCTCGCGGCTGAATGAAGAATTGCGCAATTTTAGAGATTGCTGTATTCATTGATATATATTTTTTTCATGAATGTGAAGTTTAAACATGAATTAGTAGCTGCGGCTGTAAATAAGTATCATTGTTGTACAATGGTGTTGCTGTATTCAGCGTTTTTTTTTCCTTTTGTCTTCATGAGCATAATGTATTTATTAGTGACTGCGTCTTTAAGAATTTTTTGCATTCATGAGATTGCTATAGACCAAGGAAGATTCTGACCTGAATTTTCCAAAAATTTTAAAAATTAAAAATCGTTCATCAGTCTGAAAATTTGGACATAAAAAAAATTCACAGGTGAGCAAGTGGAAGGAGTCAAAATATTGAAGATACTGTGATGTCCTTAAAATCCACATGCATCCAGTTGAAAAAAAGGAATAAATTACTTGAAATGCATGTGGAATCAAAGCTGATGAATATATTTTGCAGAATGAAACTGTATTTTTCATGAAAAAATAATCTATCTGAAGAGCACATGGTGAGAAGCCCAAATATTGAAAATACAGGAAAATCATTGAAATCTGCTTGCATCCGGTTGGAAAAAGCATTAACCAGTTTGCTAGTTAGATATAATCAAAATAGAAATGCTTATTTCTATGAAAAAAGCTGTATTTCACTTGGCAAACCTGACAATGACAATTTTTTAATCGCCACTTTTACAACTTTAATTGCCATGTGGCGAGTGGCAACCACTAATTTTCACCTGTATCATGTAACCTTTAACAGAATTTGCTGTGAATATCAGCAGAGTTCATTCTAGGCGTTTTTCGCAGTGCGAGCCGCCCTGCCTGCCCTTCTTTACAAAATTTGACGCCCCAATGCCCCCACTGTCCGAAATCCCCACCCCGCGAGCCCTATCACTCGGAAAATCGTCTGAGGGAAAAATAGCGTCCTTTAACTTAATTTCATCGCTTATTTCAAGCAAATTCTAAACTATTTGTAAACATTATATAACGTCCTAGCCCCATTTTGCTCCTAATCTGTTCCTTTTCACTCCCCCTCCACCCAAACATTCTCATACAGACACCAATTATTTTCAATAAAATTCAAGCACCGACGCAGTCATAAATATCTCTCTCCGTCTCTACACCCCGTTTCTCGGCTACCGTGAAAATTCAGCCGAATTAAGAAGAAAACCCGAAAAGGTCCTTTGACGAAATTGCTGTTTTTTCTGCGATTCTCTGGCGAAATTAGTTTTTTTTCGGCGAACATTTCCCAAAATTTGCGATATAGTTTGTCCAAATTTTCTGGTTTATGACATTTTTCTTTTTTTTTTTTTTGGAAAAGAATCACACCTGCACTGCAAAGTGTCATGAATGGGGTAAAAGGGCAGTAGCAAAGACTTTTTAGAGGGGTGGGGGAGAGTTATTAGTTGATTATTTATCATTACACTAATGTTTCCTTTTTGCCAGTACGGGGCGCCCTGCCTGCCCCCCTTTACAAAATTTGACGCCCCGATGGCCCCACTGTCCGAAATCCCTGCCCCGCGAGCCCTATTACTCGGAAAATCGTCAGAGGGAAAAATAGTGCCCTTTAACTTAATTTCATCGCTTATTTCAAACAAATTCTAAACTATTTGTAAACATTATATAACATCCTAGCCCCATTTTGCTCCTAATCTGTTCCTTTTCACCCCCCCCCCCTCCACCTAAGCATCCTCATACAGACACCAATTATTTTCAGTAAAATTCCAGCACCGACGCAGTCATAAATTTCTCTGTCTCTATACCCCGTTTATTGGGTACCGTGAAAATTCAGCCGAATTAAGAAAAAACTCGGAAAGGTCCTTTGACGAAATTGTCGGGGTTTTTTTTTTGTTTTTTTTTTTCCTTTGGCGAAATTTATTTTTTTTGGCGAATATTTCTCAAAATTTACGATATAGTTTGTCCAAATTTTCGGATTTATGATAGATTGTTTTTTCCTTTTTTGAAAAGAATCACCCCTGCACTGCAAAGTGTCATGAATGGGGTAAAGGGGTAGTAGCAAAGACTTTTTAGGGTGTTGGGGTCAGGGGGGAAGAGTTATTAGTTGATTATTTATCATTACATTAATGTGCCCTTTTTTTCTCTAAAGTAAGTGCCCTTTTATGGCAAAGTGCACCCTGCCTGCCCTTGATCTTAGGATGAACTCTGATTTCAGAAAATATTTTACTCAGAATCCCCTCTGCTATAGACCGTAGGCTGAGCCATTATCTGAAAGTTGGCAAATTTGAATTCAAACTATTCAATGTTTACTAGCGGCAGACTTAAAATGTAAAACTGTCTGCGAATTCAAATAATTTCTTTAAAATTTTCTGCAAAAAAACGCCGCGTCCCTCCCGAGTCCTATATCGTCGCCAACAGCAAAAATGAAAAGTTATATACAAGCACATAAACATTCGCTAAAATTTCCAACCAAATAAACTTTATTTAAAAAGAGGTGAAATTTTTTTTTTAACACAATTTCTTTTTAATCTGTTAAATTAATCTGCAAAGCCTAACATAATCTGCAGCACCTGCTTTGGTGCTGCACTGTTTCTGCTACCGGCCCTGGCAGGAGAAAAAATAAAAGGAATTGTACCTGCTTTTCCGGCATAAGCACCGCACTTACCATATTTTAAAATTTTTAACTAGTATGAACTTGCGACGTTTCTTCCAAAAAATACTGTACTAGGCAAATACTTTCTAGCGAACTTTTTTTTCTCCAATTGGAAAATAATCTACAGACCTTGTCAATAGTCTGCAACGTGCGTTGCACCAATTCTCCACCTGGGATCTTGATAATTTCTTAAAAAAAAAAAAAAAAAAAAAATCTCTGCAAACTTTGAAAATTTTCTGTGAACGGCATTCGCATGTTCGTCTATATTCTCTGACTCTATACAGCGGTAGAATCGATTAAAAAAAGGACCAATAAGCATGAAAGTTTGCTGGCCCGCAGTCATCATTACTGGCCCGCTATATAAAATTCTATTAAGCCCCTTGAACCCTTTGAGTGACACCTCCACACACCACCTAGAATATCAGTGTTGAATTCAGACAGGGGGGGGGGGGGCATTATAGAGTTCCGGAGGAGAAATTACACCTTTTGACCATTGAAAACACAACCTCAAATCTTCTGGTGGAAGACATCTCATTGCTCCTGGAGAGAATGCCCCCTCCCAGGCCACACCCTATGTTCAACACTGTAGAATATAAACCAAACTTCCTTTGCAGCTACCCAAAATTTTTACCATAATAAAATGTAAAATTATTTGCTAAATTAAATAGACAGTACATAAACAAAAGCTGTAAGATTATTTTATTTCCAATTATTTCTTTCAACTAAGGTTTTTTAATGTAATTTTTTATTATTATTATTTTAATAAAATAAAATTGTGTGATTTGTTTGGTTGCGGTCTTCTCGGGGACGGGAAAAAATACATTTACCAGTCAGAGACAGAAGAAAGGTTACCTACTGGTCCTTCGGACCACTAAATTTTTCAATTACTGGTCCAATTGAATTTTTGGTGGTCTCGGACTAGCAGACCACCAAGGATTTTGAACTCTGTAATATATTTGTGCACTTTAAAAGATTGAAATGATACAATGATTAGTGTTGACCAGGGTTCGAAATTAGCAGTCGTTAGATGTCAAATGCAACTAAATTATTGCATTTGATGACTAGAAAATTATTCTTGGTTGTCAAATTTGTCACCTCTTTTTTACATTTAACGGTTAGCAAAATAAAATTAGTGCACCTTTTGATTTCATGTTACAAGATTCAAATGTAGATGCATTTTTTTTTTTTTTTTTTTTTTTTTTTTTTTTTTTTTTTTTTTTTAACAGTAACTCTAATTGTAACTATCAACATTCATTGGATAAAATTTTGTTTTGGATCTGCTATCGAGTTTAATTTTGTTTTTCATGATTAAGTGCATTTTTCTATTAATTTCTAAATGTAGTAATAATTAAAAATGATTTATATTAGTTTTACAGTTTATTCAATTATTATAATCTTGGAGATTAAGAACTTAATTTTAAATAAAAACAAGTATTTGTGTTTTTCGAAAAAGTAGCATTCAATATTACAGTAAGAATAAAAGTGAATTTTAGGAATTTCAACTAAAAATTTTAATTTGGTGCCTAAGATATTTACAATAGTCGCCATTTGATGCCTGCCCTTTATTTCCGAATTTCCATCAGTGGTGATGACTAGGGAAAAAGAAAAGCCACCAGGCAGTTATTTTTTAAAAAGGGCATTCTTGTACCTTGCTAAAAAAAAAAAAAAATATTTTTTAATTGGTTTGTTTAAACTCTCCTTTTATCATTAGAACTTTGTGATCTTCCTTTTTCCTATGAACAGCTGGGCAATTTCTGGATTTTTTCCTACAACTTACTAGCGAAACTTATGACTTTTTTTTTCTGTGACTTGCAATCGACTGAAGAATTTTTTTTTTTCCATAATCACCTGATAAGTTTAGTTTTGTTACACGACAGATTGACATTTAATAACAAATGACTGAATTTAAGATTAATTTCCCTTGATCTAGTTTTTTCCTCCCTCAACCAGAAAAAGAAATGAAAAAACACGTTAAAAATTACAGTAAATGCCACAGAGTTCATACAATAGTTAGAAGTGGCCACCAGGTGCCGCACCCTGCCAAATTGGTCTAGAGCCAACACTGATAATTTTTCTGAAAGTTGATGAAAAATCAGAATTTCAACCATTAAATGGTTACTCTGTTTAGCAATCGATAATTTCTGCAGAATTGGGGAGGGAGGGGGGGATAGTGCTGCGAAAGAAACCAAGAATTTTGTTGAACGATCCGTAAATAAAATCCAGACATGTTACTTTTCTGCAGAATTCCGCTTTTTTGGCTCTGAATATTTTTATCCCTGAGATCGATGAAAATATGCATTAAAATTCATTGACATTTTTATGAAGGGGGGGGGGGGGTAGCAGTAGAAATTGAAATACAGCAAAATCGCAAGTACGAACCGTCACAAATTGAGGAAATTTCTTCAAAGGTTTGCCGGGAAAACTCAAATTTCTTCAAAGGATCTCTGGAAAAACGCAAAAATCACCAAAGAATCGCAGAAAAATGCAATTTTTGTTGAAGGATTGCGAAAAACACGCGATTTTCGTTTAAGAATTGCGAGAAACTCTATTTTTGTCAACATATCGTGTAAAATATGCGAATTTCGTTGAAAGATCGTTGAGAAAAACATGAATTTTGTCGAAAAGTTGCAGGGGTAAATATAAGTATATTGTGGAAAACAGCGATTTCGTTGAAAGACCGTGCTAAGTATGCGATTTAGTCGAAAGACCGAGGAAGATATGCGATTTCGTCGAAAGACCGTGGAAGATATGTGATTTCGTCGAAAGACCGTGGAAGATATGCGATTTCCTCGAAAGACCGTGAAAGATATGCGATTTCCTCGAAAGACCGTGAAAGATATGCGATTTCCTCGAAAGACCGTGGAAGATATGCGATTTCCTCGAAAGACCGTCGAAGATATGCGATTTCCTCGAAAGACCGTGGAAGATATGCGATTTCGTCGAAAGACCGTGGAAGATATGCGATTTCGTCGAAAGACCGTGGAAGATATGCGATTTAGTCGAAAGATATGCGATTTCGTCAAGTCTGTAATGTTCAGCTCTTTTTTTTTCCCCTGAACCTGTACCATGTCTGAAAATTACAAATTTCATTCAAGCAAAAAATCATGGAATAACTTTAGGACTTCCGTTATTGCTCTAAAAAAAAAAATTAAATTTTGTCAATCGATCACAGTATAAAATTAAAAATTTCATCAATCTCTCATGGAAAAAAAATTAATTTAGTAAATTGGTGGAATAAAAAAAAATCAAATGATTGCCATTGTCGAAAAAATTGTGAATTTTGTCAAGAGGCCCATGTAAAACAGAAAATTTCATTAGTCAAATGCAGAAATTAATCATGAATTTCGTCAAACGATCATGGAATAAAATTGCTAATTTTACCAATCAAAAAAAAAAAAAAAATCACTAATTTCATTACCAGATTGTGTAAAAATTGTAAATTTTGTCAAAAGGTCAATGTAAAAAATCTCATTTCTTCGAACAATCCTGAAATAAATTCTCAAATTTCATAACTGAGTGGGGGCGGGGAAGCAGGAATTTCCGGAAAAACTTGCAGAAAATTATCCCAGATTTTTATTGAATCATCATTAATCAGGCATAAGTGTTAAATCGCCAAATTTTGTTCCCAATGCCATCATTTATATTCCATTAATTTAAAAATATGCATCATTCACTCATTTCATTTATAATATGAAATTATACATATAATTTTATTTCAATTTCAAGGCATTGTTACTTATTTATATATACAACAAATGAAAACTAATGTAGTAGCAAGAAATTATATTGGTTTATCTAATTTAAATACGGTAGACTTCCTATAATACATTACTCAGATTTGCATTGCTCGGACAAGGGGTTATACCAATTTCAGAATGTTACACGTTTCTGGTAATTGTTTTGTTAACATTTTGTATGCATTCACAATGTATTTTGAAATTATAATGTTTACAAAGTAAAATAATATATTTAAGAAATGATTTGAGTGTTAAAAGTAAGATCAAGCAAATAATTCAATACTAAAAATATGCGCATGAGAAAATTTTCTGTAATTATTCAGTGGAACTCATAAAATGTGTGAGTGTTCGCCCGGAGATGGCCGCCATTTTAAAGTTCCTTATTTGGATTTTTTTTTTTTTTAATGTTTAATGTTTGAAATTTTTTTTTTGGTCTGTAATTTCAGAATATATTTTTAAAAATTAATATTTGCTTTAATCTACTGTTTTAAAACTTTTGTATTTGCCGTTTGCTAATTACGAATTCCCTCAAAGTTTTTTTTTTTTTTTTTTTTTAACAAAAGTTAGGAGTGTTGATCCCAGCAGCAGAAACTGCCCAGCATGGCAGTGGGCGCTGCAGATTAATGGGAAAGATTATATTAAATTCAGAATCTGTAGCGAAAATTACATTTCTAGTTAGCCAGCTGTAATAGCCAAAAAGCATTCATTGATATTTTTTAATTGCTGTTGATATTTGTGCCAGCTTTTTTTTTTTACATCTACTCTGATGGATGGATTTTTTAGATGTTTGGGTATTTGAGAGGACTGGAATTTAAATTATCCCAAAACCTTTGGTGTGTGTGTGAGAGAGGGATGCACATTTTGCATTTGTTAGGTTTAAAATCTTATTTTAGCTAAATTACTTTTGATTATGGAATGTGATTGATAAAAAGAAATGTTGCAAATGAAAAATATGATTTCTTCATGTGATTATTTTAGAAAATGACTACTGACTCGAGAGGAATTAAGAGGGGCAACTGTTTAACAGACAATTGTGACTGCACTTTATTTGAGTATGAAGAAAAAAAATGGACCTAAGTGCAGCTACTGTTTCTGTCCACCTACAGAACATCAGAGGATGGGTAATTATAGTCTTAATATTTTTAAATTACATACTGTAGATGTTTTTTGTTTGATATGATACAAATATTAAAGCACATATTTTCTTATTTTAGAGGTGTCAGTAGAAATAACTTCGAACTCCAGTAATGCTGAAATAATTGCTACTAATGCTGAAGTAATTGTTACTAATGCTGAAGTAATTGCAGCTTGTTCAGTAATGTAAATATTTTAATAATTTTAAACATAGTTTATTTTCATGAAATTTAAAATTCATATTTGGATTGTTTAGTAGTTGGATGGTAGCTTAATTATGCTTCACTAACATTTGCATATAGATTAACCCCTTCGCGACGGGAGCCTTTTACGAAATGTTTATTACGTTGCTACCGGTTTTAAAAAACAGAAGTCTGTGCCTATTCAAATCGGGACAATGCTCGGATTAAATATGGCAAATTTTACAGTAAAATTTTACTGGTGAGGATAAACGAGGATCCTTAGGCCTATTTCCGGCACATATACGTGTCGCTCGTCCCCAAGGGGTTAAAAGTGATTTTTCTGCTTTTTCCTCTATGTTTTTATTTAAAATTTTACTGACATTTTTGGAAAGTTTGAAAAACATTTACAAAGTTGCAGGAGAGGGGGGGGGGACACTAATGCTAGTTTTATCGGTCTTCAACCTGTTTGGTTGTCATGAGATCTGTTTCTGGTCGTTTCCGTGCAGAGTGTCACACACGTAATGCAGGCTTTAATTTGCATTTATTCAATTATTTATTAAATTTTAATGTTAATTCTGATTTTAAGTGGTATGGTAAATACGTTATTACCATATTTTTAAATTTAAATGTGTGGCAATAAAACTCGCAGAAGTATATAATTTAATTTCATTACTCAAAATGTGCTTTTTCTTAATTTAATAAATAATTGAATAAATGCAAATTAAAGCCTGCGTTACGTGTGTGACACTCTTCACGGAATCGCCCATCTGCACTTTTTATTGTCTTCTCTCCTGCTGCTTTGGCCTTTAGCCCTCGGGATTGCAATAACACTTTAAAGCGAAAGCTGAGTTCCCGAGGCGGTCATCGCTGTTGCTTTGGCCATTGACAAGTCTTTCATTGTTGTTAATTTAAGTTTTTAAATATGTTTTGGGGAGAATTATTGAAAATGGGTAAAAACCTTCAAAGAGTCCTAAACATGTTACTTTTGTAATGTAAGAACTATATTTCATATTGTAACTGTTCTGTCAATTTTATATAGGGTGATTCACAACAGCAAGGATCGTATATTGTACAAGATTTAATTCCTGCGTCATCGAACACTATCACTTCACAGTTATGTTCACCTCAGGTAAATGTTTCACACTAGATCTTGCATACATAATTAATTGTATAACTTATTAATTAATTGTTACTTAATTAATTGTTAAACTATACTTACTGCATAATTAGAAAATGCATATTTTAAGCCACATGCTAGTTGTTTATTGCTAAAGATGTACCCGTAAGGCATGGTGACGTCACGGCGACGTCGTTGTGAAGTCACACTGTGATTTTGTGACCGTCGATGTGACGTCATAGTGACTAGAATGCGAGGTCGTTATGGCCGTTTTAGAGGTCGTTTGTGACGTCACATTGTGACCACTCTGTGAAGTCACGGTGTGACAAATTTGTGAAAAGTGTGTCATTTGTGACTATTTTGGCATTAACTTTGTGACTAACCTGTGACGACAGCGACAATGCTTTGACGTCACACTGTGACTAATTTGTGAAATATGTGTCATTTGTGACGAACTTGTCATAAACAATGTGATGATTTCAAATGAAAATCAAATTTCAAATTAATTGCTTAAAAGGGCAAAGGCCAACATAGAGAAAAAGATTCCAAGCCGGGACTCGAATCCGGGCCATCAGTGTAGCGCACTGACATTCTACCGACTAAACCACATGGAACGAGACCCAGCTTGGAAAATTTCTTACTAGTACATGTTGGCAAGGCTACAAACGCAGCACAAGATGGAATATTTATCGTGAGCCGCCAACATCGGGTAAACACGAAACTTAATTAAATCCAGCATCGATTCAAACTATATAAATACTTGGAAATTTTTCCATAGAGAACCATTCGCCTTGCATACAATATTTCAAATAAAAACAAATTTCAAATTAATTGCTTAAAATGCAATTTTAATTTGAAATTTGATTTTCATTTGAAATATTGTATGCAAGGCGAATGTTTCTCTCTGGAAAAATTTCCAAGTATTCATATAGTTTGAATCGCTGCTGGATTTAATTAAGTTTCGTGTTTGCCCCATGTCGGTGGCTCATGATAAATATTCCATCTTGTGTTGCGTTTGTAGCCTTGCCAACATGTACTAGTAAGAAATTTTCCAAGCTGGGTCTCGTTCCATGTGGTTTAGTCAGTAGAATGTCAGTGTGCTATACTGATGGCCCGGATTCAAGTACCGTTATGGAATTTTTTTCACTATGTTGGCTTTTGCGCCTTTTAAGCAATCAATTTGAAATTTGATTTCCATTTGAAATATTGTTTGCAAGGCGAATGTTTCTCTCTGAAAAAATTTCCAAGCATTAATACTGTGATGATTCTTGTTATAAACACTGTGATGAATTTTAAAATAAAGTTTTGTTTGAAATATACAATATTATCTTTTTACCGTACTTTTTAGCAATGTATTGCTATTTTGGAGTCCTATTCTTCTAAAATACTTTTAATTTTTACACTGAAAAAAACAATGCTTATCAACTGGCATCCTTTTTTATTAAGTTCTAAGCTTGATCTTGAGTTCAAGCTTTATATTAAGAATGTTTTGTGTGTTGTGATTTGTTATTATTTTATTAAATACGAACATGGAGTCTAACGGATATTAATACATTTCCTATTTAAAGAAGAATAAGATAAGCCATATTTATTTAAATTTTTTATTCCCGTGTATATTGTATTTTGTTAATATGAGCTAAATAGATTTGGTATGATTTATAGGAAATGACTGATCTGGGAAATAGAAAAAACAAGTAAGAAAAATCATGCGTTAAGCATAGATTATAAAGCACTTTCCAACGCTTCCTGAATGCTTTAACTAGACATCGTAATTTAAGGAAATAACGTAAATAAGATAACTGAGCAAATATTTTAGAAAACGCATAAAACATTTGAAAAACTGATTTCAGCAGTTACCGTTCATAGCCAAATATGTTTTCCAATTCTTTTGAATAGCCCTGTATTTAATCTGTAGGTTGATATATACTAGTATATAATGTGAAAATTTAGTTTAGCAAGAAAATGCATAACAGGATGAAATTCTCATTCAAAAATTTATACTAATATATAAAAACATACTTGAATACTTTTGTACAACCCTGTAGTTTACCTAGAATCTTTATTACACGCCACTATTTAGTTAAAATTTAATTCAAATTAAAACACTCTTAAAACTGCTGAAATCACATTTCCAGAAATTATAATTTATAGACGGCCATATATCCATTTCCTTGCGTGACCCTGCGTATCATTTTATCCATATTCTACAAACATTTCTTAGTAAATTAAATGCAGTTCAACATAAAAATCCATAACTCATCTAAAAAACACCTTTAACCCCTTGGGGACGAGCGAGACGTATACGTGCCGGAAATAGGCCTAAGGATCCTCGTTTATCCTCACCAGTAAAATTTTACTGTAAAATTTGCCTTATTTAATCCGAGCATTTTCCCGATTTGAATAGGCACAAACTTCTGTTTTTTAAAACCGGTAGCAAAGTAATAAACATTTCGTAAAAGGCTCCCGTCGCGAAGGGGTTAAGCAATTTGCGCCCATACCCCTTAACTCTTACGTATACTTTTGTGTAGCCTTGTATATGAATTATAGCTTTTATATACACCATATACTATGCATAAATATAGTGGATCATAAAAGCGCATATTATAATTAAAAGTGCATTTCCAGCAATTATCGCTAATGAACAGTACAATATCAACTTTTATAAATATCATAAATTATAAATATTTTTTTATAAATATTATAAATATCAAATTTTAAAAAGTATAGTAAAGCAGTTTAATCTATAAACTTGTTATCAGGCATGAAAAACACTTTATTTCAATGCTTAATTGTCATATTTTATTTTTTAATGCGAAGTATCGAACGTGTATCGAAAACGTAGAAAATGAGTTTACAATCGAAGAAAATTTAATAACTGATTCTGAATGTCTACAATTAAATGTTTGATTAAAATCACGAACAGCAAAAACGTGCTTACATACAATTTAAAAAAATAAATATAACAATTTGAAAAACACTATATAATTAGTATTTATAATTGTACTATTAAACAACAACAAAGTACAATAGATGAATTAAATGTATTATTAGATTTAACAATTTCTCAAAAATCTCTCCATATGTTACAAGGAATTCCTATTATTTTATAATTTTGGCAAATGTTAAATCTGAAAACATTGATATGAAGATTTAGGATTTTAAATAATAATTTAAAATATTATTAGCAATGAAAAAATGTCTTTCAAAAGTTTCACTACTATAGTATGTAAAACGGCATTTCCCATTCAGTATAACGTTAATTTCTAATCTGAAAAACAATCCCAGAACAGTCTCTTTCTATAGGTATATTATAAAACTATTTAACTCATCTCACCAAATATACAAAACAGGAACAAACAATTTAAATTAAATAAGACTTACTTTTTGAGCTCCATAAATTAATTATTAATATCCGTGTGTATCTGAAAATGGCGACGTCTTTTTCTTCCATTACAAATAGCACACGCAAAAGCTTACATTTTAGACTAGTAACTTACCGCATCTGTTAGAACAAAAAGTTCTCTGTTTACCCTGCGGTATCGTGGCAGACGATTTGGGGCAGGTGTGAGTTTATTTCCTTTTATATAAACAGATATGGAACTTATATGTGCAATCATTTTATGAGACTGTCTGTATTTAAATTTTTGTATTTGAAGAATTTTCCAATTTATTTTACTTTTTCTTTTTATCAGTTTTAACCCCCCCCCCCCTCCCTTTTTCTAAGTAAAGATTGTTTCACACAAATACAAAATATCTTCCTAAAAAATAAAAAGATATAAATAAATATCGAGGATAAAAAAAATTTCTTTGTCAATCGTCATTCTTTTCATGTTAATTTCCTGTAAAATAAAACAATTCTTAAAATAACTTTTTTTTAGCGTCATATCTCTAAAACACAAATTTGAAATACGAATAATAAATTATATCATGGGTTTTGTATAAATTTTGTATTATTTTTATTTATTCGGAAAATGCTAATTTTATTTTAAAAGTCTGAAAGAAGTAGAATTTTTTTAAAAAATAGTTACTTAAAATAGGTACACTAACAGGAAAAAATATGACTTGAATGCAAATTATAAAGCAAGAAAAGTATGTATGACTAAACTCTGAAGACTCTTTCTACGTGCTCATTAAAAGCTGCAGACTTAACTATAATAGAAATTTTTTAGTTTGAAGCCACAAAAGTGTTTCGAATACCAGTGGTCGGTAAAAATAAATTAAAAATTTTCCTTCCTGCAAACTAAATATGTAAAGTGTATATATTTAATATTCCTAATTCTAAATATGCTATCCAAATTGCTCCAGCACGTACCATTTTTCTGAGAAACACTTTTATAATAATAAGAATAAGAGAAGGATTATTATATTAAATTGCAATACTAGATAAAATTGAAATCAGGAAAAAAGTATACTTTCACACTCTTAGATATCAAATTGATAAAATATAGCATGGAAATCTAGTTTGTTGATACTTGTACCGTGCATTTTCCTTTATATGCCCCCCCCCCACCACCACCATCTTTTCGTGTCTGAATTTACTACTTGCTACCCACTAATATATTTTCATTCCTTATGCCGCTGTAACGCGGGCCTTTTTAAAACATTTCTCTTCATTTTCAAAGATTTTTGAAGTTCATATTTTTCTCACACTGTGACTTACAATATGGGTTACAATTTTTTACAATTTATTACAATTTTTTTGTGAGTGTGTCGTGACCTACGTTACATGCAGTGACATAACAATTCTTTTTTATTGCCAGAAAAATAAAATTTTACAGTAACAACATGTTTTGAAGATTTTTTGTAATTTTTTTAAGTTTTCTAAGAAGTTCACATCTCATTCACAATGTGACATCACTGAGTGGTGGCATTTCGGTCACAGATGTGACGTGACCACAGTGACTCACAGTGACGTCACAACGACAACACTGTGACCATGCATGCTATGAGGGTAATTTATAGAATCTGTTTATTTCAATGTTTAAATGCATAGTTTGGGGTCAAAAGTTTAATATGCATTAAACTTTTTTACGAAGTGTGTGTGTGTGTGGAGTGCAAGATGTTTTATTTTGCCATTAATATGTATTTAGTCACAAGATTTAAAAGTTACTAGTGGAGGACTAGTCAAAATTTGATGACTTAGTAAATGTATGAGGGTATTTTGGAAACCAACCTCTGTTGTGTAGTGGGCGGAGTGTAACCATTGTTGCATCAAGCAGTCTGATTCAGTAATCTTCTAGCTGTTTTAGTGAGTGTCATGTTGCTGCTTATTTCCCGATTAGAACTCTCAATTTGTGCTGCTGTTGAAAATAACTCTGAATGTGAGGTACGAGGAGCGATTAAAATCTCTTTGGGCTACTGTCAGCAGCAGGCATTCATCATGGATTGTATGCCGTATACCAGAGTTGCTGCTTATTTCCCGATTAGAACTCTCAATTTGTGCTGCTGTTGAAAATAACTCTGAATGTGAGGTACGAGGAGCGATTAAAATCTCTTTGGGCTACTGTCAGCAGCAGGCATTCATCATGGATTGTATGCCGTATACCAGAGTTGCTGCTTATTTCCCGATTAGAACTCTCAATTTGTGCTGCTGTTGAAAATAACTCTGAATGTGAGGTACGAGGAGCGATTAAAATCTCTTTGGGCTACTGTCAGCAGCAGGCATTCATCATGGATTGTATGCCGTATACCAGAGTTGCTGCTTATTTCCCGATTAGAACTCTCAATTTGTGCTGCTGTTGAAAATAACTCTGAATGTGAGGTACGAGGAGCGATTAAAATCTCTTTGGGCTACTGTCAGCAGCAGGCATTCATCATGGATTGTATGCCGTATACCAGAGTTGTATAATATAGACGAATGCCATGCGCGGAAAGTTTTCAGAAAAATTCGGAACTTTGCGAAAAAAAAATTAAGAAAAGAAAAACGTATTTTTTGTTTTTGAAACTTTTCTTTTAATACCGAAAATTTAAAATATTCCCCTATTTTGTGCATTATTTACCCGCAATTCGAAGTTTAAAGATTATAAACATTGTTGTGACATCACACTCTTTTATTACATCAAAATGGTGGTTGATTTCCAAATTGCTCTCGTAATATCTGACATCATTTCATAGAATAATGACCATTGCTTAATTTTAATACATTCTTTCAGCTAGACACTGCATGTTAAATTGTAAAATTTGTGTGTGTGAAAAATTCTTTTTTAAAGTTGCAGGGTTTGCTTCCACAAAGGTTACCAAGGCAGGTGGAAGTTGCATTAGCAAATAAAACACTGACGCCTGCTCTAAGGAATAGGATTGTCAGAGTTATAGCAGACAAGTGCTTCGATGTAAATCTACCGTCGAAGATTGTTGATAATGTTGCAGAGTTGGCCGTTGAAAAATGGAGCCCTCTAAAAGATCGCTATGGAGGGTCACCATCGGTAATTATTTTTGCTATTAATTTTTAATAAGATGGTATTGAACAAAATATTTTATTTCCTTGCAAAAGTGTTAATATCAATATGAAAATCATTTTATAAAACTTTTTTCCCTTATTTTATAAATTATACTAATGACTTAACTGACTTGACATTTTTAACCCTAGACTGCTACATTTTTGTTGCCTGGATCATGCATCTCTCTATTCTAAAAAAAAAGTAACTACCGCTGTCACCGCCGCCGCCGCCGCCGCCGGTTTTGATTTTTTTGTGACCGGAGGCCTTTCTTCGTTAATATTAACAAAAATAATGCATACAAAAATATGAAAATCGGTGGTTTCATACAGAAATGTTCGATAAACACGCTGATGCAGACAGTTTTCAAATCGAAGAATTATTTTAAGAGTTATTTAATGCTAAAGTTGGACAAAATCGTTCCACTAAAAAAGTTTTATAGCAGCAAAAACTATACATGGCAGTGTAATCATTTTTAGATCATTTTATGCGTTAGAATTTGCCGGAGTGCCGATTGCATTAATTTTTTTTATTTTGACTCATTTATTGAGGTTTTATTTCTATTTTAAATTCAAATTTTCAGCATTTCTAGAGATATTTTTTTCAGATTTCAGAAAATTGTACTAATTTAAACTGTTACCAACTGTATAAAAAGCGCAAGCAATAATGTTTGCTTCAAATTAAAAATTTATTTACACGGACTACTATAAACAGGAAAAAAACTTTCAAATTAGAATTAAATAATTACGTATAAAAAGCAGGAACTTATTAAAAATTACGTCATAAAAAGTATACACGTGAATTTTAAAAGAGAAAGGATATTGTAAAATAATAAATTCATTAACATGCGTTAGAAGTCTTAGGAGAAATTACGTCATATTTACGTCACATTATAGTTATTACATAAAATGAACACAAAATAATATTGCAAAAAAGTTTAAATTTAGAAATTGCACTAGACATTTATTTGATATTTTGAGAATTAATTTAAAATGTTTCATTTAAAAGAACTTTCTTTTCGCTTTGTTAAAAAATACCAGGAGACAAAGACTCTCTTTAATTCCTTTTATATTAGCTTATTTTGAAATGTTGTTACACGTGTATGCGTCATCAAGTTATTTTTATTTCGACGTTTTATTTGTGTTTTTATTAATGTTGTACGAATTTATTTGTTCTTTCGTTATTTAAAATAAATATTATATCAATTTGTATAATTTGGCGAGTGGTTTGGCGATTTATATAATTTGGCGAAATTGGTCGACAGGATAATCAAGTAGTACCGCAGCGGATTTGGCGTTAAAATTCCCCAATCAAAGATAAATGAATAGAAATTCGTTTATAGGGAGATCGCCAGTGTTTTTTAAATTACTAGGGGGCTCGGCCCCCTACGAGCTACGCTCGCCAACCCCCCGTTCAGACACTGCAGTCTCTAAAAGCACGCTAATTTGATCGGCTTTAATTGAATTTTTTTGGAAGATTGAATTATAATTAAAAAAACAAAGGCGATCGCCCTATAAACGGGTTTCTATTCATTTCTCTTTGATTGGGGAATTTTACGGAACAATCAGCTGCTGTTAAAAGATACAATGGCATTTCAAAATCATCTAATATACAAGTTGGAAATTGCTCGTCAAACGTGGCAAATGAGGTGCGTTCGTACTATAACAAGTTTTATAATTATTTTTTGCACCCCATATAGTACTGAATGTATAATTGTTTGCACTTCATAAAGTACATAGTCTTCAACATCATTAAAATGCACTCCCAATAATTTTTTTCCCATTCCCCGAACACTTTTGACTGTCCCTGTAATTAAACTATACATCCGATTTTCCTAAAATTTGAAATGGCTCGACAAAATTTTGCAACAATTATACCTTTAAAATTTCAGACCATTCGGAAGGCTGTAATATCAATAAAATGCACTTGCAATAATTTTACCCATTGGCCGTAATGTAAAGAAAAATTTTGACTGTCTCTGTAATTAAACTATACATCCGATTTTCATAAAATTTGAAATGACTCGACAAAATTTTGCAACAATTATATCTTTAAAATTTCAGACCATTCGGAAGGCTGTAATATCAATAAAATGCACTTGCAATAATTTTATCCACTGGCCGTAATGTAAAGAAAAATTTTGACTGTCTCTGTAATTAAACTATACATCCGATTTTCCTAAAATTTGAAATGGCTCGACAAAATTTTGCAACAATTATACCTTTAAAATTTCAGACCATTCGGAAGGCTGTAACATCATTAAAATGCACTTGCAATAATTTTTCCCATTGGCCGTAATGTAAAGAAAAACTTTTGACTGTCCCTGTAATTAAACCATACATCTGATTTTCCTAAAATTTGAAATGACTCGACAAAATTTTGCAACAATTATATCTTTAAAATTTCAGACAATTCGGAAGGCTGTAATATCAATAAAATGCACTTGAAATAATTTTACCCATTGGCCGTAATGTAAAGAAAAACTTTTGACTGTCTCTGTAATTAAACTATACATCCGATTTTCATAAAATTTGAAATGGCTCGACAAAATTTTGCAACAATCTTATATTTCAAATTTCAGACCATTCGGTTGGGTAGTTTTTGCTCTGTTATATGCGGACAGACGGACGGACGGACAGACGGACGGACGGACAGACGGACGGACTGAACGACGAATATAGGTGCTACGTATTTACATAATTACGAACGCACCTAAAAATGAATTAAGTAAACAGAGTCTTTGTCTCCCGGTATTTTTTAACAAAGCGAAAAGAAAGTCCTTTTAAATAAAACATTTTAAATATATCGTTTATAATCTGACGTAATTTTCACCAAACTTTTCTTTCCCTTTTTAATATTCACGTGAAAATGCTTTTATTAGAAATGAAATATTATTTGCGCTGTCAAAAAAAAAAAAAAAAAAAAAAAAATAGTTGAAAAGTTCATCTCAAAATATCAAGTAAATGTCTCGCACTATTTTTAAATTTAAACTACTATTTTGCAATATTATTTTTTTTTCATTTTACGTAATAAGTGTAATGTGACGTAAATGTGATGTAATTTCTCCTATTTAAGACTTCTAACGCATGTTAATGAATTTATTACTTTACAATATCCTTTCTCTGTTAAAATTCACGTGTAATTATAGATGAAGTAATTTTCAATAAGTTCCTGCTTTTTATACGTAATTATTTAATTCTAATTTGAAAGTTTTTCTTTTCTGTTTATAATAGTCATGCGTAAATAAATTTTTAATTTGAAGCAAACATTATTGTTTCCATTGTTTATACAGTTTGGCAACAGGTTAAATTAGTACAATTTTCTGAAATAAGTAAAAAAATATCTCTCGAAATGCTGAAAATTTGAATTTAAAATAGAAATGAAACCTCGAAAAATGAGTCAAATTAAAAAAATAAATTATTTCTGCACACCGGGAAATTATAACGTATAAAATGATCTAAAAAGTATTAAATTCCGATGTATAGTTTTTGCTCCTATAAAACTTTTTTAATGGAACGATTTTGTCCAACTTTAGCATTAAATATCTCTTAAAATAATTCTTCGATTTGAAAACTGTCTACATCAGCGTGTTTATCAAACATTTCTGTATAATACTACCAATTTTCATATTTTTGTATGCATTATTTTTCTTCATATTAACGAAGAAAGACCTCCGGTCCCAAAAAATTCAAAACCGGCGGCGGCGGCGGCGGCGGTGACAGCGGGAGTTACTTTTTTTTAGAATAGAGAGATAATTCAATCTTTCGAAATCTTTTTGAAGCCGATCAAATTAGCGTGCATTTAGAGTCTGCGGTGTCTAGACGGGGGTTGGCGAGCGTAGCTCGTAGGGGTCCGAGCCCCCTAGTGTAGTAAAAAAAAAGTCTCCCATGTAACAGGAAATGGAATGAGTGACTCAGGACTATACAATAATATTTAGAATATCTGTTGACATCTGGAAATTTGCACACATAGAATTTCCGGGCTGCGAGATAAAAGTAGTATTATTAGAAAGTACATATTAAGTCATGCTTTTTTTTTTCTTTTTTTACTCCTTTGTTTAAAGTCCCCTTACAGGTAAAATTTTGATTTTTTTTTCTCCCCATATCTAGTGAACAAATTTTCCAATACTTTCATGCAACTGCCTAACTTTTTTTTTTTTTTTTTTTTTTTCACATGACTTGGCAATTTTCCTCTTACAGGTAGAATTTTGATTCCCCACATACATTTTTTTTTTTTAATTTAACTTATGAATATACTCTGATAATTTTCTGATAAAAACAATTATATATATTAATAAATTATTTCAAATTTACTTAATGCCTGTGTTGAAATGTCTGCTTCTCCACCATTTTTGCCTGAATTTGGTCTTAAGCAAGATTCTGATGTTGCTGAAGCAAATTATGACTCAATATATTTTTTTACCTGTCCAACTTGAAGCAAAATTCATTTTGAAACACTTAGAAATAAAGGAAAGCACTTTGTTATAATATTCATTTTGTGTGTGTGGGGGGGGGGGGGACTGCATGAATTGAATGGTACAATATTCATTTTACTCTCGGCATATTCTGTTTACACTACATACTGCTAGACTGAAATTTTCTTAAAATACACCTGAAAAAGTCGAGGAATTCCATTGTGTATATGATTAGCAACCCTGAATATCCTTTTAAGAGAGATTGTGCTGATTGCTATTAGAATAAAATCTGTAAATTAACTTTGATTCGAAGTAAGTTAGTATATTGTAAATATTTTAAAGGGTAGCGGTCTAGGGTCAAAAGAAAACCTTTCTGCAGTGTAGTGAGTGACTTTTTCTGTTAATATACATCTGTAATACGTTTTTCATGTATGAGAATGTAAAATTTAAGCAAATTTTTTTTAACTTTAGAAAAGATATCTTAAGGCAATTTTATTTTAGTCAGGTTTAGCAAAACAAGTGAAAAGGAGAATGTCGAAACTAAGATTAAATTCCAAAAAACAAGAGGAAACGCAGGCAAATTCGGATTTGGATGAAATAAATGCCTTCAATCAAGAACAGATGGTTTCAGAAATGAGGAAGAGCTCACCATCTGTTTTAAAACTGAAACAGTTTTTGGACGCCACAAGAACAATGCGCAAAGAAAAAGTAAATTCAACACCTGCACTAACAATCATGGCCTCGCATCCGGCATTGAAGAAACCAGATTTGGTATAGTATTAATATTTTTAACCAGAGGTGGGGAAATACATAACTTTACTTGCCACTGGTAAATGAATTTAAAACAGTTTTTGAATTTTACAAACTAAAGAGATGGCAAAAAGTTTTTTAATTAGTTAGCTATATTTTGCAATTTTTCAAATTAATGCAATGTAAACATGATATTGAGTTCTATCCTATAAACTTTCTTGTCTTATATATATTTAATTTTACAGGGTAAAGCTATGAAAATGGATTATAATAACTATTTTTGCCATCGCGTTATTTTTACCATAATTTTTTACTGTGTTGCATTTTGCTGGCTGGTAAGGTTTTTTAAAAATTCTCCACCCTGCTTATAGCTGTAAAAGGAAATTTGTTTTATATGGTGGTTGTCATGCTTCTCTTTTTTTGTAGCTGCTGTGGGAATTCACAAAACTTATAAATGTTTCTGAAGAATGTTTGATGCAACGATGGAAGGAATTGCCATGATAGATGCCATGAATGATTACTTAAAAAAAAACAGAACATTTTACCCCTCTTGCAGAATCATATGGTATGAGACCCTTATTTATTCCATTTGACTGCTTTCAATGTTGATTTCTTTGTGATGAGTTAATTTATTAATAGAAGTGATGCTACTAGTAGTGTTCACATTTCTTTTAAAAGGTTGGATTTACTGAAAAGGGCATTTTTGTCTGGTAAAAAAGCACTTATATTGAGTAAAGGGGCACATTTTGTTGAGTGAAAGGACACTCTCACTGGATTATCATTTGTTTGTTCTGAGGAGTGGGAATTTCAATTCTAAACCTTTAATTAGTAGTCTTAAATTTCCTGAGGGCATTTTGAGAGGGTGAGAAACTTCAAATGCGCAAGTCAATCAGAGCAGCAGAACTTCTGTTTTCAGAGGTTGGGGAGGGGATGGAGAAAAATAAAATGTCATTTTGAAAAAAAAATTAGAGACAAAGAAGCTAATGGGAAACGGGACAGGGTGCATCAACAGTTTAAACGAAAAGGGCAGGGTTCAACGCCCTTTGAAAAACATCAAATGCGAACACTAGTTACAAGATTTTGTATAGCCATAGAGGCCTCATGCCTCTACAATCCTTTTTAGGAGTGAGGAGGGGAGAGTTAGTTTTTCCTTTTTAGCAAGACAGTTTAAATGTACTAATGTTTTAAAATTTTCAGATACAAGTAATTAGTTAACTTTCTTTAAGGCTGTTCTTAACTGCTCTGCTCAACAAGCGCAAAACGTTTTGACACATTTACAAATTCATTTTTTAATGGAGAGGTATAAAATTGGAAAGCCTGGCCATGGAAGCGATTTGGAATGGAACTGTTTTTCCATTTTTGGATCCATCCATTACCTATTGATTTATAAGCAAATTTGACCATGTGACAAACATGTTTTTCGCCCGCTCTTGAGTGCTCTTTCTTCCTCCGTGCGGAAATTCGGTTCAAAATGCCCACTTTGACACTGTTTTCTGAAAGATCTATTGCGTTTGCAAAAAAATGGAAAAAACAGCTCAATGACACAGTTTCTGACCAACAACACCAGCTAGTTTCATGCATTTTCGAAAAAAATTAATTAAAACTTATGTCAGAAAGTTGCCTTTTTGGATTTGAGAACACCCTTAATGAAAATTAAAAAGAAACAGAAGGGAAGGGCGTTAATAAAAAAAAAATCTATCTTAAACAAATTCATCTAGATAATATTGCAAAAGATAAACTACACACCCCTTGCAAAAAACTACTTATGTTTGCTAGCACAAGATGCATAAAACTCAATTCAAGCCCTTCTTGAGTAAAGGCAACCCTGGGAATTGATGACCTATCACTGTTGGGATTTTACTTTTTATGTTTTTAAAAGTTGTGCTATGCACTGGGAAAAAATCTGAAATGTTTTCTAAATTTGCATGTCTCACCTAAGATATAGTGATTTCGCGTCATTGTGCCGTACTGAATATGCTTAAAATAAATTCTGAAAACTTGAGTCTCAGAAAAAAATGTTCCTAAAATACAAATTGGTCAATTGAATGTTTTTTTCTGACCAACTTATTCTGTCAACTTATTGTTTTTTTCCCCCTTGAAACTAGAGTTTAACTGTTCTCATCTTTCCAGGGGTCAAAAACGATGATCGAGCCAAATGTAAATTTTTCTTACCACTAAAATTTCACAGTAAATATAGTTTAAATTAATTGTCGAAATTCCATGATTAAACAAACCGGAAATCTCTATTAAATTTTAGTGGTAGCTATGGATTTGCCAAACCGTGGAGCTGTTAGACGTAAATCGTAGGTTAAGGGGTTAATGAAATGTGAAATCCAGTTACTGAAATTTGAATCAAGCATTTATTAATAACTTATTTAAGTCTTTGTGAATTGGCCTGTTTCTTGTTAAGAGGAATTTTATGAAATGGATTTTTGTAAAGGAGGCCCTAAATTTTGTCTGGATCGTCCTGTCTTCTGTAATTTGAATCTGATTTCTTAACTAATTTCTATATTGAATGTTATGTAATATTCCCTTTTTATTTTCTTTTTTCTTGCAGAAAGTTTAACACTTGAGATCCTTCAGAAATTGCCCAACATTGTACCATCTGGGAAAAGAACAAATGATATGAAGAAATTTATTTTGCAGATTTTTGAGGTATAACACTTTTTTTAAAATGCCTATATATATATATATATATATATATAATATAAATAAACTACATTGATCACTAATTATTTTTTAAGTGAGGTTTGTTGTATATACACTTGACACTGCAGAAGGCAATGGGTCCTCAAAACTAGGTTCATTTAAGATTTTCAAAAGATATAAAATCATACAAGCTTTAGTTTTGCTTAAGGGATAACTGGTCCCGGACAACGCCGGCAGGGTCAGCTAGTAGTTCATAAATTTAGTGTATATTTTATTAAAAAATTTTTTAACTGAATACTTCTTTCATTTATTAAATTAATATAAATTATAAAACTTTTAGTTTAAGTTGCTGGAATTTAAAATTATTAATATAATTAATAATAAGACAAAAATCTTTTTAACTTAAGTCCTGGAACAGAGGGAGGAATTATAGTATTTCCATAATTTTAAAATAAGAATAAATATTTGTGCTTCAATAACTATCCAAATTCTGATTGATTACGGGAGGGGGAGGGTGCAGTGGTGTGATTTCAGAACATATTTGCATATAATGTAGCTTATAAATGTCTAATCAAATTATTGAAGAAATTTACTATTAGTGTAATTTGGGGGGGGGGGGGGGATATAAACACAATTTTTATGTGAAATCAACTTGAAAAAAAAATTATATTTAAAAACTTAAAACCCCAGTTATCTTTAAAAAGAAAAAAGCAGTAATGAATATAGTAAAAATAATTTTTACCGATCAAGTGAAATTATGAATATACACCACAAAGTGTATTACAAAATGTAAGTTTAGATTGAGCTCAAATAAATTCAGCTTTAAAAATTATTACCAAAAAATTGCAACTCTATATATAATTCAAATCAGAAATGCAATTAAATATAGCATATGTCAGGAGGAGTAAAAGCAGATTTTTTCTTTTTTGTTTCATAAAATTTATTAGTTTACTATAAGTAAGCAAATGATAAATCCACAATTTTTCAAAACACCAGATGTTTTTTCAAAAACAAACTAAAAATATTCTGTATAATGTGCCATGTGCAAACTGACAGTAACTTAAGGATAGGGAAAAGATATATTATTTCATGTTAATTTAAAGAAAATATAACATGCCTCAAACAAAATCCTACATTTTATATCTTATTTTCAATAGGAAAGATCAATGTTTTTGATTATTTTTAACATCGTTGTGAAATTAATCCTCTTTAAACCATAGAGCACGTTATTGTAAGCCTGTGCAGTCTCAATCAGCTAAGAATGCAGGAATTTCAAGCACTTTCAGGCTAAATCTAAGTGTAGGGTCCCAACGTATGATCCAATGAAAATACTTTGGTACACGGAACGAGGTGGCGAAGGAAGGCTTAGTGTCAGCAAACCCATCTCTCCCAAGATATTCACGTTTCAGCTGGATCTGAGTTCTCCCCCACCCTTGCCAATTTTTTGCCCCCCCCCCTTTAATGACCTTGTCAATTGACCCAGATTGACTTATCTGATTTCTGAAATCTCGGGTCAAGATCTGTGCATTCATTGCTGTTTCTAATTAAATGTACATAACTAGCAATTAGTACAGTAAAAAAATTCTAATAATGTTATTATTACAGGATGATATTGCTGTGCATAACACTGTTCCGGACAAAACTGACCCTCCTCGCCTCATAGCAATAGGGAAGGTGCAACAAGATATAAGGCTGTGTTCCTATGTGGATGGGGTGGCGGTATTTTCCGAAAAGTGCCCATTGAAGGCGGTTCTTTTACTGATATCTGTATACTGGGTATACAATATTGAATTCGTTCCCGAGTCAAGACCAGCCTTTTTCCTGATAAGTACTCCTGTATTAAGAAATACGATGCCAGCAGCACTACTGGCAAAATGTAGTGCAGTAAACTGCTTATTAAAGCAATTAAATTTATGATGTATTTATAATGTCCAAATAAATGTTCTTTTGCAGTATAAATGTTTCATTTTTTCCTGCCTTTCTTTATAGTTCACCATAAAAAAAAATATATATATATATTTGTTATTCATGAATTTTTAATTTCGTTCACATCTTAAAGGATGTTGTATTGTTAATGTATGCGAGTAGATTAGGGGAGATCTATTTATTTTACTAAGTTTATTGAAACTAGCACACAATATGTACAATATAATTTATTGATTGCATACTTTCATTTTTGATTTTATGTGACCTAGTGTTGATGCAAGTAAGATTATCAAACAAAATTATTTTTTCAGCAAGTGATAATTTTGTCATTGTTTGAAATACACTGCTCAAAACAATTAAAGGATATTTGAAGTTTTGTATAAAATAAAGTTATAAACGAAATTTTTTTGCCGAAAATAGAAGAAGAGAATCACAAATGCAAATTTTTCTGGTTTTCAAACTGTGGAGTATGCAAATTTTGAGTTCGACGTCAAAAACGTCGCTTCAGCGGCAGCGAATGAAATTTGACTTTCAACTGGATAAAAGAGAATGAAGACAAGGATGATCGGCATTCAGTGATTGCTTTGTTTCGATGAGTACGATGTCTCAGCGAAGTCATTTGACAGATTCAGAAGCTTTGAGAATTGTTGGTAGGTTAGAAGGGGGCCAAACTCAAGTAGAAGTAGCGCAAGTCATTGGAATGTCACAAAGTGTCATTTCCAGGATCTGGAACCGTTTTTTTTTGGAGAGTGGATGTGCAGGCCGAAGACCAGGGCAAGGTCGTAGACGGGCAACAACGCCCAATGAAGATCGGTATTTAGCGTTAACAGCTCGGAGACACCGAACCATGAACGCTACTCTTCTCCAACAACACCTTCACTCGGCTACAGGCACCACGATTTCAACTCAGACTGTCCGAAACCGGCTCCATGCTGTAGGTCTGTATGCTCGCCGACCGATGGTATGTGTTAGATTAACATCAAGGCATCGTCGCGACCGCAGGGAGTGGGCAACCGAGCATGTCAACAGGAGGAGAAATGAATGGAGCAATATTCTGTTTTCTGACGAGTCCCGTTTTTCTGTGCATCCGGATAATAGGCGTATTTTCATCTGGAGGAACCGTGGCAGTAGAAATAATCCTGCGTTCGTGCACGAAAGTGTCAGATTTGGCGGTGGAGGAGTGTTGGTGTATGGTGGCATCTCCATTGACGGGCGCACTGACCTCAAAATCATTCGAGATGGAGCTCTGACTGGTCGCCGATATAGGGATGATCCTCAGACCTATTGTAGACCCTTACGCTTCAGCAATCGGAGATAACTACATTTTAATGGACGATAACTGCAGGCCACATCATGCAAACCTGGTGGAGGATTTCCTTTTCGAGGAAGGAATCGTTCGAATGGAATGGCCAGCGTGTTCTCCAGACATGAATCCAATCGAGCACGTTTGGGACGCTCTAGGAAGACGAGTTTCTGGCCGCCAACAACCCCCACAAACTCTCCAAGAACTGGAAAGAGCTCTTCTGGAAGAGTGGGGCAGAATACCTCAACTCGTCATTAATAGCCTCATTGAGTCCATGCCTCAAAGGTGTTCAACGTTGCTGGCCGCCCGTGGAAACCATACCCCCTACTGAAAATGATTTTCTTTGAAGAAAACACCTTTTCTTATTCTTTTTTTCTCACATGCACAAATTGTATTTTTTTCCTTTAGTACACAAATGCGCAATAAAATGCATTTTTTTCTGCCAAACATGTGTAATTTATTCTCATATAACCTATTATGTCTGTCGACCATGTATCAATCAGCTAAACAGTTTACCAGATATAAAATCCACCTAAAACTGCAATATCCTTTAATTGTTTTGAGCAGTGTATATAAAACCAGTTTCATTGACAGTACTGTAATATATCTCATTATGTAATATGGAAAGTCCAGAAATATTTATCTAAATGTTTAAATATAATTAAATTATACTTCAGCTCTGATCTCAATTTAAATAATTGCTATAACTAAAATCTTCTTTTATATTCAGACAGTTTTTAAGACGTTTTCATTTCATAAACAATATAAAATGCATTTATTTATATATATATACTCATGTTTTTTATTGCTTATTTTTCTGTTTATCTTTGGGTGGGAATTTATCTATTTCCTGGGGTTCAAAGTCTTGTAAAATATCAAGTTTTACTTATTATAAGTTAAATTGTATATTTCATAATTTATCAGGTTCTGGATTTAAAAGTTTTTAATTTTGGCAAGTAAACAAAAATTACCTTCTCCATAAAAGATTAAAAACTAAATTTTTAATGCTGTTCTACATAAATTTTCAAAATTTGTAATATATTTTGTGGAATTTCTTTAGAGCAAATAAAGACCCAAATTGGGTTGTAAGATTGCTGGGTACAGCAATGTTCCAAATTGGAAAATGTCCTTTTTGTAACCCAAAATGGGTATAAAGTATCTATTTTTAGTCCATTGAGGAACCCAAATTGGAGTTCACAGCTTCCACTAAAGGTTGAAATTTTAACCTATTTTGGATACACCCCTAGTAGCAAATTGTGTCTGGCCCTTGAATGGCCTCTCATCGAAATCCGATTACACGATAAGTGGCCGATTATCCTATTCTCATCGGACAGGGATGATTTTCATCGGCAATTACTCAGAAATGTCTCATTGGCCTTAGATCAATGGATGATCGCAACCTGATGAATTTTAGAAAAAAAATATGATGAATCCCCGAGGAGTACGATTTCATGACGATGAATGTCCGATGACTTTGAGATGAGTTATCAAGCAAATTTTGATGAGAAAGCGATGAATTATAGATTGGTTGGTTGGGTGTATAAATGAAAGCGATTTCAGAATATTTATTTTCAGATTTTGCGAAATATACATACATTAAAATTTTAGGAGTTAGAAATTTAAATATGCTCACTTTTAATTTCTATTAGCTTTACTACAATCATTTGAAACAAAATATTTAAACAAAAATATCCAAATTTTGTTTTATTTTTTGAGGGGGGAGGGGGGCTGAATTAAAGTTCCATATTTTCTTAGTTTATTTCTGAACAAATACTACTCCTTCATTTAAATAATCCTATTAAATTCTATTATTTATTCTCTTCCTAGAGCCTTTTATTTTAAATAAAGTTTGCTTGCTGAACTCAAACTGATTTATTAAAAAAAAAAAAAGGCTCTAAAAAGGGGATTTTCCAATATTAATACTTAAAAAAGGGATTTTTTAAGTATTAATATTGGACTAACAATTACCACTGTTATTGTTTATCATTTTGTTTGATAGAAATATTTTAAAAGAATTTTGTTAATTCTAAATTATTGTTCTGCTTTGATAAGTTTTTGCCCTTTAAATTTTTCATTTTAAAATGTGAAAGGTTATTTCTTTCATTTTATTCGACTTTAAGAGATGAAAAATGCATTGGGCCTTTTTTCTACCAAGGTACATATGAATAATTCAGTAAGTTATACTATTGTATAAACACTCATAACTCACAAGAGTGCATATTTTTAAATAAGCATTTTTTGGAGGGGGGGGGGGTTAAGGTGGGATTCAGGTGTCTAATTAGGTACAATTTAGGTCTGTTCGGAGATCCTTGACAAGCGGCATACAAAAGAAAAAGGCCCTCACACCCTCCTCGTTTAAATAAAGACCATTTTTTATCACACAAACTGTCCCAAACACATACCCATATTTGACAATAAGCCGTTTTTCCCAAAAATAAATACTTTGAACCAGAAAATTTATTTAATTAAATGTGTCTTGCCTCTATGTGGTAGAGATTTGAAATATACTTTATTTCATTAAATAAAATTTCTGGTTTAAAGTCTTTTTCTTCTTTCATTACGTGGGAAGGTGGTAATAAGTATGCTTATATTTTTTTTTCTTAAATATTTCATAATTCATATCTGTAAAGTATAAAAAATAAAACTCTTGAAGAAGCACACCGTAATAACAGATTATATTTCTAAATCAAATGTATGAATTAGGTTCAGCTTTGCAAGTCCCATTTTTAATTCAAATCCATTTCATTTAACCCCTTGAGAAAGTAATTGTGTTCCAGTAATGTTAAATTCACACCGGATCTTTGAAAATTTTTGTTTCAAAATAAGGAAAAGCAATTTTACAAGTTTTTTCCATCAAAGTTACAAAAATAAAATTTATTTAAAAGTTTCCGGTGCAAATTTTGATTAAACTTAGGTGAGATAAAATATATCCCATCGCCTCTCAAGGGGTTAATATTCACAACTTTCACGTCTATGGTTAATTTCTTTTCTATTAGTACTACCTAGATGTTTAAGGAAAAATCTTATGTCACGCTGATACTTCAAGACTGCATTGTCTGTGAAAACTTCTGTAAAGTAGGTCTTTCCCCCTCTGAAATATTTGTATCTTTAATATGATTTAAGAAAAATAGATAGAAAAACTATTTTAATTAATATTTTAATAATTATTGATCAATCTAATTGTCCAATTTATTTGAAAATAACTTTTTGAGCCTTTCTGATAATTTTTTTCCCAAAACACTGCTGCGATGATTTTTTTCATTCAAAAAATTTACATAAATTTATATTCATTATGGAATTGGGCTTCATTAGCACAGGATCAACATTCTCTGGAAGTGTAGGAAAAAAATTTTCAACACCTAAACTTACGCATCCAGATGCATAGGTCACAATAGTTGAATGCGAACAAATCCACACAACGTGGAATAAGGAAAGGCTTTAATGCTCGTGATATTATTTAAAATGTTTAACTGTTTTTGTTTATTAATCCATAAATTTCATGACTGAAACAAAATTTAAAATACTACTGTAGTAGTTATACAGTCAAACCTCGTTAACATAAATTTCAAGGCAAATTAAAAGTTTTTCCCTCATGTTATCATCAATAGTTTATATTATTAGTAACAAAATTGTTGTATTAATTTTGACAGGCATTGTAGGAACAATTCATATTAAAAGTATACCAGGTTAATTCTGTACATGTTAATGAGGTTTGAATGTACTTTTTGTTGTTTAATAGCAACATCCATCTCCTGTTAGTTTCTGTTTCATAGCTGCCAACTTGTACGTATTTTTCTTACCACTAAAATTTTATAGAATTTTTTTATTTATTTAAACGTTAAAATTGCTTGAATTGCAGTGATTAAATTAACTAAAATTTTCTGTTACATTTTAGTGGTATGAAAAATCCGTACAAGTTGGCAGCTATGCTGTTTAGATATTAGGGCAGATGACTGAAAAAATACACTATCTTAATTCATTTTTTTTTTCAGTTTTATATCTCTATGCCTACATAAAACATCACATTAATGTTAGCTATTTTATCTTATTGTTTCTAAACTTGAAGTGTTGTTTTAAGAATCTACATATACTATCTGCATTTTTTAATTACTACATTAATAAAATACCCAAATTTCTAGTGCATACTCTGCTGATCAAACAAACATGTTTAGATCCAGGAATGTTAATAAATAAGATTTATCTTATTTCTATTTTCTACATATTATGCAACATATTTAAAGAAACTTACTTGATGTAAAATTTATTGGATCGGCTGCAAACTATGTACATCTGAAATTAGAGTACACAAAAAGTACTTAAATTCTGTTCAATTAACTTGCTCATTTCATATAAATGTACTATTTGAAAGTTTTATTAAGGTTAAACAATGGCAGAAAAAAAAAATTGTTGCTTCTTCCCGTAACTCTTCATAGAAATCTAAACACAAATCTTCTAAGTTAAATAAGTTTCTGAAGCAATTTATTGTCACAGAATGATTCAAACGTGGCTGTGTGTATTCACATCCCATAAAAAAGTAGAAGTAATAAAATATTTATTGAATATTCATGCATAAGAATTAAATGAGGACGTCAGTTTCAAAACTTGTCTTATCTAAAAGTTAAAAAATCGCGTTTTCTCTGTCATTCTATTCTACTGGTACTGGTGGACATGAATTGAGAAAACAATACAATCTGCAAAACACTAGCTTTACTGTGTATTTCTGGCATTGTAAAATCTTGGTTTAGAATGAAGACCAACGTGATCAGAGGTTTTTCACGATTTCTGAAAATTTGATTTTCTGGATAAGGCGAATTTTGAAACTCATGTCCTCAAATATAGCTAATAATTTCAAAAGCAAACTTTAACTCTGATATAAATTTAAGATTTATTTATTTTTAAATAACACATAATATAACATACACATCAAAATAAATTCAAGGTAAGTTTAAATATATAAGTGCATCAATTACACTGTTTATAATTAATGTTCCAACAGGAACAAACAAAAACTAATGCATTTAAAATAACTTCGGAAAAAAAAATCGCAAGGGAAGGTTGATCTGTATTTTTCATTTGAAGTCTGTCATCTGGGTAATTACATGAAGTATCTTGTTTTAGAAGTGTTCTAGCCAAATTATCAGGACGGAATGCCATCTTTTCTTAAATGTAGCTAACAAAACTGCTGACAATATTTCATTTTCTGCAGTGTAGAGAGGGGATATCATGAATGTCATCAGATGTAAAATGCAGTTCACAAAGCTAGACAAAAAGAGAAAAAAATAGTAAATTTTTGTGCATAATCATGTGTTGTGTATATACATATAAAACTGTGGTTTATTTCAGTAAGCTTTATTTAGTACCCTTGTATTTTATTTCAATGAGAGATATATGGGGTCATTCAAAAAAGTCCATTTTGAAATTTTTAAGAAAGAAAAAATATCTTTTGAAAAGGATTGAATACTTATTCAAAAAAGAAACTGAAGGTGAATTTGGGATTTTGGCCCCAGCTTAGTATTTTTTTTAAAAAATCTTGGATTTTTTGGGTCTGCACAATTTGAAATAACAGCAAAATTGTAAAAATTTTAAGCCAAGATAGAATTTGTTAAGGCCAAACCTGAAAATTTTAGTCTGTGCAGACCTTTAATGTCTACTGTTATTTCAGTTAATTTTTCTATATACAAGTTAAAATTAACAAACATAAAACTTTCCAAATAGGAACCGGCAAATTTGCAAAGAAAAAAAAAATAAGACTTCATATACAAAATTACACTTTGTTTCTATAAACAGTTTCAGTGTTTAAATAACCATTTTACAAAGAGCCAATTTTGGAGATTTTCTTCAGATTGAAACCTGGTACTTATCAAGTATACCCTACAGATTTCACCCAAAATCTTATTTCAAACAACAAAAACCAGCTTTTTGCTATGAAGAAAAGGTGGTTTTATGATTTCATGGAATCCTCTATAATTTTCTTTAAAGGCAGGATACCATTCATTGAGCCGAAAAAGTAGGTCAATTTCATCCTCCCCCCATAGAAAGAATAAAGTACCACAAAAACTGAATTTAACCAGTTATTATTCATAGTTTGTAGTATAACAGATATTTTTTATTATACAACAACCCCAGTAGCAGAAAATTCTCCATGTGCCTGTGAGAGATACTTCAGGGACAAAAAATAATCTGCAGGTAAAATATTTTTACAATTGAAGCGTTAATTAATCAAACAATCACTTACATGTAACGTTTTTAGACATTTTAAAATATTTTATTAATAACAATATTAACTTTTTGTATTAAGTAATAAAGAAAGAGCTAAACATAATACTATGAAGCAAAATAAAGGTCTGACGAAGAAGAATCTGCAAAAGAGAAAAGAAAATCTGCGAAGCTCGTCTCCTGTTTCGAACATTCTGCTACCGGGACAACAACTATTAAAACTGATGGCAATATTGTCAGTTGCATATACAACATTTTTAGCATGACATGTAAAATACAGTTTAAATGGATCACCCAATCATGTTTTTCTTTTTGGAAATAGCAGAATATTTTGCGGGCCCATCAGCCTTTTACATATGTAATTATAATATATTCCTTGAGCTACACCGAAATTAAGAGATAAAAGTTTTCAGAAAAAAGATGACACTTTTTTCTGAAAACAATTTCGCCCCCCCCCCCCCCAAAAAAAAAAAATTAAATTTCAATGAACTGCTGTAAAATTTGTAAAAAGTTTACACCACCATCGTTATTTTATGTCACACAGACCTTTCGATTTGAGACAGACTGCACGCAGATTGAAGAGAAAATTTACTATTTTTGGCTTTATTTTCAGTCACACAGATAATTTTACAACATCTGTTTTATTTCAGGTCCAAGGTGCATAAAACCAAGCAAAAAAAAAAAAAAATACAATTTTGTATAATTTTTATTCTTGGAAACCTGAGGAGAAAAAAAATAGCCAAATTTTCACAATTGGGGGGGGGGGGGTTCCAATTTCGAAATTATTTATGTTTCCACAGACATGAGGGAGAAGAGGGGAAAAAAAGGGAGGGGTGAAAAAAATAACAACAATTTAAAAAACAACTCATAAGCATTCAACGTTTATCTTTAAAAATCACACCTCTCAAAACTGCAAGTTTATGTAGTTAAAAAATTTTTCATTACAACACGTTAATTTGGCATGGGCCCGATTATTGAAAATTCATCCTTTTGATTGACACTTGGATAAAAAACATGAAATGGTCCTTAAAAATAGACTTCTACACGGTTTTCTTGATGTGTAATCATAATTATATTTATTAAACCATTTGAAAATTTTAAATGATAAAAAGAGTAGGCATATAAATTTTTAAATACATTATTTTTTTTATCTTTTCTACTTTTTAGTGTTTAAATATTTTGTTGTTGCAGATTCACAGTCAGTTGGCATATTTTCGAAGAAATGATTTGACACATTATCTTCATTGTTTTTGTACTCATAAACAATTATAACTACACTTCTTCTAAATTGTTTACTCAATGTGTAATCATAATTATATTAATATTAAACTATTTGAAAATTTGAAATGATAAAAAAGTAATATTTTTAAATACATTTTTTATTTATTTATATTTTCTACTTTTTAGTGCTTAAAATATTTTGTTACTGCAGATTCACAGTCAGTTGGCATATTTTGGCAGAAATCATTTGACACATTATCTTCGTTGTTTTTGTACTCATAAATAATTACAACTGCAAAAATTATTTGGCAATTTATCAACATTTTCAAAATCACTTTGTGGCAACCTTTATTTACATTTTAAAAACATTCACAGATTGAAATATCTTTATAAAATAGTTATCAATGTATCAAACGCACAAACAATTATTTGTTTTATATTGATACCATTTAATATACACATTAAAAAACTATTAGTTTAATTTATGCATAAATAAAACATAACAATTAATACAATATATATATATATATATATATATATATATAATAAGAAATAAGCCATATATAGTTAGACATTTTTTATTGGTCGCAATTTCAGTTTCACGACAGTTTATAATATTTGCCAAGAAATCACACTTTCTTAATCTTAACTCGGTCATGACTGAGTTATGTCATAGCCCCTATAATAAAGAAGTATTTATTACGTTAGTGTATAACTTAACATACTCTTTGAAGTAGCAAGAGACGTCAAGGTACGTCTGGTAACTCAAAAACATTAACGTTTAACATGGATCAGTTTATACCAACCAAAACACGAATTTTCTGCTTAAAATCAATACGAATCGAACAACAAAAAAATTCTACAAACTGAAGAGAAAGGAAAGTAATACATATTTTAATACAATTATGGAAAAAAGTCTATAATTAAATGTTTCATATAAATACTGTTTTTTTTGCTTTGAACAGTTTGAACACATACAAATTTATTAATATTTAAATACAGTAGAACCTCGATCCATCATTTTTCAAGGTGTGTGTGGAAAAAACGATAAATGCAGGAAAACGATGAATGTGGTTTAACGTCAAAACACGAAAAAAAAAAAAAAAAAAAAAAAAAAAAAAAAACAAAGTTTAAGCATTACTTACTAATACATGCAATGTATACAGTATATTAATAAATACTAATTTGTTACAGACCAAACTGTAAAATAAATAAATCAAAGTTGTAGAAAATGGATATTTATTCTAAAAATGAGTAATTTTATATTCAGTTTTTCGTTCATTTTTTAAATTAAACAACAAATTTTCAGGTCATTTTCTGTAATTTCATGTACATATAAAAAAGTTCGTATAGTTTCAAATACCGTAATTAAATCAGACAGACTTTGCGCTGGTGTAGGCTTAGCTTCATGGGCATGAACATTATCATCTGCTTCTTCGCCATTATTTTCATTTTTTGCATCATCACACATTTCTTCTATGCTTAGGACACCACATGTCACAACATCTCGATCAATAGAAATATATCGTTAAATTTTGTAACAGAGACATCCTCTTTTACACGCAACCACTCTTCATTTGCAATATTTGCATTATCGTCAGCATATTCATTATTTTCTTTCCCTTCTGTTGAGCATTCTTCATGAGTTTTTTGCAAAAAAACTGCATTTCACGAAACTCTTCTGGATGGAATGAAGAAGTTACTCCATGCCAAGCTGAAAGTACAAAATGAATAGCCTGCAGAAGCTCTATTTTTGGAGTACGTTCTTTTGCTTATTCCATGAAACAAAGATATTTCACTAGCTTTCTCCTGTAAAATTGCTTAAAACAATTGATTATTCTGGCATCAAGAAGATGTACGACCTCTTGATAATCTCTGCCCCCCCCCCCCCCCCGCCCTCCCGAAACAGCTCAAATGAGTTATTTTAGGATAAAAGAAGTAATTCCAGTTTGTATGTCATATGGATCCGCTTGACCTTCAATTTCATTACGGTGGGGAGAAAAATTTTACAACGATGAATGCGGGAAAAAGATTTCTTGACGAACGATGAATGCGGGTTTCGTTAACATTATTTAAGTATAATTTGTGCAGGGACCATAGAAGTAAAACGATCAATGTGGGAAAACGATGGATGCTGGAACGATAGATCGGGGGTTTCACTGTATAGTATAGATGCTGCTTAATGTGATTACTTCGGGACCACAAGTTTTTGATAACAATATACAGGGTTTTAAAACACCCAGCACACTGGTCTAAAACTCGGGGTTTTCTTTAAAAAAAAAGTGGGGGGTGGGGGGGGGGGGGGTTGGGACTTTATTGAGTTTTTTTGCAGAACACTTTAAACTTCTACATAATACATATACATTTATCAGTGAAACCTGGGTATAATTTTGCATTAATTAAGTATGATTTAGCAAAATATATATATAAAAAATTAAGTTAATTTAAAAAGTACATTTGTATCTCATGGGACCGGTTTGCTGCATTAAGAATATATTGAACCAACTACAACTGAATTTTTTTATATAATTCTTAATATAATTCAAAATATTTTTCACACAAAGCGATGCTTTTAGCATGATGCGTTAGGTCGAGACATGATGATTTTGAAAACACTAACAGGCTGATATTACACATAATCACATTAAGCAGCATCTACTGCAAAAAGTAGTTTCTTTAGCATAAACATAATTATAATTACCGTTAAACAGATTTCTCTAAAAAGTCACGCTGCAAGGGGCACACTGTTTGCATTCTCAGAGTGGACTCTCAGGAATTCTAGGTATATCCTAAGGATTAAAAAAAAAAAAAAAAAAGTAATTGAAATGTAAAAAAAACATTGGATTTCATTAAAGTACTGATACACAAAAACAAGTTGGAAATTGCACGTCAAACGTAGCTAATGAGGTGCGTTCGTACTATAGCTAGTATTATCAATATTTTTTGCACCCCATATTGTACTCACTGAATGTATATTTTAGTACGGTTCAATAAGTGCATATCCATTTCATTCTGTTGGCTGTAACATCATTAAAATGCACTTGAATTTTTTTTTTTTTCCATTGGCCGTAATGTAATGGAAAACTTTAGACTATCCCTGTCATTAAACTATAGATCTGATTTTCATAAAATTTGAAATGACTCAACAAAATATTGCAATAATTATATATTTAAAATTTCAGAACATTCGGTTGGGTAGTTTTTGCTCAGTTATATGCAGAGTGACAGACAGACAGACGTACTGACTGAATGACAACTATAGCTACATATTTATATAATTACGAATGCACCTAAAAAGGAATTTTGGTAATGTAAAAATAGTATTGACTATGGGCTTATTTGTCAGGGCATAAAGCCCGGCGGCCCTACTATTAACTACTTTATGCACCCAGGGGTCCTTACTGCTTTTTTTGATTCACCCTTTTATTTAATTTAATCGAAAAATACACCAATCAGCTGCAAAAAAAAATCTGAATTTCACTAATTGGCCGAAGGAGAAAAAAACCCAGCTAAATTCATCGAATAGGCAAGGGAAATGCAAAATTTGTTAATTGATTGTAAAGAGGGGGGAAAAAATCAAGAAATATGTCAACTCCACACAAGAAAAAAACTGTGAAATCTTTTAATTGTGATCGATTAATGGGAAAAAATATCAAATTGTCTACTCATCTCAGAAAAAAAACATGAAATTTTTCAATTCAACAGAGGAAAAACAGAGTAAATTTTGTCAATCAATCGTAAAATGAAATGGCAGGATTTATCAATCGTCGCAAAAATTTTATAACCGCTGAAGACAGGGCTTGAAATTCAATTTTTAGGGTTTCGTTCATCTGATGAAACCCTATTCGTCTCGCTCCTCTGTCAGTCTGTCACAGAGACCGTTCTAGTCTTTTCTGCGAACAATTCACAAAATTTGAACTTTTCCGTGCCCTATGATGAAATTTGCATCCCCCCCCATGATCCTTCGATGAAATTCACGATTTTTCAGCAGCCATTCGACAAAATTTGAGTTTTCGTGATCCTTCGAAGAAATTGGAGTTTTCGCGATCCTTCGAAGAAATTGGAGTTTTCGCGATCCTTCAAAAAAATTGGAGTTTTCGCGATCCTTCGAAAAAATTGGAGTTTTCGCGAACCTTCGAAGAAATTGAGTTTTCGCAATCCTTCCAAGAAATTGGAGTTTTTGTGATCCTACGAAGAAATTGAGTTTTCGTGATCCTTCAAAGAAATTGAGTTTTTGCGATCCTTCGAAGAAATTGGAGTCTTCACGATCCTTCGAAGAAATTGGAGTCTTCACGATCCTTCGAAGAAATTGGAGTCTTCACGATCCTTCGAAGAAATTGGAGTCTTCACGATCCTTCGAAGAAATTGGAGTCTTCACGATCCTTCGAAGAAATTGGAGTCTTCACGATCCTTCGAAGAAATTGGAGTCTTCACGATCCTTCGAAGAAATTGGAGTTTTCACGATCCTTCGAAGAAATGAGAGTTTTCACGATCCTTCGAAGAAATGAGAGTTATCACGATCTTTCGAAGAAATTGGAGTTTTCACGATCCTTCGAAGAAATTGGAGTTTTCACGATCCTTCGAAGAAATGAGAGTTTTCACGATCCTTCGAAGAAATTGGAGTTTTCACGATCCTTCAAAGAAATGAGAGTTTTCACGATCCTTCAAAGAAATGAGAGTTTTCACGATCCTTCGAAGAAATGAGAGTTTTCACAATCCTTCGAAGAAATGAGAGTTTTCACAATTCTTCGAAGAAATGCGAGTTTTCACGATCCTTCGAAGAAATGCGAGTTTTCACGATCCTTCGAAGAAATGCGAGTTTTCACGATCCTTCGAAGAAATGCGAGTTTTCACGATCCTTCGAAGAAATGCGAGTTTTCACGATCCTTCGAAGAAATGCGAGTTTTCACGATCCTTCGAAGAAATGCGAGTTTTCACGATCCTTCGAAGAAATGCGAGTTTTCACGATCCTTCGAAGAAATGCGAGTTTTCACGATCCTTCGAAGAAATGCGAGTTTTCACAATCCTTCGAAGAAATCCGAGTTTTCACAATCCTTCGAAGAAATGAGAGTTTTCACGATCCTTCGAAGAAATGAGAGTTTTCACGATCCTTGGAAGAAATGAGAGTTTTCATGATGCTTCGAAGAAATGAGAGTTTTCACAATGCTTCGAAGAAATTGGAGTTTTCGCGAACCTTCGAAGAAATTGAGTTTTCGCAATCCTTCCAAGAAATTGGAGTTTTCGTGATCCTACGAAGAAATTGAGTTTTCACAATCCTTCAAAGAAATTGAGTTTTTGTGATCCTTCGAAGAAATTTGAGTTCTCGCGATCCTTCGATGAAATTCGAGTTTTTAGCGATCCTTTGACGAAATTTACGCTTCTTTCGCGATCTCTTGACAAAATTAGCGGCATTTTTCATGATTTTTTGATGAAATTTGAGTTTTTTTTTTTTTTTTTTTTTACAAAATCCTGCACCGGTTCCTTCCATATTTTTAGTCGCCAGTCTTTCAAGTTTAATCGCCGGGTGGCGAGTGCTTATTTTCATCTTTACGACAAAACCCTTTTGATTTTCATAAAATAAAAATAAAATTATATACAGTCGACTCTGTGAAATCTGCACACTTAGGGACAGAGGGTTTTGCGGATTACACATCTTTGCAGATTATAGATCATCCATTTGTTTACATTTTACTTTTTAGAGTCTGGCAATAAATTAGAAACAACTGCACACAAATAATAATTACAATGTAAAAGAAAAACATAATGCATTATTATTTTACTAATTGTATTAATTTTTTTAAACGTTGACACAACATAATGGTAATTTCAGTTTTGCTTTGTTGTCAATAATTTTTTTCTATAGTCTATGAACAATCATTACTTTTTGCTCTGAGATAAAATTTTGTTGCCCTGGAAAATTTAAACATTTATGTCCAATTTATATTTAAATATTTATTCATTGGAGAATTGATAACTTATGAAAAAAAAATACCAAATTTAACTTTATCTAAGAGTTTAACTGTTAATGGAATTTTCATTGTTTACATTCCAACATGTAGTCCGGATAATAGACATTGGCGGATTATACATCAGCGGATTTCACAGAGTTGACTGTATTTAATAGTTCACTTATATATTATATTAAAAAAAAAGAAAAAAAAGTCGCCAAACAATGTGATTTAAGACCATAAAGTTTATAAGTGTAATATGGTCACATTTGTTACATGTTTATCATTTTTGGACCACAGTCAAATATCTTGTCTGTGCATTCTAATTATAGACGATTGCTAAGAAAGTATGGCAACAACCAATCAAGACTGCAGTGAAGATAACCAAACTATGGCTGTCAGAATGATTGGTACAAAATTGCATTTTTTTTTTTTTTTTTTTTTTTGCTTATTTCTACTATTATATATATATCCCCCAATCTTTATGTTTCGAGCTAAATTTGCTGTGTCAGAACTGATTAATAAAAAGTCACTGGTCTCAAGGACTCAAACATTAGAATTTACTGGTCCACAACATAAAATTCTATTAAGCACCTTTAACCCTTTGAGCCCTCTCCCCTCCCCAGAATATAAACCAAACTCACTTTTCAGTTATCCAAAATTTTCAGCATTAATAAAATGTGATATTTTAATTTGTTAAAAATAAAATAAAATTGTGATTTGCGATCGGGAGGGCAGAAAAGTTACTGGTTCTGCGGACAACTAAATTTTTCAAATTAGGGGCTGCCCACAACTAATGTCATGCTTGGAGTAGGGTTTGTGAAATTGTGACTAGGGGGTGGGAGGAGGTAAGAAGAAATGTGACATCACACATTTTGGTTAAAATAAAAGCATTAAAAATCAGCAGATTAAATTTTGAAGTTATTTTGAAATTAAAATCAGGGGTCGATCCATGCAAAATTTGGGGCCTATTTAGGGCCCTTTCACAAAAATCTATTTAATAAAATAGGCCCCTTCACAAAATTCCTTTTAATAAACAGGCCCCTTTCATAACATTCTTTTTCATAAAAACTGTTTTAAAATGTGTAATTTGTAAATAAAACCAGATCACGAAAAACAAAAAATTTAGCAAGGGGATTTAAAGAAGTTTTTGTTTATAAATTCTTGGTTCGAATGAGTAACTGGATTTCCACTTTCGTTACAAAATGCTATTTTTCACAAAAATATTATAAAATTCACAAAAATAACTTACTTTTCACAAAATGGGCCCCAAGAATAAAAACCTGCATCGATCCTTGAAAGTATTTTATACTCATAAAGTAAGGATAGTATTGAGTTGACTCTAAGCCGCTTTTTAGCAGGGCGCAGCGCTAGGCGGCCCTTTTTATTTCTTTTTTGCGCCCAGCAGCTCTTTTAAACCCTCCCGATACGCCCAGCTGCCCTTTTCAACATTTCCTATGTGCCTCGTGGCAATCCAATTGATCCCGAAAAAATATCACAAATTCTAGGCTCTCTAAACAAACCAGTTCAAAATATTTTTGTGAACAAGGTTTAAGTGTCCCTTTTTTGAAAAAAAAAAAAATGTGCCTTTTTTTAGAACAATGTTTCCTTTTTGAAGAAATGTACCCTTTTTTAGATAGTGTTCCCTTTTTTTAGAATAGTGTTCCCTTTTTAAAAAATTACCACCCGGCGGCCCTTTTTTTCTAGAGTCAACACTAAAGGATAAGATTTAAAGCACAAATATATTAAATTCCATTTCAAATTCCAAAATACTACTGTTTTCAAATGCTCTTTCATATTAATATTTTATGACTATTGCATATTAATTTATGTTTTTTGTCGTAAACCTTAATATTATTTCATACAAAATAAATACACAAATCATATTTTATAGTTATGCTCACAAATGTCGTGAAAACAAATAGTTGAAGTTAATATGAAAGTTTAATTATAAAGTTAAAATTTTAAATATGATCTATAAAGCAGTGCTTTGTTTCTGAACTGCAAGTATATGTTATGTAATATAGCATGACATGCGACAAGAGGGGAGGGCAAGAGGTAAGGTGAAGTGTGACAAAGGTGGGGGGGAAGGGGCCAAAAAGTGTGACATCATTTATGGACTGTCCCTTAGTGGTCAGGTTGAATTTTCAGTGGTCGCGGACCAGCAGAACACCAAGGATTCTGAATGTTGATTTGTAAATGTAGAACGAATATTTATGTGGAGCAATATTAATTTATAAACTGCCTAATTTAGAAGACAATGAGTTACTTATAGTTTCATTAGAAAGAATATTTTCTGGTTTTCATTTAATTTAGTTTAAAAAGGTTAGGCAATAAAAATACAGGCATGCTAACATTTGCATTCAAATTCTTCAGTAAAAAATATATTTTGTTCTGTGTATAAAAATTCCCTTGATAGTGAATGTTTGTTTTTTGTGAAAAGCAAATTGTTTCTGTTTTCAATTAGTTGACTGTCAATTTTGGTGTAAATAGAAAGAAAAAGATTGTGTTCTTTTTAGGTGCAATATATTTTAGTTTCCAATTTATATTAAATCTCAAAATATTTATAATCAGCAATAAGTATTTGACTATTTTGCAGCATTCGAAATCCTTGGTGGTTCGCTGGTCCGAGACCACTAAAAATCCAATTGGACCACTAATTTAAAAAATTTAGTGGTCCGAAGGACCAGTAACTAACAGTAACTTTTTCCCCTTTCTGACAGGTAAACGTAAATTTTCCCATCCCTGAGAAAACTGCAACCAAACATTACAATAAGCATAAAATTTGCATAAAAACTTAGTTAAAATAAATAGACGGAAATAAAAAACATAATAATTTCAGTTTTTGTTTATGTACTATTTAATTTTTAGCAAAATATAATTTTACATTTTATTATGCCGAAAATTTTGGGTAACTGAAAGGAAGTTTAATTTATATTCTCGGAGGAGGAGAGGGGGGGGGGGTCACTCAAAGGGTTAAGGTACTTATATAATTTTATGTAGCGGGCCAGTGACGATGTCTGCGGACCAGTAAACTCTGATGTTTACTGTTCCTTGTGATCAGTGATTTTTTTTTTAATCAATTCTACCGCTGAAAATAGTCAGGGTTGCAAAATCACTAAAAAAATGTCGGTCATAACAAAAAAGATGACAGACGATCAAGGGAGAATATGCAAGGGATATCAGGGTTCGTACGCATCAGGGGATACCTGGGATTTTAGGTGTTTTAGTACCAGGAATTTCCTAAAATACTGGTCGGTATATCTGAAGATAGATTTTTTTATTAAATCACTTCATTAATATCACTTTACAAAAATTCTGGTAAAACGTCCTTGAAGCGTACGAACCCTGGATATACAAAAACTCATTCAATTTCATTATAAAAATTAACATAAGGTTAACAGATGATAAGATTAAAAATTCAAAACAATATTCTTGTATTTAATAACATTTGTTATAATACTTGTCCCCAAGCAGCATTAGCGATAAATACAAAATATTATTTTGTCTTCAAAAACATCGGTAAATTAGAAAAATTTTGGTTAAAAAAAAAAAAAAGATCTATTCAATCTATCTTTTAACATGCTTTTACAAACAAAATATCAAAGTTCTCCAAATGTTATTTATGAAAAAGGAGAGAAAGAGAGATGGGGGGGGGGGGCGAGAAATTTGTAAAAAGCAAATAGTATAAAATTTTGTAATGATAATGATTCTGAGATTCATATAAATATTAAAATTGATCTAAGCCCAATAAAAAACAATGATGTTTTCAAAACAAAATACCAAAATTTTCCAAACGTTATTTCTAAAAAAACGGAGGGGAAAGGGAATTTGTAAAAAGCAAATAGTAATAAAATAAACAAAAAATTTTGTGCATGCATGTGCAGTAAGTAAAAAATACTGCATGTATGAGCACTGCATGCCCATAAAGCAAAAATTCAAAACAATATTCTTGTATTTAATAACATTTATTAATGCTTGTCCCCACGCAGCATTAGCGATAAATACAAAATATTATTTTGTCTTCAAAAACATTGGTAAATTAGAAAAATTTTGGTTAAAAAAAAAAAAAAATCTATTCAATATGTCTTTTAACATTCCGATGAAGCAAGTAACTTTTTTCCCTCTCTGACAGGTAAACTTAAATTACCCCATCCCTGACAAAAACCGCAACCAAACATTACAATAAGCATAAAAACTTAGTTAAAATAAGTAAACGAAAATAAAATACATAATTAATAATTTCAGGTTTTGTTAATGTACTACTTATTTAATTTTTAGCAAATTATAATTTTACATTTTATTATGCCGAAAATTTTGGGTAACTGAAAGGAAGTTTGGTTTATATTCTCGGAGGAGGAGAGGGGGGGGGGGTCACTCAAAGGGTTAAAAGTACTTAATATAATTTTATGTAGAGGGCCAGTGACGATGTCTGCGGACCAGTAAACTCTGATGTTTACTGGTCCTTGGGACCAGTGACTTTTTTTTAATCATTTCTACCGCTGTTTTGATATTTGCGAACCCTGCAAAAATTTATTTTTTATCATAAGCGATAAAAATAAGAGTATTTTATGAACTTTTTTGTATTTTAATATCACCCCCCTCCCCCCCCTCTGCCTGTTTTTTTTTTCTTTTTAAATATCCCAGCAGTAGGGGTTGTTTTGTGTGTTAATAAACGAAAGCGTTAAAAGATGTTTTTTGTTTAGTATCCTTAAATCTTGACTGAATGATACTAAAGCATTTTGGATTTTGGCTGCCAGACTGTTTGGTTACAGAAACAAAATACTACTACATACTAGGGTGTAAAAAAATCATAATTTTTTGGAACACATGTCATATTCGCCCCATATTGGCGCGATTTTTTTCTGTCGCCAATATCATATAGGCAACAGGTACTTAACTTGCGCCAAAGTGCTTGATGTGGTAACCCGGATTATGTTGTTTATGCTGTTGATGTTTTCGCCAAATTGGCAAGCGAAAAAAATCGCGCCAATATGGGGCGAATATGACATCTGTACCGATTTTTTTAATTTAAATCAGATTTTTTTTATTTTTTTCCCTGTGTTAAAATATTAAACATTTACCAAGAATTAAGCATTTCAAAAATGAACAACCCTTCAGTTACTAACATAATCTATGTTTTTTTGCTTTAATTAATAAAATTTTAATTATGCAATTATAGAATTTACAAAAAACTGCAAATTAAAAATTTCTTTAGTAACATACAACATTATGTGCATTAATATTTTGTAATAATTATGTAAACCAATATTAAATACTGCTTACATTTTAAAGTTATTGATAAATTGCATTTAATTTTAAATTGATGATACAGATTAAATTTTGTAATTATTAAACAATTAACTTTTTAAGAACACAATCTACATTTTTGAAAAAGTGATTGAAAAAAGGTGATAAATAATAGTTTGATAAATACATAAAGCAGCCAGTAATTTTACACAGGTTCTAAAGCGTATGTATATCAAATCGATCAAAAATTGTAGCAATGTATACAGCAAATTCACACATAATTTAAAAATAGATTACAAAAATTGTATTTTTGAAACTTAAATCGGATTTTTTCCCCATAACATTAAAATATTTGAATAGCTACTAAATATTATAATGTTTTGAAGTTATTTAACATTTAGTTAGATTTTTTTTTTTAAATGTATAATACTTCTTTTTACGCAGTTTAATATTTTTATAATTAACAATAACAAATATTACATTTTTTACAAGTGATTTAGTGATCATTTTCATTACTGATTATAATGCTTTTTCACACTATTTTAAAAAATCAGAAAATATGTGATTTTATCATCTGATTCAAATCAATTGATTAAAATCATTGACACTCTATTGCTATGTTTATTGTATAGTATAAAAGAATGAATAACTTGATTATTAAAAGGAAATTATGGCATTGTAAATTATATTAGATTGAAATATCATTTTTAAATTAAATGCTTTTTATGTTTGTTAGATAAAAACCATGCTTTTTACAAACTTACTGTACTTAAAATTTCACAATACTCAGGAATTATGCTTAGAAACAATTATTTAAAGCTTTGTTTTGTGTATTCATAAGTCACAATACCTGTAGAAACTTTCCAAATTATGTTCATCTTAGATTTGAATACTTTTTACGTCATTTTAAACATTTAGAATTTTTTTGATTTTAATCAATGATTTTTTTAAAAAAACCACTTTATTAAAATCATGATTTAAATCGCTGATTTAAATCAACTGATTTAAATCGTTGACACCCTACTACATACAGACTTGCCAAGCTCCGAAATCCAAATATCAGAAATGAAATCAATTTTTTTTTCAGTTTTAAATTGCGCTTTGTTGTCATATAAGATTAAATATAAACAATTACACAGACTATTAAAAAAGGTGCATTACAATCAAGAGCACGGGAAAACGTGTGTAAATCAGAAGCATTGTCAAATGAAAAAGGTAATAACATCAGAAAGAATGAAATAGGTACTTACATATTTCCGGAAAAAATGTATTTATTCCACGGATAATGCAGTGTAGCAATGGCGACCGCTTCCTTCTTCCTCGCGAACGGCCGTTGACAACAACATCGTCTTCATCCGGGATCTTCGTAGCTCTCGTGTTTCAACCAATCAGATTCACGCTTCCAGAAAAACTGCTTTTTCTAGTATTTTTCACCGTGATTTGATATCAGGCCGTTATCTGTTGCACATGACTATGCGATTAGCACATTTTCCTCGGTAATTATGCTCATAATGATACCTTTCAACCGAGGAAATTGTGCCCATCGAAAACCGGTTCTCAGGTACTGCTCGCAAGGATATACCTGTGTTATTACTCGAGCACATTTCGAGGAATTGATGAAAGGCCGAGAAAAATACGATCTGTCGATGCTACTAGGGACTGAATTCTAACTTGTGTTTATTGTGGAACCCAAATTGGAACTGTGTATATCCAAAATGGGTTACCATGGGCACCCATTTTGGGTACTCTGAATTCTAACTTGGTTCTTTTATGGAAGCCAAATTGGTTGAGTGAATATCCAAAATGGGTAAACAATGTATTCCAATTTGGGTTCTGCTATAAACCTAAAATAGATGCTTTTTATACCCATTTTGGGTTACGAAAAGGCATTTTCCAATTTGGAACGTTACTATACCCAGCGATCTTACAACCCAATTTGGGTCATTTTTTGCTCTATTTTAGAAATTTTTTTTTTACAGTGTAGGAAAATTCAAATCAGACTGTCTCGCACCAAAAACGGGAAAAAAGCCATCTGGATAAGTTAATCTTAAAGGAATTGATAGAGTTTAGACTGTTTTCTAGGCAGAAGGGAAAAGAATATGTTATACAAGTTTAATTAAGAAACTTAACAGTCCATGAGTCTAATGATTAATTATTTATGAACAAATTAAACAACTATTCTTGTTACTCATAACAGAAACAATTAAGAACAACTATAGAATTATAAAGGACATTTATAGAAATTACAGAGAAGGAGTTCGCCTCTTCACCAGCTTTAGAAAATTATAATAATTCTTCTCCTCTCTAGTATTTCTTTCAAGCTATGATTTCTTATTTTTCCTTTTGTTTCAGAGTATATTATAATGCGGACAAGAATACATTACAAGTTAATTTCTGCATGCTTTTCACCACAAAGGAAAAATAAATTACATCAATTTTTGTAACACACTATGAGTTTTATTAAGTGTTATTTGCATTTCTTGAAAAATATTTGTTATACATTTTATCAGCTTTCAAAATATTATATACTAGCTGACTCGCCCTGCATTGATCCGGCACGTTAATTTTTCCAAACGAACCGTGATTGATTAAAATTTCTTCATATTAAAATTTAAGAAACTAATCTCTCAAAATGAAACTCTGATTGGTTTCTGCTGACATCGGCAGCGTACTCTGGTGGTGTTTCAAGCAAACCTCTTGCCGAATGAACTCCCGACACAGGTCCTCCTACCTACAGCACTGTATATCAGGAGTGTTGCGCACGTACACGAAAACATGAAGAGGATCATAAACTAAGTTAAAAGAAACAATTTTCGTTGAAATCGGCCCGTAGAACACGAAATAGAAATGCGGCCCTGGGAGGTATAAAGGGGAACTAAAAACTGTAAGAAAATCGAAACCAAGTTCAATGAGTCAAACTCCGTGGGAACATTCTCAAAAAAACTTTCTTCATTTCACGGAAATTCTACTGGCAGCATTGCTGCCGGCATTTTCCCGTGAAATGACGAATATCCGTTTTTCCCCCTCCGTTACAGGAGGTAAAATATCCGTCAATTGAAGAAAAAAAAAGCAAAAGGTGGAAAAAAAGGAAGAAAAAGCAAAGTGGCTGACGTTGGATTCAAACCAGCCATCTCAGCGCTACGAAACGAACACTCCAGCACTGAGCTCTAATTGAGGGCAGCAAAATCACAGTAGACCAAGTCCATTTTGGAAAAAAAATAAGATAGTCCATTTAGAAGGTGCATAAAATTTGTTTTATCCACTCCCACAGTAAATCAAGTCTGTTTTCACATACATTCTTATATATGTCATCTGTTTACAGACTTGGTTCACTGTGGAAGGGGATAAAACAGATTTTATGCACCTTCAAGATGGACTATCTCATTTTTTTTTCAAAATGGATTTGGGAACAGATGTCATAAGTTCCCACGGCCGCCATCTTGGAATTTTACTTGACGTGAAAACCCCTTTTCCGCCAAGTAGTAAATGTCGCCAAGCACCGGTTTATACGCATGTTTCGCTTAACGAAAATAAAATGTAAATAATAAATAAAATTCGCTAAAGTGGCAATCAGCAATCTTTTATGAGGGCTTCGCGCACATTAACCGAAAAAAAAAAACATCACTGCATTCAGCAATTCTCCCGGTTTAGCATTCTCAAAATTCAGCAGTTCTCTCTTTCTAGCAATCTCAAAATGTAAAAAACTCTTAAAGCAGCAAATACATAAAATTAACATACCTTAACAGATATCTGCTTTCTTGAAAGCTTCAGCACGGAATCTTTCTCATAACACCACCGTACCGTCATTTTCCAAAATAAGCTTATCTATACGCATTGAGACACAATAAACAAACCTACTTTTCTTCTCAAAATTTCCTCACATTTCTTAATTACTTCATCAAAAGCGTTTAAACGGATTACAGAAACCATAGTCAGTCAAATACATCCAATAAATTTAACATCAAAATAAAAAGACAGGACGATACAACACAATATCAAAATACATCCACAAAATCCACCACTTCTCAGGGGTTGCCAGAACACAACACATCAGAATACACACGTCACACGGTGTTCCACATATCGCGGTTGCCATAGCTATAAACACCGCCAACACAAAATGGCCAAACAATTCAAAACATAGGCTGAGGAAACATAAGGCATCTAAAGCCTGGACTTGGTCTACTATGGTTGTGAGCCCCTCAATTGTACCACAACGAAACGCTTTGAAGTAAATATGTTTGCTTCAGATGGGTGTGGCTTGATGCATTCCTTTAAAAAGCTTTTAATTCTGAAGTTCATTTCAGAAAGATTTCGTCTTTAATGAGATTGCGGCTGTGGTTTTTATACTTTAGTATTAATATAGTATAAAAATATGAATTTTAAATATTTTTACGTAGATTGCTAGAGGTAAAATACGAATATGATATTTTTATTCGATAAGATTTTTTTTTAATAATATCGATTTTTTTTCATTTAATTTTCTTAATTAAAATATCTTTTAAATGTGTTCATTTGAAGCATATTTTAAATGCGAATATTTATTTATAAACAACTTTAAAAATTCAACTTTATTTAACTTTATTCAACTTATTCAACTTTAAAAAATAAATTGTGACTGCTCTTCAATGAAGGAGAAAAGTAATTGTTATTTATTTTGATATTCGAAAACTTTTTTGTATTTTTTAATTAAATTAGGAATCTTAATTTATAGAATTTTTGGTTTTTCATTTTTAAAATAAATTCCGATTTATTATCAATAGACCCAAAGCGCATGCGTGCTAGGATTGAACGGAATTTCTCTCTCTTTTTTAGAAGTTCGGGAGAATTCACGGATAAAACATGTTTTCAGCGGAACGGAAATTATTTATTAAAAAATGAGTATTAATTTATTGTATATTGACGAGTTTTTCTAACAGTGATTCGGGTCCTTAGAACCTGAGATAAGAATTCGCCCACCAGCGATGGAAGATGGAACTAAAAAGTTTGTATTATTACATGCATAGTTTGAAGTTTCTGTGAATTTACATTCAAAATTTATCTGCAGTTCTCATAAACCCATAACGAACCCTTTGGCCGAAATCATTCGTGGCAACCAGAGTTGGGCAAAATACACCAAAAAATCATTTTCACTACAAAATACAAAATACATTGGTTTTAGAACCTAAAATACAAATTACAAAATACTTTTCAAAATTTAAAAATAGCAAATACAAAATACACGTATTTTCAAAATACATTTAAAATACAAAATACATTTCGAAATTTCAAAAAATTATTGATGCAAATTTTTTGGGGGAGTGGTAACTTTGCAGTTTAAAAGACTGAGGAGGGGGGGGGGGAGCATTATTATGCTCCCGTAGGAGAGTGTCCCAACGGGCTACCCGACTGGTTCTGAATGAGGCACTGAATAAAAATTACTTAAACATTCCTAACATGTTCAATATCTTCATCATTTATATTATAAAACTATATTACATTATTATCGAAAAAAATATAGTTTCTTGATATTTTTCAATTTATTTAAAAGTCAAATATTAAACAATTTGAAACTCTCTGTACAATGAACATTAATATCGGTTTTAAAACTTTTAATACGTAAATAACAACATCAGTTAATAATGAATAAACGTTTTTGATTATTAGTCATAAAATTATACAAAATAATGTTTTAATAATATTTTCGATTTTATTTAAAACAAACACATACATAGCACATACATAATGTATCTTTTTAAGATGTATGTGCTTGTGATTAATTAAATTAATAACTTGCCCTGCTAATTTATATCTTCACTGTGTTAATTATTTCGCAAACAATCTATGTTATAAAGCAAAAAAGATATCCATTAGTAATTCTAATGTCATATCCATAGTGACAACGACATAAATAAACTTTTTTTTTTTTTTTTGAAATTTTGTAACTTCTAAATATCGCATAATTGCAATTTTTACACAGTAGGATAAAAAAAAAGTACTTTCAAATGCGATTTCTTTAAAAACTATATCTTAATTTACCCAACTTTCAGGAATTTTTAAAATAATTTTCAGGCTTGAATTTTTTTAAACCCATCTCGCAAATATTCCTGCGATCCAATTACGGAAGATTAACCCTTGCACTTAAAATAACGATGCAGATCAGTATTTGTTGGTTTATGTGTGACATTTCATGACTAAATTACCAAATGAAATTAAAAAATCTCACAAATACATAAATAAAACACGAATTTAAACAGACATGTAATTGAACTACGCGTTTAAATGCTGAAATAATCAAAGTTTGGTATAAAAATGATAAAAACCTTTCGAGATTACCTGCTGTTATGTGGCTAATAAGAAAGTCTCAAAAATGCTTTTTCGGTGTAGTTGGTTGGAAATCCAACAAAATATGCCAAATTAAAAAATATATACATTAGTTTTCAATTAAAAAATTATTTTTACCAAAGTTCTATTCATTGCGTAGTATATCGGGCTTCTTTAATCTAAGTGAGATCGCCGGTCTGTATTATAAAACAAAAACATGCCCATGAGTATCGCTGATGTCATATTGACGATGCAACGATCTGAGTAATAAATTTGTCTTTTTAGAAAATCTATTAACGTCTAATCATTCCAGAACTTGAAGTTTTACTACTTAGAATTTAAAAAAAAGTGTACTTTGAAATGCAATATATAAAAAAGCTCTCTTAATTTACGGATTTTTTTTTTTTAATGCCAGCATGATTTAAAAAATATATCTATATGGCGTGCAGCCCGATTGCGGAAAATTTGCTTGCATGCACATAATGATTTAAATAAGTTCATCATTTGTTCCTGGCTAATATTCGATAACGATATTAAAAGTTCACCAAAAATAAATAAATAAACACAATTTTAACCGATATATAATCGAACTACAACTGAAATAAGTAGAATAAAAAAAGCTACTATAATTTGTGAATTTTTTGACGGTTTCTTTGGCTATTAATCCTTGGAATGTAACTGATGCGAAAGTATCGTTTTTAATAAATATAAAAACTTTGTTTAAACGCATAACTTATGTTTTCCATATAAAATTGCTTTTTTGTGTTGTTAGTGAAAAAAAAAAGTTAAACATAAAAAATATATTACGTTATTAATTAAAAATGATTTTCATCTACGTTTTGTACACTAAGCAGTATGTCATGTAAGACAGTTAGCTTCGCATGTGTCAAGTTGTTTTTGAAGTGTCAAGATGTTTCGGTATGCAAAGTCAATCGTGTAAACGAACCATGCAACCAAGTCTGCATTTAAACCTGCAATATCTAATATGCTCAATGTAAATATAGTTAATAAACATTCGCATACTTTATGAATAAAGTGAACTACTTTTACATTAAAGTTTAATCCCAATTAAATTAATATTAAAGATATGGTAACTTATATTAGAACCTCGACTGAATATGAATATTAAGAAACTAGGGGAAAAAATCCATATATGATGGTATAAGATTAAAATCTTACCTTTAAATAGGTTTTGAAGTTTATTTTATCATTCAAAACTTTAACCTATAATCGGACACTTTTTTTTATACAGCTGGTATTTTCCCTTAATTTTCTTATTATCATCAACAGAACATTAAAATTATTTCACGCCTAATAGCGCACATTGTGTATTATTATAATTAATCCTCTTGGTAAATTTTCATTGGGAGTTTTAACAGTATTTCCATGAGCTAGTATTTCCATCTGCAGTAACTAACAGCATCACACTTCTAATGTATTTTAAATAGGCAGCACCTGCCTATGCAACAATTTTCACACTTCTTTCTAATTCTCATTGAATGTTATAAATTATAAAACTGCTTTTGTGACTACTCAGCAAAAAATGCATCTGTAGAAGTAAACATTCCATTCATTAATATGCTTATCGTACATCGTACCTAATGTTAAACAATCGGTACATATAAATTTCTAGAAACGAATTCGAAAACTATTCAAAACAGACAGATATATATTTTCCTACTGCAAATCTAGGATCTGCGGTTTAGACACGACACCTTGAAATCTCGAGGAATGTACAAGGACGCCATAATTAAACTGACGGTACTCAGAGTGTTCTGTAGCGCGATCTAATTTAGAGAATGGCGCCAAATTTTGTAGGAAGATTAAACAAGACGGGGGACGAAGAATTCCGCAAAAAAAAAAAAAAATCAGTTCCAAAAATCACCGCCAGGGGAATATGTGGCGCTGTGTATTTGAAAGAGAGAGTTTAAAAAAATGAAGAATCAATACTGAAATAAAATTACCGTTTATTTAACGAATTTAGCAATTTAATCCAAGCTCAAAATGGTAACAGTTTATAAAAAGCTAAAAAATTACATAAACACTGCTAAAGATTTTTTATCTGCAATTTCCCTTACAGAACCCCAAAGAAAGCAACAGCAGAAGAAAAAGTTCTTTATTCAAATTTCACGTTACACCTTTTGGCCCAGTGCCAGATTGTTCGGCTTTAAAAGGTAATGTGCTACTGTTAGAAGCAATTTCATTGAAAGTTATCTTTCATAATGTCTCCTTCTTTAGTCGAGCGAGCTCTACTAGTCAAATTCTTTTACCTCAACAAGTGCAATGCGCCAGCCGTTCTTCGTGCTTTTAGAAATCGCAAAAAATATGTTAAGGTAACGGTCCTTTGTCAGTTAATGGTTTAAAAGCAATGGTTGAGATGTTTGAGAAAACAAGTTCTCTAAATGTTCAGTCAGGCAGAGGACGAAAACCCGTATCACAGGATACAATCGAAGAATAGTGGCAACGGCGATTATCGACAGAGCACCAGACAATATTGCTACCACTTCCAGCGCTCGTGGGATAGCTCGGAATCTGGATATGCCTTATTGTACGGTGTAGAAGATACTACGAAAGATTATCCCCTTCTATCCGTACAAGATCAGCCGTGTACAAGAATTACGTCACACCGACCATGATATGCGATTGGCTTTTGCTCTCATTTTTCATGCCAGAATGAAGTTGGATGATGCTTGACCCTGGAAAATCTTATGGGGAGACGATGCCCACTTTTACCTGAATGAAACTGTAAATACCCAGAGCTGCCGAATTTGGGATAACAAGTCACCAAGAGCATTCAAAGAAATTCCTTTGCATTCACCAAAGATAACTGTTTAGTGTGGTTTCACAGCAGATATGATCATAGGTCCATTCATCTATGGGAACATTACTCCCACAGGACCTGTAACTTGTTCTGTTACCGGAGACAAATATCGCCAAATGCTAAACAACTTTATTATTACGGCACTTCAGCAAATACAGTGCCTGGAGAAAATCATTTTCCTGCAAGATGGAGCCCCTCCACATATTGCTTTGCGGATACAGCAGCTGCTACGATAGAAATTCACAACAGAAAGAGTCATTAGGCGATGTTTTCCAACTGCATGGCCACCTCGGCCCCCTGATCTTACATCCTGCGACTTTTGGCTATGGGGTTACCTAAAGTCCAAGGTCTATCACGGAGGGGTCCAGGACCTGGCTACGTTGAAGGATAACTTATCGCGAACTGTACGGGAGATTCCTGCAGACATGTTTTTCTCTGCTGTTGCAAATGCTGTGCACAGAATGCAATATATGGTCCACAAAAATGGCGGCCAGATCGAACCTGTGTTGGATGTGCTAAATAAACGGTAATTTTATTTCAGTATTGATTCCTTTTTTTTGAAACTCTCTTTTTCGAATATACAGCGCCACATATTCCCCTAGCGAGGGTTTTTTGAACTAATTTTTTTCCCGGAATCCTTTGTCCCCCGTCTTGTTTAATCTTCTTACAAAATTTGGCGCCATTCTCGCAATTGGATTGCGCTATAGAACAATTTGAGTACCGTGAGTTTAATTATGACCACCTTGTATTTTGAGTATTTTGAAAATACAAATTACTTTGGAAAAACATTCCAAAATACATTACCAAAATAAATTTGTTTTGAAGGTTTAAAATACAAAATACAAATTACAAATGTATTTTGAAAATGTATTTCAAATACATGCATTTTCGATACTGCACAGCTCTGTGACAACTAATATTTGTTGTCCAAAAGTGTTATTTTCAACTGCACACCCAGAACAACAAAAATAAATTACTTTCATATTAAATGTAATGTTTTATTGAATATGAAATAGCTGGAATTTAGTGCATAATATTTAGTTATTAGATAGTATATTTACTATGTATATAATATTATTCTCATATTAAGGGCTACATCACTGACGCGAAAACACCCTCTCACTAAAGATAATCCTATGGAAGATTTTTTTTTTTTTTTTTTTTAAATCCCGTTTGCATTTCCATATTTTTAATTTTTTTTTTTTTTTTTTTTTTTTTTTTTTTTTTTTTTTTAATTAGATAGCTGAGGTCTATCTTTAGAAAGGAGTCTTTTACTTTTACGATTTTCTTTGCAATTTTGATATTAGGATACTTTCACTTTCGAAACCGGTTCAGAAAGTGAAGGAATTCTAACTTTAAAAAAAAACCTGTAAAAGAAATAGAAAACTAAAAAACAGACTTTGTAGATATCGACCTCAGCTATCCAATGAAAACAAAACATATAAAAATATTGAAATGCAAACGAGAAATTTTTTCGGAATTTCTGAATAAAAAATAAATTCCTGAAATGACATATACATGCGCTATTGATGCAAATGAGTTAATTATTAATCAAAATAATATTATTTTTATACTAGCAAATACAAAATCAAATCAAATCATTTAGATGTAAATTTTTAATTCACTGCTTAATAAAACTTATACAATAAATAATCTGTATAAAGATACTGAAAATGAAACATTTCCTTTAGAAGCTATTTGCTTCTAAAAGGAAAAAATATATTATACTTTCAGGAAAATGTATTTTTATTTACTTTAAAATCGAAAAAATTATTTTTTTAAAAATATCTATACTTTATTCAAAACAGAAACGCATAAATACTGAATATTCTTTCATAACTATATAATTTATGCAATTATTTTTCGAGATTTTTTAAAGAAGCATCCAACTCAGTTTATCTTTTTATTAAAAATGCACTGACACTTCAGAAAACATAGCATTTCATATTTTATAGATGTATTTCATATATATATATCTTTCAACAGAATCTTTTATATATTTTATATTTTTTTTTATCTTTTGTGTTATATACAGGGTGTCCGGTCTCAACGGTGTCCAATGGCTAATTCCTAAACCGTTAGTCATAGACATTCCAATTACAAAATTTTTTAAATCAGGTAAAGAAACATTTTATAAGCGATTTGTGTCAATAAAAACATTTCTTAAAAAATTACGAAATTGAAATTTTTATACGGTCTCCCGGTCCTATAAGTTACATTTAGTGAAATTTTCCTTTTACACTGACAAGTAATACAAAAAAAGTCCCGTTATTCTACGATTAAAATTAACCGAGTAATAGCTGTTTAAAGTTGGAGCATATTTTTTGCTGCAAATTGGGGGGTCATTCTCAAATTTAGTCGAAATCTAATTTCGTCAGATATAAAAAATGTTTGGGAGTAAAATTAACATTGAAATATAAATTTGAAATCTTTAATCGTTCTGGCATATTAATGGAAAATATACAATTTGTAATAAACATTTAAGAAGAAAGAACAAACAGAATTTTTGTTAAATAAGATGATTCTAAATTAACAGCCTCAATTCATTACAAAATGATACGTATTTTAAAATATTATTAGATTGCACAAGCCTGCAAAAGTTGGGTTATGTCATGTTTTTTAGCTTTTGATAATTGATTCTTATATATTCTGTACCGCTGAATCCGAAATTGACCTTCATTTTTAACTATCATATCAGGATTTTTCGCAGATTGCAAATTTCAAAGTTAAGAAGTTCAGTGTTAAAACTGAATTTCCTCCCCCATCTCATCGGACCACTCAGCTGTTTAGCTGTAAGAATCCCAGGATAAGCAAAAATATCGAATAATTTTTTTAATAAAATAAAATAAAATAAAATAAAATAAAATAAAATAAAATAAAAAATGTTTTACATATGTTTTATAGTATGAGATTTTCGATATATTTTAACTTACACATTTGCGATTTGCAAAAAAATTCTAACGTGATGGTTAAAAATGAAGGTCATTTTCAGATTCAGTGCTAAAAAGTGCGTGAAAATCAATTATCAAAAGTTAAAAAACACAACCATCTCCTCTACTTTATAGTATTCGATTTTTGTTATTCTTTAAATTTGAAAATTTATGATTTGCGAAATATCCTGACATAATGGTTAAAAATTAAGGTAATTTTCGGATTCAGTGCTAAAACATACATAAAAGTTAAAAAACCCAACAATTGCAGTCTTGTATTATCTAATCTAAAACTTTTTCTTAAACTCCTTGTCAGATATCTATTCGAAATTTTTTGTGTTATCCTGTAAAATAAGTATAAATGGTAACCACCGAAAATTTTAATAATATTATATTGTTATCGGATTTGCGCCAGTATGTAAAATGAAATCTCGATCGGATATTAAAAAGTAGGTTAAAGTTCGAGTACAAATTTTGAACTGGAAAAACATACGTACTTTTGTTTAAGTAACATAAAAACTTATAAAAAAACATAATTTTTGTTAAAAGAAATCATAAGAGAAACAGTCTCAAATCCTGACAAAATAAAACATGTTATTTTAGCCAATTTGAGACTTAATCATAATACTTGTAGGATTTTCTTTCAAAGCGCAGATACACATGAAGTAAGACCTTCAAATACTTTAAACACTTGGTATATGATCCCTCAAAGCCAAGCCGAACTCATTTGTTTTCAGCAAAGTCAAAGTGGCATAGGTCAGTTTTTAAAGTTTCATAACTCGCTCAATTTTAGCGTTATATGAATGGGACTTTTTTTTGTCTTACTTGTCAGTGTAATAGGAAAAAATTACTAAATATAACTTATAGGACCGGGGGACCGTATAAAAATTTAAATTTCGTAATTTTTTAAGAAATGTTTTTATTGACCCCAATCGCTTTTAAAATGTTTATTTACCTGATTTAAAACATTTTTGTAATTCGAACTATATGTCTATGACTAACGGTTTAGGAAATAGCCATTGGACACCGTTGAGACCGGACACCCTGTATATCATTTCTTCTTCTTTATCTTTCTTATCTAAAATATATATCACGTGAAATCATGATGAAAAGTCACCTATGGGAGTAATTTCTTTCCATTTGTTCATTTCTAATGTCAACTGAACTCCTGTAATTGATTATGTTATTTTAGCATACATAATTTGAAGTTTCTGATAGTTTAAATTTTCAATTTATTTTTATACAGAAAGTGTATTTTTTGCCAAAATATGAAAAAAAACTATTTTAATAGGAAGAAGGAACCTTTAATAAGACCTTCATTTAATTTCCCACATGCAGTGCAATCGCACGATGCTCCATCATGTGGTCTGGGGCAATAAACCCTGTCCCTTCTTTGAGCATCTTCAGAAGTTTTTAACACATTTCAACAAAGTTGAAAAGTGTTTATGCATTCGGTTTTTCTGTCCGTCTGTCCACCCTCTAACTCCCGCAAATATACTCGGATATTCATGAATTTGATAGATTATTTAGGATTACCAAAGCATGTTTGATATTGTATATAAAATATGTAGGATTAATAGTTCATTTACACGGGAACTCAAAAATATTGCATTACATTATAGTATATGGGAAAAATCGTTTGCAGAGTATTTTAATGACATTAAGCTATTTCAAATGTATTGAAACTAATATAAATCACTGGATTTCACTACGATCACGTTGGAACAGGGCATTCATAGCATTTTTTATTCATTTACAGGGAGACATAAAAGAAATCGGTTACAGTATTGTGCTGTCTTTGAGTAATAATTGCTCGAGTGTACGGTTTAAAATTCGGTATGTGCTTTTAAATTTATTTTTTTTTTCATCTTACTCATTATATATAAATTCTATAGCACAAATACAGGGCTGCTCAAAAATATTCAAGTACCGTTCTCCTTATTAGAGAAAATTGCTGAAGTATATGTATCTCTTAGTGAACTAAATTTTGAAATGCAAGTAGTTAATAGATTCAAATCTATTAGCTACTTGCATTATTACTTATTAAAATTCGAATAATTTTCCGATTGTGGATGGGAACAGCTGAAATTGGGTTTTAAAATATGTTATGCGTTTCCATATGGTTGAATTAGACGTAACATTTTAATTTTTTAAAGGTGCAGTTTGGTTACATCGTTCTGAATGTGTTAGAAAGTGTTTCATAATCTATGCTTGACGCATAATTTTTTTCTTTCTTATTTCTATTAACTAGGAAAGGGCAAGAAGTGTTACGCGCCGATTTTGGTGAGAGTGGTATTTTTGGAAATATCTAGTCGTGAGAAGGAAAAAACTCAATGAAACTACCGTTGCAAATCAGTCGTTTTCGAGATATCCGACAATTTATGTTACGCAGTTTTTTTATTTATTATAATGTATTTTTGCTGTTATATTTCTCATGTCTTTAAATTTATAATTTTTGCTGTTAAATGTCTTCCTGTTAACTTAATTATGGCACTTGTGTTTAGAAATTAAATATACAAAATAAAAATTAATAAAAACTTGGAAAAAAATGAAGAGAAGTTAATGGCTGTAAGTTCAGGGCTGCCACGGGTGACTATTTTTATATTCTATTCACAACACTATTTTTGAAAAAATAAATATTTTAGTACATTTCTGTTGCACATGTTGTCAAAGCACATGTGAAACATTCTAGACCGGAAGCCGGCTGCACAGACAACCACCTCATCGAGTTGGGGGCAGAAGTTTCAGAATTAGCTAAAACTCAATTCCCATATTAAAATGCAATCACTCTGCCAAGTCATATCTTGGTGGAAAACACCTAAAAACCCGATTTTAGTGGTCGCCTCGTTGGTTTACCATTGCGTTTTCTTGCACCCAATGGTATGAAAACATGGACGACTGGGAGCAGGAAAACACAATGGTAAACTTACGAGTCAACCGCTAAAATCGGATTTTTATGTGTTTTCCACCAAGATATGACTTGGCAGACCGATAGCGTTTTAATATGGGAATCGAGTTTTAGCTAATTCTGGAATTTCAGCCTCCAACTCGATAAAGTGGTTGTCTCACGGTTCGTACGCCTCCTTGGATTTTGCAAACCAGAAAATTTTTCGGCACCAGTATTATCTTACAAAAAATCTCTTCTTAAAAGAAGGCGAAATTTTGCATGTTTAACCTAGATTTCTTTTTCTATAAAAAGATACTGGTAATTCTCCTGCAGAAATAACGATATCCGTAACGAACCATGTGTCGGTACTGCCGGATCCCGGTCTAAAAGATGAAACCGGTTTGAACGCTACAATATTTCGCATGCCTTACGTTTTTCTCTGCTTGTTTGTTCCGATTTTGGCGAGAGTGGTATTGTTGGAAAGATCTGGTCATGAGGAGGAATAAACGCAGTGGAACATCCCACCGCAAATCAACACGTTTCCGCGATATCCGAGAATTTATGGTAGGTAATTTGTTATTGATTACAGTGAATTTATGCTGTTATATTTCTCATGTCGTTAAATTTATAATTTTTACTGTTAAATGGCTTCCTGTTAACTTAATTATGTTACTTATGTTTAGAAATTAAATATACCAAATTTAAAAAAAAAAAAAAAAAAAAAAAATTGAAAAAAATTGAAGAGAAGTTAAAGGCTGTAAGTGCAGGATTGCCACGGGCGAATATTTTTATATGCTGTTCGCATCACTATTTTTGAAAAAGTCAATATTCTAGTACATTTCTATTGCACATGTTGTCAAAATACATGCGAAATATTTTTATTTGAGAAAGTTGTGTGAGATCAATTAAAAATAGCCCCCAATGGTAGCCTTGTAAATGCATTGTTTCGTGTGATGTGTGTGTGATTGTTGATGCTGGACATTTGTTGTGTGTACTGGGGGTTATGGTCTTCTATACAGAAGTGCGCAGGAAGACATTTTACAGCAAATATTACAAATTTAACTACATAACAAATGTTATAGCATAAATCCATTATAACAAATAAACAAATTGCGTGACCCAAGTTGTCAGATATCTCAAAAACGGCTGATTTGCGACGGGTAGTTCCATTAAATTTTTAACTCCCCACGACGATATCTTTCCAATGATACCACTCTCGTCAAAATGGGAGCGTAACACTTTTTGTACTTCCCTACTTAGTATTTGTTGCAGTTACCGTAGATATAGCAGTTTAAATGTAAAGAATAATCTGTATTTGCTTCTAAACTTAAGTATATAACTCTATACCTTTAACCTAACAGTCAACAGCTTGCTGTAAATTTTTTCTTGTACATAAAAATGCTTAAATGGATGAATAGTTCTGAAAACTTTACAAAATCACTCATGAATAATCTAAATTGTATTTTTCAGCAATTCAATTTTTCAGAGGCGCATTTTCCTTCAAACATGAATTTTCGGATGAAGAAATGCTACAGATGCTAAATAGATTAATTTAGGACCCGACATGCCATCTAGGGCATCCGGGCAAGCACCATTCGGGGGGGGGGGGGGTGAGTGGGGAGGGTATGTGGAAGTGGCTAGTACTAAACTTCATACATATTGTATATAAGCATAAATTTTGTTCCAGGTACTATTCACATCTATATACAGGGTATCACAAAAAAGATGGTGACAAACCCTCCGCAAGAAAAAATACCAGTAGAATAATAGAAGAAACAATTTGGAAATTGCACGTCAAACATGGCAAATGAGGTGCGTTCGTACTATAACTAGTTTTATAAAAAAAATTTTGCACTGCATATTCTATTGAATGTATATTTTAGTGCACTTCATAAGTGCATATCAATTTCATTCTTTTCGAAAAGCTATAATATCATTAAAATGCACTTGAAACATTTTTTTCCATTGGCCGTAATGTAATGGGAAATTTTTGACTGTCCCTGTAATTAAACTATACATCCGATTTTCATAAAATTTGAAATGACTCGACAAAATTGTGCAACAATTATATATTTTAAATTTAAAACGATTCGGTTGGGTAGTTTTTGTGCTGTTATATGCGGGCAGACAGACTGAACGACGACTATTCGTGCTACATATTTATATAATTACGAACGCACCTAAAAATTATATTTTTGTTGATTGAAGTACTTTTTGCAAACTTTTACTTTGGATATCTACGTATGAAACGAAACGTCTAATGAACTACGACTAAAACAAAATGTCACCATTTGGACATAATTAATGTTTTTAACTTACTTTTAACTTACATTTTCTCGTTGCGACAAAAACATAAATAAAGACTTTCTCGTGAAATGAATAGAATGCTCAGTTGTTATACTAAAATTGTATTTATTAGTTTTCTAATGATATATTTCCTTTTTTTTTTGCGTGGCCACTTGCTACGGGGTACGGGAAGAAGAGAGCGGAAGGGGGACCGCACTCTCTAAATGTTTAAAAACATATGAATTTTGATCACTTTTGGCCAGTTTTAACCATTTGATAACTTATAATGAAAATCCTAATTAGTCTCATGGGGGAGGGATATGCCCCGCGTACCCCTGCATTACTTAGGCCCCCGATAGGTTAACCTCTGGATTAGAAGCTAAATGGATAATCATAAAACAAAATCAAGTGAAAAACTTACTTTAATGTGTTTGGAGAAAAATATTAAAACAAGCAGGAATCAGGAGTTCTGCTTTTTCAGAATTAACTCATTTGTGCCTGAATTTTAGTTTTCTCAAATGTTTTGGTAAAATCACTTTAAAATATTGCAAAATGAACTGGAAAAATACTAAAAAAAATACGCTTAAATTTCTTTGTATTTATTTAATAAAATGTAAAAAAAAAAACTACATATGAGTATTTCTAGTAGAATAATATGCATAATTATATGTTTTGTCTATATTTATATTTAAGAAGTTTTTAAATTGTATATTAAATAAGATAATTAGTATTTTTATGAACTACAAAAAATATAATAATTAAAAATCTTACGATACTCATCAGCGTACATGTAAATAAAAACTATATTAAAAATACATTACAAATTATTCCCAACGTTTCGTGCTCTTTCTAACGAGCCATCTTCAGGGGAGAGAGTCCTTGACCTCCTCGGAGCGAAGTTTCCAACTGCACTTTCACGGCATCACAACTAAAAACATTACGGTAACTGATCATTAACAGAACCAAAATCAGTACTGCGTTGGATATAGCGCCATCTGTTGTTAGGCTAACATACTACAATAGGAGACTAGGAAAACTCGAAATAAGCACTACGAATGTATTTCTTTTAAAATATTCAACCAAACATTAGAAATTTGAAATGAAATATTGTCATTGCATACCTCGTTTTTTCTTAGACTTACTTCTATGGATTCACGTATAAGGGCTTTAAGTGTGTTGGAATATTTAGAGATAATATTTACACCGTCAAAATAAACTGCTATGACAATGCCTTTAAATGCTAATCTAGATAAAGCTGTAGATAGTCTATTGAATTTTAAATCACCTTTATGTTCTTTAATCCTTTCAAACAGGCATCGTTTTGTCATTCCAATATATGAAGTTAATAGACCAGTATTGAGTTGAATAGGGATTTCGTAAACTCCAGGATGGAATAAAATTGGTAGAGGATCTTGCTTTCTGGTAATAGCTGCAAGCAGATTATTTGAGGGGGAGGCAACAAGAAGAATTCTGAATCTATTGAAAATTCTCTTTAATCTTTCAAACATTGCTGGAATATAAGAAATTTTTCTGTAAGTAAGACGAGTTAACTGGGCGCTATGAGGATAACTATTGAACTTCTCAATTAATTTATGGATAACCTGTGGGTTATATCTGTGATCTCTTCCAATCTTGACAATATGGTTCAGTTCATCTTCCAAAAATTTTGACAGCGTAAGTCCAAGTTTTTCTTATTACAAAATATATATATATTTATTTATTTACAGAGACTAATAACGTTATAACTATTATTAATAATAAAATAAGAATAACCGTATTGCTGACTTAAAAACAATTTATTTCATACATATCTTTAAAAGGAGATTACATAAATAACTATCTCCTAAATGTCCACAAAATATATGTGCCCATTTGTGCCTAGAACCCTATATTTTGGACGTTACAAAAAGGCATAAAAAATAGGCTTGAACATTTAATTTCGCAATTTAAAAAAATACTTTTTTCACAAAAGTCCACAAGCTAAGATTATGACTTGCGTTTTTGGATTCTTGATAGAAAAAATACAAATCAACTTACTTTTTACATTTCGCCAACTTGAAAAATTAAAAATTTATAAACACCGGAAAAAGCCTTCATTTAAGCAAATAAATATCCACCTTATGCTGTCATCTCTCGGTTATAGATAAAGACATTTATAGACAATTACTTCATATAATTTTCACGTTATAAAGGGGAAGAAAAATATACTTATTCATTAAAATTTGAACCGTCCCAAAAATGGGACGCTAGGCACAAATGAGTTAAGTGTCACCCCAAATGAGGAAAAAAAATAATTATAATTTTTACGAGGAAGAACGCGTCGAATTTCGACGAAAGAAAATATTTTATTAATTGTTTCATTAATTGAACTGTTTCATTAATTTATAATAAATCTACAAAATTAGATACAATAAAATTGCATCTCATATTGGTTAGTCTAACTCTCAAACAAATATTATTTTAACCTCAAGGTCTGCTCTACTATAAAGACACTCTAATTTTTTTTTTTTTTTTTTTAATTTTGTGTTTTATCAGTGTGTGATTTCAGTGCTCTATGCAACCTTTTTCAGAGTTCCAAAATGTTTTTCAGTACTTTTTCAGTTTACTCCATGTTTTATCAGAAATCATTCATTTATATTTTTTTTAAATAGCACGTATTTTAATTGCAATTTTTTTTTCAGTTTTTATGAAAAAATGCAACAAAAAGATGTAATCTGTTATTTTCCCTTTACTTTCTACAGAAATGGGGTACTTCAGATGCCACCATTACAGAAATGGCATTAAAGCTACAGAAAAATTAATATCTCAAAAATAAATTGCGGTGCAATTTTCAAAATTGTAGTTAAAAGTTTTTTTTCCCCTATACGAAGGTATAAAAATTGAAAATGTACGATGCTTAGAAGTAAAAAAATTGCAGTATTAAACCGTTACAATAATACATCTGATTCGCTTTACGGCTGGCTTATGTAACGGAAGGTTATCTTTTAAGTACGACACTTTAATTATTGCCTGAAAGGAATAGCATATCAGATGATAATAAGTAAATTTATGATATTAATTTTTTATGAGTTGTCACTTTCAAGATCTAGGACCTTTTACTTTTTTTTTTTCAAATGAAAATCAAATTTCAATTGTTTCCCTCTGGAATAATTTCCATGTATTAATACCTTTTACTTTTGTTTTCTTTTAAAGGGACGGTTTACGTTTAAAAAAATTTCTTTTAATTTTCATAACAGAGATTTGATATTTTTGTTAATATATATTTCACCACAAGTATATAGAATACCTTAAAAGAAATTTCCAATCTTATTATAATTTTAAGATCTTATTATAATTTAAGAATCTTATTATAATTTTAAGAAATTTAAAATTTTAAAACGAAATTTTTAAATGCTCCTTGCGTTTCAATTTAGATATTTTCTCGATTTTGGATTTTAATCACGTAAAACTCTATTTAAAAAAAATCTGTGATTCGATTTTTTAGTCTCTTAAATAGTTACATTTTTAGAAATATTTTTCTGAATTCCATATCGATTTTCATGAAAACTCTGTCTTATAATAAGTTAAAAGTCAAATTTAATTGTCTTAATGAAGTCGAATTTTAAAATGCATAAACAGTTTCTTCCTCATCAGTTTCATGAATTTTGTTCAAAAATTAAGTAGCGAAATGCATTAAAAAAAGAGCAATTTAACAGATTACAACGACTGTTTGGAAAATGATTTTTTCAAAGACTAAAATTTAAGACATAAAAAATCGCACGGAGTTGATCATACATTACGTACGCAATGAATTAAACATTAATAGTGTTTTCACGTAAAAGATGGTACACGTAAAAATTCCAAGCGCAAAAAATCGCCTGCGACTCGTACGTATTATCCACCTGAAACTTATGTATTATCCAAGCATTTCATTGGCTGTTCTGGAAAAGGCTTTTCCATCGTCAGATTTCCAAGAAATCTGACGGCCCATTTTAAATGAAATTTCATTCTTAAACTTCTAAACATCCCACAATATTACTTTTTACACCGTCGTATAGAGAAAAAAATGTACTTTTAAATGCAATTTGTTTGAAAGCTGTATCTCAATTTGTTTCTGAGTTATTAATTTTTTTGTAGTTTTTATAACTTTTTTGTCATAATGGCAACAGAAGGTATCCATCTCTGTTGAAAGTAAAGGGAAATACAGATTACTGTATAGACCCATCAGAAAACGAATAAAATGCGGATTAAACCAATGAAAACCTTCAGATATGCTTTTGATTTCCTACCCTGACGAGAACAATAACCATTTTTCCAAATGGTTAAAAAAAAACTGAAACATCACTATTGAGAAAAACAGTTTTAAAGGGTATAAAAAGATAAAAAAATTGCTTGTGAACAAAATTAAACCACTTGTAACTTTGCGTAATATAATAGCATCTGCATGCGGTTTTCCACGAATGACATAGTACAAATTGGAGAATAACAATACACACAAAAAGAAATGTCGATTTTTGCTCAAATAAAGGCCCACGGTCCTCTTAACACATTACCAAGAGTATGTTTTTATGAAAATTGGATTTTAAAACAGGGGAAGCTCTTCTCTCGTCTCAAGGTCTTTCGTAAATTGATTTCCTAGCTAGGTTTCTCAAATTTATGGATTAGTAAATATCTTTCAGTGCACGGATTTAAAATAAGATGTCTTACAAACTAAAGCGTCAAATGTGGCAATTGAGGTACGTTCGCACTATAACTAGTTTTATAACTATTCCGATCTTGGTATAATAGCTTTTGCACTCGTATGCAAACATGCATGCATGCAAAATTTATTACGATTATATATATTAAATTCTGTGATACGGGAATAATATGTGACTCCATCTTAAATAGGAGGATTTCACCATGGCAACCTAGAATCATTACTTATTATGGCATATCATTGAATTAACTGCGTATGACAGGATTTAAAAGAATGAAGAAAACTTTTATTAATATCTAATTAAGTTTTGATTCGATTTTCATAAAATTTGAATTGACGCGACAAAATTCCACAACGATCATAATTTCAAACCATTTGGTTGGGTAGTTTTTATACTCTTATATGCAGAGAGACGGAGGGACGAATCAGACGACAGCTATAAATGCTACGCATTTATATAATTACGAACGCACCTAAAAATATGGACAATATAATATAAATTCCTTTTTTGTAAGATAGAATTAACGTCCTTAGTCAATATTGTTTTATGAATAAAAACAAGATTTTTCGTCGCCCACCAATAATGTTTTGAGATAATATTGATTTCATATTAAATAAATAATTTGTAAAAATATTAAATTGGATCTAAACATATCTCATTATAGTATTTTTGAGTATGTATGCTTAAAAATGTACCGAATGATTCAAAACATTTGTTATTTGTTTGTATTTTAGGTGCGTTCGTAATTATACTTACGTACCTACAGTCGTCGTCTGGTCTGTCTGTCCGCATATAACAGCGCTAAAATAAACGGATTCCTGAAGATCGAATATCTATACTAATAAAATAACAAGTCTGTGTGTGTGTGTGCGATGGCAAGCAAAAACTACCGCACACAGAAATCTGGAAATTCAGGAGTGATTAGTCCAAGACAGGTCTTGATGCAACTGAGGCTCAGATTTTTAATTTTTTAAGGGCCCTTTAACATTTTATGCACTAAATTGTTATTAACATGCCTCTTTTCTATCCGATCTTCTTCGTTTTTGGGGTGAATTCTCCTTTCAGTTTAAACCCCATTTCTACATTTCAGTTAAGACCCTAACTCCCTTGCAAGGGGTCCGGTACAGGGCCCCTTGAAGTTTTAGTGCACTAAATTGTCAATAACATGCCTCTTTTGCATCCGAGCTTCTTCGTTTTTCGGGTGAATTCTCCTTTCAGTTTCTACTTCATTTCTACACTTCAGTTAAGACCCTAGCTCCCTTGCAAGGGGCCCGGTACAGGGCCCCTTGAAGTTTTAGTGCACTAAATTGTCAATAACATGCCTCTTTTCTATCCCAGCTTCTTCGTTTTTCGGGTGAATTCTCCTTTCAGTTTCTACTCCATTTCTACATTTCAGTTAAGATCCTGCACCCTTGCAAGGGGTCCGGTACAAAGCCCCTGAAGTTTTAGTGCACTAAATTGTTAATAACATGCCTCTTTTCTATCCGATCTTTTTCGTTTTTCGGGTGAATTCTCTTTTCAGTTTCTACCCCATTTCTACATTTCAGTTAAGACCCTGGCACCCTAGCAAGGGGCCCAGTATAGGGCCCCTTGAAGTTTTAGTGCACTAAATTGTTAATAACATGCCTCTTTTCTATCCGATCTTTTTCGTTTTTGGGGTGAATTCTCCTTTCAGTTTCAGCCCCATTTCTACATTTCAGTTAAGACCCTGGCACCATTGCAAGGTGCCCAGTACCTAGCCCTTGAAGTTTTAGTGAACTAAATTGTTAATAACATGCCTCTTTTGCATCCGATCTTCTTCGTTTTTGGGGTGAATTCTCCTTTCAGTTTCAGCCCCATTTCTACATTTCAGTTAAGATCCTGGCACCATTGCAAGGTGCCCAGTACAGAGCCCTTGAAATTTTAGTGCACTAAATTGTTAATAATATGCCTGTTTTGCATCCGATCTTCTTCGTTTTTGGGGTGAATTCTCCTTTCAGTTTCTACCCCATTTTACATTTGAGTTAAGACCCTATCTCCCTTGAAAAGGGCCCGGTACAGGGCCCCTTGAAGTTTTAGTACACTAAATTGTCAATAACATGCATCTTTTCTACACTCTAAGAAATTTCACCGCTAAATTACGGTGACTGACTGGCAAAAAGTGTGCCAGTCACTGACCGTAAAAATAATGTTATGACCATAAAGCTGCCATGACCGTAAAAATACAAATTTACCCCTAAACTTTTGCCCGTAAAATTTAAAGTCACTGGCCGTAAATTAACATAATGCCCGTAATAAGTTCCTTAATTTTTTTACGGTCACAGGCCATAAATTAACATTATGCCCGTAATAAGTTCCTTAATTTTTTTTTATGGTCACTGGCCATAAATTAACATTATGCCCGTAATATGTTCCTTATTTTTTTATATAGTCACTGGCCGTAAATTAACATTATGCTCGTAATAGGTTTGTTAATATTTTTACGATCACTGCTCTTAAATTAACATTATGCTTGTAAAAGTTATCTTCATTTTTGTATGCCCAGCAACCGTAAATTAATGTGGTCCTTGTAAAAAGAGTAAGTAAGGATACTGCAAATATAAATTAGCAAACCACTGGACCTACAGATAGGCTTCAGTAACTATGCTGACATTGTTCAGCTTCCCTTTTCAAACTGTTATAAGTTGAGACTTTGCTGCACATCATGTAAATATGACTGGTATGAATGTATTAAAAATAATGTAAATTGACTATTGTTCAAAAATTGATTAGAATGCACATAGTTTTTTTAAACATAACTAAAAGGCAGTTGGATGCAGCAAGCTGCAATCTATATTCAAAACTTCTAAAATCTATTTCTGTAAAATATATGTGCCATTTATCTTTCAAAATTTACAAAAGCAGATAGTTTAAAAAAATATTTGAACTTATAAAATATTTGTTAAAAAAAAAAAAAAAAAAAAAAATTCTAGAAGCTTTAATTATGCAAATTAAGAATTTCATTTCATCATATTCAGCAACTGGTGTTACGTTTAAAAAACCATACACATTGAAATTTCCCTATGATAAATAACAAATTCAACATGAGAGGTTTCAAACTTTAAACATTCATAAATAATTGGATCAAAAGACTTGAAATTTTGTATCCTGGGATAAAATTTCATCTAGAATTCAAATATGGTGGGAATAGTATAAAGGATAAATTTTTATTTGTAAGCAAACATTTGAAAAGAGAATAAGTATGGCATTAAAAATCAGACTATTAGGAATATGACCATATTTTTTTTTAATTATTTATTTATTTATTTATTTATTTTTTTTTTTGCATTCTTACATAATGTTTTATACGACAAAAAATATTTAGATTTATATAATTACATTTTTTAAAAAATGTCTTGTTATATTCATATAAACTTTAGACTATTTAAGCAGAAAATGTATCTCGACAATTGGCAAGAAACAATTTAGAGTTCTTTTAGCCAAATTATTACGAAAAACAATCAGATAAGGCTTAATATGTACTTCAATTTTTTAGTAAATATTGGTTTTTAAAACTTATTTCTTAGAAACAAATTTTAGTCAACTTTATGACACCCCTTTTTGGTTATTAAGAGGTTTGTGTCTAGGTATTTCAAATTAATTGATAGGGTGATGATCAGAAACTACTGGAGCACAATCTACTCGTTTTTCAGTAGATTGTGTTCCGTAATGCGATAAAATACCTGGATATGAAGCACCCTTTATGTTGCAAACTAATCGGTTACTTTAGCCATTTAAAAATAAAATATTGAATTAAAACAATTCACTGTTTTTTTTCACCGTTGTATTGTAATCTGGCTGAAATTGAGATGTTCCACAAGACAATTATTAAAAATGAAAATGCGTGTTTAGGGATGTGAAGTGCAAAACAGAAATACAATGAACTATGACATGGAACTATCTGAACAAAATACAACATGAACATATTTGAAACTGATAAATTGAAATATGAACTTGATTTCTTTTAAATAAATTTTCTGAAAACTAATGGATATTTTTCATTTAAAATGATTACTTTCAGAAAAGCAGTAACATTCCTATAAATATGAACAGTAAAAACAACAAATTAAAAATTGACAAAAAAAATTTATTTGCAACACGTATTTACACTAAAAATATAATTAAAATCTTCAATTTGAATGAAAAATCCTTTGTTATTGATGCGTTAAGGACTTCTGGGTGGATGTCAACTCTCTTCCCAAATCTCTTTTCCATTTCAGAACCTTTGGATTGCAGATTAATCCCAAACAATGAATGCTCTATAAAGAAAACACAACGAGAATAAATAAAAAAACAAGCTAAAATAACTTAAAACAGAATTAAAGACAGACAAATTAAATGCATACTATTACATAAACAGAGCTCTTATATTAAGTGACTGCTCTTTGTATGCACATGCTTTAATGATAAGAGGTTCATGAAAACTTTCATATTTGTTTATGGGAAAAGTAATTTTAACTCAGTATGTTACACTTAACGCTGTTCTCAACTGCTCTTCTCAACAAGCGCAAAATGTTTTGACACATTTACAAATTAATTTTTTAACGGAAAGATATAAAATTGGAAAGCCTGAGCATGGAAGCGATTTGGAATTAAACTGTTTTCCATTTTTGGACCAATCCATTACCTATTGAGTTACAAGCTATTTGGATCACGTGGCAAAGATGTTTTTCATCCTTTCTCAAGTGGATTTTCTCCTTTCGTGCAGAAATTCAGTTCAAAATGCCCACTTGTACACTCTTTTGTGAAAGATCTAATGCGTTTGCAAAAAAAAAAAAAAAAAAAAAAAAAAAAAAAAAAAAAAAAAAAAAAAAAAAAATGGAAAAAACAGCATGATGACATAGTTTCTGAACAGCAACACCTGCTAGTTTCATGCATTTCTGAACAAAAATAAAACTTATGTCAGAAAGTTGCCTTTTTGGATTTGAGAACAGCCTTAAGATTACAACATACTGTCAATCCCCATTAAAAAAATTATATCCCCAAATATCAGATTCATTTAAGAAAGCTGGAAATTTGAGAATGAGCTTTAATTACTCAAGACACTAAAATAAAGGTTAATACAAATGCTCCAGTGATAAATACAGGAAATTTCTATAACAGAATAGCAATCTAACAGAAGAAAGCACTAACATTTGCTTAATACTATAATTGTTTAAATTATAAGGTGCAATCACAGTTTTCATTTAAGGTTGCTGCTGCAGCGTATATTCAAATTAGCGCATTGCCAAAGCGGTTATTAATAGCACTGACATTGAGGCAAGAGATTATTGTGAGATTCGTTTATTTTTGAAGTTTGTGTAGAATATGCATAAGTGTGAACAACCAAGTAGTACCAAATGTGTCTAAACAGGAACAGCAAGCCAGTGGTGCCAACTTATAAGGGCCCACAGGGCACGAGTCCACCGAAACATTTGCTCTTCCAGCCTACCCAATTTTCATTCTCTTCCATTACTTATTTATTTTTCAATCTCTCAAAAAAAAAAAAAAAAAATCCTTCCGTCAATGTTCTCAAAATATCTTTGTTTTAAAAATACAGTAAGGATAGCAGTAACAGACACACTGTAGCCTAAACTCCCCTTCCTTCCTATTTTTAAAAGATATACAATTAATTTTCTCTCAAAAGAGAAATTTCCTCATTTCACCAGTGAGCATCAAGGAAATGCACTCTAAATGAAATCTTAAATAAACTTGAAATTTGTATGATTTTATATCTTTAATTCAATTTTGTCTAATTGTAACGTAAGTCTAAAATAACTGTAGTGGGATTGGTTGGTTGGTTGTGTTTATGACGGCCAATTATCAACACGAGGGATATAGGCCCTAAGGGGGGGGGGGTACCATCCGTGAGGGTCTTTCTAAGGGAACCTAACCGTATTTACGTGTGGAAATCCACGGTTTGAAGAAAACAACAAAAACTTCGAACGATTAGGCCGACGGCCGCGATTGGGATCGAACCCAGCACCTCCCCCGTCTACCAAACTGCCGCGGGAAAAATCTGTTTAAAATATATTTAGCTGTAAAAAGCCTCGAATTTACTGCAATGGGAAATGGGATGGCACGATATGTTTCTGACAACTGCGTAATTTTCAGACTAAAATATTGATATTTAACTGTAAAAACCATTCTTATACATCTAACTTCCCCCCCCCCCCCGCACATCGAAACCCTAAGTGAATTTTTTTTATTTTCAAACTTATATATCACCCTTAAATCCGAATATATGTGGATCAAGTCAATACTCTAGCTGAAAGTTTAACATACAGTAATTATAACCTAACCTAACTGCATCATTGTGTAGGGATAATACGTAAGTAATAAAGTATGCAAAAAGACGTCTGTCTGACATTAGCCTTAAAGGCAACATTACTACATTAAGTTGAGGGGAAAAACAGTTTTTACTTCACGTCTCCATCACATAAATTTATTTACAAAATTGATTACGTTGTAGGGGAAGACGGGGTACAATGAAACAAATTTTACTAATTTTTTTTTCCTATCCACAATTTTGCATGCACAAAAATATAATTAATGCATATTTTTAATCTTGTATTTTCCCCATCTAAATAAATTTTTATTATTAGGTTCTAAACAATATTTTTATGCTTGAAAAATAACAAAAAATAAATGTCTTACAGTGTTTCATTGTACCCCGTATGCCGGGGTACAATGAAACACATACTGGGGTACAATGAAACACTCCAAATGATGGAAGCAATTTCCACCTAGTTTAGTTTATTTTATGAAAAATGAGATAAATACAAAAATAAAACATGATTAAAGGAACTGGATAAAAATATTATAGCCTAAGATGAAAAATGAGAAAATTCTATTGGTTTAAGAAATACCTTTCATTTTATATTAAATTGGCTCAAGTCAGTTTCAAAAATTAGCATTTCTGCTTATATTTAAGTTGCTCCTGAAGGAATATGGGGTGGTAGTTTCAACACAATGAGTTTTTTTTTTTTATGTAAGTTTCTAAAAAAAAAAAATTAAAACTAGGTTGGAGTCTTTTTATATCAAGTACTTCACATTTGACTTCATTTAAATGTATGATTTCTCCAACGATAAATATTTCCTTATGTTTCCATTTATATGGATACTGCTTGTGCCATACATGTGTGTGGATATCTCATTCTTAGTACCTCGATGACCAGCTGGACCTGGAAAAAAAATCTGGATCATCATCAGAGTCTGTAGCAGGCAGAGTTTGTTTTCAAAACAATCCCTTCTTAGCTATTTTTCTCTTTCAATTTTTTAATTGCTTAACAAGAGCATTTTTTACTGACCTGGTTAGAGCAAAACTCTTTTTTTTTTCTGTTTTCCTACTCTTACTTCTAATATATTCTATTTACTACTTTTATTACTATAATAAAACATGTTTCATTGTACCCCGTCTGTAAGTGTTTCATTGTACCCCGCACTGAGGTTACTAAATAAAAATTTATTTCCAAACTTCTGATATTTATTTTTTTTTAGTTTGGTTTTGGAGGTATGGAGACAATAACCCAAAGATAACAATGTATAGAAAAAATAATTATTACATATAAAAACAAGGAAAAAGAAACAAAATTACTTTTAGTAAAGAAAGTTACTTTCAATGGTGTAAAAGCAATAATCTTTTATTGCTACTGTTGTAGAAGTGTGAATGTATCCAAATCACATCAGTAATTGGAACTTATAGTTGTACAACATATATATAAACTGCAACTCTCTATGACAAATTTTAATGATTTTACAAGTAATGTTTCATTGTACCCCTTGTTTCATTGTACCCCGTCTTCCCCTACTTGTTTTTAGATTGCTATTATCAAAAAAAAAAAAAAAAATTGCACACATAATATTTGCACACTGTACAGTTTTTTCACCAATTTTTTTCATGCGCTATCTTACACATTAGATAAAATTATTAAATCATTAGTAAAAGTATGATGGGATGTAAAAATTAAGATTTAACATTTAAATCTTTTATCAACCGGCACGAAACTTTGACACATTTACTGACTAATTTTTAAACATAATTGCACAAAATTGGCAGGGCTGACTAAGGAAGTGATTTGGAATTGAAAGACATTTTGACATTTTCCATTGTTTAACAAATAAATTATTTATGGAGTTATAAGTAATTTTGTGATCATGTGACAACTAAAGGTCAAAATTAGCACTGGCCACCGGCCACGGGGCCAGTAAATGGAAAAAAGTGGCTAGTGAAAAATTATCTATCAGCGGCCACTTTTTTACAAGGAGATAATAAAATTTTCTTGCATTTCATCAAGGATTCTACTTTTTTTGGTTCCAATATATTTATATTAACAAATTTATTTGGGCTATTCAGTTTTAGATTAATACTTATAGAAATTTTACTGTTTAGCATTTTGAAATAAAAAAGTGGCCGCTAGTTTAAAGAAAGTGGCCACTTAAAAAATTAGTCCTATCGGCCAGTGGCTGCTAATAAAATTTCCCTATTTTGACCTATAGTGACAACCCGAAGTACAAGCGATATAGCTCTTCGGATTGGTTGACTGGCTTAGTTTTGCACTTTAACGAGAAACAAAAATGACAGAATTATCTATAAGAGGAGGGAGAAATTACAGAAATATAGGGAGACTTAGGAAGTCTGATCTTTTGATCAAAGTCATAAAAAAAATAAAATAAAATAAAATAAAATCTTTAAATATGTTTAAAAAGATTTTTTTTTTTTTTAATTTTGCGCTTCACCACGCTTTAAAGCGTGGAAATCCACCGATTAAAAAAAAAAAAAAAAGCAAAAACGCAGAAATCTGATTACATGGAAAAGTGGCATGCCTATTAAAAGAGAAAAAAAATGCTAAAAATTGCTAAAACTTAAAAAATTACAGAACATTTTATTGGACTAAAATATTAAATTCTAATTCTTTGTACTAAATCATAAAAATTGCCACAAAGGGAAATTCTAAAATTGCAGAGAGCAAAATTTATTATAGTGGTCTGAACACCAAGGCTGCAGAGTCGGGTCCATTTTTGAGCAAAAGAGTCAAAGTCGGATCTGTTAAAATTCCTGGAGTCAGAGTCGTCCATTCCATTTTTTGGCCAACTCCGCAGCCCTGCTAAAAACATTGTAACCAGCAATAAATTGCTGCATGATGTGAAAAAAAAAAAAAAAATCTGACAAAAAAAAAAAAAAAAAAAAAAAAAACTAAAAATTGCATAAACAAATTCATTAACAATGAAGAAAACCGTATTAATTGTTATTCATTGCAACATAATTGCTAATATTAATAATTAATAAGTAAAGATCTTACCAATACATGCAATGAATATGGTGTAACTGGTGCATCTTCACATACATCCATACATCCACCAGGCTTTTGTCTTCCTGCAAGAACGGAGAGATTTAAATATAAATGAACAAACACAATAACTTCAAGCATAAAAATTTAGTTTATTTGTTGATAAACCATGAGTTAAATTTTTGCCATATATAAGTTTTAAAAAAGTTAAGAAAATTACACCAAATTAATATAATATCAGTTTTATAATTTTATGAAAAGAAATTATGAAACAAGAATAGTCCAGGCAATATGGAATTTTACCTAGCAAAATTAATGGTAATTCTGAAAATCGGCTTACTTTATGTTTTTTGGGTCGCTGAATCCGAATTTGTAACTTCCCACCAAAATTTCCACCGGCCACCCCCCCCCCCAAAGTTTGATAAAAAGCCCCCCAAAAAGGCTTTTATTAAAAAAATCAATTTTTTTTTATTGTTTTAGGTGAAAAGTATCTAGAAATTGAGAAAGTAGACAGAATTTGCAACAAATTAGTTATATGACATTATGACTTAGGATGAAGGGGGGATCTGCCCCGGAACATGCGTGCGGTGCTGCATGGACTAAGTTGTTCTAAGTGTAAGGACTAAGACAATTCCACTTAACCACCGACACGTTTACATTCGCCCTCCCATCTCCCCTCCGAACTTTCCTTATAAGGTTTATAAGGTTCCCCCCTCCCCTTTCATCCTACGCCATAATGCCATACATCCCATTTGTTGCAAATTTTGTCTAGTTTCTGAATTTCGTAATGCTTTTTCCCTAAAACAATAAGAAATTTAAGTTAAAAACAACTATTTGGGGGCGGGGGGATTTTGGGGATAAGTTAAAAATCTGGATTCAGCGACCCAAAAAACTTTAAGTAAACCTTATAGAGAGTTCAGAGGAGAGATGGGAGGACGAATGTATACGTGTGAGTGGTTAAGTGGAACTGCGCAACTTAGTTCACGCAGCACCGCGTGCATGTTCCGAGGCAGATCCCCCTACCCCTTCACCCTAAGCCATAATGTCATGTATCTAATTTGTTGTAAATTTTGAAAAATTTCTGAATTTCTAGATACTTTTTCCCTAAAACAATAAAAAAAAAATTGATTTTTTTAATAAAAACCTTTTTTGGTTTTTTTTTTTTTACCAAAATTTGGGGGTGTTGCCGGGGGAAATTTTGGTGGGAAGTTAAAAATTCGGATTCAGCGACCCAAAAAACATATAGTAAGCCTTTTTCCAGAACTACCATGAATTTTGCTAGGTAGAGCCCCTATATGGTCTTTATTGCCTGGACTAGAAGCACAATTAAATTTTCTTTAATTCTTAAATTGCGCATTTCATCAATCAAATGTGAAGAATTCATGAATTTCATCAATTGGGCGTAGAAAATTCCAAATCTTGTCAATTGACCCACGGAGACTACCGATGCCAATATCTTTAAAAATTCAGGAGATGCTAATTTCGTTGACTAGAAGCGAAAAAAATCTCGAATTTTGTCAATTGAATGCGAAAAAATATCAAATTATGTCAATCGGACGTGGAAAAAATATCAAATTTTGTCAATCAAACATGGAAAAAATATCTAATTTTGTCAATCGAACGCAGAAAGATCTCAAATTTTGTCAAATCGAAAGTGAAAAAATTGTGAATTTAGTCAACCGAATGTGAAAAAAAAATCTCGAATTTTGTCAATTGAATGCAGAAAAAAAAAATTATAGAATTTTGACAATCGAAAGCGAACACAGAAAAATCTCAAATTTTGTCAAATCGAAAGCGAAAATAATTCTCAAATTTTATCAAATTGAAAAAAATCTCAAATTTTGTCAATCAAATGTGAAAAAAATATCTAATTTTGTCAATCGAATGCCGAAAAATCTCAAATTTTGTCAATTGAACATGAAAAAATATCAAATTATGTCAATCGGATGTAGAAACAATATCTAATTTTGTCAATCAAGCGTGGGAAAAATATCTAATTTTGTCAATCGAACGCAGAAAGATCTCAAATTTTGTCAAATCGAAAGTGAAAAAAATCTTGAATTTAGTCAACCGAAGGTGAAAAAAAATTCTCGAATTTTGTCAATTGAACGCAGAAAAAAAATTATAGAATTTTGACAATCGAAAGCGGAAAAAAATATCTAATTTTGTCAATCGAACACGGAAAAATCTCAAATTTTGTCAAATCGAAAGCGAAAATAATTCTCAAATTTTATCAAATTGAAAAAAATCTCAAATTTTGTCTATCAAATGTGAAAAAAATATCTAATTTTGTCAATCGAATGCAGAAAAATCTCAAATTTTGTCAATTGAACGTGAAAAAATATCAAATTATGTCAATCGGACGTGGAAACAATATCTAATTTTGTCAATCAAGCGTGGAAAAAATATCTAATTTTGTCAATCGAACGTGGGAAAATCTCAAATTTTGTCTAATCGAAAGTGAAAAAATAATCTCGAATTTTGTCAATCGAATGCGAAAAAATCTTGAATTTTGTCAATCAAATGCGGAAAAAATATCTAATTTTGTCATTCGAATGCAGAAAAATCTCAAATTTTGTCAAATCGAAAGCGAAGAAAAAAAAAATCTCATTTTATCAAATCGAAAAAAATCTCTAATATTGTCATTAAACACGGAAAAAAATCTCGAATTTTGTCAATCGAACACGAAAAAAATCTTGAATTTTTTCAATTGAGCACAGAAAAAAAATCTCTAATTTTGTCAAGCGAACGCAGAAAAAAATCTTTAATTTTGTCAATCAAATGCAGGAAAAAAATTTTATTTTGTCAATCAAAAGTGAAAAAAATCTCGAATTTTATCAAATCGAAAAAAACCTCAAATTTTGAAAATCGAACGCAAAAAAAATCTCAAATTTTATCAACTGAACGCAAAAAAAACTTGAATTTTGTCACTCGAACGTGAAAAAAATTATCAATGTCAATCGAACATGAAAAAAATTATCAAATTTTGTCAATTGAACATGGAAAAAATCTCGAATTTTTTCAAATCGAACGCAGAAAAATCTCGAATTTTGTCAAATCGAACGCAGAAAAATCTCGAATTTTGTCAAATCGAATGCAGAAAAATCTCAAATTTTGTCAAATCAAAAGCGAAAAAATCTCGAATTTTGTCAATCAAATGCGAAAAAAAAAAATCTAATTTTGTCAATCGAATGCGAAAAAAATCTCTAATTTAGTCAATCGAATGCAGAAAAAAATCTCGAAATTTGTCAATCGAGTGCGAAAAAAATCTCGAATTTTGTCAATCGAATGCTAAAAAATCTCTAATTTTGTCACGCTCTTCAACTTCCTACATTTTTACTTTGCAGCAAAAATAGATAATATACAAAATATCACTGAGCATAAGCATCTCAAGAATGAATGTAAAATGTGTTAATTTGTAAAAAAGGATTAAACATAAAATAAAAGATATAGAAAATCTCTTTTTTTCAGGAAATTAAGTAAAATATTTAGTACTTTTCAGTCAGCTGGTCACCAGCACCAGTGTTATACATGAATATATATATATACATAAATATACACACACACACACACATATATATATAATAGTATATATACACACATGCATAGTATATAAACACACATATATATAGTATATATACACACATACATAGTATATAAACACACACATATATATAATAGTATATATACACACATACATAGTATATACATAAACACATATATACATAGTATATACATATATACACTGGTGTGCAAAAATTAAGGACGAGAGGGTTTTTCGAATGTAACGACGTGCAGAAGTTTTCCACATCGACTGAAATCATACAATAAGATCTCCAAGATGTGAAAATATGAGACAAGTGATAAAAACTATCTAAACAAGGAATCAAAAGGATACAAAAGCACTTTATTGAAAAGGCCAACTTGGAGCACAACTGCAGGAAGACAGAAATGTTCATCTTACAGGCACCTGGCAAAATAAGTTCTGTCTTTAATAGGGTCAGTAAATTGTTAGTAAATTGCTTCTGTTTTACCCAATCTTCATTTTTAGGATACTTTATCCATTTAGTTATTCTCCCGTTTCTACATTCCAGTTAAGACCATGGGCCCGTCTAGGGTCTTGTAGGGCCCCTTGAATTTTTCAAGTACCATTCGTTTTACTCACATTAATTTTTTCACCTTCGCAGTGCGTAGTTTTAAAGTTGAGTATTGAACTTTTCTCCCTATACCATCACTCACAAAGTTTTATTGGGGTACAAGGGCCCTTTTTTAAGCATTTCCCCAATTTTCTTTCAAATTATATTATGATGATTAATTCATACCCTATGCTTAATCTTGACTAATCGGAGATCGAAAACGCTAAATACTAAAACGTTTTAACATGTTTTTATGTTAGGGCCCTGTTCTCAATTATCAGTTGGCCCCTTTTGGGCCCCATATTATAACTCCCTTAAAAATAGTCCGATTCACTAGCTTTTTTTTTCCTAACAACATCTTAGGTTCTCCTGCTATTAGATGAATGACAAAAATAAAAGTTTCAGACTTCAGCTACCACAAATTTTGAATATTAATCGCCTTCTTGGGCCCTTGGTGAAGCTTTTTTAAAAATGATCTGAATGCCTTGCAATTTTTTCAATTCCTACTATTAGTTCACACTCTACCTATATTTATTTATTTATTTATATATCTTGTTCAAATTTTCAATCGTTAATAAAATACTTATTATTCATCCTATCAAGTTGAAATAAATTTTTTAAAACTTGTTCTGGATTGATGTTAATACAGTTTCTTCAAATATCAATTCATTAATTAAATTTTAATTAATTAATTTTAGTTTTACATGGGAGACAAAATGGCGGCCATTGGTTATTGAAGCATTTAATGCATCTTCATATCTATAGGGGGGTTACCATAGGGGGGGACCCTGTTCTGTCGCCAAATGCCGCCAAGTTTGTCGCCAACTTGGCGATATATCACCAAATTTGGTGACCAAAATGAGTCGCCAAAAGTGACGCCAACTTGGCGATATCTTTAATATTTCGCCAAATTCCCATAGACTTCCATTGTAAACCTACTTGCTTATAGAAAATCAACAAATTGCGATATTTTAATGCAACAAAAACTAATATTATCTTAAGGGATTATATTAAATTTTTCTTTGATGACCTAAGTAGGAATTAACTTTTTAATTAATTTTTCAACTACATTTCAGCAGTGAAATTACGCTTGAAATTATTGAATATTAATGATGTGAATTATCACATTGCTACAAAGCGCTTTGTAGAAATGTGATAATTCACATCATTAATATTCAAGGAATTAACTTTAAAAACAAAATTTTTATATTACTTGTTTTAACATAGTTCTAGCATCATCTGAATACTTTAAAAACTACTAAAAAGTATATTTATACCAAACTACATGCGACTTAAGTCCCTGACCCCTTGGGGTCTGGTAGAGAGCCCCTTCAAGCTTTTGCACCATAAATTGTTAATAGATTGCCCCTCTTAATCCGATCTTAATATTTGGAACCATTTTTCCATTTATTTTTTCTTCCGTTTCTATATTCCAGTTAAAGTTCTGGGGCATCCTAGGGTCCCGTTTGTCTCGATCCGGGGGCCCTTGAACGTTTTGTTTGCCATGCATTTTTCACCCCCTAATTTTCTCACCTTCTCATTGCATAATTTTAAAATTGAGTTTTGGACTCTTCTCCCTGGACCAACACCTACATATTTGTATTGGGGCCCTAGGGCCCTTTTTAAGCATTTACCCCATTTTGTGCGCATTTCTTTAAAATATTATTCTAATGATTAATTCATACCCTATGCTTAATTTTTCTAATTGAAGTCCTAAAGTGCTAAGTACTAAAACATTTTAACTTGTTTTTGAGTATGTGCACTGTTGTCAACTATCAGTTGGCCCCTTTGGAGCCCCTATTATAGCTCTCTCAAAATTAGTCCGATTCACTAGCTTTTTTTTCTTACAACTTCTTAAGTTCTCCAGCTACTACATGACCGACAAAGGGAAAAAATTTAGGTTTCAACTACCATCAATTTTGAATATAAATCGCTTCTTGAGGCTCTTGGGGCATCTTCTTTAAAAATGATCCGCATTCATTGCAATTTTCTTCACCATAGTTCTAGCGTCCTCTGATTACTTAAAAACTACTAAAAATTGTCTTTATACAAAACTAAATGCCACTTAAGTCCCTTTCCCGTTGGGACCCAGTACAAGGACCCTTGAAGCTTTTGCACCATAAATTATTAAAAAATTGCCCCTCTTAATCCGATCTTCATTATTGAAACCATTTTTCCATTTTGTTATTCTCCAGTTTCTATATTCCAGTTTAAATCCTGGGGCACCTTAGGGTCCTGTAGGGCCCGATCCGGAGCCCCTTAAACATTTTGTGTGCAATCCATTTTGTACACTCTTTTTCCACCTTCTCATTGCATAATTTTAAAATTGAGTCTTGGAATCTTCTCCCTAGACCAATACTCTCATATTTTATTGGGGCTCTAGAGCCCTTTTTTAAGCATTTACTCCCATTTTCGCGCATTTCTTTAAAATATTATTCTAATGATTATTTCATACCCTAAGATTAATTTTGACTATTTGGAGATCTAAAACGCTAAGTACTAAAACATTTAAATATGTTTTCATGTTAGGGCCTTGCTCTCAACTATCAGTTGGACCCTTTTGGGCCCATTGTTATAGCTCCCTTAAAAATGGCCCGATTCAGGAACATTTTTTTTCTAACAACTTCTTATGTTATCCAGGTACTCCATGAACGACAAAAAAAAAATTTGCAGTCTTCAGCTACCACAAATTTTGAATATTAATCGTCGTCTTGGGGCCTTTGTTGCAGCGTCTTTAAAAACTATCCTATTCTATTGCAATTTTTGTTAACATAGATTTAGCGTCTTCCAGCTACTTTTTAACCCCTAAAAATTTTTCTTATTCTGAACTACATTCCGGTTAAGATCCTGGCCCCCTGGACCGGTCTTTCTTTATACCTCAGGTACCTCCTTTTTCGAACATTAATCTCCTTTTTCAGCATCAACTTACGTCTACTCACAACAGCCGTAAATTAAAAATCGCGTTTCTTTAAAAGTAACTTTAGATAAGAGATTTTATCCGTTTATTAAATATCGTGTTAATGCTAACAGTAATTCATGAAATTTAGAAGGGGAGGGGGCATCTTCACTGCTTGTTGGCGCGTTATTTCCTCGGGTTTAAGGGCCCAATTTCAACGGGATTTGCTTCTCTCAACTTAGATTGCAATTCAGTTTCTGTATTATGAAATTTTATCTTAGACTTTGGTTATCAACATTTTCTAACATTAATGGTACACTCTTTTTTGGGGGGATTCTATGGGCTTGATTCCTACGAGGTTAGGCTCACTCAACTTGGTTTTCGATTGCCTCTGGCACGTGCGGGCACTTCCGGTAAATGATGCCGTAGGTAGTGGGGATCTAGATTACAAGTTTGTTCGGAAAGAAGTTTGATGGGAACACACTAGACGCAGCGGAAGGCAATGGGGCCTCCGAAATTATAGGTTCATTTAAAAGAACAACCAAAGATATAAAATCATACAAACCTAAGTTTTGTTTAAGGTTATTATTTTCAAACTCCGGTCAACGGCAGGATGGTCTGCTAGTTTGAAATAAAGTTTTTATCTCTACACATATTCTTGAAAAGGATAATTTAATAACAGTTTTGTATTGATTGAAATAAAAGGTATTGATTGAAGTAAAATGCAAATGCAATTCCAATTTTAATTTGGAAATAACGAAAAAGACGAAATCTGATAATCCCTGTGTTTTTCCATTTTCTCTCTTTCTTCCACAAAAGATTGAATAATTTACTTTCCACTAATTTAGAGAAACATCATTAAATTAGAAAAAAAATAATATCTCGAAAACTGATTCAAAATTTAAAATTCTAATACCACTTTTGGAACCTGTGGACCAATACGGATAAGTGGTGTTAATTTTATCGGTAAACGTTCCAAATTTTAGGAGAAATAGTTGTGAAACATAATCAGTCATTTAATCAGTCGTTTCATAAAATCGTTTCATGAATTTGTTTCATAAATTTGTTTAAATAGGATTATATATATATATATATATATATATATATATATATATATATATATATATAGGGGAGATATAATGATAACTCTTAATTTCTAGTTTGCTCTAAAAATTCATCATTTTCAAAACTTTTCATCCCTCGAATGCATGTTCTCGCGAATATTCTTATTCTTAAATTAACCTATTTTTCTCCTTTCAGAATTGCTACCGTCAAGAGTTTATTTCGGAGAAAATACCTTAGAAAAACTCACCTTATGTAATCCCGCAATTACATTAGACGAGTTTTCCTATGTGAAAAAATCATTGTTGCGTAGGAGTATTGTTTCTCAGACCAGCAAATAGAAATTACCTCCCATAGATCCCGTTGCCATAGGTCCCGTTTAGTTTTGTTAACATTTTGAGTTTAATTATATTCTTATCTAAAAAATTATATATTTAAAATTACTGTAAACTGTCATTAAATTAGATTAGGTATTATGTTTCAATATTAACAGGAACGTTGTAACTGTGATAATCATTTAAAGGTTTATATTTTGCATTTAAAAAATAGTTTTCTTTTTTTTCTCTATAATATATATTAAAACCAAGCATATAGTTTATAGATATCACATTCTTCTTTTATTGTGCCATATACGTATAAATATACAAACATTTCTAACCCCCCCCCCCCACACACACACACACACAAAAAAAAAAAAAAAAAAATTAAAAAAAAAAAAAAAAAAAAAAAAAAAAAAAAAAAAAAAAAAAACTCCTGGGGACTAGGAAAGAGTATAGCTCTTTCAGTTGTGCCTTTCACAAAATGCATTAGTTTCAGTGAAATTTATTATATTCCTTCTTCAACTTTAAAAATTTACTTTAAAATTCGAAAATATTCTGGAGAAGTAATATTTCTCTAAAAGTTATTCTTCATTCAAAATATAAAGACATTCATAAATGCTGAAATATTCCTTTATGACTTGCATATTTCATGTATTTATTCGTTGACATAAAAAAAAGAAAAATCAACTCAGATTTTACTTCTTCCAAAGAAGCATTTTGACAAGAATTGTAATTTTGAAAAGTAACACAAATCATATTTTATGCAGGTTTTTTTTATGTTTTTATCTTTAAAGCAGTAACAAATAATACATCATGCAAAATTATAATGAAAATCGCGTAAGAAAGTTATTTCCCATTTGCGAATTTCGAAAGTTATGTAAAATGGCGTTATTGATAGATTATATTATTTTAACAAATATTGCTCCAAAACTTGATTAACTTGCAGTCTCAACTTATTTTCATGGAGAGCCTTCTATTTTCCATTACTTTTCATTAGAATACCATTTTCCTTTTTATTTAAATAATAATATTTTCATGTTAAATAAATATTGTTTTGAGACATGAAATTTGATCTAATCACCTCTGATTTTAAATATTTGGGTGCGCGTGTTATGTCGGTTTAAATATACCGGATGATTCAAAAAAGTTTGTTTTTCTTTTAAATCTCGAATCATTTTGCTATAGTACAATCTTGCTATAGTAAATATAAAATGTATTCAAATGAAATATAATTAAAAGATATGACATTTTTAGGTGCGTTCGTAATTATATAAATACGTAGCACCAATAGTTATCGCCTGGTCCGTCCGTCTGTCAGTCCGCATACAACAGTGCAAAAATTACGCAACTGAATGGTTCGAAATTTAATGTATATAATCGTTGTATAATTTTGTGGAGCGCTTTCAAATTTTATGAAAATCGAATTAAAAATTTAAAAGATACTAATAAAAATTTCCTTCATTCTATTATATCCTATCATAGGTAATTAATTCAATGATATCCCATGATAGGTAAGGATTCTAGGTTGCCATTTTGATTACGTCCTATTCGAGATGAAATCCTGCTATTTTCATATTACTGAATTTATTATACACTATGTGCCCCGCCCGGCGTTTCCCGGACCACTAATAATATTCGTAAATAAACCTGAAATTTGTATCGTATAGTCGGTACAGAGGGGTGGGGTGAGGTGGTTTGTGTGAGAGACTTTGCAACTTACCAGGACTCTTGTTCAGTTTGAAAGTTGTGTAAAGTCAGTGGTTATGGTTTTGAATTTTTATTTGTCTCACACTTTAAACATTTTTATTCAAAATTAATTGGTGAATTCAATTAAAATTTAATTATGTTTTCAATATTTTAATTTTTTATTATTAGTAGTAGTAATTTTTTATTTAAAATCTTTACATGAAAAAGTAATTACAAATTCATCGTAAAATGTAATACTGAAAAAGAAATAATAAAATTGCATCAATTATTTTAAAGTTAACAATATTTACTGTATTTACTTATTTACTTATTGCCATATTGATTTAAAAATACCGGAGCTTTTTTCACTTTAGATACCCTTAAAAGAAAAATGAAATCCTTAAAATAGCAAAAAACTACTAATTCAAATTTACACTCAGTCGTATCGAGCGTCGAACCAGAGAACCTTCGTATAAGAAACTAAGGCGTTACGATTACAGCACAAGTGCTTCGGCCAACTTTCTAAATTAAGCTTCCGTATTCTCAAATCATTCCTTTACTTTTTTTTCGCGTCGGTTTCATTAGCATAACAAAATAGATGGTTAGTGTTCTCCAAATTCTCTGAAATTTTAGTGGATCGTAAATATAACTAAAACCAAACCCTTTTTAAATTTTCATAAAAAATATGCATATTTTAGAGGGAAAATGTTTAAATGAAATGGAAAGTATTCGCACCGAAATGTAAATCCTCCTTATGAGGCGAAAAGTGACCTGCATTTGACGGTGAATTTTAAAGGGTTAAAACTAATATTAAAAAAAAAAAAAATTGCACCATCGATTTGAAGAAGGTATTAGCTTTATAAGCATATATTTGTTTGTCAGTACCTTTAAAATTGCATTGTGGAGAGGTGTTGCAATAAGGGAGAAAAACTTTTTCGGAAAAACTATCCTGTTTGAATATTTTTTTTTTTTTTTTTTTTTTTTGAAGGGGTTAATTCCGATATATTTTTTAATTGATAGCAGCATTTGAGACGTAAGAGTACGATCTTGCAGAACATGTCTTCCGTTTTTAACTTTACTTACAAGGAAGTTCTCCTTACTGGGTATATTCAGAATATTTTGAAAAAAATACCAATTAAACTACTTATGCATGTAATAAATGATCAGTCAAATTTAGCGGCGGAAATACCGTAGAAAGTCGGTAAAAAAATAAAACACTTTCGTGTATTTGGCGCGAAAAGACGAAAGCGTCACGCTATTTGTCGAGCAGCACTTTTCCTCGCCAAAAGCAAACGATTTTATTGCACCTGAAAATTGTTTGTTAATTGATTTTTAGAATGCGTGTAAAAAGTATTTAATGAATTTAAACATAAACAAAGAGAGAGTTAAATAAATACATTTTTTCGTATTACATATTTATGTTGCTTGTTATTTAATTTTATTACTTTAAAAACAATTTCATATATAAAAAATACTTTCATATATTAAAGCGTATTCCAAAATAAAGGCAAGATTCATTTACCAGTTATTCATTTTAATATCGAAGAATTCGTCGTTACCATAGCAACAAAATTAAATCGACAGTGCTCAATTGGATTTAATTTTGAGATATTGAAACAATTTTAATTTATTTTAATTTTGTTTTAATTCATAATATTTAACTATCATTATAAATAGATATATATATGACAAAACTATAGTTAAATCAAACTAAAACTGACAAAACTAAAGTTATTTACATTAAATTTATTTAAACAAGTTGAATATGAAACATTTTTATCTTAAAGAGTATTCGACATAAAAAAGTATTTTTCGAAATTTCATTTCATCGCCAACCGATGATAAATCGCCAAATAAACGAAAATTTCATTATTTTTTTACGAACGTTCTATCGAGGTTCCGCCAAAATTTCTTTTATAAACATATATATCCACATGAGAAGAACACTCTGTAATTTTTTTCAGATTTATCTGAATATGCTCGTATGGAGACCTTCCTTGTAAAGAGTTTGTAGTTAGTTAATAAATAATGACAAAATACTCCGAAATACTTTTTCTTCGTTCTTCATTTGCGTATTATTGCCTTCAGTGCATGCGTCAGAGATGTCCCCTCTCCCAACGGCAGAGATGGTTTTTTAATGAGAGTGAGTTACGGTTGTTAATTAATAACTCACGTATTAATTAGAATTTTAAAATTCTGAGAACCAGGTACATTAAGAGAGACCTTCGACTGCCTTCACAAAAAATTTCAACCTCATACGTGCCGTAGATTTTGTTAGCCATCGCCGACAGACAGACAAACGCACACACAGAGCAATCTGTTCTTCTATTAGTATAGATAATCGTAATAAATTTTGTATTCATGCATTTTTGTATAAAAGGGCAGCAGCTATTCCAATAATATCTGAATATTTATAACTCGTTATAGTGTGGACGCACCCCATATGCCACGTTTGACGTACAATTTCTGACTTGGTTATATTGTTCTACATATACAGAGTGGTTATGTTTTAAGTTACCCTGTTTAGACCTACGTAGAGTTCGTTCTGGCCGACAGATATCGCTTAAACTTGGAAAATACGTTATATGGACAATGGGGAAAAGAAATCTGCAATAAAAAATAGTAGTTCAAATTTCGACCACAAGGTGAGAAGGGGGCGCGCGAAGACTCAAAAATCTCAAACTGGAAACACTAAACTTTATTTATTCACAGCACATGTTCAATGTGCATTACATTTACGTCAAGCACATGTTCAAAGCGTGTTCAACAGTAGGTTTCAACAAAGGGTTTATCGATTATTTACAGCAACATGACGAGTTTTGCTGATTTTCAAATCAGCAGAATCCGCATGCTTCCTCCATGGACACAATCTTTCAGGAATCCATACGACCTGAAGTCACAGGGATTTAAGTCAAGAGAACAAGGAGGCCAGGTTGTCGAAAACTTCTCGAAATTACCACATCGTTTCCAAACTGGTCACGAAGCAGCATTCACTGCTCGGGATAAGTGAGTGGTGCACCATCTTGCATGACAAATTACTGCCTTTGTGATAAAACAACTTCACCAACAACACTCGTTCTTTCTTCTTTAACGGCATAATGCAGAATGTCTTTTTACGACAGCGACTGCTGTCTTTTTAAACCCCATATTTATATAACGTCATTTTTCGTAGATGGAAACCGCCATCTATTGGTCGAAGTTTGAACTAGTATTTTTTATTGCAGGTTTCTTTTCCCCATGATCCATATAACGCATTTCCTAAGTTTCACCGATACCTGTCTACCAGAACGGAGTCTACATAGGTCTAAACAGGGTAACTTTAATTATAACCAACCTGTATATATATCATAATGGAATTATTTACCACTGTCCTGCTTTACCTTTATGCCATATACTAAAACCTGTCTATAACAATATTGTGCAAAACAAAAGTATAGTTTCTTTAAGAAGCTCCATTCTAAAAGTATATTTATGGCAGAAAAATTTGATAAATTTATTCATTTAATCTAAAATATATAATATTAATAATGGTTTCAAGTGGTAGAGAAAGTCTAAAGAAAAACTATTTCTCTAGAAAATATCCTTCATCTAAAATGGAAGAACACACATAAATATTGAAATATTCTTTTACGGCTTGCATATGTTATGCATTTACTTTTAGATATAAAAGAAAATATTCTACTCTGTATTCCCATTTCCCAAACAAGCAATGCTAAGTCATGCATCGGATCGGGTAACTTGATTTTATCTCAACCAAATCCGACCCGCAATCGAGTTGACTTTTGAATGAGTATTTTTTTTCTCGGATTGTGTTCGGGATGAGTTGATTTTAAATACAGGGTGTCTACAAAGTAGTTGGGCAATTTCGTAAGTTAAGAACTCCCGAAATATTAAATTAAATTAACTAGTTAAAAATCAGACTAGTAGTAATATTGCCGAAGTTTCTTCATAGATGGCATCAGGTGTCATAAATGATGCTATCGCTTAGAGAGCGGAGGTGTTATTCAATGGCCACTACGATCACAAGATCTTTCACCAATTTATTTCGGTGTGTGTGGTTTGTAAATTTTTCGCAATTTTGACCACGCAACTCTGTTTTTATTTTGCCAGAACAAAACGACCCAGAATTCACCAAATGGAAGTAGTTGCACGTTGAATTCCACCCACATCCTATCCAACCAACCATCCAATTGTTGGGTGTGGTACTTAGATTATACGAGTGTACTCGTATTTAGAACTATTTACAAATATTTTTCTTAGAATAGGATTGTCTTGCTTACTCTGTTTCTTACTTTTTATTTTTTACAACTACTACACATTTAAAGTCTGATTTTTTGGAAAAATGAAGTTAAGTGTTGCTCGGATATAGCCATTTCTAACTTTATATCCATATACTTTATTCAAGGCCTCTGTAACAAGTTTGACGCACACAACAGCCTCGGCGTGATAGGGAAACATAAGTAAAGGATCAATTTTACAAACCACCACTTCCGGCATCCATTCCTAAACTAAAATTAAGAATCTGCACTGCGATTAATTTGATCGACGGAAACATGCTAACAAAACTGTGACAAGAAATGATTTACCGATGGGACATTTGCAGGGTCACGAAAGGAAGTTACATCGAACATTTGTGATAATGCTAAACTTGAACTATTTTTCTATCTTACAACAATATGCACTTTAATTATTTTTCCTGTCATTTCCATTCAATAAATCATTCTTTTTGCCAAACTAATTTGTAGACACCTATATTACGTTTTCAGATCGGTTTTTTACTCTTACGGGCGGGTGCGGATTGACTCCATTTTTCAAATGAATGTCCTGAATATTTTTCAGATGAAATTATAGATGTACGTGTTCCTTTTTCTACATAAAAAATAAAATTGATATTAGAAATATAACAGTACAGTACTTTTCCATAATTGTATTAAAATATGGATTAATCCCCATTTATTTGGAGTTCGAGTAGGAATCGGATATAAATATTTTCAGTTCGGATCGAGTTCTGGACGAGTTGCGGATTAAGGCTAATATCAGACGGACGTCTTTTTGCACTCTTTTTTACTGACGTATTATCCCTGCACAATGCTCATTAGCCTAACAAAAGTTTTTCGTCGGTTTTGAGTTGAATATAACAAAACACTACTTTCTATTGAAGCCTGTATGGATTATTATATTTTATATACTTTTCTTTAATCTATGGTTTTGTCTTTCAGCAGTAACAACAAATATTTCTTTAGAAATTATGATGAAAATCGCCAAAATGAGTTTTCCCGTGCATGTGCATTTCGTAAATTATCTAGGCAGATTATTATTTTAATAGAAACCAGCGGAGAAGACTGACCAATGTTTTGTTAAAATTAGCTTTGTGTTCAAATCGATATAACAATAAATTCTTGCTCTATTACAGCTATAAAGCATTTTGCTTTTTAACAGTAATATGTGCCACCGTGGCTGAGTGGTAACGGCACCACACCGCTAATCACTTAAGAGCGTAGGTTTGCTGCGGGTTCGACTTCTGCTAGCTCCGTTGCACAGTCTTCGCAGAGCTACCGGTTGTAATTATCTGGTGTTGTAAGTTTCCTTGTGGCTATCTCGTCCTTTTTATTGACGATAACTTATAAGCAGACACCTGATGCCAAATACACAAATCAGATGTATGTGTTCATTAAAAATAACAGCATTATTTGCAGTTGTATGATCAATTGCGAGAAAGTTCTGTGTACTCTGAATGATTGAATACTGCATTCGAGAACGATCTACGAAATCTGATTGGCTGAATCATTTATCTCGACTCCTATTGGGAATTTCTTGAAAATTCCTTCAGATTCTGCAAGCCAATTTTTTGAAAATATCGCCAAATTTGGCGAAATTCTTTCATTTGGCACCAAGCATGTATTAAGAATCTGTTTTCGAGAACTTTCTATGAACTCTGATTGGTGTTGGTGTTGTTTATGACGACTTAATATCTACAGGAGGGATATTGACCCGCTGGGATGGGGTGCCCTCCGTGGGATTCTTTCTAAGGGAACCTAGCTCGTATTTACGCAAGGTTACCCACGTTTCGAAGATAACTACGGAAAATTCCGAACTGTTAGGACGACGGGTGCGATTGGGTTCAAACCCAGCAAATTTTGTCTACCAGCTTTGGGAGCAGAACCTCTCAGCTACTGGTGGAGCCAGGAGCTCTGATTGCTTGCATAATACGTCTCGGCTCCTATTGGACATTTCTAGAAAACTCCTTCAGTTTCTGGATGCCAATTTTTTTTGTCAGATATCGCCAATTTTGACGATATTCTTTCATTTGGCATTCTTTCATCAAGCATGTGTTGAGAAAGTTGATGACAACATTGAGAATTAATTTTCCTCAATTTAATATCTGTCTCAAATTTCATTCCCATTGAAATTCATTAACCCGTAGTGACCCCAAAATGACCCTCTAATTGAATTTTCTCGAACATGTAACCTAGCCCAGTAGTCTCTCATGCACAAAAACGGCAGGATATAAAATTTAGTCGAAATCGTCAGAGCAGTTTTTTAGATAAAATTTGCACACACACACACACACACACATAGGCACAAGAATTATAATGTATGATAGTATGAGATTTCTGAGAATTTATATTTTTATTTCATTGTGGTAGAGGAAGTACGATTTTATAAACATTTCATTTTCAGAACTTAAGATATTTATTTTTTCATTTTTCTTGAAGTAATGTTATTTTATTTATAAATAAATAACCCGTACAGATATGAAATTTGATTTATGTATCTCAAATTTCAGTAATTCTTATATGTGTGCTTAAAAATATACCCAATAGGGTGACCCTGCCAGTAGTTGATATTTTTCCAGTACTTAATAAAATTTTTGAAATATAGTGCCATTTCAGACGGAAGTGAGTTTTACACTAGAGATAATATTTTTGTTTGAACATTGGAGCACATGTTGTCACATTGTTCTAAGCTGCTTGCTATAAGAGAAGGTATTTTATAAAAAAAATTTTATTAGAAAATGTAAACATTTAGTTTTTGACTAGTTAGAGACAATTACGATAGGTTAAAATAGCCTACTTCCATCTTTCATATTTCAAAGAACTAGCCGCCTTTGCCGACCAGTTTGGTTTCCTTTAAAATTCATGTTTGGGAAAACATGCTAATATTGTGTCATGTTACTTTTATTCATAATTTAATTTACTTGGAATCCCTTAAATATAATTAATATAGTCCCTTAACCCCTTAATTCTCGCTCCCGTCATATTCTCGGGCTATGTCTTTTACTCAGATTGTTTGATTCCCACCAGTTTTATAAAATAGTAAAATTGGCTATATTTTAGTATCGTTTTACCTGTCATTAAATAAGGTGAGTATTTCTTTTTCATAAAAGTGGTGCCAATAAGCAATTTGAATTTTTAAACCGTGATTTAATTCGAGCGTTAAGGGGTTAAGCTAATATTAGTTTTTGTTGCATTAAAATATTCCAATTTGTTGATTTTCTCTAAGCAAGTAAACCCTATTGGTTTACAATGGAAATCTATGGGAATTTGGCGAAATGTTAGAGATATCGCGAAGTTGGCCAGAAACATGGTGGCATTTGGCGACAAAACAGGGTCCTGCCTATTGTAACCCCCTTATAGGTATGGGGATTCATTACATGCTATTCGATAACCAATGACATGTGTTTCATTCGGGCGTTGCCATTAAACAATTAACAAATAATCGCGATTTCTGTGCCACGTACAATAGCGTAATATATATATAGATAGTATTTCAAATAATAATTTTATATGAATTGTTGTTAATCACAACTTAAGAATGATATTTAAAACATTAATTTTTGAATTTTTGGATGATTTCTTCGATTGATCAACTACTGGGAAAATGGCAACGAAAGAAACTATTTACTTATAATTCTGTTGCTATTTGATTTCAGCAGATTTAATTTTTGCCCATTATAGTTCATTCATTAAGGGTTGTAGCAATCATGTTAGTTGACTTCAAAAACTTAAAAGGAAGGAAATATAATGAAAAACCTATAGCACCGACCTTATTTGATCAACTACATTCTGGGCCACCCTAATTCAGAATAGACGTTATTTGGATATTTGTAAAATAAGATTTACATCAAAATGCAAAATTTCATGAAATCAAGTATAGCCAGTATACAGGGTGCAAAGGAAAGTCGCTTTAACCTGAAAATACTTGCGAACGAAGAAAGATACAGCTATGAAAGTGATGTAACGGTATAGTAAAGCGACTACACCCGACCTAATTCAAACGATAGCAGCGCCCCTAGTGGCGAAAATTGAAAGATAGCAATTGAAAATCTAAAACGAAAAGAGATAGAGCAAAATATATCCAATTAGAAAGCTTTAGAGCATCAATTAATTAGTACGTAACGATATTTGGTTCACACGGATAAGATAAATCGTCACCTGTATACCCAAAAATGTACGAAATCGATGAGCGACGATTCTACTTTGCATATTCACATTTCGGAAATGTAGCAGTTCGTAATTGCAAATTGTGACGTTGTACTGTACTGTAATGTCTGTAAAAATTTATTTCCAATGCATTTAAAATTTTAGTTTAATCCTTTCAGGGGCAGAAGAATTCTGTTCGTAAATGATGAAATAATTGACTTACACCAGTATATTCAAACAAATTTTTTAGAAAATAAATACCCGCTAATTTGCACTTTCATTACAAAAACAAAATTTTATTAAAATATTCTTGGTGTCATTAGGCAGTTTTGGAATTAAAATTAGTTTGCTAGACCGTCTAGCCACCGCCCTTGAAAGGGTTAAATCTATGTCGTTGCATTGAAGAGGCTCGCAATAGACGTTGCATGCTGAGAAATGTGCATGCAGATTTACTCTCACGAATACAAATGTGTATCGTGAGCAACGGCGAATTTTTCAAAGATACTGAATATTAACTTTTTTTCACTGTGAGACAGTTTGTCTTTTTTGTTTTTTTGTGTGATGTTATCAAAATTTATTGAGATAAGTACGTATTTACATAATAAATTGTGCGTATTTCTCCATACTTCTGGTTATTCCATTCAAACGTTTACACAAAATAGAGCGTGTCGATTTCGGACATTTTAGGTATACAGGCGAATATGTATCTTATCCATGTAAACCAAATGTCGTTTCGTACTAATTAATTAATTCCCTAAAACTTTCTAATTGAAAATTTTGCTCTATCTGTTTTCGTTTTCGATTTGCAATGGCTATCTTCCACATTTCGCCACTAAGGGCGCTGCTGTCGTTTGCAATAAATCGGGCGTAGTCGCTTTACTATAACGTTACTTCACTTGCATAGCTGTAGCACTCTCCGTTCGCAAGTATTTTCAGGTTAAAGGGACTTTCCTTTGCACCCTGTATATGAGATTTTTTTAATGATGCTATACAGGGTGTCCAATTTCTAATTCCGAACCCTTAGGCCTGGACCATATAGTTACAATCACAAAAATGTTCTAAATGAAATGACGAAATATTTCATAAACAATTTGGACCGACAAAAATATTACTTAAAAAATCACGAAATTTAAAATTTATACGACCCCCCCCCCCCGTTCCTATAAGTTATATTTAGTAAAAAATATCTTACTATACTAAGAAGTAAGACAAAAAGTGTCCCATTCTTGTACGATTAAAATTGACCAAGTAATAGCTGTTTAAAGTTGAAGCATCTTTTTTTGCTGCGAAATAGAAGTCATTTACAAATTTACTAGAAATATAAATAACCGTCAGATATATATAAAAAAATAATAGTTGAGAGTAAAAGTAATATTACAATGTCAATTTGAAATTTATATTTTCATTCTGACATTTTAAAGAAAAATATTCAACTTGTGCTAAAAATATAAGTTAAAAAAATAAGATTTTTGTTAAACGGCATGACCTTCAGAAAATTACAATCCCCCAATTTTTTAAATTTAAAAATTACAAAATTACAATTCTTCATAAAATGATACATATTTTAAAATACTATTAGTTTATCTAATCGAAAACTTAATAAAAATTAAAGTAATCTTAAAACTCGCTCGAAGGGACTCACTTCGGCTGCAATGCAGAAATTTTACCTTAAAACATGTTATCTTACATGTGAAATTAATCTTTTCAATACTTTAAGGTCTTTGTGTACGATCTTTCGAAGCCTGGACCAACTCATGTGTATTCAGATGCAGAATATTGGCATAAGGCATACAATTCAAAGTTTCATAAATCGGTCAATTTTAGTGTTAGATAGATGGGACTTTTTTTTTTGTCTTATTTGTTTGTGAAATAGAATTTTATATTTTACTAATAGAATTTTACTAAATATCACTTATTGGACCGGGAGCCGAATAAAAATTTAAAATTTGTAACTTTCTAAGAAATGATTTTATTGATCAAAAGGACTTTTAACATAATTTTTTACCTCATTTAAAACATTTTTGTACTTCGAACTATATGTCTATGACTAAATTTTTAGAAATTAGCCATTGGATACTCTGTACATGCAGTAACATAAAAATATTTTTATACTTTTCTTCCTTCTTTATTGGAACAAGAAAAGTTTGAAATGAAAAAAATTGACTGTAGTTTGGTCTTAAATTACGAAGTCTATAGAGGGATATATTTCTTAAAAGAAACTTTTGAACGCAACAATTTTCTTTTCTAGACTCTTCATTATTTACAGGTTCTTTTGAAAAGACCAGAAAAATTTGAAATAACGGAAATTGACTGAAATCTTGGATTAGGACGCCTGTAATTAACTTAATCGATTACTTTATTTATTTATTTATAAAATAAAATGTATTTGTTATACTGTAAGAAACAATAACAGAGGTTTTAATATTGTACGGCAAAATAATTTTGATAAAATAAGTTTTGCCCCAATTATTAAGCTCGGATTCTACAATTTTGGGTCGTTATTTATTTTTTACACTGCTTATTACGTTGTCTCTCAATAAAGCTACTCAATGTACCTGAAAAACAAACAAAATTTTTTTTTGAAAAGTACAAAATAATAATTAGAATTCAAAATTCAAAATTAATTTAGTAAAAAATGGTTTGTCCCAATTTTAAAAATCAGTTTATAAAATTTTAGGTCTTCATTTTTATTTAAGTATTGCGCGGCAGCGCAATACTTATTTATTTACAGTCTCACTTCTCAATGTTAATTTAACATAGAAAAGCCTATGGAGATGGTAACTTTTTAATTTTTTCTTCCCACCTTTTTGTCCCTGATGCCACTCATTTTTTATTCTTTACTAATTCTAATAATATTATAAATTTAAAGTTTAAAAACGCTTGCCTGACGTCAGGGTCGAAACGAATGGCAAAATACCTTTGCATATGGGTGAATTATAACCCAGAGAGAAACAAGAGCCAATTTTTTTCTATATTATTCAAATATTTTTCTTAATAATTCCGATTTTCGCTTTTTTCATTGAAAATCAATGGACATTTTTCATAGAAAATTTAACATTTTTACTTCATTGTTGCAAAAATTTCAAAAGCCGTAATGATAATTTATTTCTTTTTAGTTGAAAGATTTTCACGTGAAATATTAAATTGAGCTAGGTTTTTATTTTTTTTTTTTTTCAAAAATTAAAAAGTTGAATATGGCGTCATAGTGGAAATAAAAAGGATATTTTCAGAATAAGTTTTTGCTTTGGTCAAGTTTATATTTTAGTAAAAAGTTTCTAATGGATAGCTATTTTTACGCAGGTAGCGAACTTAGTGGGGAATTACATAACTTAAATTTTAAAATGTATTTTTTCCCCGAGATGAGAACAATTTATACCCCAAGTTAAACTTAGGTAATAATTTTCTGTTGTGTTTGCATCACTCCTTGGGAGAGAATAAGGTTTAAAAAATTAAGTAAAACTTTTATTTTTTATTTTTTACTGCATCACAGATATAATATTGTTAAATATTAGCAGTAAGGATTCAACCCAATTTACATTTACATTCATAGCGTTCCTGCGCGGGAAATAGGGTATCTAAATTTAAGTTAAGTTATTTTTTTATGTTTTGATTATAGGTTTTTTAGATTCAGATTAGAAGTTTTTGTCCAAACTACCGCAACCTGCATTACTACAGTGGTGAAATATTTTGAATTACACATTGATAAACTGCATCCCACATTGTGATGCAATACCGCATACATCAAAGCCTGATGATGATACTCTCTATTAATTTTGAAATGCGTTCGTCTCAGTGCTGTAGTTATTAAAAAACTTGACATATTAAACAAAAGCATAATTTGAAGAACAAATTAAAAAAACAAAATTTATTTCCTACATTGTTTAAGCCCGAGAAGGGACATATATTAAATTATTTCATTCAATTAGTTCTACATTTAATGTTAAATTTTTGTAACAAATTAGTTAAGCCAATTGAAGATTGAAAAATAAAAATAAAATTCATACAATATGATACTTAAAACACCCTAAAAAATAGATTCCGTTCAAATGAAAGCGAAATAAATCTTAGACTTTTTTTTAAGTTTTGTATTTTGCATGCATCTTATCATTTTATGCACAATTGTCATAAATATAATACAAAATCTGCAATACAAATATTTTCAATTAAAAATGAAGAAGTCTAAGATTTATTTCAATTTCATTTGAACGGAATCTATTTTTTTAAGGTGTTTTAAGTATCATATTGTATGAATTTTATTTTTATTTTTTAATCTTCAATTGGCTTAACTAATTTGTTACAAAAATTTAACATTAAATGTAGAACTGATTGAATGAAATAATTTAATATATGTCCCTTCTCGGGCTTAAACAATGTAGGAAATAAATTTTGTTTTTTTAATTTGTTCTTCAAATTATGTTTTTGTTTAATTTCTTTTTATTTCTTATTACATTGTCTGTAAAACATGCCTACCCAATGTAACCGAAAAAATAATGTAAAAAATTTTAAAAAATTATAATAAAAATTTCAAACTCAGATGATGATATTTTTGTTATAACTTCTTTTGTTGTTGTTTTAGATATTATCAAGAAACAACATAATAAGCAATATAAAAAATACAGTAATACAAAAAGTATTGAAATTGAACCTCGCAATCATGATAAAACTAATTTTGTAAAGTTGGTTTTGTCATACAATATTAAAATGTTTGTTGTTGCTGTTTTTACAAATTAATAAATATTTTTATTTCTATAAAACACAAATAATTAAATGCAAAATGAAAAATTATTCTAAGTTAATTACATTTTTTCCCAATGTACGATCAAACGGCATTGCCTATTTTAATGTGGAATCACATATTTTTCCTAAGATTTGTTAAAAGAGTTCGTGATAAAAATTTGTAGGTTGTAGTGAAATATTAGAAAAACAAGAATGAAAAAGCATGCGCCCATCATAGTCTATGAAACACTTTCCAACGCAATCAGAATGCAGTACCAAAACTTTACAATTTAATGGAAGATGTCTAAATGGAAAACGCATTTAAAACCCAATTTCTGCAATTACCATGAATACTACGAAAATATCCAAATCAAACGTGTTTAAAATTTCTCATTCAGCAATTTCCAACAATAAACAAAAGCATTTGACATATTTTGTGTAACCCTGTATATGGTCTATAGAATTTATACACACCATGTAATACGCAAAAAAAAAAAAAAAAAAAAAAAAAAAAAAAAAAAAAAGGTTAAATTTTAAAACATGCATCACAACTGAAAACGCATTTCCATCAATTATTCTGCGTAGGCAGTGGTGTAGACAAAAACTTTAGTGTGTCCCTGTAAATGAACGATTAATTAGATGCACATCTATATTCTACAGTAAACATTTTGCAGTAGACCTATGTTATATAGGCAAATATCAATATATTTAAAATAGTATAATATCATTAAAATACCCCGCAAACAATTTTTCTCCATAGGTCTTGATGTAGCTGAATTCTTTTGTGTGTCCCTGTAAATGAAACGTTGATACTACACTCTTCTTTTTCAATACCGATTCATGCCACAGTAAACTGTGATAACATAGGGTGACCGCACTAGTAGTTGATGCCCCTCCAGTAGTTGATCAAATTTTTGAAATATTGCCCCATTTCAGGCGGAAATGAGTTTGACACGTGGCACTAGACATAATATTTTTGTTTGAATGTTGGAGCACATGTTGTCACATTATTATCAGACGCCTGCTGTAAGAGAAGCAATTTTATGAATTTTTTGTATTAGAAAATGCAAAAATTTAGTTTTTGGTTATTTGGAGACCATTACGGTAAGTTAAAATAATCCACTTGCATCTTGCTTATTTCAAATAATAGTTTTATATGAGTTGTTGTTCATCACAGCTTAAGGATGATATTTTAAATATTGATTTTTGAATTTTCGATTGATTTCTTCGATTGATCAACTACTGGGAAAATGGCAATGAAAGAAACTATTTACTTATAATTTTGTTGCTATTTAATTTCAGCAGATTTCAATTTTTTGCCATTACAGGATATTCATTAAGGGTTGTAGCAATTATGCTAGTTTACTTCTAAAACGTAAAAGGAAGGAAATATATTTAAACCCTGAAGCACCGACCTTATTTGATCAACTACTGGCTCAGTCACCCTATATCAATTTCATGGCAGTCTGACTTTATTTAGGCGAGTTAGAGCATAGACGGACTGACAGACAGACAGAAAGACAGGCAAGCCGAATTCATAAACACTTTTCAACTATGTTGGAAAGTGTTGAAAAGGCTCTTAAATGGCTCATTACGGTATTTATTTATTAAAATTTCGAATTATAATAATTATAGATGTACGACTAAAAAGTGCGTACATTAAGAGATTCGGATGGTGCTTGAGAATATTTTTAGATACTATGCTTGAATCGTGCAGGACCGTGCGAGAGAAATAGTCATCAGCTCCGCATCATGGCGATTTCATAATGCTCATAATGGCATAAAAAAAATTGGCGATAGACCATAATAGTAACGACATCGTCTCATCAGAGCTGAAATTAGCAATTACCTCTTTAAGGGCAGATTATACTCCTAGGTCAATATTTTAGGGGTTTTTAAATTTTTATATTGCATTCCTCAAATTTATAGATTGTTTCCCTAAATAAGTTTTATTATATTACAATTACTTATAATATGTTTTTCTCATCGCATTTAATGCCTCTCGTCGAACGTAAGGCTAATGTAAAATTTTTAACATGTTTTTCAAATTGATCACTATTTTTTTAGAGAACTGTTTGACTGATTTCCTTCATTTTTATCACTTTCCAACAAAGTTGAAAAGTGTTTATGCATTTGGTTTGTCTGTCCGTTTGTCCGTCTGTCCACGCTCTAACTCCCGTGAATAGACTCGGATATTCATGAAATTGATAAAGGTTATTTAGAGTCACCAAAGCATGTTTGGTATTGTATATGAAGCATGTAGGATTAATCGATCATTTACAGGGCACTCAAAAGCATTCCATTACATTTTGGTATATGGGGGAAAAATCGTTTGCAGAGTATTTTAATGACATTTCTCTATTTCAAATGTATTCAAACTGATATAAATCACTCAATTTCACTACGATCTCGTTAGAACAGGGAATTCATAGCATTTTTTATTCATTTAAGGGACACACAAAAGAAATCGGTTACAGTACTGTCGTTGAGTAATAATTGCTGGTGTGTACGTTTTAAAATTCTGTATGCGGATTTAAATTTAACTAATTTTTGGCATGTTACTCGTTATATATAAATTCCATACCTTATATATAGTGCTTCACAAAAGTACTCACGTATCATTTTCCTTATTAAAGGAAAATGCTGAAGGGGAATTTTCAACTGAAGTACATGTATTTCTTAAGTGAACTAAATTTTGGTATGTAGTTAATGGATTCAAATCTATATATCATATACAGGGCTGCTGAAAAAATTCGCATAATTTTCGGATTGTGGTTGGGAACAGCTGAAATTGGGTTTTAAAATGTATTTTCAACTGAAGTACATGTATTTCTTAAGTGAACTAAATTTTGGCATGTAGTTAATGGATTCAAATCTATATATCATATACAGGGCTGCTGAAAAAATTCGCAAAATTTTCCGATTGTGGATGGGAACAGCTGAAATTGGGTTTTAAAATGTATTATGCGTTTCCATACTGTTGAATTAAAACGTAATTTTTTATTTTTTTTAAACGGTGCAGTTTTGTTACATTATTGTGAATGTGTTGGAAAGTGTTTAATAATCTATGCTTGACGCATGATTTTTTCTTACTTGTTTACTTAAAAAAAACTAATCGTTTTCTCTGGAGCTTATATCGCCGAAAAATATAATTCTCATTGATTTTATTATAATTCTCATATTTATTTATTTATTTATTAGTTTTTAAAATGTAAAAAAAGAGGCGAACAAATTATCTTCTTTTTTTTTTTTTTTTTTCCCAAAAAAAATTGATTTTCCATTTTGTCAAAAATCAATTTTTTAAACCAAATGTTCGTGTACTCTCCCGAGAATTTAATGTTTTTTCATAATTCAGCGACTAAGTTTGTTTTAAATGCTTGTGACAGGAGAAAAATGTTTGCCCGTTTGGCACGCATTTTCGGGCACTGCTCGGTGTACTAGGCATATAATATTTTTTAGGTATAAAAATTTATATATATATAAGTAAAATATCAGTAAATATGATTCAAAAAGTCCGAATGGTATGTCTCTTTTCTTAGCAACGGTAAACATTATCGTAAAAATCACGTGACTTTCTAACCATAGAAGTACAACCTCCTCTTAAAAACCGTTGACCGGCGAGCAAAAGGGCAAAATTGTAATGTCGTTTTCTCTGTATATATATTTTTTAATTCTAAAAAGAGAGGTTTTTTCCAACATCATATAACATTTTTATTACGTATAGGCATATAAGCTTTTAATCATAACTTATTTTTTTTAATTGGATTAGGGGAGACCGGGGCAAGATGACGAATGTCTTAATTTTCCTGTTTTCCACTAGGTGGTAGCATCAACCGGACACTACTGGCTCTCCTATCGGCCGTTCGTTAAACAATAGTATAGAGACGCTGAAAATGCCATTTTTGTGTTAGTTGTGAAGCTTTGATTGTTTACCGCTGCCACGTTATAACTTTTATATATGTGTAAATAATTTCTGCAGGTAAGATATATGGTTTCTCTTTAATATTTATGAGTAACTTAGTTTAAATATTACCTATTACCATGAATAAATGTCAATTAATCGCCCTCTTTCATGGCAATGAAAACGAATATTTTTAAACAGGCATCCCGGGGCAAGATGACGAGCCCCGTGTTTCGGAATTTATTAAACTAACTGTGTTGTCCATTCTATTTAAATCCTGTAAACGCTTGTTTGTCTGAGTGTTTGTAATGCGCGACCTTGCTATTCTATCTTCTCGGGGGCTAAGGGGTGCATCGGATTGGGGGAGGTGTCTTTCGAAAAGGGGCGACCAGAGGAAGATATTTTTGTCATCCGCTAAGCCCCCCTAGCCCCTCGAAAGAAAACCCCTATCGGGGTCCGTATCTCCGCTTCCAAGTGTCCGATGGTTACGAGGGGGTTAACGTTTAACGGGGTTCGACCTCGGGGTCAAGACCTCCCTCTCTGCCGCTGGTCCCCCTACCCCCCAAATAATTCAAATATTGTGACCCACCAGCAGAAAATTGGATCCAGTGCTTTAAATGTCTAGAGTGGTGGCATGAGGAATGATCCAATTATGAAAATGGCATTTTTATTTGTGACTATTTTTAGCTGCACAACTAAACAGTTCAACATTACACTACAATGCATTACGCTTAGTCTGATACTTTGTAAGATGTAAAAACACAGTTATCATTTGTAAAACCATGTAACATATTCAAAAGATAAAATATGTTCAACCTTTTTCAGTGTTGTCATCTTGCCCCAAGGCCAAAGTCATATTGCCCAGTACTGGCCTTTTATACAACCAAATCTCTTTGAAAATGTATTTAATATTTTTTTCAAATGTTACTGTAGCAAAAGGTTATATTAATTATTTTTGTTTCAGTTGCTGGGGATAACTTGATGGGAAACTGTTTCTCATGTATTTAACATTAGCGATTGGTTTATTGTGCTTAATTGTTTAAAAAAATACATTTGTTTATCAAGTTTGCAGTATTAATTCATTAGTAGAACCTATTGTAAGGGAATTTCGATATTCCAACATATGAAATGTATTCATTTTATATAAAAATTAGTGAATGGACCAAAGAAGCCCCCAGCAGGGGCTACTTTGTTCCCAAATTTTAAAAATAGTTAAAAAATAAAAAAAAATAAAAAAATGCCTCTTTAAAACCATACAGTTTGCTTCATTGTTTCCTGTTAATTGCTTACAACTCAATTTCGAAGTTGAAAAATCATATATAATAATTTTTAATAATGGAAATGTTAGTGGAACCAGCAAAAAAAACCCTATGTGTTTACTGTTTATTTTATTTTTTAACGTCTGTGTTTAAATATACCGACTCCGCTTCTGATTCCTTGTTTACTGTTATAAGAAAATTGTTGTACTTCGTTAAGTTTATGTCATGGATTCCATTAAGTGGATAGCCAGGTAGTGTATGTCACTAAATTAAAACCTGTAAATAGCGATAATCAATGAACTAAAAAAGAGCACCATTGCTTTTAAATGTTTCTTTTAGAAAGTATATTCTTTTCAGAAAACAAATATTAAATTTATTCATGGACTTTAAATCTCTAAAATATTCTAAGGTAAAAATATTTCCGTGAAAAACAACCTTTGTTCGAAATAGAAAAACACACATAAATAGTTGAAATATTCCTTTATGACTTTCATATATTATGCATTTTCTCTTAGACATAAAAGAGAACATCTAACTCGCTATTCCCTTCTCCCAATGATGCGCTGCTGTCTCAGCGAATTTAGTATATCATATGTAATGTATATTTTCAAAAAAATATTTTTATCTTTTAACTGTAGCAACAAATATATAACATGAGATATTATGATGAAAATCCCCTAAGGGAGTTTGTTCCCCTTTTATGTGCATTTCGAAAGTTATCTAGACTGGTATTGTAGGATGAATTAATTTAACATTCATAGTTTGAAAATTCTAACATTTACATTTTCAATTTATTTTTACAAAATAAAAGTGCTCTTTTTCAGTTACATTTCAATTTCAGAATCTAAGAATTTTTCTGCTATTATTTTTTTAAATATTCTTTTTAAGTGAAATTAGTAATTTGTAGAAGTATCAAATTTCATCTAAATATATCTGATTTCTATAGCTCTTTCAGTTATGCATATATATACACTGTAAAAGAAAAAAAAAAGCGGACTAAAATACGGAAATTGTACGGGCAATCGTGACGACATTAATATTTCCGTATTTGACCGGAAGTTTTTTCCCTTCAATTCCATAAAAATTTCCGTTTTTCTGGAATTTACGGGGGAAATTTTCCGTTAAGGCTGTTCTTAACTACTCTGCTCAACAAGCGCAAAATGTTTTTACACATTTACAGATTCATTTTTTAACGGAAAGATATCAAATTGGAATGCCTGGTCATGGAAGCGATTTGGAATTGAACTGTTTTTTCCATTTTTTGACCAATCCATTACCTATTGAGTTAGAAGCGTTTTGGATCACGTGACAAACCCGTTTTGCGCCCGCTCTTGAATGCTTTTTCTTCCTTCGCGCGGAAATTCGGTTCAAAACGCCCACTTTAACGCTATTTTCTGAAAGATCTATTGCGCTTCCAAAAATGTGGAAAAAACAGCTCGATGACATAGTTTCTGAACAACAACACTAGCTAGTTTCATGCATTTTCGAACATAAATAAATTAAAACTTATGTCAGAAAGTTCCCCTTTTGGATTTGAGAACACCCTTAAAATACAGAAACAGTACTGGCGCCTAGATTGCCAGTACAATTTTCGTATTTTAATCATTTTTTTCCCCCTCACAGTGTAATATATATATATATATATATATATTTAACTTATCTTAAATCTAAACTCTGTATCCCATTTAATCTTTGCCTGGTGTTACCGGTCTCACAGACCGCTGCTTTTTTCAATTTTTACAGTTTAACTACAAACGCTACCAAATTTTGTTTCGTTTGGAACTTTAGAACTATCACCAGAGACTTTTGAATAGATGAATTTTTAATTATAACAGCCATGTACAAAATGTTAAGTATAAAAACACCATTCTATGAGTTATCTTTCGATGAAGTGATCTCATAGTAGTTATGTGACAATTTCTATCACATCAGTTAAAGGTCTGTTAAAGTTATTTCCTTTTAATTTATTATTTTCCCTTTACAACGCGCTTATATTCTATTCACATTTCCCTATTCAAAATTTGTCTTAGGCGCACGCCAGTATGTTTTTCCCACCCTGAAGTCATTCGATTTTAGAATATTCTTTTTTCTTCCTCGGAATGTTCCAGATCTTTTATTTCGCGCGCTTTGGTGACTTTTTACTTCTTTTCTCCATCCGCCAATTTGGCCTCTGCTATTGGCTAAAATCTTGCATATTACAGGGGTTTTGTATTCCTACGCTCTAACGAATAAATAGCTTTGCGCTGGGTCAGAATGGAACTTTTTCTCGTTAGTTACGTTCTCTTTAGTTAGTTTTCTCGTTAGTCGTCTCGTTAATTTTTCGCTAGTTGTGTGCTGCCATAATTTTAGATTATCTGCTATGTGATCATATAGAATATGTTCAGTTCTTTAAAACTGACTGTGTCTCCAGAAGAACTCTCCCATCTAACTATTGTAATTTATTTACTAAAATAAAGACTTTTGCTGCAACTGATTATTTTCTTGGAGAAGCTCTACTGGTTTTCTGATTCAATGCCCTGCATGGCCACCTGATACACGTCAGCTGCTTATATTTCGTTACTTCATTCCCAGTGACGTTATTAGCTGATCACTCAGCTAGTTCACTCATCTAAATAATACTTTATCACAACATCGATTTTTTCATGACATATATAATATATATACATGTACAGTAGAACCTCGATTATACGAAGTAATTGGGGCCGACCCTTTTTCGGAAAATCGAAATTTTCGGATAATCGAGAATGCTTTAATTTTAAGATTAAGGAGAATTTATGCGTTATTTCTTATTATGGTAACAAGTGCTTAATAAAAATAAAGCAATAACAAAATAGAAACAAGAATAAATTACCTGAATTTTAATTTTGAAATCAAGTACCTTTTACATATTTCACAAGGGTTTTAAACAATGTTTTGTTTGTAACACTTTCGATTGCTTTTTCTTTGAAACTTTATCACGAAGTTTTATAATATTATTAGTTCACCAGTATCACAGTCTTTCTGCTGCTCCAGCCATGCCAAACCTTTTTCAAAACATTCAAAAGCTTCATAATTGATAATTTGTTCGTTCCACTCAGCAGCTTACGGGAGCTCAAATTAAATTTAAAGAAACTCTAAGAAAGGGGATGGAAAATATTTATATGTACTCGTAGTTCGGAATGGATTGCTTACACACAAGGTATATGATAGTTTAAAAAAAACTTTGAAAATGGATTTTGCAGACAAAGAATGTGATTCTAAAAAAAAAGCTTTAAAAATAGATTTCGGTTAACCGAGAGTTTCGGTTTAAAGAGGTTCGGATAAAAGAGATTCTACTGTATGTGTATATATATATATATATATATGATGGTAATTTAAAACTTTATTTTTACTCAGTATGCAGGATACCTCTTCTTATCACTATTCAGTAGTCTATTTCTTAACTGTTAGCATTAAAAGTACAGTCGTGGAAAAAAAAAAGTAAACACCCCCTGCTAACTCTGCAACAAATTATCATAGAAGAAATTTACAGGTACAAAGCGATTGGCAGTAAAGTCTACTTTAAATGAGGTATGTAAAATTTGCTTAGGGGGCCATCTATATTTCAAAATGAACGCAGACTTAGTTTTCTTCAATAGCAGTACCCAAGTTTAATACCAGAAATAAATTCTACACCCTGCAGTTAGCCTAAATCCAAATTTCCATGAAATTCGTACGATTAGTTTTGGAGAAATTAATTAATTTTAAATGAGCCTATTTTAGGGGCTGTATCCAAATTGAAATTCGGTACTCGATTGTTGAAATGACTATGTGAATTCTATTAAAGCATTATTTCTTGCGAATAAGACCATTTAACTCACTTAATATGTTTCGACTATTACCTGCCCAAATATTTCAATAAAATGAGTAAAATATAATTTTTTTCAAATTATGCTTTTCTGCACATCATAGACAGCCCTTTAAACCATCATTTTGAAGATTTTTAATGATAATTCGAAACCTCCTTCAAACAAAAATTTGAAATTTATAATTCGCATAAAGCAGGACATAATAAATATAAATCTATCAAAAAAAAAAAAAAAAAAAAAAAAAATGTAGGTTGCATTTCATAATTTTTTCGAATATTAATTCATAATTCATCTTATAGAATTTTAAAAATTACAAATTCGATGTATTTATGTTTGTGTTTTTTAATATTATAACCACACTCAAAATTAGGATTATAATTTCAGGTGATATTAATAAAAATATGAAAATGTATATTAATACATGGAAATTATTCCAGAGAGAAACATTCGCCTTGCTTACAATATTTCAAATGAAAATCAAATTTCAAAGTGATTGCTTAAAAGTCGCAAAGGCCAACATAGTGAAAAAGATCCCAAGCCGGGATTCGAACCCGGGCAATCAGTATAGCGCACTGCATTTGAAATATTGTATGCAAGGCGAATGTTTCTCTCTGGAATAATTTCCATGTATTAATATAGATTCTATCGATGCTGGATTTAATTATGTTTCGTGCTCGCCCCAGGTCGGTGGCTCACGATAAATATTCCATCTTGTGCTACGTTTGTAGCCTTGCCAACATATAATAGTGAGAAATTTTCCGAGCTAGGTATCATTCCAAGTGGTTTAGTGTTCGAATCCCGGCTTGGAATCTTTTTCACTATGTTGGCCTTTGCGCCTTTTAAGCAATCACTTTGAAATTTGATTTTCATTTGAAATATTGTATGCAAGGCGAATGTTTCTCTCTGGAATAATTTCCATGTATTAATATAGATTCTATCGATGCTGGATTTAATTATGTTTCGTGCTCGTCCCAGGTCGGTGGCTCACGATAAATATTCCATCTTGTGCTACGTTTGTAGCCTTGCCAACATATAATAGTGAGAAATTTTCCGAGCTAGGTATCGTTTCAAGTGGTTTAGTCGGTAGAACGTCAGTGCGCTATACTAACTCCCGGCTTGGAATCTTTTTCACTATGTTGGCCTTTGCGCCTTTTAAGCAATCACTTTGAAATTTGATTTTTATTTGAAATGAAAATGTATTTTAACATTAGAAAGTCCCAATTTTGAATGTTTATAATTGAAAAACTTATTACTCAAATATCTAGAAATTCCGTTTCTAGGCATAGTTTCAGCCGAATATTTAAAATATATTGTCAAAATTGGGTATTTCCATTAAAAAAAAAAAAATGGTCTGGTTTTGATTTGTAGATTGCCCCCTAAGCAAATTTTATATACATCATTTAACCCCTTGAGGGGCAAGCAAAAATATCTCTGAATATTGAATTCTCACCGGAATGATAGAAAAATTTTAATTTAAAATAACGAAAAGCAATTTTTCACCGATTTTCCTCCAAAGTTAAAAATATAAAATTTAGTTAAAATTTTCTGATGAGAATCTCGTTTAAATTAGGTGGGATATATTTTACCCCACCGCCCCTCAAGGGGTTAAAAGTAGACATTATTTCCCAGCCATTGGTACACAACTTTCTTCTATTATAATAACTTGCAGAGTTAGTAGGTGGTGTACTTTTTTCCCCCACGACTGTACATTTTCAAATCTAACTGGTATGCAGTGGTCATCAAAGGAATGCCTTCTACACCATTCTAATGTTATAATTTATAATAGCATCAACTATTATGAACATAAAGCTAATGCATTTCTCCAAATTTAACATGCAGTTACAGTGATCAGTGAATCAAAAGGAGAATAGAGCAACAGCGCGCCCTGAAGGGTAATTAAATTTAAAATTAGATCAATATAATCATTTTTAATAATTAAACTAAAAAATAAAATTTGGTTCATTTCCAAACAATAGTAAACAAGTCGGAAATTGTACGTGAAATGTGGCATATACTATTAGGTTGAGCAAAAAGTTCTGGGAAAATTTTTAATCTAATAATTACCAGAATTTGTATCGTATATATGAGTACTAGTTGTATATGGATAAGAGTTCAGGTACTTCGGCTCCAAAATGCCTATTAAACTGTATGATTTGCATTTGTTGATCCGGCATTATTGTAGAAAATGTCTAACAATTCTGAAAGCCGATCAAGGGCCTCGATTTGAATCCTTTAATGAAGTTGAAGAAGCATCTCAAGAGTTTTCGATTCCAAGGAGCCGCCATAGTACTTCCAACAAATCCGGAATCTGGCAGAACAATGGCAGAAAGTCGTGGACTATGATAGTCTCAGCTTTGAAGAATAGTTCTTGTTGTCTGCTTTGAAGAATAGTTCTTGTTGCTTTTGTTGTTAATTGCGCATAACAACGCAACTTTCACAAATTTCCCAGAACATTTTGCTCAACCTAGTATAATTAGTTTTATAAATATTCAGATCTTGGTACAATAGCTGTTGCACTCTTATGACAAAATGCATGAATACACAATTTATTACGATTATATATGATAAATTCAGTAACACTGAAATAATATGTCTTCCTCTTAAATAGGGCGTAATCACCATGGCAACCTAGAATTATTACCTGTAATGGGATATCATGTAATTAATTACGTATGATATGATTTAATAGAATGAAGAAAACTTTTATTAATATCTTTTTAACTTTTCATTTCATTTTGATAAAATTTTAATTGACTCGACAAAATTCTGCAACGATTATATGTATTAAATTTAAACCTATTTGGTTTTGTAGTTTTTGCGCTGTTTGCGCGGACAGACGAACAGACAGATAGATGGACGGACCACACAGACAGACGGGCGGACTGGACTACGACTATAGGTGCTACGTATTTATATAATTACGAACGCATCTAAAAATGAGTAAAATTTCCATTCTTCTACGACAAAAATTTGTCGCATTTTCACACTTTGAATTTTATGAATTTTCAGCATTTTCTAGCACTAAGAAAGTATTTTCCCCATTTTTCGTCGATTCTTTCTTTCAGTTAATTTTTTTTATATATTCCTTTATTACATAAATAAACACAATTAAGCAATATGAATGCTTTTAATCTTTTCAAAGAGATAATTTAAACAACTGATTACAAATCTGCTATTTTATAATTATATTATTACAACGTAACCCTTGAAAAATCTAATTTTAAATATCATACTAAATATCTTCTAAATGAAATTCAACAGTTCCAAATAAAATTATCTGTAACGTTTCTAACGCAGTAATTTAGAAAAGTTTAATTCTGGATTATTAGCACTTAGAAGAATCAAACGTTATGAAACTTGAAAGTAATTTTGCGTTCTAATTATTTAGTTCGGTTTGTTTTGGAGAGAAAATGTAATCTGGAATGCAGTTGTATGTACTAATGTTAATTACTTATGAATGTTCTTTATCCGTCAGACAATAAATTGCTATGAAAGTATAGGACATAATTGTAAATACTTTTATTACAGCAGATGTATATTTCATTTACCTAATATGATGAATTAATATTCAATTTAATAAGATTTCGCCTAAAATCACAAAACTGTCATAAGTAATTTATATATACTTCAAGATATAACGTTACAATGGTAAATAAGTTGAAAATAGATCAATGCATATATTTATTTTGAAAGTTACATGTTAATCTGATGTAGTTTTAAGCATTTTTTATATTTACATAAAAAGTATATGATTAGACTGCACTGGATATAAGGCCTTTTTCTTGACGATTCCAACTCAAACGTATTAGGTGTACAAATAACTTTTAAAATATTTGAGCATGCATTTTCAAGGTTGGTTGGTTGTAGGCGATAAGGTCATAATTTGTTCACAAAGGTTAAACAGACCGCTTGAAACCTTCGTTTAAGGGTGGAGACTAGTGTAAAACTCTGTTTTTTCAATATATTTTTTAAAGAAAACGAGAAAATTTATTCAATCACAGTAAAGTACAAAATAATATTGACGTTTAAATCTAAAAGAAAAAAAAAATTAATTGTTGAGAAAAACCCAAAATGGCGGCGCTGTAGCTGCTTAAACTTAGATCCTACGATTTCCGCCGGGGAACGGCCAGGTTCTTGTAGTTGACTATAAGCACTAAACCAAAAGTTTTTGATTAAAGTAAGTCCTTACGCTCCGCATGAAGAAACAATATTCTTGGTAGTACTTACAGAAGCCCGTTGTTTGTTGAACATTTGAGTATAATGGTATTGTAAGTCTCAATCAATTAATCACTGGTGCTGCCAGGGTGGAGGCTCAGAAGTAATGATTACCACTTTTTTCTAACAGTTTTTCTGCTCTTTAAGTCATTGAAAAATTTCTACAATTAAATAAAACGAAATTTACTGTATTAAAATAGCGGTCTTTAGAATCTTATGAAGGGCTTACAAGGGCTGTGCTATTATAATTATTCCTTACAAAGAATTATCCCATAATAATAATTCCATACTTTAAAGCGATATACAATAATTTCTATAATATCACTGATTCCCGGCTTTCAGCAAAGAATAAAGCCTTATATATATGAAACAAATATTTTCTGTAGGAAATACTCACCTGAAATATTAAAGTGCATTAAAATTCTGTATTTCTAAAACATTTAAAAAGCTGTAGTAATATCTAAAGTATTCAGCAATACTAAGTCCATTTTATGGGAGTATCTTCTACGATTCCATAGCAGTCATTGACTAAGATTTTTGGTCATGAGTATTTCCGGAGGGAAACCTTCGCCTGTTTTTAGTGCAGAAAATCTGCTATTGATAAAGGCAAAGATTTCTAGCCCGAGTTAATTTATTGCCAAGAATTAAAGCAATTTACAGCTTTGGTAATTCGCAAAATTGTATACATAATATATAAAGTAAAAAGTCTTAAATACACAATACAGAAATCGAAAATTACAGCACATTTTTGATGAATAATTCTTTATTTACCGGATTAAATCCCGTGTAAGTATAGAAAGAACTTCTTAAAATATCATAAAAAATATATATATAAATGCGCTACGTCTTTCGAAAGAACTTGGTCTTTCTTCCTCAGGCGCAAAAACGTGCTTCTAGTTTGAAAGCAGGAGTAAGACTGAAATGAAAGATAAGGGAAAAGAACAAGTTGAAGAAACAACCAATAGGAAAGCAGAAAAGAAACATCCAATCACACAAGAGAATAACCCAATCAGAAGAACACGGTTTAAAAGGAGAAATATGTAAAAAATAAAAAAAAAACATAGTCAAAAAATAAGGAAAAACACACAGAACTATAAAATAAATGATAATAATAATAAAAGAAAAAAATAAATGTAGTTAAAAATAAATGAATAAATAATAATAATAATAATTAATTAATTAAATATTAATAATAAGAATAAGAAAAATAAAAATTAAATAAAAATTAAAAATAGATATAAATATAACAAATTACAAATATATTAAAACTAATAATAAATAAATGTCAAACTAATATTAATTAATACAAATTATATATATTCAATTGTAGGACTGAAAAGGTTTTTCCAAGCTGTAGAGAGCATGGTGGAATAAGATTTTTCATTAACAATGACTTCACGATTAAGATAAATTGCTACATTTACAAGAAAGTCCAATTCCGAGGTGCTATACCGGGGTTACCATTGGCAGACTATTTTTTATTTCTATCTCGCACCGCTTTCTCAAAACAAAAATCTTTCACATACATAACGAGAGTGTTCTTTTAAGCGAATTTCGAGATTTTTTTTTAGTTTCTTGAATATAAGATAAATGACAACCATTACAAGGAATATTATAAATTCCCAATTCACGAATATGTGGAACAGTAGACTTGGGGGAGGAAAATTTGAATTTATTGGCGGGTTTAAAGGTAAGGTTAAAGTTGAACAGCTTAAAACTTTAGATAATTTGAAACATTAAGGTGGATTTTTATCCACCAGAACAATAAAATTATCAGGCTTGCTTTTCACAGATTTAGGAAGAGCAGACTTTATTAAAGGACTATAGAATTTCTTCACAGCATTGTTGATAACAGAATGATTGAAATCTCTTCTGACAGCAACAGATTTTAAGTTATTAAGTCAGAGCAAATTTTGAAAGCACGATTTACACACGTTTAAAAAACACCGATTTTCCGGTTAGCTGTATGATTTGAGAGAGCATGAGGCGGGCTAGAGACATTTTTATATTTTTATGGTGTTTTAAGAAGTTCTTTTGGTTTTTAAAAATTCACGCCAGATTTTACTTAGATTAATTTCAATTACGTGTAAATACTTCGAAAACAGAAGCAGAATTCAATCGCCATTATAATGGCTTAAGCTTTATGAATACGAATTAAAACATTCAGAAAAGACTAGATATTATATGTCTATATTCTTAATTTAATATAAATTTCATTTCACACATAGTGCGCAATAATGCTTTTGTACAAATTTACTTTGCTCCAGTTAAAATGCTCTTGGTGCATTTTTCTAATAAACGTATGATTTCGCTTTAAACTTCGTTGAGAAATTTTTTTCTTAACAGTTATATTTATTACGAAAATAGTTTAATTTAAAAATAAAGATTTCGTAAATTATTCCAAATCTTCTACTTGGAAGGAAGTACATTAATCTTTATGTCTACAAAATAAATGATGTCGTATTTCTCGGCATTCTAAATGTAAGGCAGCATGTCGCGAAGAAGTGTTGCTAAAATATTTGTCTGTTTACAAATTCATAAAAATAATATATCGTTTACCCCAAATAGATTTAAAACAAAAAAATTCATGTTCTTTCCTTTTGTTTACAAAAGAGAAATTTATCAATCTTGGCATCATTAGTAAAACTGGTGAGTTAGAATAAATGTTTTAAAAGCCTTTTTAACACTTTCCAACATAGTTGAAAAGTATTAATGAATTGGTTTGTATGTCCGTCTGTTATGCCCGTGCTCTAACTTGCGCAAATATAGTCAAATTGCCACGATGATATTGGGGCTTACTATGGCATGCTCGGTACGGACAATGAAGCTTGTAGAGTTTACGGTTCATTTACGGCGACAGTCAAAAGAATGCCGTTACATTATGGCCTATGGGGAATATCGTCTGCGGTGTATTTTAATGAAATTACACTATTTTAAATATATTGAAATTTATGCCTATCAATGACGTGTACTACAAAGCTCATATTGTAGAACATGGTGTGCATATAATTTATCATTCATTTACAGGGACACACAAAAGTATTTGGCCACAGCAGCATTTTCCAAACTTTACTGTTTCGCGATCCTCCATTATAGGTGTTCTCAAATCCAAAAGGACAGCTTTCTGACATAAGTTTTAATTTATTTTTGTTCGAAAATGCATGAAACTAGCTTGTGTTGTTGTTCAGAAACTATGTCATCGAGCCGTTTTTTCCATTTTTATTTATTTATTTTTTTTTTTTATTTTTTTTTTATTTTTTTTTTTGCAAACGCAATAGATCTTTCAGAAAATAGTGTCAATGTGAACGTTTTGAACCGAATTTCCGCGCGAAAGTAGAATAATCACTCAAGAGCGGGCGAAAAACGTGTTTGTCACGTGATCAAAATCGCCTATAACTCAATAGGTAATTGATTGATCAAAAAATGGAAAATACAGTTCAATTCCAAATCGCTTCCATGGTCAGGCTTTCCAATTTTATATCTTTCCGTTAAAAAATGAATTTGTAAATGTGTCAAAACGTTTTGCGCTTGTTGACCAGATCAGTTAAGAAAAGCTTGAGGTAGTGAATCATTTGTGTATTCAAAGTGAATCATTGGTGAATCATTGATATTCTGTACCTATGTTGATCCAGAATTAAATTAAGGATTTTTCAAGGGCTGCCATAACGATTGTTCGACTACTGACATATCTCACAAGGAGGTCATTACATAATGCCAACTAATTGTTTAAGAAAACACTGTCTTCTCACGAAGTTTTAGCTTAAGCGGATGGCTTCATGATTATTGCGATTGTAAAATATTGTATTTGTTATATTTTTTCAAACAGTTGAAATAAAATATCTATTTTTGTGACAAACCACGATTTACCACGACCCACCAAAACACTAGCGGCGACCCACCAGTGAATCGCGACCCATAGGTTGGGAAACGCTGGGCTACACTACCGCGTATGAACAATAATACACTTTGAATACACTGACATTGATCATAATTCTAAAAACTTCCTTGTAGAATTTGTTTTACATTTGCCGAGTTGGCTCTCTCTTCTATTAATCTCTAATTAATCGTTCCCGAAACTATATTTGTATTTTTAGCTCACGGGCTATCAAAACATGAGAGCTAATATACCTGCAGGTTCTGTATTTGTATATACATTTGCGTAATGCGATAACCCTTGATAGAAATATCCGAAACGCTTCAATTTTTTTTTTCAAAGTTTATTCTGATAAAGCTCTTCCCAGATAAGATTTGAGCGTTTATTTATTAAGTAAAAAAGGGGGGACTGGGGTCTAATCCCCCTTAATTTAGATAAATGGGTTTTTCAAGCAGAATTATTCGATTTGCTTCAAATTTGGTCTACCGGTTTATTGTGATAAGTGACTCTGATAAGATTTGGAGGGTCATTGGTTAAGTTTAAAGGAGGGGAAGGGGGAGCTAATCCCCCCATTTAATTTAGCTAAATACACTGTAAACGCAAACGTCTAAAATTCAGTTAAAAAAGTGTCTTAAGTGGATGGTCACATTTTAAGTGAAAAAAAGGTGTCTTACATTTTAAGACACCTTTTTGTATCTGTGGTTAAGACACTGCAAACGTCTTAAAACGCGGCCATTTTTAAAACACTTGAAACGTCTTAAAAAGCCGCCATTTTTTAGACATTTGAAACATCTAAAATGAGGTCTTTTAAGACACTCGAAACATCTTGGAAGATTTTTTTTTCCTCTTATTTACACTGTCTCATTAACAGCAGGCTAAAATAAATGTTTGCTAATTATGGAAGACTACAACAGACTGCATTATTTATTTTTATTTATTTATGTTTTTACATCCATCAGATTCGATGCCAAGATTATATTAATCCATTTTCAAGTATTTAAAAATATTAATTATTTCGTTGTTTACTTTGGAAAATAGTTGAAGAAGTTTATTAATCATTTAGTCAATTTAAATTATTGGACATACATACAAACCATATCTGGGATTATTATTTGTTATTTTCCCATAGATTCAATGTAATTAAAAACGAAATTCCTCACCCCTTCAACATTATAGACAAGATAAATATAATGATATTTTCAAATCGACAAATCTGCCCTCCTCTTTATGAAATTTTTCTATGCTTCATAAGGTAAATCATAACAAATTTTTATATTTCATTTATAATTCAAGGAAAATGTGCACAAACACAAGTCCGGGCACATTTTCGTAAACAAACATTTGAAGCATATTTAAAATTTCTGATTACACCGGTTTTTTTTTTCTTTTAAGGTGAAATTAAAATAATCATTTACGTATGATTTTATTATTCAAAATTATCTTGTTGTAAAATATTAAAATCATTTTATGATACAACAGTTAATAATGTGCTTGTTAAACAGGAGTGAATATTTTAAATAATTTCACACATAATTTCAAATTATTAAATTCACCGTTCATATATAAATATTTTCCATCAGATAATTAGAAAAATCTGAAAACATTGTATGTCTTTTTGCTTCAATTTAACATATAAGGGAATTTAATAATTAAAGTTGTCAAAAATTTATATGTTAATTCATTCATGTTTCCATTGGAGGGGTAAAAAAGCTTAATTAATTGAGTGTGTTTCAACAATAAAATAAATGTTTACGACTGTTGCAATCATACATATAATTAAAAATGAGACCATTATTTTTTACACAAAAATAAATAAATAAATAAATATGATTAAAGTTTTTTTTATATAAGAAAATAAACTGCGTAAAAACACCGAGTTAAACAATACTGTATTGCATTTTATAGTACGAAAAAAAAAAAAAGAAAGAAAACAATAGCGTAAATATGGATTATTATTAATTTAAAATGTTAGAAATAAATGTATACTTTAGAAATGGAACCTCATAAAAACATAGGTAACAATAATATTTGTTAAAATCAAATTTGTTCTAAAAATAATATAACATATAGAAAACATTAGTGGAACAAAATGGAGTATTATATTTTATAAATCACTTACCCTTTTGGATCTAGTAATTTATATTATCTTTTTAATTTATATTATCCTTTTAATTTATATTATCCTAGTAATTTATCCTTTGTTTAGATGGGGGATTTTTTTTTTCCAACAAAGATTTCTAAATAACTGATTAATATATATTTCATTTAAATTAACCAGCTATCATAGAAAACCCAGTTAGACTGAATGTCTTAGAATTAGCACGAGGTTCACATACTTCGCGTCTCCTCTTACATGTGCTAATGCATTCCACAGAGGATTATCTCAGCTGTCAGAAAGGATGTTGCATTTTCCCCTGAAAGGTCTCAACAGTAGAGATTGAAATGCTTGTCCACTGTTCATTTATTCACATTTCACAGCGATTTTTTCACATTTATAGAAGGAAATCTGTTGGAAATCTGGACAAAGTCTTGTCCCCCAAAATTTGTCGTTTGGTTTGTTCGGAAGTTATATCGTTCCGAACCAGTTTTTATTTTTCCATTTCGGTCGTAAAGGCACTCTCTTTTAACTGTAACTGTATGCATATTTTTATTCCAGTTTTGATGTACTCAGTAAGTATATTTAGTGTGAAACAACTCCATGGAGTATGATGTGTAGTGATGGAAGTAATGTAATGGAAGGACTACGGAGATGGAGTTTAAACTTACTCCTTGCTATAGCTATAATATGTCAATATGATTCCCAGCAAAAGCTGGAGGTGTATGTATATATCTTTATTATTTAAGTTTTTAAAATTCAAGTTGAATTTAATAAATGAACTGTTATTTTGAAATGAACTGTTTCGTCGACTGTAATTTATACTTTAACGCCACACCAAATGACCTTAAAACCTGCGTATTTATAACTCTGCTTTAATTATAACATGGTTATGGGCCATGTCATGCTATTTAAAGGTCAAATAGATAAAATATGGTGTGATTTAGATGAAATATATACTGCATAATGGCACAAGTTCAAGAGTTAACTTATTCCTTCCCGAAACTATCGGATTATAACTATCCTTCCTGGAAGCTCGACGTTAAATGTGTATTGATTGACCGAAATTGCTGGGATTTTATTACAAAGCCAGATATCGCATGTAAATCGGATGCCTCTGATTGTGAGAAAAGCGGTTTTGAATGGCGTAAACGAAGAGCTTATACAACAATTTACCAATCCATCGAACGGAAATTCCAGATACTAATTGCTCAGACAGAAAGCGGCAAAGATGCCTGGGATATTTTAAAGTTAAACTTCGAACCAACTTCACGAGCACGCTTAGCGGGATTAGTCGATGAATTTTTCGAGATGAAGTTAAACTCGCAAGAAGAAACTATAGGTTTATTTTGTAAAAAAATTGAAGAAAAGAAAGTTCAAATTAAAGATGCTGGATTTGAGATGCCAGAACTGTTAGTATGTTTTCAACTAATCCGTCGATTACCTGAGGAATATGATAATCTAGTTCAAGTGTTATATAGATTAGAAGATAAAGAATTTAAATTAGAAAATGTATCTAAGCAGTTAATAACTGAATATGGCAGAATTTGCTTAAAACGAAAAGATGAAAGTAAAGAGGTTGTCGCTGTAGGTGATGCTTATGCAACTAAGTTTAAAAACCCTACCGTTAAACCAACCATTCCAGCGGAGAATTTTGGAAGCAGTAAAAAGCCATGGGTTTCACGTAGTGGAAGCGACCTGGACACTACTAGACGATCGTATACTTCACCAGCTAATCGTATGGGGCCGAGTTTAATATGCAGTTACTGCAAGAAACCTGGTCACACAGATACAAGGTGTTTCAAATAGAACTCTAGAGGGAAAAAGCAAGTTTTCTACAGTGAACCTACAAAGCAATCCGAATTCGCCCTAATATCTTCAAATGGTAGAAAGTTCGTGGAATTTCTTCTGGACTCAGCGGCTACTTCTCATTTTACGAATGACAGGAGTCTATTTGTAACATATAGGAACCTCCCCCCTCAACAAGTGCTGATAGGAGACAAGGACTGTTCGTCGGAAATACTCGGTATTGGCGATATTGACCTTACCATTCTAGATGTAACAGGTAATGTAGAAATAACTTTAAAAAATGTGTTATATGCTCCTAACATGAGAAGAAATTTAATTGGTGGGTCTAATATAGACATTGCAGGAAACCAAATTAAATGGGGAAATAATAAAATGATAGTGTATGATAAATTTAATAGATATTGTTTTACTGTACCTCGAGTTGATAAATTGTATATTGTTAAAGGTTATGCTTCAAAATGTGAAAATTTTGCTTATTCTACTAGTTTAAATTCAGAGATTGCCCATCGTAGATTTTGTCATACAAACTTACCTTTACTTGAAAAAATGAGCAAAAATAATTGTGTTAAAGGTATTGAAAATATTAACTGTAAAAACAAAAATAAGATGTGTGAAACTTGTGTAATTGCAAAATCTAACAGAAAATCGTTTAAAAGAAATTATTTGTATAAACGCATTTCTAATCAAATTCTCGATAGAGTGTATATGGATTTGTGGGGTCCTAGCCCTGTTAACTCGTTAGGAGGGGGGAAATACTTTTTGTCAGTAATTGACGATTATTCTAGAAGGACTGAGGTTTATATAATTAAGGATAAAACGGAAGTGATTGAATGCTTTAAAAAGTTTTTAGTTAAAGCTGAGAGACAAACTGGTAAAAAGTTAAAATGTGTACGAACTGATAATGGGCTGGAATTTACCCATAAATTATTTGAGAAATTGTTAACCGATTTAGGTATAAGAATCGAAAGATCCTCCATTTATACTCCAGAGCAGGTGGGTGTTGCTGAAAATTTTAATAAAGTAGCAATGAATGCAGTTAGAGCAATGTTACACGATAGCGGGTTAAAACCGTCATTCTGGGGGGAAGCTCTTTTGGCGTTTGTTCATACAAAAAATAGGACTGAACACAGTTTAACCCAAGGTCTTGCACCGCAAGAATTATGGACGGGATTCAAACCTTCGGTAAGACATTTAAGAATTTTTGGTTCTTTAGCATTTGTTCATGTTCCTAAAGTTAAACGAAATAAACTTCAACCGAAAGCTTTACTAGGTATCTTAGTTGGTTATGCCATGAAAACTAAAGGATATAGAATTTACATTCCAAAAGAAAGGCGAATTGTAGAGACTATTCATGTGCGTATAGATGAATCCAAAAAGGGTGTAGAAACATTATTTGGGGGAGAAAACAAATATAAGGATTTTATATTGAATTTTAATGAATCTCAAATTAAAACAAACGGTTTAAGTAATGCAACTTTAGATCTCAATCATGAACTACCAAGAGATAGCTTAAACGAAGATGAAGAGAAAAAGGGGGGTAAGGTAACTGTAAGTTCTATAAATATTTCAGAGTGGAAAAGGATTGAAAGACCGAGAACGAAATGTAAGAGAATTGACGTATATTATTATACCCCAATAACAAATACGAGACTGAGATCTTTAAATGATGTTAAAAAATATTGTAAGGAAAATAAAATCCCGTTTGAGCCAGATAAGTTTGACTTTAAACCTAAAACTACTCATCCTAATACTGAAACTTTAAGTGAACCCTCAACTAGTGATTCGGACGATCCATATTTAACTGAATTATTTCAACATGAATTTTACAATACCGAAATCCCTAAATCATTTGAGGAGGCACAAATAAATCCAGAAAGGGGGAAATGGAATGCCGCGATGAGGGAAGAACTTGAGATGATGAGTAAGAGAAAAGTTTGGCGGTTGGTTGATCCACCGAAAAATTCCACAATAGTAGGAAGTAAATGGGTTTATAATATAAAATACACGGAAAAAAATGGTAAAAAGTACAGGGCACGTCTCGTAGCTCAAGGTTTTAAACAGAAACCAGGTATTGATTTTAATGATATATTTTCACCTGTTGTAAATTTTTCAATTATAAAACTAATGTTTATTTTATTAGTTTCTATGTTAAATTGGTATCATATTCAATTGGATGTAAAATCAGCATATTTATATGGTTCTTTAAAAGAAACTGTGTTTATGAAACAACCTCCGGGATTTGAAATGAAGGGTGCTGAGAATAAAGTTTGTTTGTTAAATAAATCAATTTATGGATTAAGGCAAAGTGGCCGCGAATGGAATTCTGAATTAGATAATATATTACATAATCTTGGATTTTGTAAATTAAAATGGTGTAACTGTGTGTATAAACTGAATAGTAACGCAATTTTAGTTGTCTATGTAGATGATTTAGTTTTGTTTGCTAAAGATGAAAATGTATTGCAATCTGTAACTAATATGTTAAAAAATAGCTTGGAATTTACTGAAATAGGATTAACAAAGTATTTGCTAGGTGTTAACTTTGAACAGATTAAAGATTCATTATTCGTTCATCAAAGAACTTATATTGAAAGATTAGAATTAAAATATAAAGATTTACCTAAAAGTTATGTTAAATTACCTTTTAAAATTGGCTCTGTTTTACCAGATAAAGTTAACGAAAATGAAATTATCGAAAATGAATTAATGAAACAATTTCCATACCGATCTTTAATCGGGTGTCTGTCATTTTTGTCAAATAGATCAAGACCCGATATTAGTTTTTCTGTAAATGTAATGTCACAATTTTGTAATGGGTATACATATAAACACTGGTTAATAGTAGTAGATATTATGAATTATGTTTTTGCTACTAAAAGTTTTAAAATAAATCTGTCTAATGTAAAATCACTAAGTTTGTGTGCATATTCTGATGCTAATTGGGGATGTCAACTTACTAAAAGACATTCAAGTAGTGGTTACATAATTTACTTCAGTAACGTTCCGTTTGCTTGGAAATCATCGAAGCAGAAATGTATTGCACTAAGTTTTATGGAATCTGAGTTTATCTCATTAACTGAAAGTGTAAAGGAACTAACTTGGTATTCAAGAGTTTTAAATGAACTTAATTTATACGATAGAATAAAACCAATTCAGTACTGTGATAATGAATCTGCCATTTATTTTTCTAAAAATAGCCAAGAGAATTTTAAAACGAAACACATTGACATAAGATGTCAATTTATTCGTCAGTTAATTAATGAAAATGTTTTTGAGTTAAAACATGTAAGTTCTAAAGATAATAAGGCAGACTTTCTGACAAAACCTCTTCTGTATGTAAAGTTTCAAAGAGCTATTTGTAATATTTTTGATTTTGACTATGAAAAGAAAGAGGAGGTATTTACGACCGATGGGGCCGCATGTTGGAAATCTGGACAAAGTCTTGTCCCCCAAAATTTGTCGTTTGGTTTGTTCGGAAGTTATATCGTTCCGAACCAGTTTTTATTTTTCCATTTCGGTCGTAAAGGCACTCTCTTTTAACTGTAACTGTATGCATATTTTTATTCCAGTTTTGATGTACTCAGTAAGTATATTTAGTGTGAAACAACTCCATGGAGTATGATGTGTAGTGATGGAAGTAATGTAATGGAAGGACTACGGAGATGGAGTTTAAACTTACTCCTTGCTATAGCTATAATATGTCAATATGATTCCCAGCAAAAGCTGGAGGTGTATGTATATATCTTTATTATTTAAGTTTTTAAAATTCAAGTTGAATTTAATAAATGAACTGTTATTTTGAAATGAACTGTTTCGTCGACTGTAATTTATACTTTAACGCCACACCAAATGACCTTAAAACCTGCGTATTTATAACTCTGCTTTAATTATAACAAAATCGTTTTCGATACGCGCACGGCACACAACAACAAATAACAAATATGGCGGTCGACTGCAGTATGCTGTTTAAGAGATTTCACCATATTAAGACACTTAATACTGGTTCATTTCTACTACCAGTCCATTAAGACACACAAGTATCTTAAATTAAGGTATCTATTATGTCTAAGCTCTATATTAAGATATTTGCGTGTTTTAAATGCTTTTTCAGTCGTTTTTCTGTCTTACTTTAAGACTCCTTTATTTGCAGTGTAGGTTTTCACGCAGAATACCCGATTTGCTTCAAATTTGGTATATAGGTTTATTCTAATAAGGCACTTCCCTGATTGGATTTGGAGGTTCATTGGTTAAGTATAAATGAGAAAACGGCGTGGCTAATCCCTCTCTTAGTTTATTTTTTGAGGGACATTATTCTTTGAAATAAGAGTATAATGTACAATTAGTGTGAATAGCCAATGTGCTTACCCTTAGTTTAACTGGGCACTTTTCATTTTATTTACTTAACATATTCAGAAAAAAGAAGATAATCCTGTATATTTTTCATTTCCACTAAATTTATTTTCATTATGCATACCATTGCTCTTTTTAACACGTAAAACGATTTTTATATTACAACAGTTATTTTATTATTATACCAAACTTTAAAGATTAGAAGCTTGCTTTGATAAAATAACAACGAAGAAAAATACATATTGGATAACAGCCATATAATTTTTAGTTCAAAATGTTCCTATTTCTGTTGATGTAAATTAGAAAAAATGCTGCTTCTGATTTATCAGACTTGAAGAAAATTAACTCTCAGAAAGATCTTCACAAAGTATTATCGGATTAAATCAAGAATTCTCTTGGGTTAAAAGAAACTTTACTTGTTTTAGGAGATAAATGAGCACTGATAAACTTCAACTCTTTTTTAAAAGGATTTTAAGTAAATTTAAAATAGAAAGATATAGAAAATAATATTACGTTTTTCTTAGATAAGAAATCAGTCATATGCACAAACGATTAAATTTGAGCTGGCTTAAATTTATAAAAGTTATTTTTTTGACAATGCAATGGTTTTTTATATAAGTTTATATACAACTTTTTAAGATTTTCGTTTTAATTTTCTTTTTTAACACTTTCCAAACATAATTGAAAAGTGTTTATGCATTTGGTTTGTCTGTTTGCCATCTGTCCATGCTTTAACTCGCATAAATATATTCGGATAGCCAAAAAATTGATCCGTTTTTAGGTGCTTTCGTAATTATATAAATACGTAGCACCTATAGTCGTTGTTCAGTCCGTCCGTCTGTCTGTCCGCATATAACAGAGCAAAAACTACCCAACCGAATGGTCTGAAATTTGAAATATAAGATTGTTGCAAACTTTTGTCGAGCCATTTCAAATTTTATGAAAATCGAATGTATAGTTTAATGACAGGGACAGTCAAAAGTTTTTCTTTACATTACGGCCAATGGGAAAAATTATTGCAAATGCATTTTAATGATGTTACAGCCTTCCGAATGGTCTGAAATTTTAAAGATATAATTGTTGAAAAATTTTGTCGAGCCATTTCAAATTTTAGGAAAATCGGTTGTATAGTTTAATTACAGGGACAGTCAAAAGTGTTCGGAGAATGGGAAAAAAAATATTGGGAGTGCATTTTAATGATGTTAAAAACTATGCACTATATGAAGTGCAAAAAATTATACATTCAGTACAATATGGGGTTCAAAAAATAATTATAAAACTTGTTATAGTACGAACGCACCTCATTTGCCACGTTTGACGAGCAATTTCCAACTTGTTAAGGTTTGCTATAGCATATTTGGTATTGAAAATGAAGTGTAGCATTTATAGATCGTTTAGAAGGACACTCAAAGAATTTCGTTATATGAACGTCTATAGGGAATAATCGTTTGCGGCGTATTTTAATGATATTAGACTATTTCAAACACATTGAAATGGATATATCTCACTAAGGTGCACTACAAAATGCTTACTATATAACAGCGCATTCATCGTTCATTTACATTGACACACTAAAGAATTCTTTTACAGTACTCAGTATGAAAAATAAATGCTGGGAATGCGTTTTAAGTTGTGGTGCGCGTTTTTAAATTTAAATATTTTTTAGCATATTATATGGAGTATATAAATTCTATAAATCATATACAAGGCTAAATAAAAAATCTCGGGTACATTTCCGTTTATTGACGGAAATTGCTGAAGTAAAGTTTTCACCTTTGTTATGCGTTTCTTAACCGTACTAAGTATTTACATACTATGTAGTTTATAAGCAAATCTATAGATTATATACAGGGCTGAACAAACAAATTCCGATATTTTTCAAAATACTGATGCTAATAGCAGAAGTGGGGTTTTAAATTGTATTTTAAGTTTTAAAAATTTTTTATTTCGACAATATCTTTTACCTTATTAAACTGTAAAATTTTGTTGCAATACCTGAATGTAAAGGAAAGTGTTTTATAATAAATGCTTGATGCATTATTTTTTCCCTCTTGTTTTTGTTTGAAAGGAGTTTGTAATACAATGGTCTAGTATATTTTTTCCTACGATTGTATTAAAAAAATATGTTTGGCTGTTTTACCTCACTCACAATACTTTACTTTTCATTAATGTACTCTCTTAAACGCAATATTTTAATATATTGCCTTAGGTATAAATATTAGAAATATTCGCTACAAAATATAATCATCATATCAGGCTCAATTTTTTTTCATACCTGAACACTTAAAATGAATGCATGTAATATCATGTGTGAACTATTTAAAAATAAAAGGTAAACACTGCAATCAAAACTTTATTCCGTTGATCGAAAAATTTACCTCTCAAGAAAGCAATAATATAAAACACAGTGTTTTATCAAACCTTACGTAATATACATAGAGGATGAAATATATCTTTTCATATTAATACATGGAAATTATTCCAGAGAGAAATATTTGCCTTGGATACAATATTTCAAATGAAAATCAAATTTCGAAGTAATTGCTTAAAAGGCGCAAAGGCCAACATAGTGAAAAAGATTCCAAGCCGGGACTCGAACCCGGGCCATCAGAAAAGCGCACTGACGTTCTACCGACTAAACCACTTGGAACGATACACAGCTCGGAAAATTTCTCACTATTATATGTTGGCAAGGCTACAAACGCAGCACAAGATGGAATATTTATCGTGAGCCACCGACCTGGGGCTAACACGAAACATAATTAAATCCAGCATCGATAGAAACTATATTAATACATGGAAATCTAAACATAATTAAACATTTCCATGTATTAATATAGTTTCTATCGATGCTGGATTTAATTATGTTTCGTGTTAGCCCCAGGTCGGTGGCTCACGATAAATATTCTATCTTGTGCTGCGTTTGTAGCCTTGCCAACATATAATAGTGAGAAATTTTCCGAGCTGTGTATCGTTCCAAGTGGTTTAGTCGGTAGAACGTCAGTGCGCTATACTGATGGCCCGGGTTCGAGTCCCGGCTTGGAATCTTTTTCACTATGTTGGCCTTTGCGCCTTTTAAGCAATTACTTCGAAATTTGATTTTCATTTGAAATATTATATCTTTTCATTTTCAATAAATCATTAATCACGGGCAAGGGTTGGCAACTATTTTTACATTCAATTGTTTCACAATTAAAAAAAAAAAGACTTTGTTGAAAACACCCCACTATAAACCTCGGACTTTGAATAAAAAGGAACTGACTTATCCTCAAAATGGTGAAGCACAAGCTGTAATAATTTCAGCAGTGGCTTATTACCACCGGGCCAAACTTCCACAATTAAATTTGAATAGATATTTTCTCATTTTTAAAACCATTTATTTTGCAGAATTTCTGACATAATTAAGTCAGCAATATCTACATTGTTACTGGTGGAAGTTTGTGATGGCAGTAGTCAGGCCATGCGATTCCGTTACATTGTTACTCAATAGTACAGATAAAATAGGTTTTAAACAATTGATGGTCATTCTCCAAAATTTCAAAAGAATTTCCTTTTGGCGCTATAAATGAAGATCCCACGGGTCAATCATAAGTTAAGGGGTCTCAGGACTCTTAAGGCTCTAAAATTTTCGAAATTTTAATTTTTTTAGATGTTAAACTTCTATGTTTTCTGAACATTTTGATATAATTGTTTTCTTGAAATTCCCATTAGAACAGAAGTTATAGCATTTAGAATTATACTCGCTCAATAGCTAAAACGGTGTTTCCAAAATTTTGAAGTCATTTTTCTCCAAATGATGTTTTTGGGCATAACGTGCACGATATCTCAAAAACTTCTGAATATTTTTTCATGAAATTTTCAAAACATATGTTTCATGTTAGTCTGTATAAACCTAAAACTTTCTTTTTATTGAAAAAAAATATATTTTTTAGGGGTTTACATTGTTGAAATTTTCTAAATTTTGCATTAGCTAAATACAACTTTGTATTAAAAATATAAAAATGCTTTAAATACAAATTTATTTAGGTTCAGTGTAATTATTCTAATCTCAGGTATAAGTAGGCACCAAAATTTTCATTCTAGTTGCAAAATTTATTTTGTAATCGTGCGCATAAGCTGTTATGCCGATTTTCTGCTCGTCAAATGTCTGGCAGTTTGGATCCCCCTGTAAATACTAATTCTGCATCTTCCAAATTTTCAAATATTTGAAATGAAAGAACATACTTGTATCTTTTATTCCCATTTAAAATTGTGTCTTAATAACAAATACATTTTAAGATATTAAATGTTGAAATTGGTCTTTTTTTCCCTTTTTAACAATTTTAAGAGTCCTGAGACCCCTTAAAGTTGCTTTATCATATTTTGGGGGCATTTTGGGGGCATTTTTAACGCAAGGAGTAGAAGAAAATTCAAAATTTTAGAGGTAGGTCGAGTGGGATATCGTTTCTTATGTAAATGTTAATTCTGAATCGAATGACAACATCCGCAAGTCGATACGATCATTTAGGGGGGGGGGGGGGACGAAAGGGGGACATTTTAACTCGGGCGGAAAATTCAACTTTTCATAATTTGGTCAAGTGTGGTATGGTTCTTAGGTATTTTTCATGTCGATGCGATCATTCATTATAAAATTATGGTAGGCTTTATGAATTCAAAGCCGAAAATTATATTTTATGCAGATAAATAGGTTTTTACAGTAACAACTGATCGTTCATGAAAATTTGGAAAAAATAACGTTTTGACACTAGAAATGAGGATCCGAAGAGTTCACCAAAAAATAAAGAAAAAAAATCTGGGGGGGGGGGGGGAGAAGGATGGCAATTTAACTCGAGGAGGAAAATTTAACTTTTCATAATTAAGTCAAGTGTGGTATGGTTCTTAGGTATTTTTCATGTCGATGCGATCATTCATTATAAAATTATGGTAGGCTTTATGAATTCAAAGCCGAAAATTATATTTTATGCAGATAAATAGGTTTTTACAGTAACAACTGATGGTTCATGAAAATTTGGAAAAAATAACGTTTTGACACTAGAAATGAGGATCCGAAGAGTTCACCAAAAAATAAAGAAAAAAAATCTGGGGGGGGGGGGGGAGAAGGATGGCAATTTAACTCGAGGAGGAAAATTTAACTTTTCATAATTAAGTCAAGTGTGGTATGGTTCTTATGTATTTTTAATTCTGAATCAAATGACTCCATCCGCAAGTCTATACAATCATTCATTAGAATGTTACGGTAGGTTTTATGAATAGAGAGTTGCTACATTACTATTGAGTTTGTCACATTTATTTTACTCCCAAAAGATTTTCTTTATATCATATTAAGTAACCTCGAACTTATGAAGTGTCCTCAAAATAGCAATAATCAGAATCAGAATCGTCATATCTTCTTCAAGGTCATTAAAGTTGTCAAAATCCGTGTATTCATAATTTTGTATTAAACGTTCATGACTTTGTATTCTTAAAACCTGCCTAACTTTGTAACGAATGATCGTATCGACTTGAGGATTGTGTCATTCGATTCATAATTTAAAAATTCATAATAAACCATACCCCATTTTACCTAATTAAAAAAGTTGAACCCTGTCCCGATTTAAAATTCCCTCTTTGCTCCCATAAACACGGTAACGCAACTTTAATTTAGGAGGGACTCATCGGATCTTCATTCCTAGTGCCAAAACAATGTTCTTCCCAAAATGTCGTGAATGGCCATTAGTTGTTACTTTAAAAATCTATTTAACCTGCATAAAGTATAATTTTCGACTTTTTATTCCTAAAATTTGCCTTAACTTTGTGAAAAATTATCGTATCGAATTGCAAATAATGCCATTGAATTCAGAATTAAACTAGTCGGATGTGCAATCCCAAAACTTTCTTCTATCTCATGCATGTTAATACTTCCAGAAAAATACAGCATAGCATCGCCAACAGTTAAGTAATTTACACCAAAATGTAATTAGCAACAGCTTATGTCAACTTCTAATTGAATTTGAAGTTTGATGAAAATCTCTCCATTTGTTTTTGAGATAGAGCTATTGCAGAAATCAAGAAAAATACAGCATAACAGCGTCACCTGTTGAGCGATTTACACCAAAAACTAAACATAAGTAATTTATATCAGGGACTAACCGAATCTGAAGTTTGATAAAAATTCGTGCATTAGTTCTTGAGATTCTGTTTATTGCGATAATCATGAATAATGCAGCATAACAGCACCACCTGGTGGGCGATTTACATCAAAAAATAATCAGCACCAATTTATATCAGGGACTAGCTGAATCTAAATTTTATTAAATTCCGTTCATTAGTTCTTGAGATAGAGAGCTCACAAAATTTGTGTCACACACAGAGAGACGTTTTTTAAAAAACATGTTTTTCAGGTTTTCTGACCCCTAAAACATGTAAATCCATCGAAAACCGGAATTCAAAAATTTTCACGATTCCAATACATTCTTCTTGTAAAGATAGAAAAAAGTAAAAATGCATTCTAAACGATGCCCCTCTTGACTTACTTAAAAAAAAAAAAAAAATTCCCGCTTCATTGAGCTAAAATTCACCAATTTGCCTCCCAAAAAACAGGTTAAAACATTTTTTAGGGGGGGAGGGAGACTCATAGGAAATACGTTTCTAGTGCAAAAATGAAGTTCGTCCCAAATTTTCGTGAATCTGCATCAGTTGTTGTATCACTTTTACTCAACTTTTGGTCCATTTTTTACGTGCATTACAATTTAAGAAAAAGAGATTATAAAACCACCTGAAGAAATTTCCACCAGTAAAAACGATTAGAGAATTTTTGCTTTATTTAAAACAAGAATTTTGCATGAATAAGGCGTCAAAATGAAGAGAAAATTTCTGTTCAACTTGGTGGAAGTTTTCTCCAGTGATTATCACGCCCTGTTAATCCGACGTAAACAAACAATAGCCGCCAAGTTGTGATTAAATCTCACAATTTCTTTCCTAGCAACGGATAAGCACAACACTGTATATGTCCTCCTCTATATTCATAACTATATTACTATAAATTTTGCAGAGATTATTCTTTAAAAAATTTAGAATACAAAATTCTCCACTGGAAAATATATGTCTTAACCCGTAGGCAAATGATTAAATAGATACAGACATGGATGGTTATTTGCATTCTTTATTTGAACAAATGAATTGTGGAATGTGGAACAAATGTAAAACAACTTCTTCTATCAGGAATTTTTTTTAAAAATCCAAGATAAAATCTACATAAGATTACTTTAAACTATAGTATTTGTTGAAATTTTAAAGTCCTGGATGATCAAGTTTCTAGAAGTGCAGTTTGCACTTCAATTCGAAGAAGAATGGGAAAATCAACGCGAAAATTCAGTCGTTTTAAAGTCCGCCTGAAGAATTTTCAAGACGATCCAGAGACTGCTTGACACGCAGAATACTGCATACTACTGACCATATCTAACGGCCGCCCACAAGCCTCAATTTAACACCGTGTGGGGTTTTTTTATATGCGAGGACTAAAGGATAAAGGAAAAAGGGCAATAAAGACAAAGGATAAAGGACAATATTTCTGCCACTGCTTTTCTTATTGATATAATTCACGGGAGGGAGGAAGACGAACCTACGTATTAGTGGTTTATTTGTTACCTATAATTATGGATAATAATTTTGATTTCCATAATCACAAAATTTGTAATGTTTTATGTTGTTAAATAGGGTGAGAAACTAATAGTGTAAAATGGTCATAAAAGGCCCGATAGCTCGCAGGTTCGCCACCTCTGATTAAGTAGGTATGTAATAGCATGTCTGCACACAATCACTGCACACAAAGAACATATGTCACTGTCTCCTAAAAGGACTTTAAACATTCCCCTACTATTCTGTTAAAGGCATTATAAAATATTTTTCACTGCTCTTAGATTATAATTTATTGAAACAGTATACTTCTTTCTGAATCACATTGTATAATTCTGTGAATCTGTGTAAATGTTTCAAATATTGGATTCTATTACCGTTAAATATAATAGACTTAATATAATATAGGCATGGAGTAAAATGTGCTACGTCTGAAAAACAAAATAAAATGAAAGACCTAAGCGTTAACATTGAAATGGTTAAATTTAAAATGTATGGTAGTCGTTATTTCGAAAATGATAAAATTTTCCAAGAATACAGAAAAGTCGATTAGATTTTTTCCCCCTTTTCTAAAGCGAATTCTGATGGCCTTCGGGAAAACAGGCACTTTCAAATTAGGTTGTGGAAAAAAATTGATTTCCGTTGAAATTCTATTACTTTTTACCCATCAGAAACGGTTTATTGAATTTGTAAATAACTGGAAATATGGATTGAAAAAGAACTACACAGAAATAAAAATTTATTTAAAGTATTTATAAGATAGATATTTGGAAATTTCTTATCATTCTCTTTTTAAAAAATTCTATCGGGTTCCATACAACGATCAAATACATGCGCGCTCAGATATATGCACACACACATACACACACACATGTATATATATATAATAAACCTTTTTGCAATTAATATACTAGGAAATCGCAAGATAATAGACAAAATATAAATTAACGAATAATCATAATACAATTAAAAAATAAATTTGCAGGATATCAGAAAGGTGATTGTACACCAACATAATAAAATTTTACTACGAAATCTGGGATTGCAATTAGTTAATTAAAACAAACACATGACTATACTTATTCCAAGAGGTATCAGGATTCCCATTTATCTATACAGTGGCTTCCAAAAGTATTCGAACACTTTAGAAATTTATAGTAAAAGGGAATTTCCTTGGAATTGAATTCGAATATGAAGTCTAATATTTTTCCACATCAACTTTATGTTATTCTAAATAATGCTCAATATTTCTTTTTATTATTGGCTGATTTTCTTTTTATATAAAAATGAAAACGGAAGGAGAAAGAGAAAGAATACGCCTCAAACGTATTCGTACATTGAAGCATTTCCGATTAAATTCATAATTAAAATTATCGTATGGCGTATCAATAAAAAACCCTTAACGTGTTAAAAGTTTGACACAGCACTTTACTTTATCACTATACGAATCTTAAATACTAGCCACCCTTGGCGACCAGTTTGGTCTCCCTTAAACATATGCTAAGCATTGCATCACGTCACTGTTATACATAATTTAATTTACTTGCTCAATCCTTCGCCAAATCCGAAGATTCTGATACAGAAATCCTGAACTCGGCCTTTTTATGTTAGCCGGGCGTAGGTGATAAATCGCCAAACATTGTTCTCGTAGTATTTTTTCGCATTTCATTAATTTCATTTAACGTATAGTACTTTCACTCGTTTTATTTAAAATGCGTAGCTTGAATTTAAACTGAAATATTCAAAATTTATGACAAAAAAATGACAAAAAAAAAAAAAGAAAAAAAAAAGAAAATGAAAAAAAAAAAGAAAAGTAATAAATAATACCATAAACCATGATATTTAATTTCAGCATCAAAGCTTTGTTTTAAATTACCACGTGAAAAATTGTTTATAACAGTCGTATGAAGTGGACTATTATAATACTGATGACTTGATATTTAAAATATTTGGCGATTTATCACCAGCTCCCGGCTAACATTAAATTACCAAATTGGCCGCTTGGCATACAAAAAGTGAAGCGGTCAACCCGGAACTGTTGATGACTGTCACATGACTTAGTCTTTTATTATATAGATGATGACATGATATTTAAAATATTTGGCGAAGGAACAATGTTTGGCGATTTATCAACAGCTCCCGGCTAACATTAAATTACCAAATTGGCCGCTTGGCATACAAAAAGTGAAGCGGTCAACTCGGAACTGTTGATGACAGTCACATGGCTTAGGCTTTTATTATATAGATGGGTCTTAAAAATTCTGATATCAAATTTTGAGTGACGCTGTGCTATTAAAATGAAGATATATATATATATATTTGATTTTTCTTTTTTGTTCTATTTATATTTACTAAATATTATTTTAAACATGAATAGATATATAAATTTTACTCAGTGATGCTTTATCATTCATATCTCTCATAAATTCAATATATGGGTTTTAAAAGATACGATAACAAAATTCAAGTGATGTTGTGATCTGACTTTAAAAGATTTGTTTAGAATTTACTTTACACAGATTTTTGTTTTGTCTTTTGAAATATATTTCGACATACAAACATTTTTTTTTTTTTTTTAACAATAAACTTTCAAATATGTCACACTTTTTCTGACCTGATGTTATGTATTAAATGTATTTAATTCAGTACATTTATTTATCTTTTGGGTCACGCAATCAAAAACCATCCGTGAAATTTGTGTAAACGTTTATTTTGCGTCACACTATCTATTTGCATACAATTTACTTATTTTGGATACTATGTCAAGTGAATGTATTACTAGCGCTTAGAGGGCTACGTACAATAAATATATGATTTAATAACAGTATTATTAAAGAAATCGTTGCTAAAAGAATAATAAAACTTTGTAAAAAATTATACAACATAGGGTTGGGTATAGCTATATGCACTAGAAAAATATGAATGGGTATTCAATAAAATTTAATAGAGATATGAAGCCTAAATAATATAAAATGTTGCTATTCCCTGTCTACTCTTTGTCTGCTATAACTCTTTTTTTAATCTTATACTAATCTATTTATGATGAACTTAATTCGGTACTGATAATAAAAGTAGTGCATAGTTAAACTTTCTTTGGCATTTTATAAAAATCATCGTCAATATAAGCTTTTCTTTTTACAGTGCATCTAAAACAAAACCCTTGTTCAAAGTTTAAACTTGGCATTATGTTAAGCGCGATTCGAAAGGACGTCGCAAAGTTGCAGTACCTCTTTGGTCCGTCAGCTGTTTTTCCAGATAGGTTTTTAATTGAAATATAAAAACACGGGAGGCATATTGAGAGATTCATTCAATGTAAACTAGTCGCGAATCCCATAGTATTTATGTGATTAATTCTAATTAAATTATTCTGTTTTTAAGAATTTGACGTTTATTTCTTTTTATACTGCTACCGGATATTGCATTACACAAATATATGATTAAAAGTTGTTATCTAGGCTTTAAAAGCCAATGGAACTTAGAGTATGCCGCTCCTGTCACTGTGTATGTCCAAACTGTTCGTGTCTTTAAGGATTAATATCTCGGCTAATTACCGTCGATTTTTTTCGAAAATCATTGTCAACAATGCTTTTATACTTCTTCTATGACAGGTACTTTCAGCACTCCTCAACACCTTTGCTGAATGCCCGTAAATCGAAAATTGTGTGTAACGGAAGAAATCGATTTTCTCAAAAACTATCCGACCTAGGGTAATCTCTATAGTTTTCCTGCAAGGTTTAAATTGATGTCTACTACTTCTAATTTTTTCATAATTCTAGTTTCAGTAGATTCGGAATTAGAACGGAAGAACAAATATTTGCACTACATTTTCAACGATATCTCTGAAAATATAATACACTGTTAAAAATTTGCAGCATTCTGTCAGGTCATTTGACCGTTTTTTTCCAAAAACGGTTACACAACCGTAATTTTAACACTATTCTGACCATAAATTTGGCCATTTTATGGTCAGAATATAGTTAAATTATGGTTATGAAAGCGTTTTTTCAAAAACGGTCGAATGACCTGCCAGAATGCTGCAAAATTTTTAACAGTGTACGTAAAATTAAAATAAATGTATTTTTGAGTTCAGCGTTACGAATGCTTTCACACGATATACAAAGAAAATAATTTTTTTTCAAGTAATTTAATTAGCCCCTTTTACATTTTTCCTAAACGCATTTGTGAATGTTTAATAATCGGCAAATATGTGGGTAAATAGTCTTTATTACTTCCCCCATTTTGAACTTTCCACGTTCCATAGTTTACGAGTAAAAATGGCTGTGGCAGACGGACAGACAGACACAGAAGTGATCTTATAATGGTTCCGTTTTTACTTTTTAAGTACGGAACCCTAAAAAAGCCAGGTTGATAATGCTTTATGCCTTAAATTTGAATATAATTGCACACAATTTACTATATTTTCATAAATCGAAATAAGCAAATATCTCACATACAGAACCTGCTGGAGTAAATCTAAAACTAGTTTCGGAATCAGCATAAAAAACCGCCTAAGAAAAAACTAATTTTGGTTTTGTGAAACGGAAAAAGTTCAAATCTGTTGACCAGTGTGATCATGCCCTGTTGATCATGTAAACAATAAACAGCCGCAATCTTGTGACTAAATCTTACTTCACTAGTTTACTAAAAATTACTTCACTAGAAACTGATACTAGACTAACACTTCCAGAATAGACTAATACTTCTAGAATAATTTAAAGGAACGGATATTCAAAATGTGATTCAAAAACCTCATACCGGGTGTCCCAAAAAGGACTGACTGATTTTAAAATTCAATAACTTGCAAACGGTGACAGATATTTAAAAAATTCTTGCAGGAGGGTTATGCATAAAGTCAAAAGTTTTATTACAGTGATTTTCAATTTTAGTTCGATTTACAAACAATAGATGGCGCTGTAAGCAATAGTCGCTAAATACAGGCTCGATTTTTGGTCCTTTATCTTGTTCCATGCAGAAAAAGGAGATGGAAATGTATTATCCGGGCCACGAAGTACCAAAAATCGAGCTTGAATTTAGCGACTATTACTTACAGCGCCATCTATTGTTTGTAAATCGAACTAAAATTGAAAATCACTGTAATAAATCTTTTGACCTTATGCATAAACTTCCTGCAAGAATTGTTTTAATATCTGTCACCGTTTGCAAGTTATTGAATTTTAAAATCAGTCAGTCCTTTTTGGGACACCCGGTATATTAGCCTCAGTAAAAGTAACAAGTCAGGAATTGTACGTCAATCGTGGCAAATGAGGTAAATTCGTACTATAACTGGTTTTATAAATATTCAGACCTTGGTACAATAACTGTTGCATTCTTATGCAAAATTTATTACTATTCTATGTATTAAATTTAATAATACCGGAAAAATATGACTCCATCTTAAATAGGACGTAATCATCATGCTAACCTAGAATCATTACCTGCCATGTGATATCATTGAATTAAATACACTGTTAAAAATTTTGCAGCATTCTGGCAGGTCATTCGACGGTTTTTTGAAAAAACGGTTTCATAACCATAATTTAACTATATTCTGACCATAAAATGGCCAATAATATGGTCAGAATAGTGTTAAATTACTGGTTGTGTAACCGTTTTCGGAAAAAACGGTCAGATGACCTGCCAGAATGCTGCAAATTTTTAACAGTGTACGTATGATAGAATTTAATAGAATGAAGAAAACTTTTATTAATATCTTTTTATGTTTTGATTCGATTTTCATAAAATTTGAAATAACTCGATAAAATTCTGTAGCGCTTATATATATTAAATTTCAAACCATTCGGCTGGGTAGTTATTGCGCTGTTACATGCGGACAGACGGACGGAAAAGACGATTACTATTGGCGCTACGTATTTACATTATTACAAAAGCACCTAGAAACCTAATCCACTTTCGATCCAGTCTTCTCTAGTAAGGGAACCACTTTTGGGGAAACTCGCACTTAGCATTGGGACCCCGTGCATTTTATAGCCTTATAGGCGAAAGCTAAAGAATCGATAAAAATTGTCTGCAAAAAGCTTATTACATAAATTTTTGTATAGATTTAATTAATTTTAAAGTAATGGTTTATAATTGTTAATTTCACGCCAAAAGCGAGTTAAGTCGCCATATACTCATATGATACTACGAATCCAAACCACTACTCACTACACACACAATGGAGTTATGAAGTAGAGGAGACATCTAGTGTAGTGTCAACAAGTTGCAAGTGAAGTGACTGATGGGGTAGTCACAAGATAGCGGCTCTTTTTTACAATGAAACAATAGTTTCTAATTACGACGGGGCAAGTTTCCACCAGTAAATCTGAATCGAAATTTTCTCCTTATTTAAGGTTGCTCTGAACTGCTCTGCTCAACAAGCGCAAAACGTTTTGACACATTTACAAATTCATATTTTAGCAGAAAGATATAAAATTGAAAAGCCTGACTAATGGAATCGATTCGGAATCGAACTGTGTTTTCCATTGTTTGATCAATAAATTACTTATTGAGTTATAAGCGATTTTGATCACGTGACAAACTCGTTTTTCAACCTTTCTTGAGTAGATTTTCTCCTTTCGCGCAGAAATTCAGTTCAAAACGCCCGCTTTGAAGCTATTTTCTGAAAGATCTATTGCGTTTGTAAAAAAACAGAAAAAAACAGCTCGATGACATAGTTTCTGAATAATAATTTCACCTGCTAGTTTCATGCATTTCCGAACAAAAATAAATTAAAATTTATGTCATAAAGTTGCCCTTTTATATTTGAGGACAGCTTTAAGCGCCTTATACATCCAAAGTTTCTATGACAAATATGGTAAAAATGTCTATTCGTTTTTATTGGTGAAAGTTGGCATACGTATTATAATCTGATTACTGACATTCGCAGGGGTTGTTTAGTTTGTCACAATATGGCGGATACTCAGGGTCTGAGAACCGCAGTTGCAAACTTACACAGGTAAAAACGAATAGATATTTTTGCATTAATTATGACTGAACTTCTGCCTGAGCAAAGCGTTAAAATAATGAAGAAAATTTCTATTCAAATTTAATGGTTTAAGTTTTTCCCGGCGGTAATCAGCTCCTGCAAAACCTGCTACAGTTAAAACTTCAATTATTTTGAGGATATATTCCTCTTCATTCATAGTTCAGTAATACACACAGCAGACGCCCAATGTGATTCGGCCAAGGTTTCCAAAATTTGTTCCGCAAAAAGTGCAATTATAATGTATATTTTTCAAAAGGAAATTAGTTGGTTCTTTTTTCAATACTAGGGGGGCTCGGCCCCCTAAGAGCTACGTTCGCCAACACCCGTTCAAACACAGCAGTCTCTTAAAGCACGCTAATTTGATCGGCTTTAATAAGATTTTGAAAGATTGAATTATAATTTAAAAAAACAGTGGCGATCTCCCTATAAACGGGTTTCTATTCCCTTCTCTTTGATTGGGGAATTTTAAGGCCAAATCAGCTGCTGTTAAAAGATACAATGGCTGTTTTCGTCTTTGATTAAATAGAATCAGTTAAACATTTCAAAATAAGCTAATATAAAATGAATTAAGTAAACAGAGTCTTTGTCTCCCGGTATTTTTTAAACAAAGCGTAAAGAAAGTTCTTTTAAATAAGACATTTTAAATGTATCGTTTTTAATCTGACGTAACTTTCACCAAGCTTTTCTTTGTTTTTCTAATATTCACGTGAAAATACTTTGTTAGAAATGACATATAATTTGCGCTTTCCTAACAAAAATAGATGAAAAGATCATCTCAAATTATCAAATAAATGTCTCGCGCAATTTTTAAATTTAAACTGTTTTGCAATATTATTTTTTGTTCATTTTACGTTATAAGTGTAATGCGACGTAAATGTGACGTTATTTCTCCTGTTTAAGACTTCTAACGCATGTTAATGAATTTATTATTTTACGATATCCTTTCTCTTTTGAAATTCACTTGTAAATATAGTTTTTATGACGTCATTTTCAATAAGTTCCTGCTTTTTATACGTGATTATTTATTTCAAATTTGAAGGGTTTTTTGTTTATAATAGTCACATGTAAATAAATTTTTTATTTGAAGCAAACATTATTGTTTGCGCTGTTTATACAGTTGGCAACAGTTTAAATTAATACCATTTTCTAAAATATGTAAAAAATATATCTCAAATTGCTAAAAATGTACATTTAAAATAGAAATAAAACCTCAAAAAATGAGTCAAATAAAAAAATAAATGCAGTCTCTACACCGGGAAATTATAACGTATAAAATGTTCTAAAAATGATTAAATTCCCATGTATAGTTTTTGCTCCTAGAAAACTTTTTTATTGGAACGATTTTGTCCAACTTTAGCATTAAATATCTCTTAAAATAATTCTCGATTTGAAAACTGTCTGCATCAGCATGTTTATCAAACATTTCTCTATAATACCCCCGATTTTCATATTTTTGTATGCAATATTTTTCTTAATATTAACGAAGAAAGACCTCCGGTAACAAAAAATTCAAAACCGGCGGCGGTGACAGCATTAGTTACTTTTTTTAGAATAGAGAGATTATTTAAAGTATCTATTCAGAATCTATATATATATTACGCTATCGTACTTGGCCCAGAAATCGCGATTATTTGTTAATTGTTTAATGGCAACGCCCGAATGAAACGCATCTCATTGGTTATTGTGTAAAAGTCCTTGGGCAGGATTTAGACCGAGGTAAATCGGGTTTATTTACTTTTCGCTGTTTCGCTACAATTCTGGAGCTTCAAAATATCATTTTAAGTACCCGTAAAATATCTCAGTGAATGTTTAAAAGTGAATAAGAAGCCGAATTAAGAAGAGAAAAACGAAATAAATTCGATCGAGAACGCCAGAGCACAAGCGATCGCCAAAATAGGCTTAATAACCGTTGCATGCACGAACGCGTTGCTTCTGAAATCCAAATTACTGATTTGAACGTTCTGGAGCATAACTGTGGGACTTGCAATTTCTGAACGTGAGTGAAACGTGCAATTTCTGCCAAGCACTGTATTGAAAATGCAAATCAAACAGCAACAAGAAGTTTAAAAAATGTTGTCATGACGATCAAGTAGTTTTGTCTCCCTTATCAGAAACTCCCGATTTGATAAAAGATTTTTGTGTCAAAATTCACTTGAAGCCAAAAACTATCGAGAGGATATCCAGCAGTATAACGCTGCTTTATCTTTTGCCTCAATGGGTGCAGAAATCAAATTGCCTTCTGGAGCAGGGCCATATTGCTTCCAGATACACGGTCAGATATATCACAGGATTTCTTCTTTGTACGCTAATGATAACAGGAATCCCGGCTATGGATTACTATACATATTTGATTGCAGTGAAGCTACTGCTTATAAAATGAAAACTAACAGAGGTTGTATAAGAAGTGTTATGGAAAAATTAGATGTTCTTCTACAAAACATTAATCCATTTGCTAAATTATATTCGCAAATGCATGAATTAGGGAATCAAAATTTAACTTTACGTAACATTTTAAGCGTAACTGTTATACTTTTGAAATTTTAGCTCAGCTCTTATTTATTTTTTTTACAAGTTTTTAGTATAAATAAATATTATTCAGTCTTTTTTTTTTATGAAGCCCACTCCACTATTATATTTTACCACGAGAGTCTGCCCGGGCAACTCCGAGCAGGTCAGATAGTTTCTAAATTGATTTCTCAACGTATAGTAATAATTTTTTAATATTTTTAACTGTTAAATGTAAAAGATGTTTTTTTAAACAGTTATCACACTCTTTATTTTTTACATCTTCCAACATAGTTGAAAAGAGTTTATGAATTCGGTTTCTCTGTCCGTCTGTCCGTGCTCTAACTCGCGTAAATATAGTCCGATTGCCATGAAATTGATATATGTTATTGAGGTTTACTATGGCATGCTCGGTACTGAAAATAAAGTGCGTAACATTTTCGGTGCATTTACAGTGCCACTCAAAAGAATTCTGTTACGTTACGGTCTATGGGGAAAAATTGTTTGCTGTGTATTTTAATAATATTACAGTATTTCAAGTATATTGAAATTGATATACGTCACTGAGGTATAATACAAGGATTTTACTGTGGGATATGGTGTGCATACAACTTATTGTTTATAATTTATTTACAGGGACACACACAATAATTTGGCTATAGAAGAAAATGGGCAATAATTGAACTGTTGAAGCCTACGAACAATAATTGCTGGAAATGCGTTTTCACTTGTGATATGCATTTTAAAATGTAACTATTTTAAAAATATTACATGGTGTATATAAATTCTATAGATCATATACAGGGTCGCAAAAAGTTCTCAACAATATTCGTTTATTGGATTAAATTGGCGTGTGAAATTTTTCAACTGTGTTATGCGTTTAACTGAAATAACTTTTAGCATACTATGTAGTATGCATACATATCTATAGATCGTATACAGGGAGTGGAAGAAAAATCATATATTTTAACGACTATTTATTGTAATAACAGAAATCGGATTTTTAAATGCGTTATGCGTTTTCCAAATTGTTCATTTAGATGTCATCTTTCACTTTAGTAAACTGTTTTGTTATAGCATTCTAGATATGTAGTAAAGTGTTTCATAATCTATACTGCATGCATAATTTTTCGTTGTTGTTTATTTATACTTTCGATTTTCAAGTGTCTAAAATATTTCGTTTTTTCACTTTTACAGCCATTTGTCATATTCATTTTAGATAGAGTGCTTTAGCGCATAATTTAATTCTTTGTTTTGTTACTTTTAAACAGTTGTAACTCTAAATTACAATTAGATCTTTATCACCTACTGTTGGCTAACAGAAAAATGCCTTAAAATTGATTTATTAATTTTTACTTATGTTCTAAAAGTTTTACAATGTTGCATTGTCCTCGGAAACACATTTGTGTATACAATTTTTATAATTCTATCATATCGGGAAATGAATAAAAAATCGATTTCAAAATTTCATATTTATACACAAAAAACAAATTAAATTAAATGGGGAGAAAAAAGGCGGAGGAATGGAGATAAATTAGTTTAGCGTTTTTCAAAAAATATATTGTACAAAAGAAGTCTTTGGTCTATTCAAAATTTCCCATGAGTGTTAGGGAAGAAATATAACAATCTAATTGAAACAGAACGCTCTCTAAACCCATTGTTCGAAATTTCTCTCAAAAAACACTTTTTTTCTTTCAGAAATTACTGGTTTTTTTTTGTTTATTTTTAATAAACATATATTTCTTTGTTGTAGAAGCCGTAGGAAACATTTTTAAGCTTAATTTCTTGAACATTTTGAGACTTTCAATTAAAGCAATAAACAGTTTTTATCGAGTTCACAATCAAATTAATACACAGAACAGATGCCCGTTGGGAATTATTATGCACTTTCTTTTATATATATATTTACAATATACTAGGAGGCTCAGTCCCTTGCGAGCTTCGCCCGAATACTTTAATAAACTTTTGCTTTTGCAATGAAAGTGCAAAATAGCGGGTTTTTATTTTCTAAGAAATTCCTTTGAATATTCTGATGTTAGTCAATTATTTTATCATTTTACTAACAGAATTCTTTCGCCCCTGAAACGGTTAAAAAGTATTACCAGTTTATGGAAGGCTGGATGATATTATCAGTATAACAGCGTGGCTATCTTCTGTAATCGCGTTGGATTGGGCATTTTTCGATTACGTTGGTCTCTTCCATCACTGTCGTAATAAATTATATCAGTTTTCGGGATTGATATGTAAGACCAATTACACATTTGAAAATCAGCTTGTGTAACATGTTTAAGTTAAAAATGACGCTATCTTCCTGGGATTTACAACAACGCTATGGACAATATTCTTATTTAAAATTTGAGGTACTGGAATATCTTTCAAATCCCCGCATTGAAAAGCATTGTGTTTTGAAATTTTACTCTTACACTTTATGTCTTGATCGAGTTTTAGGTGTTTCAAGAGCAGGCATAACTTATTTATGAATTTTTTCTCTATTTTAATACGCCATTATGTATATTTTCAGGTTATTTTTGCAATGTATATTGTTTGTATTAATTAACAAGAATATCTGATTTTTCTAATATGTATTTATTTAATAGTAATTTATACAAAAAAAATCGAAAGTATTTTGCGGATACATTTACCTGTAGTTATGCTGCATCAAATGACGCAATATATGAAAAATTTGCTTGCCGTACTACTTTTATACCATGTGAAGTCAGATTAAGTCTCCAGAATCTAGAACTTTTTAAATGTATTAGTTTAATATAGGATGTAATTTACCCTATTAAATGCATTTCTCATGTAATAATTTATTTATTTTAAATTTGTTTCCTCTTTTAAGATTCACGGGTACATATATTATTTAAGTTTAAAATGTGATCAAACTTTTCAAATATGATCTAATATTCACCATTAAACGTTTTTCACGTGTTTTTCATGTGTAATAACTTAATTATTTTATGCACTTTAACACCGTGAGTGCCACGGTGGCTGATACTGAAGCTGAAAAATTTACAATGTTTTAAGTAATTTTTAAGAAAGTATTATCCTGTGTAATAAATAAAAGGTAAGTAAACTTTAAATAACTTTTCAGTAATTACTTAAAACAATATATATATATATACATATATATATACATGTATATATAGTTTTATATCATATTTTAGACCGTCAGTCATCGGTGAATGATGTGTAATCGTCTAAACGTAAAATTCAGTGTCAGTCACCGGTGACGGACTTGGCGCTTAACGTGTTAAATATGAACAATATTTTTTATATGTTTCAGTCTCCTTTTAAGTAGTTATATGTATGTTATATTGTTTATTAATAACAAGGTGAAAATTTCCTTCATGACACTAGTGTTTAATACAGTGTTTTGACTATATTGTGTTAAATATGTTTGGGCCTTTTACATATGACATAATTATCACCTTTAAATTCGTTTTGGCGTGATAATTTTATTTTAAAGCTTTCGTATATTTTTAATATTTATGAGCGAAGAATTTGACGTAACTTTCCTCATTTTCTGTTTTTAATACGTAATCATTTAATTCTTATTTTAAAACTAGCCGCCCTTGGCGACCAGTTTGGTCTCCTTTAAGTCTACGTTAAGCATTGCATCATGTTACTTTTATTCATAATTTAATTTACTTGCTCAATCCTTCGCCAAATCGGGAGATTCTAATACAGAAATCATGAACTCGGTATATTTATGTTAGCCGAGTACAGGTGATAAATCGCCAAACAATGTACCCGTCGTATTTTTTCTTATTTCATTAACTACATTTAAAATATAAAACTTTCAGTCATTTTATTTAAAATACATAACTTTAATTTAAAACTGAAATTCTTAAAATTTATTACTCTCATATTTTCTCTTATTTCTTAAAAAAGGAGAAAAGAATAAAAAGAAAAGAAAAAAAAAGGGATAAATAATTCTATAAACTATGACATTTAATTTCAACATCAAAGCTTTGTTTCAATTTACCTCGCGAAAAATTGTTTATGACAGTCGCATTTGAAGAACTATTATAATACTGATGATATGATGGTGATGGAACAATATTTGGCGATTTCTCACCTGCACCCGGCTAACATTGAATTACCAAATTAACTGTTTGGCATATAAAAAGTGAAGCGGTCAACCCGGAACTGTTGATGACAGTCACATGACTTAGGCTATTATTATAGAGATTTGCTTTCTGCTTTTAAGATCATTGATGTAATTTTCTCTTTAAAATTAAAAAAAAAACTTTTTTTTACGTCAGACGATTTTTGGTTTCTAAAATAAACTTATTCTAGATAATAGAAATGTGTAAAAATGTTTTTATTTTTTTCTTTATTTTCTTTAAAAACATACTTTAATCACAATATTGTCTTCACTTTCGATTGAAATAAAAGATAATTTAAATTTTTATTCGAAAATGACGAAATAGAAATTTAAAATTCCGTATATTTTCCCTTTTTTTCCAACAAAAATGGAGTAATCTAATTGCCATCATTATACATATTTCATTAAAAATAGAAAAAAATTAATATCTCGAAAACTAATTAAAATTTTAAAATTCTAATAACAATTTTGAAATCAGTGGATGAATACGGATAACTGAGGTTAATTTCACCGCCAAACGTTCCATACTTTAGGGGAAATAGCTGTAAAACATAATCAGTCATTTAGTCAGTCGTTTCATAAATTCGTTTCATTAGGATTTTATGTATATAGGGCAGATAAACTAGTCGGATGTGCGAATTCTAAAACATTCTTCTATCTGATATATGTTAATACTTCAAAATTCACTATCACAATACCAAAATTATGTGACAATCAATGCCGTAAGTGAGAGATTCTAAAGGATTTACTTATATGAAAGTATAACATAATATGAAGTTTGATTAAATTCTGTACGTTAGTTATTGAGATAAAGCTATCGCAAGAATCATGATAAATGTAGCTTAGCAGCCCCACCTGCTGGTCAATTTACACAAAAACGTAATCATAACCAATTATATCAAGCTATAACTGTATCTGAAGCTTGGTGAAAATCTGTGCATTAGTTCTTAAGGCTGTTCTTAACTGCTCTACTCAACAAGCGCAAAATGTTTTGACATTTTACAAATTCATTTTTTAACGGAAAGATATAAAATTACAAAGCCCGGCCATGGAATCGATTTGTAATTGAACTGTTTTTTCAGTTTTTCGATCAATCAATTACCTATTGAGTTATAAACGAATTCGATCACGTGACAAACACGTTTTTCACCCGCTCTTGAGAGCTCTTTCTCCCTTCGCGCGAAAATTCTGTTCAAAACGTCCACATTGACTCTATTTTTTGAAAGATCTATTGCGTTTGCAAAAAAATGAAAAAAAGAGCAGCTCAATTACATAGTTTCTGAACAAGAACACCAGCTAGTTTCATACATTTTCGAACAAAAATAAATTAAAACTTATGTCAGAAAGTTGCCCTTTTGGATTTGAGAACACCCTCAAGATAGGGCAATTGCGGAAATCATGAATAATTCATCATAGCAGAGATACCTATTGGGCGGTTTACACCAAAAGGTAAACAAATCTAATTTATATCAGGGACTAAGCGAATCTGAAGCTTAATGAAAATTCGTGCATTAGTTCTTGAGATAGAGCTATTTCGGAAATCGTGAAAAATGCAGCATAGCAGCGAAACCTGTTGAGTGATTTAAAAAAAAAAATAAAAAAAAAACTAATCAGTACCAAATTATATCAACGACTAACTGAATTTGAAGTTATATGAAAATCCGTACGTTAGTTCTTGATCTACAGGTATTGCGTAAATCATAAAAAGTTAGCACAGCAGCGCTACCTGTTGGGCGAATTACACCAAAAACTAGTCAGTACCCATTTATATCAGGTGCTAAGTTAATCTAAAGTTTTATTAAATTCTGTGCATTAGTTCTTGCGGTAGAGAGCTCACAAAATTTGTGTCATATACAGACAGACAGACTCAAAGGGAGACATTTTGTAAAAACATATTTTTCGGGATCTCTGATCTCTAAAAGTGTAAATCCGTCGAAAATCGGAATTCGAAAAATTTCACGAATCCAATACTTTCTTCTTTTAAAGATAGAAAAAAATAAAAACATGGTGGATCAAAATTATCATGGTAACAAGTTTGGAAATCACGCGTAAAAAAGTTCGCCTTCATGTACCTTTTTTCGCGAGAATTACTGAAGTGATATCAATCCATTTATCAGTAGATTTCGCAGTAGCCAAACTGTAAATTTATGATTTGGAAAGAAATAAAATTAAAAAATACAATAGTTACGCAAAATCGCAAAGAAAAGAAGTCAAGGGTTTGTTTTGTTATACTTATTGAACATTTTAATTATAATTTTTCGCCCAACGATCAATTTATATTTTAAATAATGCCAAATTAATTAAAAATATATATTTTGAAATCGTTTCAGTAGTTCTGGAGAAGAAGGCATATCAAACTCAGGTGTTTTACACGATTTTATTTGTTTGTCAGTTCGCGTGTAGCTTTTGTATTTTTAGAATTCCGTATCTCAAAAAGGAAAAATTGAACCGTTATAAAATCACTTTATTGTCCGACTGTCGGTCAAGACCGTTTTTAGGGTTTTGTTCATCACACGAAACTCTTATAGTTTCGTGTCTCTTTCCGTCCGTCACAGTGCTCGTACTCGCAAACTATTTAAGTTAGACTTGATTTTTTTTTTTTTTTTTTTTTTTTTTTTTTTTTTTTTTTTTTTTTACATAGCTGAATACTTCCTGATCTGGTCAAAATCATAAAATTTTGAAAAAGTCGTAAATAACGCAGTTGTTAATTAAAAACCCCAATTAAAAGAATGGAAAATGGTCATAATTCAACAAAAGCTTTGATTTTAATCAAACCGCAACGATTTGGTGTCAGAAGCGAAGATTATTTTGAATTCTCCTCCGGGTTGCCACAGCAGCAGGGCATCCAGGTACGAAACAATATCAATAAAGTGAACTGAGGCTTTGCAGATTGCGTTAGAAACTTAAAATGTATAATAAAACTAGATTTAATTTTTCGCACAAGTACTTGAAAGACCTAATGTATCAAGTATCCTAAAATGAACTGACTAATTTTAAAATTCAATAACTTGATGAATCACTTGTGTTTGTTTAGGTTTATGGAATGAGACATTAAACTGTCAACCTAATTTCAACTAAAGTTATTCTAGGATAAATGTACATTTTAATTGAAATTAAAAACAATGATTTGATCTCGAAATAAAATGGGTACTTTTCGGTTAGCCGGGTGCCAGTGTTATATATACATATATATATACATTCATATACGTATATACGAATATATACATACACTGTATATATACAAACATATATATATGTATATATAACACTGGCGCCCGGCTAACCGAAAAGGGCACAGATGTAATTTTTTTTTTTGACGCCAATGTCATATCCGCAACGGGTACTTAACTGGCGCCAAAGTGTCGTTATTTTGCTTGATGGGGTAACCCGTATTACGTTGTTTATGCTGTTGATGTTTTTGCCAAATTGGCAACCGAAAACAAATCGCGCCAATATGGGGCGAATATGACATCTGTGCCGCGAAAAGTACCATAAAATGTTTTAGTTTATATAACTGGTTATTTCTATTAATTATTTAGGTACTTTTCGGTTAGCCGGGCGCCAGTGTTATATATACATACATATATACATATATATACGCATATATTTACATATACATATGTACATACACACACATATATAGATACATACATATGTATATATATATGTAAATATATGTGTATATATATGTGTATATATATGTATATATGTATGCATATATAACACTGGCACCCGGCTAACCGAAAAGTACCATTATTTATTTAGGTACTTTTCCATTATAGCGCACTTTTTAAAAAAACTTGGCGCAATTCGGGCTTCAGAAAGTGAGATATGCTGCCAAAATATATAAACAGCTATGAAAACAAACCTGATGAATTTTTGTTGTTGTTTATACATGTATTTATTATTATTAATTATCTATTTAGGTATACTTTTCCACTATAGGGCTCTTTGCATTTTTAAAAAATCTTGGCACTATTCGAGCATCAGAAATTGAGATATGTTGCCAAAATATAGGGAAGAGTATCACATCCTGTGCTGTTTTTTTTCTTTGGCATTAAATGAATCGATGTGGTTCCGATCTTCAGCCTTTGGGATTGCTTTTATTCTGGAATGGACTTTACTCATATGTTTTTTGTGTAATTTTTTGCATTTAGTATTTTCTTTTTCGGAAAAGTTCATAACTTTTGTTTAAATTTGACATATATAATAAATATATAAAATTATGTATAAGCACATAATATTTATTTATAGGAATATATATTATGTATGTATAAGGTATATCTCTATATGTAATATATATAATAAAAATAAAACAATCCGTATAAACATCGTATGTTTTTAAACATGTAACATATATAACATTTATTAAATATATATACCGGGTGTCCCAAAAAGGACTGACTGATTTTAAAATTCAATAACTTGCAAACGGTGACAGACATTTAAAAAATTCTTGCAGGAGGGTTATGCATAAGGTCAAAAGTTTTATTACAGTGATTTTCAATTTTAGTTCGATTTACAAACAATAGATGGCGCTGTAAGCAATAGTCGCTCAATTCAGGCTCGATTTTTGGCACTTTGTGGCCCGGATAATACATTTCCATCTCCTTTTTCTGCATGGAACAAGATAAAAGACCAAAAATCGAGCCTGTATTTAGCGACTATTGCTTACAGCGCCATCTATTGTTTGTAAATCGAACTAAAATTGAAAATCACTGTAATAAAACTTTTGACCTTATGCATAACCCTCCTGCAAGAATTTTTTTAATATCTGTCACCGTTTGCAAGTTATTGAATTTTAAAATCAGTCAGTCCTTTTTGGTACACCCGGTACGTTTATAAATATTTAAAGATCATGTTTCTCCGCCATCCTGAAAATTTTTTATAAGATGCTAAAATGGCTTTATGGCGCTATTTTGGATTCCTTCGCCAATCGCGCCAACCAGCACAGGATATGGAACTCTTCCCAAAATATATAAACAGCTATGAAAAGAAATCTAATGAGCTTTTATTTTTGTTTATATGTGTATTTATGGCACAGATGTATACGCACCATATTGGCGAGATTTTTTTCTGACGGCAATGTCATATACGCAACGGATTCTTAACTTCCGCCAAAGAGTCGATATTTTGCTTGATATGGTAACCCCGATGTTGTTGTTTATGCTGTTGATGCTTTCGCCAAATTGGCGTCAGAAATAATCGCGCCAATATGGGTGCGTATATGACATATGTGACTTGTTATATGCACTGGGGTACCTAACTGGCGCCAAAATGGTGTTATTTTGCCTGATATAGTAACCCGGCTATTGTTTTATTTATTAATAAATTGTTTATTTACTTTACTTTACTTTTTTTTTATTATATAAACTGTTTTGTTCTATAGTTGTTAATTAAACTTTTATTTATTTGTTGTTATTTCCTTTTCAAAATGAAAGCAAATAATTTAAATATATATATGTAACTGGTATTCGAAAGCGAGATTTTTGTCAATTTTGCGTCAGAAAAAAAATCGCGCCAAACCCGACGCGTATTGACATCTGTGCAAAAATTACTTCTCTTTCTTTATAAAAATGGGTAAATAGCTTTTTTATATTAAATAAATTGGGTACTTGTTATTTATCCCGTCGACCAAATAACTGTCGCCAAATTGTAAGATTAAATGCTAATAATGGTGATCGTAAATGTCACATTCACTTGACAACACGTGTTTACGTCATAAAATGATTTTTATTTCGACGTTTTATTTGTATTTTTGGTACTTGTTAGTTATCCCGTCGAACAAATTACTGTCGCCAAATTGTAAGATTAAATGCCAATAATGGTTAATCGTAAATGCCCCATTCACTTGACAACGCATGTTTACGTGATCAAGTGATTTTTATTTGGACGTTTTATTTGTATTTTTATTAATGTTATACTAATTTATTTTTTCTTTCGTTATTAAATTAAAAATTACGTCACTTTGTATAATTTGGCGGGTGGTTTGGCGATTTATGTAGTTTTGCGAAATTGGTCGACGTGATAACTAACAAGTACCGTATTTTTATTTATGTTATACTAATTTATTTGTTTTTTTTTTTCGTTATTTAAAATAAAATCATGTCAATTGTACAATTTAACAAGTGGTTTGGTGATTTATATAATTTGGCGAAATTGGTTGACGGGATAACTAACAAGTACCGTAAATTGTATACATATGGAAAAATTTCTTGTGAGTATGAAACAGTAAATAGGTTGTCAGAAAATACGTTGGCAAACTTCTTTCTCGCCAAGAAACTTTTCTCCGAAGCACTGTACATAAGCGATGATTGCTGGAAATACATTTTTAATTATGATACGCGCTTTTATGTTTAACTATATTTATGCATACTATACTGTGTGTATAATGGTATACACTTAGTTCACTAATGTAATATTTTCCACTATAGAGGCTTTGGCGTTTTTTTTTTTTTTTCGGGCATCAGAAAGTGAGATTTGTTGTCGAATCATATAAACAGCTATGAAAACAAACTTGATGAGCTTTATATATATATATATATATATGTATTGAAGTTTTTTATGTACAAATTACTTCTGCTTCTGTATAAAATTAGATAAATGATATTTTTATGTTAAATAAATCGTATAAATATCGAAAAAATTGCGTGTGTATATAACATGAAACAGTGGATAGGTTCCCGTAAAATATGTTGCCAAATTTCATTTTTCGCCAATGCACCTATACTGGAAAAGTACCTTAAGCACATTAAAATCGCGCAGTTAGGAGCTCAGAGAATAAAACGTCGTCTATTGGCGGTTATTTTATTAATGGCCCCGGGAGGAAGATGTAAAGATGTACATTTTTGTATATTACACTTCAAATTCTCACCCATAGATTTAAAAAAGTCGTAAAAAAGTGGAATTTAAATTAAATTGCGGTGACCTCCTTTATGAAAGAATAATGGTTTTAAATGGGAATTTCGCCAATTTAACCAGCTATCGCCAAGTTGGCTTCATATATGACAACTTATTTTTGTCGCCAAATTTGGTGATATTTCGCCAAGTTGGTCACCATTTGGCGCTACTATGGTAACCCTGCATTTGTATTTTTCAACAATTACTCATTTTAATGAGGCGGTCCAACCGGAATTGTGAAGGACACACAGAGACTTGGATTTTATATAAATAGATAATGGGTGAATTTAGGTTAGCAAGAAAACACGCAATAGGTTGAAATTTCTCTTTCAGCAATTTATACTAATAGATGGAAACATACTAGTATACTTTTGTACAACCCTGTAGTTTACCTAGTACCTTTATTACACGCCACTATTTAGCTAAAGTTTAACTCAAAATAAAACACTCTTAAAAGTACTGGAATCACATTTCCAGAAATTATCATTTATAAACGGCCATGTATCTAATTCTTTGAGTGACCATATATATCATTTTATCTATGTTCTACATACATTTCATAGTATAGTAAATGCAGTTCAGCGTAAAAATGCATAACTTATTTAAAAACCACCTTTAAGCAATTTGCATTCATACCCAGTAACCATTTCGAATTCTTTTGTGTAGCCCTGTATATGAATTACAGCATTTATACACACCATATACAATGTACAAATATAGTGAAACATAAAAGTACATAACATAATTAAAAGTGCATTTCCAGCAATCATCACTACTGTACAGTACTTCGGAAACAATACAGTATCTGAAATCTTTTGTGTGTCCCTGTAAATGCCATGCATTTCGTATTATCCATGAAATAAGTAATAGTAAACCTCATCGACTTATATCAATTTGATTATACATGAAATAATTTAACATAATTAAAATACGCCGGAAAAATTTCCCTCCACCCTATATCATTATGTAACGGAATTCTCTTGTGTGGCCCTGTAAATGAATAACTATCCTTTGCACCGCATATTCTATAGAATGCATATTTTAGTACACTTGATAAATGCATATCAAAGTTATTATGTTTGAAAGCATGTAACATCAATAAATTTCATTTTAAACATTTTTTTTCCTATAGGCCGTAATGTAACGGAAAACTTTTGACTGTCCCTGTAAATGAACTAAGCATATTACAAACTTCATTTGAAATAGATTTCGTGCTATCGTAGAGGTCACTAACATCCAACAATTTCAGAACGATCCGAGTATATTTACGGGAGTTAGAGCGCGGACAGACGGACAGACAAGCCGAAGTCATAAACACTTTTCAACTTTGTTGGAAAGTATTAAAAAGCAGCGATAGATATTGCTGAAAGCAATAGACGCTAAATCGGAGGAGGATTTTTGGCTTCTCTCTTCTCTCAATATTGATGCAAAAAAGGAGGTTAAATATAGGGAATAAACCCCAAAGAAAAAAACTTGCATTAGCAACTGAGACCCACTCCATATATTTAACCTCCTTCTTCCGCATCAATACCGAGCGAAGAGAGAGGTCCAAAAAATCGATACCTGATTTAGCGCCTGTTGCTTGCAGCGCCATACATCGCTTCTGTTTTATACTAAAATCGAGAATTGCAGTAAAAAAACTCCTGACATCTTGCATAACCCCCCTGCAAGAGTTTGTCAATGGTTGTCACCATTTGCAAGTTATTGAATTTTAAAATCAGTCAGTCCATTTTAGGATACCCGGTATATTTCAACATCAAAGAGGTGTTCGTAATTTGCAGAAGCTAATTTGCAGAACCGCCGCGGCGAGCGGCCCATCTTCGTCTGCAGCCCTTTATTCTTCTACTCTAGTCCGACTCTTTTGCGGTAGCAAGATTCTTAGGTCCTCATCTTCGTCCGCAGCCCTTTATTCTTCTACTCTAGTCCGACTATTTTGCGGAAGCAAGATTCTTAGGTCCCCAGCCACGTCCCGAATGAAAGACTCTCTAGCAAAAGCCAGATTGGAAAAAAAAAAAAAAAAAAGGCTATTGGCGAAAAAGAATTGCTATCGGGGAGATTTAATACTCATTTTTAAAAGCATATAAACCACTGGAGATTTTGTTTAAATGCTTAGTAAGCTAAAAAATAAAAGCAACATTTTAGAAGATGTTAATTTTATAATTGTTCTCAGTAATGTTTTGCTTTTAGAGATTCCTTTTCGAATAATAAAAAAAAAAAAAAACTGTTTTCAGGAAACAATTACAGAATATTATTCCAACAGAGCTAAAACAATGCTAAAACAAAATTGTTCATGTTAGGATGATTAGAGACAAAGAAGTTCATTCAAACTTCTGTCAAAAAATTTTCGCCATCATATTTATCATTGTAAAGCTATCATCAAAGTATAATAGGTTCTAATATGAAATGAATCCTTTTCGTCAATGCACAAGACAATATTATACAATACAATATTATGTAACACAATGTTAAATTCTAAAAAGAATTTTTTTTTCCCTTGGATTTCTTGTTAATAACTTTAAGCCGTACAAAATGTCCTTTACACATATGTGGACTAAATCAAAAAACTAATCAAAACTAATGTTTTTGAGATAACCCAATGGTATTTATCAGAAAGCTTTTATTTCAATGAATTTGACTTGTTACATTCTAATTTTTTTTTTCTTTTTTGGTCAAGTAATTTATAAATGCATAATTTTCAATGATCAATTTTGAAATTATTCATGGATGTAATCGATCATTTTAAATGAAAGATTTGATACCTTTAAGGGGTCTCAGGACTCTTAAAATTGAAAAAATCGAAAAAAAAGACCATTTTCAACATATAATATCTTAAAATGTAATTGATTTTAAGACAAAATTTTATATTGGGATGAAAGATATAAGTATGTTCTTTCATTTCATGTATTTGAAAAATTACAAGATGCAGAATTAGAATTTACAATGGGCTTTAAAATGTCAGACATTTGACGAGCGGAAAATCGGCATAACAGATTATGCGCACGATTACAAAATAAATTTTGCAAGTAGACGGAAAATTTTGGGTCCTACTTATGCTTCACATTGTAATAATTACTCTGAACCTAAATAAATTTGCATATAAAGCATTTTTCTATCTTTAATACAAAGTTGTATTTAGTTAATGCAAAATTTAGAAATTCTCAACAGTATAATCACCTATAAAGAATATATTTCTGAACAATAAAAAGGAAATTTTAGGTTCAGTTTATACAGACAAACATGAAACATACGTTTTGAAAATTTCATGAAAAAAAATTCAGAAGTTTTTGAGATATCGTGCGCATTATGCCCAAAAACGTCATTTGGAGAAAATTGATTTCAAATTTTCTGAAACGCCGCTTCAGCTATTGAGCGTGTACAATTCTAAAAGCCATAACTTCCGTTATAATAGGAATTTTAAGGAAACATTTATACCAAAATGTTCAGAAAAGATAGTAGTTTAATATCTAAAAAAATTTAAATTTCGAAAAATTTAAAGCTTTAAGAGCCCTGAGACCCCTTAAGGGGACAAGGGGACTCTCTCTCTCTCTCTCTTTTTTTTTTAATAGCACCTTAAATGCTATTCAAGAGTCTATATGAATTATGGCATATATTTTTCACACAAGAAATTAAAAAAAAAAAGTATGGGAGAAATACAAGGAATTTTCCTGAAAATTTTAAGCATTATCAAGACTTTCAAAATGTCCCAGCCTCACTCCATATCAATTAAAACTCCCAATACTTTTTATGCCAGTTTTGTTTACATATACAAATAAAACTGTGCATCGAATTTTATATATTTGAATATAAAGGCAAAAAAAAAAAAAATTCTAAATTTTATGAAATTTTCAACATTTTTGCATCCTATTTCTGCACTTAACTACCTTTAACTTTTCCAATTATATTTAGTTTTAAAAAACAAGAAATAAATAAAAAACAAAAAGACGAAAAGACAAAGAAAAACTAGAAATAAATAAAACTGTGCATAGCACAGATTTATTTGTATATGTAAATCAAACTAGCATAAGAAATATTGGGGCTTTTCATCGGTATGGAGTAAGGTTGGACATTTTGAAAGTTCTTGATAACGCTTAAAATATTCGTCGAAAATTCCTCATTTTTTCTCAAAAAAAAAAACTTTTTTTTTTTTTAATTTCTTGTGTGATAAATATATAGCATTATTCATCTAGTATTCCTTTGAATAATATTTAAGGTGCAATTAAAAAAAAATCAGTTTCAAGGTCCCTCTTCCCCTTAACAATCAATCCTTTAATTATCAATCAGGGAGCATTTGTATTCTGGTGGGGGGGGGGGGGGTTCCTCGTTATTGCTTTTTTCTAAGTTTCTTTAGAGTTTAATGGAATTCCTTCCGTGTGTTATATCAAATAAAGGAAAAAAGAAAACCTTATAGAATGCATAAACGACCAAATCTCAGGAAGCTATTCTCAATGGACGTTTTGGGATGTTTAAGTTTTCACTTGGGCAAACTTCAAGTTTCAGTGCTTTTCGTAGCAATTATATTAAGAACTTGGCTCATTTTATACACAAAAATTTTGTTGTGATTTTTCTTTTTTAAGAGTACATCGAATTTTTAAACTATTTTCGTCGGCTGAAGAATCACCATTTGCAGCTACTTTTCGGCCTATTTTAAACAATACTTTTTAAAATTGTCATGAAAAAAATTTGACTTAAGTATTTTTAAAATGAAAAAAATTTTGAAATGTAAACTATTTATTCAACTTTTATAGATCTTTGGAAACTATAACGACATGAAAGTACTAAAAACTGTGTTTTTCATTTATATCCGTCTTACATCATTAAAGTCTGCATCATATTAATGTAATGATATTTATTCACAATTCTATTTGAAGTTCTGTAAAGATAAATATTAAAAATCAAATATTAAAAGTTGTTTTCTAGTTAAATAAAATATAATTAAACTTCAAAACCAAATGACAAGAAAATCTTTTATTTCTTAGTTTCTGTTTAACAATTTTGTAGGCACGCTAAAAAACGCTCAATTTATCTTCTCCAGTTTCTGAGAACAGTAGCTCTAAAAAAGATATTCAAATACAAATATGGGTAGTCAAATGCAAATAGAACTAGTTTGCTAATAATGGGGAAAGGAAAACTTTGAATAATTATAAACTTTTAATAATTATCAACTTTTCAGTCGCAAATTATTTCTGTTTAACAATTTTGTATGCATGATAAAAGACGCTTAATTAGTATTCATCTTTTTCTGGGAAAAGAATTGCCAAAAAATATATTCAAATACAAATATGGGGCATCCAAATACACAAAAAACTAGTTTACAAACATGGAGGAAATGAATACTTTTAATAAGTATATAAACTCTTCAATCACAAAATGTTTCTGTTGAGCAATTTTGTAAACTTAATAAAAAAAAAAGCTTAATTTATATTCTCCTGTATGTGAGAAAAATATTGCCAAAAAAGATATTCAAATATAAATATGGAGTGTTCAAATATATATATGGGGTATTCAAATACAAATATGGGATCTTCAAATGCAAATAGAACTATCAGTTTGTAAAGATGGGGGAAAGGAAAACTTTTAGTAGTTATAACAATTTTTCAGTCACAAATTGTTAGTTTTAAGCAGCCTCTTCTTCTTCTTCGATATCTCCTTCATCTTCAGCAGTCGCTTCTTGGTATTGCTGATATTCACTAACAAGATCATTCATATTAGACTCTGCCTCAGTGAATTCCATTTCATCCATTCCTTCACCGGTGTACCAGTGCAAAAAAGCCTTTCGACGGAACATAGCTAAAAAGCAGTAATAAAAATAATTAAAGACAAGGAATATACGTTTTAAAATAACAGTTTTTCAGTCTAAAATTGAATGGATTAAATATGCATTGTTATTCAGAATGAACAGGTATGCAAAATTTGAACAAAATCGGATGGTTAGATATGCAATTTCATCTGTAGAATAAAACAAAATTTCGCCCATGGACCCTACTCCTGATAAGGTACAAATGGTTTTGAAAATACTTAAAAGTAGTTGTCATCAGTAGTTAACTTGTGCTCAAAATGTGAGTAAAATTCTTTCGTTACATATTTTATTTCCATTAAAAACGTAAAAAGAATGTTTGGTAACTAAATAACATGGGATAAAACACACATTTCTGACTGATGTATGTCGTTAAAAATATTAAAAATACAATAAAAACATGCAAATTGCGTTTTTTAACAAATTTTATTTAGTTATTTATACTATACATGGTGTAAAGGCCCATGTTTTATAAGAATGTTTGGTAATTTGCCTTGGCGGTTTTTAAGAAGCTTGGCGAAATTTGGGCTACAGAAAGTGAGACTTATCGCCAAAGGGTATAAACAGCTATGAACAAAACCCTGATGATCCCTTATGCTTGTTTATATATACATAAACTTATTATATACATCCAAATATATATATTTTTTTAATAAAAATTCCTTCTGCTTGTATATAAAAATAGTTAAATGACTTCATTATTTTAACTAACCAGTATAAAAATTGAAAAAAATTGTTTGTGTATATGTTGCCAGAAATTATATTTCCAAATTACCTTCTCTCTCCAAGAGCATTTTCTCTATTTTTCCAATACAAATTTTCCTATACTGGAAAATTACTGAATGTTTTTTGCTGTTTTTTGCACAATTAAAATAGTTTTTTTGCCCTCCTGAAAAGTGACTATTTTCACATTGGATAGTTTGACATGGTACCGAAGATAGGTTTACATTGTTTATATTTCAGTTTATTTGGCAAACTAAAACTATATCTATAATATTAAGTTGGAAATTGCTCGTCAAACGTGGCAAATGAGGTGCGTTCGTACTATAACTAGTTTTATAAATATTTTTTGCACCGCATATTGTACTGAATGTATATTTTAGTGCACTTTATAAGTGCATATCAATTTCATTCTGTTCGAAAGGCTGTAACATCATTAAAATGCACTTGCAATAATTTTTTCCCATTGGCCGTAATGTAATGAAAAATTTTGACTGTCCCTGTATTTAAACTATGCATCCGATTTTCATAAAATTTGAAATGACTCTACAAAATTTTGCATAATTGTATATTTATAATTTCAGCCCATTCGGAAGGCTGTAACATCATTAAAATGCACTTGCAATAATTTATTCCCTTTGGCCATAATGTAACGGAAAATTTTGACTGTCCCTGTAATTAAACTATACATCCGATTTTCAAATAATTTGATATGACTCGACAAAATTTTGCAAAAATTATATATTTAAAATTTCAGACCATTCGGTTGGGTAGTTTTTGCTCTGTTATATGCGGACAGACAGACAGACGGACGGACGGAACGACAACTATAGGTGCTACGTATTTATAGAATTACGAACGCACCTAAAAAACAAAAGAATAACTTTACATTCGTCATTATCCTGTAAAAAACAGTTAATAATTCTACGATTAAACTTATTCTGTCATTTCATTTGAAATGTCCAATAAATGACGGTTTGGAAGAAAACTTGCAATTCGAAATTTTTATTTTTTTAGCATTTTACATTTTTTACACTACTGCCGATTGTCAAAAACATTTGCCTATCGAAAAAAGATAAAAATAACTTATATTTTTTTCAATTCCTACTATTAGTTCACACTCTCCCTGTATATATCTTGTTCAAATTTTCAATCGTTAATAAAATACTTATTATTCATCCAATCAAGTTCAAATAATTTTTTTAAACTTGTAGGGGATGACACCGGATGTTAATACAGTTTTTTCAAATATTAATTCATTGATTAAATTTTAATTAATTTTAGTTTTATATGGAATAAAAAATGGTGGCCATTAATTATTGAACAGCTTTTAATGCATATCCATACCTATAACCGGCGTTACCATAGGGGGGAACCTGTTCTGTCGCCAAATACAGCCAAGTTTATTGCAAACTTGGCAATATATCGCCAAATTTGGCGACCAAAATGAGTCTCCAAAAGTAACGGCAACTTGGCGATATCTCTAATATTTCGCCCAATGCCCATAGACTTCCATTGTAAACCAATAGGGTTTACTTGCTTATAGAAAATCGACAAATTGAGATATTTTAATGCAACAAAAACTAATATTAGCTTAAGGGATTATATTAAAATTTTCTTTGATGACCTAAGTAGGAATTTATTTAATATATATATATATATATATATATATATATATATTACTTATTTTTATTAGCCAGTGTACTCGAATAGATCTAAATAAGTAACTCATAGGAAAAATGTTTAATTATTTAAAGTTCGTTATTAATTGATTAACGGACTGAACGCCGATACTTATTTGTAAAGTTTACAATTTTTGTTTGACATACAAAAGTTAATAAAAAATTAAATTAGCATTTTGAAGAGTACTATTTAGTTATCCCGTCGACCAAAAATCTATCGCCAAAGTATAAGATTAAATACCAATAATTGTTGATCGTAAATGTCACATTCACTTGACTTTAAGCAAGTTATACGTGTTTACGTCATCAAGTTATTTTTATTTTGACGTTTTATTTGCATTTTTATTAATGTTATACTAATTTATTTGTTCTTTCGTTATTTAAAATAAAAATTAGGTCAATTTGTATAATTTGGTGAGTGGTTTGAGGATTTACATAATTTGGCGAAATGGGTCGACGGGATAACTAACAAGGAAGGTCTTCTTACTGGGCATACTCAGAAAATTTTGAAAAAAAAAATACCAATTACACTACTTATGTATGTAATAAAGGATCACTTGAATTTAGCGGCGGAATTACAGTAGAAAGTAAAAAAAATAAATAAAATACTTTCGAGTATTTGACGCGAAAAAACGAAAGCGTCACGCGATTTGGCGAGCAGCACTTTTCCTCGCCAAAAGCAAACGATTTTAATCCACCTGAAAATTGTTTGTTAATTGATTTTTAGAATGCGTGTAAAAAGTATTTAATGAATTTAAACATAAACAATGAGAGAGTTTAATAAATACGTTTTTTCGTATTACGTATTTATGTTGCTTGTTATTTAATTTTATTACTTTAAAAACAATTTCATACATAAAAAATACTTTAATATATTTAAGCGTATTCCAAAATAAAGGCAAGATTCATTTACCAGTTATTCATTTCAATATCAAAGAATTTTTCGTTTCCATAGCAACAAAATTGAATCGACTCGGCAGTGCTCAATTGGATTTAATTTTGAGATATTGAAACAATTTCAATTTATATTAATTTTGTTTTAATTCATAAATTTTGATATTTAACTTTCATTATATATATATATATATATATATATATATATATATATATATGACAAAACAGTTATAGTTAAATCAAACTAAAACTGACAGAACTGAAGTTATTTACATTAAATTTATTTAAACAAGTTCAATATGAAGCATTTTTATCTTAAAGAGTATTCGACATAAAAAAGCATTTTTCAAAATTTCATTTCATCGCCAACCGATCATAAATCACCAAATAAACGAAATTTTCATTATTTTTTTATGAACGTTCTATCGAGGTTCCGCCAAAATTTTTTTTATAAACATTTATATCCACATAAGAAGAACACTCTGTAATTTTTTCGGATTTTTTTTAATATGCCCGTATGGAGACCTTCCTTCTAAGTAGTACCTTTTTAAGTAACAATTAAATACTTTCGTGGGAATATTTTTTCTAACAGACATCCAGTATAATATTGTAAACTATTTGCACCAGCCTTCACTTACTCATCTTATGGTAGCTTTCAGGTTAGCGTAACATAGCGAAACAGTGAAATACAATTTACGCTTTGTTTACATCATAAGACAGATTCACACTCTAAGTTGATCTTAAGGCTGTTCTTAACTGCTCTGCTTAACAAGCGCAAAACGTTTTGACACATTTGCAAATTCATTTTTTAACGGAAAGATATGAAATTGGAAAGCCTGGCCATGCAAGCGATTTGGAATTGAACTGCGTTTTCCATTTTTTGATCAATAAATTACCTATTCAGTTATAGGCGATTTTGATCACGTGACAAACACGTTTTTCGCCCGCTCTTGAGTGGTTATTCTACTTTCGCGCGGAAATTCGGTTCAAAACGTCCACTTTCACACTATTTTCTGAAAGATCTATTGTGTTTGCAAAAAAATGGAAATAACAGCTCGATTACATAGCTTTTGAGCAACAACACCAGCAAGTTTCATACATTTTCGAACAAAAATAAATTGAAACTTATGTCGAAAATTTGCCCTATTGGATTTTAGAACACCTTTAAGAGAAGCATCTTTATCCCCGTCAAAATGTTGAAATAAAATGAGTAAAATATTGTTTTTAATTGTGTTTTTCTGCGCATCTTATATGGCCCCTTCAACCACATCTTGATGTTTTTAATACTTTCCAACAAAGTTGAAAAGTGTTTATGACTTCGGTTTGTCTGGCCCTCTGTCCACGCTCTAACTCATGTGAATACGCTCGGATCGTTCTGAAATTTTTGGATGTTAGTGACCTTTACCATAGCACGTTCCCTATTTCAAATGAAGTTTGTAACATGTTTAGTTCATTTACAGGGACACTCAAAAGTTTTCCGTTACAATACGGCCAATGGGAAAAATCGTTTCAAATGATTTTTAATTGTGTTACACTCTTTCAAATATAGTAAAATTTATATTCATTTATGAAGCCCACTAAAATATGCATTCTGTTGAATATGCGGTGCAAAGAATAGTTATTGTTTATTTACAGGGCCACACAAAAGAATTCCGTTCATAATGGTATAGGGGAAATTGTTTGCGGTGTATTTGAAAAGATATCAGATACTATATTGTATCCGAATTACTGTATATTAGTAATGATTGCTCGAAATGCATTTTTAATTATGATATGTGCTTTTTTAGGGTTTCGTTCATCTGACGAAACCCTATTCGTCTCGCTCCTCTGTCTGTCTGTCCGTCCGTCTATCCGTGTGTCACAGAGCCCGTTCTCAAAAACTATACATGTTGGAGACTTGAAATTTTGCATACTTATAGCTGAACACCACACATCATACGACAAATCATAAAATTTTCAAAAAGTCGTACATTTAACCCTTTGGGCTCCCACATATGTATTTTAAACAATTCTTTCTAAGTGTGCCCCTATTTAGGTTAAAGGCGTGAAATTTTCCATACTTATATCTGAATACCTCACATCAAACGAAAAATCATAAAATTTTGAAAAAGTCGTACATTTAACCCTTTGGGCTCCCACATGCTTATTTTAAACAATTCTAAGTGAGCCGTAATTTGGTTGGAGGTGTGAAATTTTGCATACTTATAGCTGAACACCTCACATCAAATGACAAACCATAAAAGTTTGAAAAAGTCGTATATTTAACCCTTTGGTCACCCACATGTTTATTTTAAACATTTCTTTTTAAGTGAGTCCCTAATTAGGTTGAAGGCTTGAAATTTTGCGTACTTATAGCTGGACACCTCACATCAAACGACAAATCATAAAATTTTGAAAAAATCGTACATTAACCCTTTGGGCTCCCACATGTTTATTTTAAACAATTCTTTCTAAGCGAGATACTATTTAGGTTGGAGACGTGAAATTTTGCATACTTATAGCTGAACACCATCATGCGAAAAATCATAAAATTTTGAAAAAGTGGTACATTTAACCCTCTGGGCTCCCACATGCGTATTTAAGCAATTCTTTCTAACTGAGCCCCTTATTAAATTGGAGATTTGAAATTTTGTATACTTATAGCAGAAAACATGACGCCAGGCGACAAATCATAAAATCTTTAAAAAGTCTTACTTTTAACCCTTTGAGCTACCACAGATGTATTTTAATAAATTCTTTCTAAGAGAGCCCATAATTAAATTGGAGACATGAATTTTTGCATACGTATAGCTGAATACCTCAGACCACACTTCAAATCATAAAATTTTCAAAAAGTCTTATATTATTTACTCCTCCGGGTTCTAACTTGTATGTTTTAAGCAATTTTTCTAACCTCCGCCCTTTTCTCCCGGGGAGCACTTTTCGAACTTTTGTCGACACCCCTTTAACCATTCTTTCATATTATGCACCATAGCCTTACTTATTTTAGTTCCACTTTTTACCGCCAGGGGCGCCTACTTACCTCGGGTGAATACTCGGGTGAATCTACTTATCTCGGCCCAATCCCCTCGACTAATATATCTACGGATAGTATGTAAAACGGGGTTTCGTTCGGATAGAGGTTTGGTTAGAATAGAGTGCGCCCCTAGTTGCGAAATGTGGAACTAACAGATTTTTCAAAAGGTTAAAGTGTTTTGAAAGGAATATTAAACGAAACCCTCTGTGCAATCTCTGATCACACTTACCTACTTTTCACTATATTTATGCTTACTATAAAGTGCGTATAAATGCTATAGTTCATATACAGCGCTAAAGAACTGAATTCGTAAAGGTTACTGAGTATAAATTGCATAAAGGTGGGTTTTTAAAAGAGTTATGCATTTTTCGCTGAACTGAATTTAGTGTACTAAGAAATATTTGTAGAATATAGATAAAATCATATACAGGGCCACACAAAGAGTTGGATATGTGGCCGTCTATGGGTGATAATTTCTGGAAATGTAATTTCAGTAGTTTTAAGCGTGTTTTAGTTTGAATTAAATTTTAGCTAAATAGTGGGATGTAATAAAGGTACTAGGTAAAATACAGGGCTGTTCAAAAGTATTCAAGTATGTTTCCATGTATTAGTATAAATTGCTGAAAGATGAATTTCAACCTGTTATGCATTTTCTTGCTAAACTAAATTTTCCCATTATATAGTATATATATCAGCATACAGATTGAATACAGGTGTGTACAATAGAATTGGAATACATATTTGGCTATGGGCGATAACTACTGAAATCAGATTTTTAAATGTTTACTTAGCTATCTTATTTACCTTATTTCCCCAAATAACGAAGTTTCGTTAAAGCTTTCAGGGAGTGTTGGAAATTGTTTCATAATCTATGCTGTACGCATGATTTTTCTTACTTGTTTAAGCATAATTTGAAAACTACTTGTAAGACAAATTTGAGATTTTGCATGTACACAAAGCAGTACATAATAAACATAAATTCGTCAGAGAAATTGTACGTTGAAATTCTTATTTTTTTTTTCGGATATTAATTTCTTAATTCATAATCCATATTATAAAATTATAAAAATTACAAATTTAAGGTTTTTATGTTTAGGTTTCTTACAACTATAACCATGCAAAAAATTAGCAGATTATGTTTAAAATTTCGGGATATATTAATAAAAATATGAAAATGTAATTTAACATTATAAAGATGAAATTTTTTAATGTTTATAATTCAAAAACTTATCATCCAAATGTCTTGGAATATATTGTCTCGTCATAGTTTGAACCGATGATTTAAAATGTATTGTGCAAATTGGGTGTTGCCATTGAAAAAACAATGTTTGGTCTAATTTTGATGTGTAGATGCCCCCTAAGGAAATTTTATAAATATATCAATTAAAAGTAGACTTTATTTTCATTCTTTCTGTGACAGTAACTTCTTTCTACGATAATTTGTTGCAGAGTTAGTAGGGGCGCTTTCCTTTTTTCTTTTCACGTCTGTACATGGTATTTGTAGAGGCAAACAGCGACAAAAATTTGAAAATATTTCCAATTAAAAATGTAATGATATAGTATTATAAGATAATCCAAAATAAATGAAACTATTTTATGAATCTGTACTTTTATTTTGAAAAGTCTAACAAAATGCTAATCAAATAAAAAGTATTCTATCCACAATGGAGTTTTATTTTGTCTTTTAGAAGTGCTTAATATATCCACTACTAATAGTATGGGCGATTTGAGAATCTCTTTCAAACGCGTATCAGCGTACCATGATAGTTTTTGCTACCCTATTAATGAAATAGTTTTGAAAAACGGAATTACACAACCTTCAATAATTCAGGATGATGATTTGCAGCATTTTCATCTATTTTAAAATGCAATGGCCTTTTTGCATGACGTAGCGCATTACGAAATGCTTTCTATTATATTCCTTTTGTGATCAATATGTATAAGTATTTGCAAGAATTGAGATGTAACGATTTATTTCTTTATTTTGTTTATTTATTTATTTATTTATTTTTTGATAAATCATGAGCAATTTGATTGTGATATGATATTCGCCAATATACTTATTTTATCTCTAACAGTACGACAATCAGCTATCAATTGGAATGAAAACGTCGATTTATCAAGAAATTCTTCATAACATAAGTTTAACATATACTATACAGAAATAAGTAATATACACTGCTCAAAAAATTAGGGGAACAAGCAAAAAAGTGAAGAGAACAGTGCAAGACAGCCATGTATGGAAATAAAATGGATAGTACACGTGTATCAATGCGCAATGCAGAAAAAAAGACGGGAAAAAATTGCAAGGGAGCTTTTATTCTTTGAAAAGATGAAAAGAACATGAAAAGATGATATAGGGCAACAATTTGTTTTCATGTAAATGATAAAAAAAATATTGTTTAGAAATGATGCACGATTTTTAATATGGCGTGTGGTCTCCTCAAACAGCTAAGACTGCTGCACACCTGTTTTCTATAGATGCGATGAGGTTATCGATAAGATTTTGGGGAATACTGTTCCACTGCTCAAGAATTGCAATCTCCAAGTCCCGGACAGTAAAAGGAGGCCTCCATCTTGCAGCAATGCATCCTCTGAGTATGTCCTGAACATGCTCGATCTGATTTAGGTCAGGAGAGCATGCTGGTCATTCTACACGCTGTATTGTTTTCGCTTCAAGCATGTTTTCCACAAGACGAACTGTATGAAGTCTGGCATTATCATGCATGGAGAAAAAGAAATCACTAATTTCTACAACATGAAATACGACATGAGGTCTCAGTATCTCGTCTGTATAACTTCGGATCGTCAAAGTGCCATTCCGAATGATATGCAGGCCCGTACGCCCACCTATGCTGATTCCAGCCAATAGCATCAACCCACCTCGTCTGTAATGTGATCTTTCACGAACGAATGTGGTATTATTTTTAGTGCCTCTTTCTCTCCATACCAAAACACATCAGATGTCTCATCCAGACTGAATCAGGACTCGTCTGTAAACAGAATTTGACTCCAACAACGTTGCCTCCAAACTCGATGTTCAGTTCCCCAAATTCTTTGGGCCGCACAGTGGCTTGAGGTCAACGGAATACAAACCATTGGCTTACGTGCATAGAAATCACCCTGATGAAGCCTCTTTCGGACTGTTTGGCTGGACATACTTCGTCCTGTGGTCAAGAACAACTGTGTTTGCAGCTGAGTGCATTGTCCGTTCCGTCTCGACAAGCTGTTAACAGGATATATCGGTCATCAGTTTCTGTGTTAGCACATTTTCGACCTTGCACTTGTCGATGACTACCATTCCATGTGTCTTGGAATCGATTCCATAGCCTTTCATGGACACTTCTTGAGACTCCAACAGCGTCCACTACACTTCGTTGTGTTTCCCCAAATTCAACTGTCCTGATAACACGCCAAGTCATGGATTGCGGTAAATCATGTTGTTGTGAAATTTTCAAGCCATCTTTTCTCAAAACACAAGCTGAGCAATTGAATTTTACAACTGAGGCAGTAAAACAGACGTTTCTGTGAAATCCCGATTTCTGTACTTATCTCCTTTTTCTAGTTTTTAACGTCATAAACTTTCATTTACATGTGAATTTTTCTTTATCTCTTTTCTACAACACTTTAAATTATGGATGTTTTATTTTACGTTACTTATCGGTGTAAATATTTGCGTAATTTCGTTAAAACCATGTGCTCTCCTAATTGTTTTGAGCAGTGTTGTTTAAATAAAAATTCCAGTGTAAAATGCTGTGATAAAACTTGAGTAAAATTTCTGGTGATTCTAGTGCTAAAAAAGATTTCATGTAAAAAAAAAAAATTCTAAGATTTCATGTGCTTCTAAAAGAGAAGGTATGTTCTTAACCCTGCATTTGGACCAGTTCCGTTCAGTTTTTATATATCAATGAAAAGAAGTAATGTTTATCTGAATTCTGATCAGAATGAATATTGATACTACTGCATGTTTTCACAAAAAAACTACATATTTATATTATTTTATTTTATGACATTAACAAAATGGAAGATTAGCAATGCTCCAAGTCTAAAATAAATTTTGCTTTAAAATAACCTCTGGTAATTTTAATAGGGAAATTTAAGTCTGAAGACAATTAAGAAATGGTGCCCAAAAATAATTTATTATCATTTCAACCTTACGTTTAAATGCATAGTCCGTTTTCCTGCGTTGATACCTACTTGAGAGACGTGTCATTACAGCAAAACTTTAACAAATTTAGGGAATGCTTACTCCTCACTTAAAAAACACATAGAAAATTTGTAATGCAAATTTAAATTGTTAATCTTATAGATCCAAAGGATAAATTCCTTCCTTATAGAATTTTATAATTTTGATAGGGAAGACTTATAAAATTTGAAGAATTTTACATATAGAAAAATTAAAACATTTATTTAAAAATACTAAAGAATTGTACCTATAAAAAATGGAATTTTTTTACCTGTGAACTGTTCCGATATTCGCTTGAATAATTCTTGAATAGCAGTATTATTACCAATAAAGGTTGAGGACATTTTCAATCCCCTAGGAGGTATATCACATACAGCTGTCTTCACATTGTTAGGTATCCACTCAACGAAAAAACTGCTATTCTTGTTCTGCACATTTAGCATTTGTTCGTCAACTTCTTTCATGCTCATACGACCTCTAAATATAGCTGCAGCTGTCAAATATCTTCCATGTCGTGGATCACAAGCTGCCATCATGTTTTTTGCGTCAAACATTTGCTGGGTGAGTTCTGGCACAGTTAATGCTCTGTATTGTTGGCTACCGCGCGATGTTAAGGGGGCAAATCCTGTGATGAAAAAATGAAGTCGAGGAAAAGGAACCATATTTACAGCTAGTTTTCTCAAATCGGCATTCAGCTGACCAGGAAATCTCAAGCAAGTTGTAACTCCTGACATGGTGGCTGATACTAAGTGATTTAAATCCCCATAGGTAGGAGTTGTTAATCGCAATGTACGGAAGCAAATGTCGTACAGGGCTTCGTTATCAATGCAGAATGTCTCATCGGTATTTTCAACTAGTTGATGTACTGACAAAGTAGCATTGTAAGGCTCGACGACAGTATCAGACACCTGTAAATGAAACAATTGAGTAGATTCAGCATGCTAGAAAATTGCAGTTTAAAATTTTAATAAAAAACAGTTTAGTATTATAGAAAAACAAAAAATCACGTGTCAAACATACATTTTGAAACACTTTCCAGCGCAATCAGAATACTCTAACAAAACTTTAATAAGATGGCTAAGCAAATAATTTGGAAAACAAATAACGCAACTGAAAACCCAATTTAGCAATTACCGTTAACAGTCGAGAAAATATTCTCGACTGTATTCTGTGCATCCCTATATAAATTCTTTAGATTTGTATATTTACCCCGTGACATGCCGAGTTTTAGTTCGTTTAGAAAAAGTATAAGATAGTTCAAAATATCCTTCAACTATTTCCATCAATAAACAGAAATGCACTCGATAAAAAATAATCGATACAAAAAGTAATAGGAAAAAAAAGTTATTTTTAAAAACTCGAACCATAAATGAAAACGCACTTCCAGCAATTATTATTTTGTGTGTCCTTGTAAATAAAAGATGAATGCTATGCACACCCTATTCTGTAATTACCATTTTGCAGCGCATTTCAGTAATATATATCGATTTCAGTCTGTTTGGAACAGTGTACCATCACTAAAATACACTGTAGATGATTTTTCCGCATTGACGGCAATGTAACGGAATTCTTTTGACTCTAACTGTATATGAACTATAAATGTCACATACTTCACGTACAATACTGAACATGCGGTGGTAAGAATCAAAAACATATGCCAATTATATGGAAATCTGGGGGTATTTATGCGAATGAGAACGGACAGAAGGCAGACAGACAGACCGATCTATAAAAATTTTCAAGCGCTCTATCGTTCTTTACTAAATCTTGCTATAAATATTCAACTAAAAAAGTTGGTCGTTGATAGTCCAAATTTTGTCTGATACATTAGAAAATGTAATAGCACAATGGCGTTGATTTCATCAATGTGGAAAACATTCCAGGTGAAGTTCCTTATTGCTTTATAACATAAGGTCAAATTCACAGATATATTTACTTTGATTTAAGGTTCATTTGGGGAAACGACCAGCGTAGCGGGCTAATCCTGCTAGCTTCCTTATTAAACAGATAATTATAAATATCGTTATTAGATTTAGTTCTAATTAATACAAAGTTTTTCGAATAAAACTAATATAAATTATAATCCCTATTATACCATTAAGGAACTTTTCAGACTATACCCATTTAAACTTGAAAGCTCTTGATCAGTTTTTAGGTACTATTTGAATATTGCATTTCTCCTTTACTATATTTTGTTGGTTAGTACATACATTGCAGCAATCAGGTTAGGTTTTTATTAGGTTGTGCACATTAATGCTCATATCTTTTAAGCGGTATCTTTTTAAAAAAGCAAGATAAAATCAATACCATAACAATAGACGTTTAAACAAATAATTTGGAAGTATGGAGGCAAATAACTGTAACTTCACTTTTTACAAAGCGGAGAAAAAATTGGTTTTTTGATTGCATATTTCTACATTGTTATTCAGTAACTTTTATAAGACTTTTACTCAAGAAATATTTTGCATTTAGTTTCAGATGTTAACTATGTTTTATGGTGTAAGGTACCTTTGAACTAATAAGTTACTTGAAAAAGTGACCTGTACATGCATTGCACTCTGTAACTAATTGACTTTTAATTACAAAATTTACTACACATATTAAGAAAGATCTATTTTATCAATTAAAGTTCTAAAAAATATATACAGAAATACAAACTTTTTAATTTATTAAAAAATATAATACGTTTTTTATGGAAGAATTATCCTTGCTAAATTGCACGCATACGTTTTGATATTTGAATATCTTAAACTACCCAAGATTTTTTTAATGAGTGCGTATATAATGTATTCTCGAAATGACATACAATAAAAAAAAAGAGTAGATCCTGAGATTTCTTTTAAAGAATCTTGAAATATCAATTTTTTTTTTTTTTTTTGTAATACTAAAAGTAGTAGTTTTTTTTTTTTTAACTTCTGACTTCAGAAATATAATATGTCCTTTTGTTCCACTATACGTTTAATACATTCACTTAAAACCTTTTGTTTTGATTTCAGACAGACATATACAGAACTTTTTGTATTAGTGCTACGCACGATAAAGTAAACAGATAACTTAAGCTATCTTTTGAATGTTACCTTGGGGGAAGGAACAATACTGAATGTATTCATGATTCTATCTGGATACTCTTCTCTTATTTTAGATATCATCAGAGTTCCCATTCCGGATCCAGTCCCACCTCCTAACGAATGCGTCAGTTGAAATCCTTGAAGACAATCGCAACCTTCAGCTTCTTTGCGCACAACATCTAAAACAGAATCTACAAGCTCTGCTCCTTCAGTATAATGCCCTTTGGCCCAGTTGTTTCCAGCACCACTCTGGCCTGCAATGATTATTTGTAAAAATATACTTATGTATAGTATATTAATAATCCTCTCACTCATATTTATTTGATTTAAAAATTATTATAACAAAAAACGTAGAAAGAGCATCATACAAAAGAAATAGCGTTCAGCTAGTGAAATAAATTTGATATTCAACGCTTTTCACCGACAGTACTTTGATCAGTGTTAGAGACTGATTACAATTTGCGTAAAAGGAAAAAAAATAATGCAAATTGCAACAACCATTTGGAAAATGATTTTTTCAAAGACTAAAATTTAAGACATAAAAAATCGCACGGTGTTGATCATACATTACGTGCGCCATTGATTACATTTTTCGGTACTGTATATTTTTAAACTCCTAGGGACCTGGTCATACATTACGTACGCCATGGATTAAACCTTAATATTCCTGGACCAATAAATGAAATTTCATTCTTAAACTTCTAAACATCCCACAATATTACTTTTTATACCGTCGTATAGAGAAAAAAAATGTACTTTTAAATGCAATTTGTTTGAAATCTGTATCTCAATTTGTTTCTGAGTTATTAATTTTTTTTTGTAGTTTTTATTACTTTTTTGTCATAGTGGCAACAGAAGTATCTATCTCTGTTGAAAGTAAAGGGAAAATACAGATTACTGTATAGGCTAATCAGAAAATGAATAAAATGCGGATTCAGCTAATAAAAAGCTTCAGATATGTTTTTGATTCCCTACCTTGACCGAGGACACTAACCATTTTTCCAAATGATTAAAAAAGAGATTTTACAATGTTTTACCTGCAATATTTTTTTTTTTGGACTGTTATCAACAGAGGACAAATTTTTGCGAACTTTGAAGGAAGAACATAATTCTCCTGTTGCCGAATTTCAAGATCCGACGTTTTCTTTCATACATCTTTTTAAAATGATGATCAAAATCGGTCAGATGACATTCGAATTGAAAATTGTAATTGGAAAAAGGGTTAACCACAGAAATGTCTAACATCGATATTAGTTTGCCCATGTCTATTGATGTGTCTATAATGACTAATGATCTATCTGTAAACTACAGTAATTTTATTTCATAGTTGTAATATTTTCGAATTTTGTTTCTTGTTGCTGAAAATCTGTAAAAATTGAAAAATTTTGGTTTTTAACTGTGTATCTTGAAATTCTTCTAATGGTTATATGATTCTGGTAATATTCGAAGAATATTAAATAAACATGAGGAGAATAAAAAAGAGTAATGCATATTCGCTTATAATTATTGATTACGCGAACTGATAAGAATATTCTTAATATATATCATTCACATGTTATTACTCTGTCTCTGTGTTCTTCTGTTTTTTATATTTAGTAAATAAATTTTGAATTTGAAGTAGAATTAAAAAAAAGTAGTAATATATTTTCTGTTGGTTATTTAGCTGCTGACCTTTTCAAGTACCCGATTAAGGTACATGATGATAAATAGAGGCTTGAATAAAATATTGGCGTAAATGCACCGATCTCATTGAATGGAAACTATACGAAAGGTAATTTTGGGTAGAAAATGAATGTATAATAAAACTATAAATACTCGTATTAATTCCATATTAGAAGTATTGAATAATACTTGCTACTACATTCATTGTGTTTTGGTGCAGCTTTGATATTTAAATTCAATACTTTTATGTTATACGGACGCAGGTGATCGATCGCCAGATATTGTTCCCGTAGACATCTTTCGTAATACATTCATCTTATTAAAAATGTAAAATTTTGACTATTTCATTTAAAATACATGCATTACATGCATTTAAAATACACGTCTAAAATTGTTATAGTGATATACCTTTATTTCATTTAAATTATAAAAAATAATAATTAGAAATAATAACATAAACCAAAACATTTTATTTCTCCATCATTGTTTATAATTTGAAACATGCGAAAAATAAAAAGTTGGCGAAATAAAAGTTATTGGCGAGGTTTGCGACCAGATGACATAAAAATCCGCTACATTGCTATGTTATTCAGATATGAATGAAGAGACACAGTATCTCAAATATAACACTATGAAATTGTCATTTCCAAAAATTAATAAATATTCGACATATAGCCCGGCAACCTGATTACTACTGATTGCCTAAGTTTCGGGATAACATCAGTAATCGACCTGCCATTCATTCCTTCCACATTGCAGCGATATGTGCGATGTAGCTGCGGCAACAGACTTCGTTGCAAAGTGGAACGAAAGACGTGCTTTCGTGGATATGAATGTAGAGGTCGTAAAAGACATCGTAGTGTCTTTATGTTTGGTACCTTTATGTTTTTAAAGCAAAGAAATGTGAATTTGAAATCAGAATTGTCTGACTGCAGTCTGCTTGTTGTCTGACTTGTTGTCTGCAGTCATGAATCAGAAATCATGACTGCATGCTCACTTCATTACTTGAACTTTTTTATGTAAAACACGTCAGAGTACCCTATTTAACGCTTTCACTAGTGATTATCTTTTGGTACTTTTCCAGTACAGCCTTGGCGTTTTTTAAAGAAGGCATGGCGCAATTCGAGCTTCAGGAAGTAAGATTTGTTGTCAAATGATATAAACAGCTATAAAAACAAATCTGATGAACTTAAATTTTTATTTATGTATGTACTTATATATGTATAAACATTATATTTGTATACATTATTAGTATTGCTTTTTATATACAATTTACTTCTGTTTGCAGAATAAAATAGATAACCCAAATAGCATGAACATTAGCAGCAAGTTTGATTTTTTCTGGCATTATCTTGCCGTGACGAAATGAATTGAAAAATTCGCAGCCAATTTCCCGCAAGGTATACTATCCACCACTTGCATGAGTTTGTTATGAAACTGATGGCAAGACTCTTTAATTTACGAAAGTGACGAAAGCAAAGAATCCCTCTGTTGAGAGAATAGACAATCAGCACGTACGCAGAAATTGCAGAAATTTTATTTGGTTGGCACCGTTTTTTCTAAACTCTATACTTATCAAATACCAAAAAAGGCTCGTATTGAAAAGTACAATATTACCTTAACTTGTTTATGGTGATGAAAATGATGCATGCACCTTCTGACGGTGTGTTCGCATCAATAGACCTGATCAGGTCTATGGACCCTTCCGAAGGGGTTAAACTTATCGTGTAACAGTTATAAACAGATAGTGGGGCGTGGAAATATTACTACTTTGCAGTAAGTTTGCAGTATTTTTTATTACTTATTTGCCGTTAATTTGCAATAAATTTGATACAGCATGAATTTAACTTATACGACAAGTTAGCTGGAAGTTCAAAGTGTGGTGACTTTGGCATTTGCGTTATCTTGCTGCAGTCTTGTTATGAACTTTCATTCTTGCATGCTGAGCTTGCAGCATCTTTGCAGGTTGTCAAAGCAAAACTGCTGCAAATTTTCAGAAAATTATAAATGCTATCTGGGAAATGGCTTGTTTATATTAAATAAATTGTAAATATTGGATAAATGCTTGTCTGTATGAAACAGTGAACAGGTTGCCAGAAAAAATGCGTGAAAAATTTCTTTCGCCGCCAAGCCCATTTTCTCTATCTCGCAAAGGTGATACTGGAAAAGTACCCATTTTTTATATCATATTTCCCACTTTTTTTAAACAAAAATTTATGACACATACTTTGACAACAATCAGCAAGTGAAATTTAGCCTAAACTTTACTTTTTAAAAATAATTCTACGAATATAATATAAAATTAGTCGCCAGTAGCAACATTGTCTATTGCACAGAAAATTTTCAGACCACTTGTCTATATATCATCGCCACGGATGAGATTATTATGAATTTCTCTCACCCAATACCTAAAGGGGAAAAGTACAAAGCCCGTTTCCCGAAACAAGCCGGAATTGTTTTTGAATCCCCGTCACTTAAGACCACGCATTTTTCAATTCCTACTATTAGCTCACACTCTCCCTATATTTATTTATTTATATATTTATCGTGTTCAAATTTTCAATCGTTAATAAAACTAGGAGATCGTACCCGGGCTTCCCGGGATACAGAATACAGGTGAAAACATTTTTTTAATTGAAAACTAATAAATTTGTTTATATGCAATATTTTTTAAGATTGCCCACTAACATTAAAAAAGCATTTTTCATATGAAAAATATGAATTATACAATCAAATAAAGTTTTTAAATTTATCAATAACGATATTTTCTTATCAGCCGCATGCTAAGAGTTATTTGACCAAGATTTTGCTATTTACGGCATCCTTTTATATACTGATAATTTCAAAGCTTTAAGCTCGTAGTTCAGTTACATCTCTGTTAAATTTGTGTTTTATTTATGTTATTTTATTTATTTACTCAGAGGGAAGTTTTTTAAAAATGAATATTAGCCGTAATAAAATGATGAACTCTTTATGTTGTTTTAAGGACAAACGGATTAATCTTTCGTAATCGAGCTCCGCGCGATATAGAAAAATTAAAATATATTTCATGTTTTAAAATTGTTTTAAAAACCATAGACAATCAGTAAACTGAGTTGTACTTTGCAAACAAATTCCTTTTGAAATTTCTTTTCCTTTTTGGTGATCTAAAAATTTAAATTGTACGTTTACAAATATGTTAGATTTGTGTTTTTTTAATATTATTCTTTTATTTGTTTATAAAGGAAGTATTGATTTCGTTATGCAAAAATAGTCAGAAACAAATGCTGAACAATGTTTGTTGCCTTATGCGCAACCTGTTTATTATTATTATGCATTGAAGCCGGCACGTGATAAGATAAACTTAAAATCATGCTTAAAAATTATTTAAAAAAAATAATAAAACAGTCAATTAAGATAAAGTTTTCAAACAAATTGCATTTCAAAGCAGATTTTTTCCCTAAGCTACGATGGTCAGAAGTTTAAAAAATTGCAGTAGCGAAAATTTCAAAACCAAAATTTGATCGTGAAATGTAGCCAGTCGCAAAATGACGTTAGCGTTACGCACAGATACGTTTGTCCTTTATAATATAGACACATAATCAGTAAAATATAATAAAGATCAGTTATTAGGATTACATTATCAATTGAGGCTCTTATGCATGATATTTCGGAATGAAAAACAGCAAAATTTATTCCACTCTTACACGATCATAGAATTGTTTCCGCATAAAATCTAAACCCGACATTCTTTCCACCTTCTCAAAATTTACATACGCACTTCTCATATCAGTATTCATAATTTAAAAAAAAATTGTATTATGTTTGATCATTTTAAAATCATTTTAACATAAAACTTGATGCCGAACTCGGCGAAGTAAATCCATCCAAGCGAGAATCACCAAGTTCTGTAATATAAATCGCTATTATTTATGCGCACCTCTCTTTTATAAAGAAACTCTAAATTTTTGTAAAACATTGCGTTTTATCAGTTTTTGATTTGGATTACATTATTTTCAAAAGTGAAGCATTTTCACCTGCGAAAAATTTCAAAGCAGCTGGAGTGAAAATGACGCACTTCTACAAAACATATTTCAGTTTTCAGAATTAAAATACACGCTTTTTTTATAAAATGACGTCATTTGCATCCGCTAAAGCAATTCCCTTTTACAATTCAGTCTTAAACTTCATCTATAGAAAAGTATGCATATGACGTCATTATCACGTAATAACAGACGATATTGTTGACATAACACGTGTTTTAATTTTAAATTTTTTTTCAGGTTTTATGAGAAAATGGCAACAAAAGATACAGTAATCTCCTATTTTCGACTATTTTCCGTTTACTTTCAATAGAAATGAAGCACTTTTGTTGCCACGATTAGAAAAATGGTATTAAAAACTACAAAAAAATTAATATCTCAAAAATAAATTGAGATACAGCTTTCAAACAAATTGCATTTGAAAGAGCATTTTTTTCCTCATACAACGGTGTAAAAAGTTAAAATGTGCGATGTTTAGAAGTTTAAAAATTTGCAGTGGAGAAAATTGCAAATCCAAAATTTTATTTCAAATTTCAAAGTGTTGCCATTCGCAAAATGACGCATGCGTTACGCACAGATACGTTTGTCCTTTATAATATAGATACTCATTATTCATCCTATCAAGTTGAAATAATTTTTTTAACTTTTACTGGATGACAATTGATGTTAATACAGTTTTTTCAAATATTAATTAATTAATTAATTTTTAATTAATTAATTTTAGTTTTGCATGGGAAACAAAATGGCGGCCATTGGTTATTGAAGGTCAGTGAAACTATTTTCATTAAGGGGTTACCATAGGGGAGACCCTATTCTGTCGCCAAATACCGCCAAGTTTGTCACCAACTTGGCGATATATCGCCAAATTTGGCGGCCAAAATGAGTCGCCAAAAGTGACGCCAATATAGCGATATCTCTAATATTTCGCCAAATTCCCATAGAGTTCCATTGTAAACCTACTTGCTTATAGAAAATCAACAAATTGAGATATTTTAATGCAACAAAAACTAATATTAGCTTAAGGGGTTATATTAAATTTTTCTTTGATGGCCCAAGTAGGAATTGACTTTAAAAACAAAATTTTTATATTACTTGTTATAAACAAAATATAAATAAAGCTACAAAAAACATGTTTTAGAACTAAATTGAATTTAGAATGAAATATTACTTAATGTTTAAAATAATAAAATATTTTAATACCAAAAACAAAATTATCAGGTCTATACAGCTGGCCGAATGGTCCAGATCGCACTGAATCCATAGTACCAGGTTCCAAATCCACCAGTATTGCTCTTGGAACATACTTTCCTCCTACAAAATAAACAAATAATTCAAATTGACGGATTAAATTTTTAATATACCAGGTAATTCAGAATAGAGATGACAGCGATTATATCTTAGACCGCTGATGAAAGATACTTCCAATTACAAAACGTATATAAATCGAATACAGCTTTTAAATATGTACTTTATTTTTCCATGCTTGACAAGTAAACCAATAAAAAGTCCATTCATCTAATACAAAAACTCACCGACTTTTCAGACTTTGAATTTTATGAAATTTCGGAGCTTTCAGTACTAAAATTCTTCTATTCGTTTTTAGTGTCGGTAAATTTCGATATTACATAAAAAAGCGAAGTATCATAACTAGGTCGGTTGCGGTCGTAGAAGAATGGATATGTTGCTTGCAGCGCCATCTATCGCTGTTATTTGGAACTAAAACAGATAATTGCAGTAAAAAAATTCCATACATTTTGAATAACCCTCCTGCAAAGAAATTTTTAATGGCTGTCACCATTTGCAAGCTACTAAATTTTTAAATCAGTCAGTCCATTTTAGGATATACCCGGTATATCCTTTGATATATATCGCTGAACCCTGTCTCAGTACCAGCAGAAAAAAAAATACAGAAATTTACGTTATTTAAATCCATTCGTTGTCAATCATTTCAGTTTTATCAATGAACATGCTCGCTTCTTGTTAAATACGATTTCACTTCTACACTCTGAAGCATTTTTGCCTTTTTCTATATAAAGTCATTAAACGAAGAAAATGGCAGATGCCTGTTAAGAATACAAATGACATATATATATATATATATATATATATGCATTTTCATTTATAAAACTGAAAAAGACAGTTGCTGCAATCGCTTAAAAATGACGCTGACTTTCTATTTCATCAGCATAGGTTTAATTGCCTACGGCCTTAAATTCAATACTAGAGGAATGCGAAATTTTATAAAATCATTTTCACACAAGTATTCTGAAAAGTAGCTGTATTATGAAATAAAATGTGAATTTTCTCTTAAAGATGCCCTCCTTTTTACGCTCTTTTATTTAACTCAACCTAGTTTTTGTATGTAAAGATGGAATTTTGAAATCGATTTCTAACCTACTTCCTGATATGGTAGAATTATAAAAATTATGTACAAAGATGCTTTTCTTAAGTTCTTACAATATTTTATTATTTTAACAACTTAATTAATTATTCATTAATTTTAAGGCATTTTTCAATTTGTCCGCTACAGGTAAGGGGCCGTTCAAATATTACGTAAGCACCTAAGGGGGGGGGTGGTTAGCGATTTGCTTATTTTTGCTGACAAAGGGGGGGGGGGTTGAATGATGCTTACGTAAGACATTTTCAAAATATCTTAACTTGTAAAAAAAAAAAACTTTTAAGAATTTCAAATAAAAAAAAAAGAAATAGCAAAAGATTATTTAACTTGAAGTTCTGATGTCAGCTATTTTGACCGCACAAGGAAAACATAAATGATCTCTTTTATCTAGAGATGACTGTTCATGTTTGATGCATGAGGGATTATTATCTCTGAAAACTTACTTCTATTTCCAATTATGAGAATAGAATTGAATTGAATTGAATGGACCGATGCGATATCTTGTATTGCGACAATATGAGTTTTCCGGGAAAGCTCCCAAAACGTAAGTAAAATTCTATCTTTTTTGTTTCCATCCCCCCTCTGTCAAGTGGTTGAACTCTATAACAATAGTGACCGTCTGCTCTACTGCCTGGTGCCTCGTAAGTTTCGAAAACCTCTCAATACTGTAGTCTAGTGGTGTTTAAAATAAATAAAATCAGAAATATATCTTCATTTCGAGAAATCTTGTATAAAAAACTTTTAAAAAGTTTCAAAAAGTCTCTATCAGATAATCCTTTGAAGGATATTTCGTGTAAAACTAATGATGTGTGGCGGTAGTACAAAAAGTCTTCTAAAACTGACAAAGAGTTAGAGGTATTGGTGCTAAAAAATAATTGAGGACGAACTGTGTAAGGCAACCAAAAAGAAATCAGTCTTTCTTGATTATTTTATAAAGGTAATTATAATCAATTTATTCTTAAAATTTTAAATACCGTAATTTCCGGTGTATAGCCCGCAGATCAAACAATTCAGTTTGGACCCAGAAATTTTATTCAGTATTTGACGACCAATATTTACCGTGATCTAAAAACTTACATTTTATTTTTAAAATTTTCTGGGTCGAAACACGATTCTTTGATCCGCAGGCTATACGCCCGAAATTACGGTATATTTTATCATAACTTTAAGTTTTACATAATTACTTGTAAAAATTGGAAAAAAGATAGATAAGATAAAATGACCGTGTAGCCTTGGCGAAACATGGTCAGTGTGGGAATAAATAAAGACCAAAGAAATGTAAAAAAAAAAAACAGTTAGTATTACTTTTTAAATATGGCGCAGCCAAGCTAAACTTTATATTTTCTTTTCAAATAACTCGAAAATTAATACATCGATGGGGGAAAAAATTAAAAAATATGTAATTTTTGTAGCAGATAATCTTCTAACTATTTTCAAATTTTCTACCTTACTAAAAATGAAATATAATCCAATTGAATTGAAACCAATGTATCTCAAATTCAAAAACAGATAAATAAGGTTTCCAGTGATCTAAAAAAAGAAAAACAATCCTTAAGAAGGAAACGACAAAATGCTGAATACCAAAGAAAACATCGAACCACCAAACGAACAAAGCTTGATGGAGAAATCTGCCATGATAATCCACACATTAAAAAAAATAGCTTTGAGGGAATCAGTAGGAAGACGAAGTTTAAATGTACATCAACCATTATTGCTTAAGGCAATAGCAGACATAACTATTATGGGAAGCGCAGCAGATGCAAAAAGAAGAAGCGCGTCAATACAAAGTGTCAAAACTCTCGATGACTTGACTGCAGAACTGAAAAAGGTTGGTTTTGCAATAAGCAGGAGTAGAACATATCTTCGTTTGCTTCCAAAAAATTCTTCAACCATCGAGGGTCGAAGACATGTCACCACAGTGCCGATAAAACTTTCTTGGGTTCAGGCTGATTATCACCGATCTCATATTGATACCCAATTTGCAGTAACATCCATCCACTATTTAGAAACTTTAACTTCAATCCTTGGACCCATGCAAGTGTTTTTTCTTTCACAGGAGGACAAAGCGCGTGTACTTTTGGGAATTACAGCAGCCAATAAACAGGCTCCGATACTGATGCATATGGAGTATCATGTATCCTTACCCGACCACGACTGGCTCATCGCACAAACTTATCCCATCTGTTTACGCTGGTATTGTGATTGCTTCTGGCATGGCATATCAAAGTAAAGCCATAGTTATTCTGGTCCAACGTTTATAGCTATAAGAAGTGGGAAACACAGTTCTTCCACAGCAAATACTCATGCTTAGAATTTTGAAACTCTATTAACACTCAAAGACTTTGAAAAATTAGTGAAAACAGAAAAAGGTTTCATTAATCCTGTACGGTTGATGGAGGTCCAGACGAGAATTCCCGCTACCAGAAAGTTATATCATTTGCTATTAACCATTTCAAAAAGCATGATTTGGATGGAATTTTCATAGCGTGCAATCCTCCTGGAAGAAGTGCATATAATTGAGTAGAAAGGCGAATGGCACCACTCAGTCGAGAACTGTCCGGTCTTATACACCCTCATGACCATTATGGTTCCCATCTAGATGAGAACGGTCACACTATTGATGAAGAAATGGAGCAAAATAGCTTTGCATATGCTGGTAAAACTCTCGCAGATATCTGGAACTCATTAAAGATCGACGGTTATCCTGTTACTGCCACATATGTTGATTCAGGCGAACCAGACTCTTGGTTATGACTTGGATTGGTATTCGAAGCACGTACAAGAAAGTCAATACTTGCTGCAAATTGTAAAATGCGAAGAAAAGAATTGTTGCTCTCCTACACGTAGTGGATTATTTCGTATATTAAAAGGACGATTCATTGCTCCTCCAATTAAATTGATACAATCGTCAAATGACATCATTACAAGTGAGGAGGGGGAATTTATAGATTTAAGTCTCCGTCTGGCCTTAAATCTGAATACTACAGCAAAGGGATTTTTAAAGATGCTGTATGATTATTTTTGCCCTTCCATAAAGTTGCAATTATCCCCAAGAACTTGTGGAAGTTGTGCCCAATATCATGCATCTCAGAAGTCAGCAAAAAGACACAAAAAAATTCAACACAGTGAAAAAAGCGAGAAGGCCTGCCTTATACGACCATTGAGAATTGCTGCTCGTCGAGCAACTGAACTTATGTGCTTCGTAAAATTCGTGGAAGATGTTGAGTGGATCATTGAAGATGAAGTTGATCAAGATTACATCCGAAAAGAAAGCGATGAAGATAATCGAGTAAAACTGGAAACCAATATCATAACAGATATGAAAAAATTGCTTGAGCAGCCGTGGTCAGCATCGGAATAGATATGGGCATGCTCAAATTTAAAATTTTCAACTGGCTAAGTTCTTCTAAAATTGTGATCTAAGAAATTTTCTTAAATAGAATTGTAAGGAAATAAAACAAGCATTTATTATTATTATTTTAAAGTCAAGTAGAGTTTTTTTTTTATTTGTATTGTGTCCTAATTTTTTTTAAGTTTGTGTGTGTGTGTGTGTGGGCGGGTGGGGGGGGGGGTTGCAATTTTTTTACGTAATTATTAAGGGGGGGGGGTTATGATTTGCTTATTTTTGCTGACAAGGGGGGAGGGGGGTCAAAAATTGTCAAACATACTTACGTAATATTTCAACAGCCCCTAATAAGTGACCAAATATTCTTCTTAACTCGTTCCATTGTATGTGAGTTGCAAAAATAAAGGATTTAAATATGTGCCAGAAAAGGCTCCCTAAAATTTGCCAAAGCGGTCTGAAACCGTAACAATGAAATATTTTAAAATTTTTAAAGTGGGAAACAAATTATTAAAAAAAATGAAATTTTAATGCAAAAATACGCTTTTATCAATTAATTTCTAAATATTAATTAATTTACGATTATGCGTTGAGAAATATTAATCTAGAAATTCTAAAGAGGTAGCTTAAATAATCTTTCATTTCTTCTTTCCTGCTCCCTTTCTTAAAAAATAAAATGAGCAAAAATTAAGCATTTTTTAATAAATCCGTTTCTTTGAGTCTACCAAGCGTAAGAAAAGCAGTGGATTTTTCATAATCCAGTTTGTATTGTAACGGAAATTTTTGAGGAATATATGGATTAGAGTAAAAAAATTACCCGTGGTTTTGAAAAGATTTTTTTCTTTACTATTTTTACTTTTACTTATTTACTGATAGAAACATGTTGCTTTCTGCGTTTAAGAATATTTGTATGGTGTGAAAGTGAAGCCTTTTGTGTTTAATGTTGATATAGGAGGAATAAAAAGACAATGTAAATTACGTCATTTGGATGTAATCGTAGTAAAACGTGGTCGTTTTTTGAAGGAAAATGTAAGTTATCAGTTGAATTCTTTTTAAAAACGACGATATTTTCACATATGAAAGCATTTTCTTCCACTGAAATTTCAGCATCTAATTTCAGATCTGGCGGAATGAAAATTCTATGAAAATATCATTTCCACGCAATCATATAGGCAAAAGTTGCAATCAAGTTTCAAGTTTTTAAATGGACGTTATATATGATGAACGATGTAAGTTCACTTTTAAGGCACTTGACGGTCTGAAAAATCATTTTTGTAATTAAAAAGAAATATTTTGTTTCTTATTGTAATAGGAAAATGTTATCAATAACGATATAATAATCTCTGTTATTTCCTTTTCGTTGGAACAATGGAAGTAGCCTGACCGCTACCATTAAAAAAAAATTTCTTTAAAACTTTTTTAATTAAAAATAAAATAAAAATTACTAAATGCTGACTCATCTATTTCCTTTCTAATAATAAAATTTGTTAAGTAGAAATTCCAAAGCAAATAACAAAAGAAACTGGCTGGTATTTTAAATAAGTAAAACCTCCGAATAGCGGAATACTTAGGGAGCGTGAAACTTGCCCGTTATTGGGAGACGTCCGCTATTCGCAGATAAAAATATGCGGAAATTTTCAACATATGCGCCTTGACTGTATTTTTAAAAGCTTTCCTTCAGAAAGTAATATTTGTTGAGAAATGATGTAAACAGTTGTGAAAACAAATCTAATAAACTTTTATGCTTGTTTATATATGTATTTATACGTCCAAAAACATTTTATCTATATATATTTTCATTATTTTGTTGTTTATTTAGATACAATTTACTTCTGTTTGCATATAAAAGTAGACAGATGACTTGTTAATGTTAAAATTGTATAACTATTACAAATGTTGCTTGCGTATATAAGAAAATAAATAGGTTGCCAGAAAATATGCATGAAAAATACTTACTCACACCAAGCCCATTATCTTTATCTCGCAAAGGTCCCTACATCGGAAAAGTACCAAATATGTAAAAAACATGTTTCTGTTAGATAAGAAAAAATTTTCACTAAATAGAGGAGTCTACGATTTGGACGGATTTTTTACTGTATATAGTAGATAATGATATGATGCATGAAACTAAACAGCCCCTCAAAATTCCCTCGTGGCTTTTTCTTTTCGACTTTGGACGTTCACCCCGAGCCATTTCGCAAACGGACCTCCGCCAAATCTCCAATCAATAAAATTCGGATATTGATTAGTTAATTCACAACGAAATTTGTTAATTCAGGAACATGCTGGTTTCGGTCTTTTCACGTTACATACCCATAATTTTTCCCCCACCCTCAATAAAACGATTAAATGGTGTATTACAGGGTGTATCTGAAAAAGTGGGCAAAACTTCACCGGGTGATAGAACTCTTTAATACGAGCAAATTTTGTCATAGAATGTATGGTCGGAACACAGGCGGTGCGAAGTTAAAATGTAGTTTTCCGCTGTCCCAAGGCGATAGATTGTTAGAGGTGGTCCCATAGCTTAGCCACCATGATCGCTGGATCTCTCGTGTTTGGACTTTTTCCTATGGGGCCATATTAAAAGACTAATTCACGAGTTCCTCATTGAAACCGATATGGATCTAGTCGCCAGGATTGCCGTTGCTGTCGGCGATATTCGGGAAATGCCTGGTGTCTTCGCAAATGTGCGTCAGTCCCTATTTCGCAGGTGTGAAGCGTGCATTGCAGCTTGCAGAAGATCTTTTGAGCATGTACATTAATTACATTCCTGTTAATAAAATGTTTTCTGAAGCATCTCCTGTCATTCTTGTGTTAAATCATTTACTGCGACAGTGGAAAACTATCTTTTAACTTCTCACCGCTTGCGTTCCGACCCTACATTCTATGACGAAATTTGCTCGTATAGCTGCGTTCTATCACCCCGTAAAGTTTTGCCCCTTTTTTCGGATACACCCTGCATATAACAAATTGCTTCTGCATTTGAAATATTCACAGTTATGTCATAAATGTACACAATAATCTGATGAGTTTTAAAATATAAATAAAAAGTGAAATAAAGTGCTTTCTAGAATTTTGCTTTTATCGCCAAATTAAACCTCACCATTTTTTCTTTTGCGCCAGAGTCCTATAACGATATTGAACTAGTCGGATGTACCAATCCCAAAACTTTCTTCTGTCTCATACATGTTAATACTTGAAAATTCGCTATCACACTGCCGAAATTAAACGGCAATCTATGCCCATCATAAGGATTCTAAAGATATTAAATTCCATACATTGGTTCTTAAGATATGGCTATCTCTGAAATCGTGTAAATCCAGCAAAATGCAGCCTAGCAGCGCCACCTATTGGTTGCTTTACACCAAAATCTATGTTACTCCAAAACCACCAAGCAACCACTTATGTCAAAGTCTAACTGAAAATTTAGGGAAAATCCGTGCATTAGATTTTGAGACAGAGTTATTGCGAAAATCATGAAAATTCCAGCATAGCAGCGCCACCTATTGGACGATTAACACCAAAATCTATATAGCAATAACTTATGTTAACATCTAACTAGCTCTGAAGTTAGATGAAAATTCTTGCATTAGTTTTTGAGATAGAGCTATTGCGGGAATCGCGCAAAATGCAGCACAGCAGCTCCACCTGTTGAGCGATTTACACCAACACGTTATCAGCATCAAGTCATATCATGGACTAACTGAATCAGAAATTCATGAAAATCCGTGCATTAGTTCCTGAGATAGAGCCATTGCGGAAATCGTAAATAATGCAGCATAGCAGCGCCACCTGTTGAGCGATTTGCACCAAAAACTAATCAGCATCAATTTGTATCAGGAACTGACTGAATACCAATTTTTATTAAATTCCGTGCATTAGTTCTTGAGATAGAGCGCCCAGAAAATAGGTGTCACACACAGACAGACAGACATTTTGTAAAAGCATTTTTTTTGGGTTCTCTGACCCCTAAAACGTGTAAATCCGACGTAAACTGGAATTCAAAAACTTTCATGAATCTAATGCTTTCTTCTGGTAAAGAAAATAAAAACCTTACATATATTTAAAATACATGATTGCACTCATTTTACTTAAAATACAAATAAACAAATGAATAAATAGCAATTAGTAAGAAATAATATTATGAACCAAAAGCTTTTTATTTTAACATGAAAACTTCATTTCTAACTAATACACACGGAAAAAAAACTGCTATTGAGCAGATAAAAATTGCTATTGGCAAGATTTGAGCCCGGCTAACATAAAAGTACCAATTAAGAATTATCTGCTTTTTAAAATATCATACAATTCGAGATTTCTCCGCTTCGAATGCTGCTTTAAGTGTAAAATGTATCTTTTAAATCCTGAAGATAAATAATAGTAAATTTTACCTGTTGCTTCATTGTAGTAAACATTAATTCTTTCTAACTGCAGGTCAGAATCTCCATGATATGTACCAGTAGGATCAATACCATGCTCATCCGATATGACTTCCCAGAACTTCAAAAAAATATATATATTAATTAATTAATTAAATTAAATTAATTGTCTTTTTTAAGTACTTTCGGAACTTTTCCAACATAGGGCATTGGCTGTTTTTTTTTGTTTTTTTTTAAGTTTAGCGCAATTAGGACTTTAGAAAGTCCGATTTTTCGCCAAATGATATTAAACAGCTGTTAAACGATTTAATGTGATGAAATTTTAAGCTTGTTTATATAAATATTTCGGTACTACATAGTTATCCTGTCGACCAATTTCGCCAAATTATATAAATTGCCAAACCATTCGCCAAATTATGCAAATTGACATAAATTTTATTTAAAATAACAGGAAAACAAATAAATTAGTATAAAAATAATAAAAATACAAATAAAACGTCGAAATGAAAATCACTTGATGACGTAAACACGTATAACTTGCTTAAAGTCAAGTGAATGTGACATTTAGGATCAACCATTATTGGCATTTAATCTTATAGTTTGGCGATAGATTTTTGGTCGACGGGATAACTAAGTAGTGCCAATATTTTTTTTATATGTAATAATTTTATTTACATATATATCATAACTAATTTTTATTTGCAATTTAAGTTTGTTCGTACATGAAAAGGCACAGATGTCATATACGCACAAAGCTGGCGCGATTATTTTCTGACGCCAATTTGGCAAAAATCTTGTTTTCGAATACCAGTTACAATTATATTTTTCAACAATAACAATGAACGAATAACAATAAATAAAAAAAGTTTAATTAATAACCATAGAACAAAACAATAAATATAATTTTAAAAAAGAAAATAAAAGTAAATAAACAATTTATTAATAAATGAACAACAACATCCGGGTTACCATATCAAGCGAAATAACGACACTTTGGCGCCAGTTAAGTACCCCGATGCGTATATGACATTCGCGTCAGAAAAAATCGCGCCAATGTGGTGCGTATATGACATCTGTGCCATTCTGCATTTAAATACGTAAACTATCAACATTCTTTTACCCGAAATCATCTAAATAAATCACATTTTATGTTTGGAATGCCGCTACGCCATAAGTGAACGTCACCACGGAAGTAACCCTGTTCATTAATGATTTTTTTTAATTCATTAATTTTTCATTTTGCGTCATTTTCACATCATTTCATGTCAGTTTCATTTTGTGCCAAATATTACGCTTGGCAACAGTGGTGTCCGTATGACGGAAAAGTACCGCGATGTGATTAATTTGGCGAAATTGTTCGTTGGGATAATCAAGTAGTACCAATGAAAATACTGCAACTCTATATATTACAAGCATTTTATACCGGGAACGTATCCGGGCCAGGAGATATATCTCAAACAATTGTTCAGAACTACCAATCTCTATTTATTGGCATAATATGTTGGCAAATTATTGGCATCATAATTGGCACAGTGCTTGGCGCAGTTGCATGTCACCTGCCCCAGATAATACGTAAGTACGCATGTAACATTTTTAAAAAAAGTAACATTTAAAAAATTAAAACTGCTGTATTAAAAACTTTTAATAAGCTAATAAATACATATTTTTTTTTTGTACAGATGATGCAAACGCACCGAGACTTCTTTTTGGCGCCCAGATAGCGATTATTTGTATGTGATGGCGATCTGGCGATCTTAACCCCTCTGGTATTAATAGCTGAGTTAGGTGTACTTTTGACATTGTGTGTGTTTGATAATAACATAATTTGTGTGTATTTATAAAAAATGTGTGATTTTAATAAAATAAATTTGTGGATGTTTATAATAAATAAATTGTTTCATAATAACATAAAAGTAACATGCACGCTAGGCCTAATGGGTATTCGAAAACTGGGTTTTCTCGCCAGAATAGAGCAAACAAAAAAAATAGCTCTAATCTGTTTCAGTTTTTTCTTTTTTCTTACAAATAAGAAAAATAATTTTACTCTATGTATTGCCCAAATAAAAATAATGCATATAAAATAAAGTAAATAAAATAAATATTATACGATGGAAAACTTTGTTATCGCGAAGTAGTCAACAAAAATTCAAATGGCAAAAAAGAACTCTGCTAGGCTATGTTATAATTCATTCAAATAGATTTCTCATTATAGATTTGAAAATTATTACGATGAAATTTTAAGCTAGTTTTCACTTCATAAATGAAATGCATATAAATGATTTATAATATCTGATCTGTTAATTACTGGTAATGAAAAAAAAAACAAATAATAACTGCTATGGAAAAAAATCACAAATGATCCGCAGATCCGCAGATTGTTAAAAATAAATCTTAATGGGATATAAATATAAAGATTATTTTTTCTCATCCTAAACCTGTAAAAAAAAAAAATTGCCCTTAATTTTTATATCATTTGTAAGCGAAATTCTGCAGAATACTTCAATATCAAACATAGAAATTTCTAGAAACTACAGATTATTCCATGTATTTAAAAATATTATTACCTTTGCTCCAATTTGATTTCCACACTGTCCAGCTTGAATATGAACTATTTCACGCATTTTACCTGACAAATATATTTGCAATGATGCTAAATATAAACAAAATTATAAACAAATTCGATACACTACACAACCTCTATGCTCTCGCAAGAAAATAAGAATGCATTAAAAAAGGAAAGGTTGCTATGGTTATTGGACGCAAAAAGAATAACTGATGCCAAACCATATTGCTAAAAAATGTTGCCAAACGATTTTATAAAATATTCACAAACAAATCAGAATAGAAAAGATGGGTTGAAGATTTTCAGGGAAATCTCAACATAAATAATTGGTGGATTTTATTGTTAAAAGAGATTTTATTATAAAATAGAGTTGTCCCGTACACCATTCTCCATAGGAAGAAACTATAGCAAAACTATTACACCCAATAAACAAACGGAAGTGTGTAGCTATTCTAAAATTTTAAGTGCGTTACAGGAATAAATTAATTTAGCGATAAAAAAGTTTATAAAGAATAGTGTGACTTTATATGAGAGTAGCGGCATGCCGGGTATAAAATTTTATTCGTTCAGACGATTTTATATAAAAGAATGCTTTGTTTTAAAGAAATAATTATAAGAAGTAATTTAAATAAGAATTAATTAAATTAATTAAAAGAACCAATTTAAGAATTTAAATGCTGAATTATTTAATTAAACAAACAGTTCTTTTTTAGTATATATTGCATTTATAAATTAAACATAAATATTTTATTTTACACATTTTATAAGATACATATAAAAAAGTTAATATGAACAATAAGAAATAACTTTTTAATGCGCATTTCATGAATACAGTCGGACCTCTATTTAACGAACCTCTATTTTGCGAACTTTTCCTTGGAACCAAGAACATTTTGCGAATTTCTTCGTAAAATAACCTCCAAATAGCGAAGTATATTCTCTATTTAACGAACTTTTTCTTGTGAACTAAATTTTTATTTTCTCCCTATTACGCAAAATATTTCTGGACATTTCAAACTTATTCTTTCTTTTAACACATTTTATGATGTTCAATGGTCTTGAACTGGTTTTACCAGGCGCCTTCTTTGTCAGCAGTGAGAATTCGGTAAGTACGGAGAACGAAGACGATAGTCCCTTAGAGAAACTTAAAAAAATGTGGATACAACTGAGAAAAAAAGAAGAAATTAACTATGATGCGCTGATTGATGATTGTATCTCATTTAATTCTGAAATTGAGACCTCGAAAACCCTAACCGGATAGGATATTTTCGATAGTGTGAAAAATAAAAACAATACAGCAATGAATTGCGATGAAGACGAATATGATGAAAATGGTAATGATCATGATGCAGAAATTAACAAAACTTCGTATGATGAAATGCTAAAATCATTTGAAACAATCCGACGCGGATTATACTTTAAAGAAAATACGCATGCAGGGGTTTTTGGTGCATTGCAAAGATGCGAAACGTATTATGAGAGAAAGCACTTTTTAAAAGGAAAAACTCAGGTAAAATTAACAGAGTTTTTCAGAAATTAAATTTAAGGACGCACGTGGTAATGTATGGTTAAAATTATTTGTTATAATAATAATAAATACGACAATGTCATTAAAATTCGTTAATTTTAATGTAAAACTATTTATATTAAACTGAAAATACAATGTATTCCCGGACAATGTTTTGTTTCCCTCGCAGATTTCAAAGATTTAAACACATAGAAAAAATGAATTGATGTTAGGTATTGGCGGGTAAAATAAATAAAACTAATACATATAATTTACGAAAAAAGGTGTGATTAATTACTTTTATTAAAAATATTTAGTGTTTATGAAATTAAAATCTGTTTTATGTAGTTTAAACTATTTTAAAAGGTGAATCTCTATTTAACGAATTTTCCATATAACGAACTTTTTTCCGGGATTTAGCGACTTCGTTAAATAGAGGTTCGACTGTATTACAAAAAATGTTAAGGACCATTGCGAAGTTTGAAAACAAAAATACGTTAAATTCGTTAATGTCGCGGTCACTAATATCGCATGTATTGAGGCCTGCGCGCACATGGATCCCCCAAAACACAAGGAATTCTTTAATGCTGCAATCATGTGTGAGCGCTTCTCGCAAATGTAAAATATATATCACTGTATGCATCAACCTCGCTATTTTGGGAATCCACCTCCCAAAAATACATGAAATTCGTTAATGCCGAATCACTGTATCGCATATATGAGCATTTATTGCGCATGAAAAAAAAAAAAAAAAAAAAAAAAAAAAAAAAAAAAAAAAACCTGGATGCAGCAATCTCTCTGTATTGGAATTAAGAGTTCTGCACGGGTCGGAATGCACGCGACCTGAACCCGAAAATTACATTTGAAATCAACTCGCTATCCGACCCAAATACAACAAAAAATATTTCCTCGAACCGCAATCATTTAGATAGAAATTTGGACATACCTATGCTCTGTATTATTCAAATACAGTAAAATATCTGAATAGCGGACACCTCGGGATCGTTGAATAGACTCCGGCATTGGATTGGATTGTCTCTAATTCTCTTTTTTCTGGTCGGGTGGAATTTAATGTTTTCTGCCGATACGTTCTAGAATATTATTCCTGGTCAGATTTAGGATTTTGCAAGTCGGATTGTTGGGATTTTCACCTAAAGCTTGATCAGAACAATGTTTCAGATGAAAATAAATACGTATTTGAATATGAATGTGCATATATTAAATTTACAACATGAATGTGTATTATTAAATGTACAGCATGAGAAATAAAATGGATATGACAAATGTGATTATACGTTATTCTTCCTTTACAGTACTGTTAAAAATAATTTTTTCTTCTCTCGGGATAGGAAACATATTACTAACTTTTCGTTTTTGATACACACAAAAACAAATGTATAGTGTTTGTGATAGCTTAATCTCACATACGCATGTTTCGTGTCTGTGGTAGAGATCTGCTCGGGCCGCCTCGGGCCTATTTCAATTCACGGCACTCGGGCCGGACCGGGCCGGTCTAGTGACTACACTTTACAGGCCGGGCCGGGTTCGGGCGTAACTTTTTTTGGAAGAATCGGGTCGGGTCTAACTTATTTTTCTGTACAGAGCCGGAACTCATTTCTTTCCTAGTCTTCACGGCCCAAAATTTTCAGTCCCAGTTTTGAGCCAGCCCGTATGAAAATCATTGTTTCGGCGTGGTCTGCTCGTTCAAAGGTCAGTAAAATTATGCCTGACCCAAAGATTTTTACAAAAATGCATACATTTTTAAATCGCAAGTATTCTACAATTAAACATTACCATTTATTCTTTTTAGAGAATAGTAAATTTCTACGCTGATTAAAATATATCTAAATTAAAATGTAGTAAATCGAGTGAAAAAGGACCTGCCTACGACGAATCCTATTTTAAACTTTAAAAACGTGTTGATCTATGCAAAATTAATATACTAATACGTAAGAAAAGAATATATAATGCATTTACACTTGCTAAGAAGGGAACTTGTGTATAACGCATATTTTTTTCTTTTCTATGTAATTGAATCTTAGAAGATTTTACTGTATAGCATTTTTCAGATTTTTAACACTTCAATGCATGGAATATGGATTAACAATATTAATGATAGCTGAAACATTTACATACAAGAAATAGCAATTCATTAAAAAAATAAATATCTTAGCCTGCGGCACTTCTATAAAAATGAAGATTATAAACATGAAAAAAAAAAGTTAAGATAAATATTTTTGGTCACAACTCCTCGTACGAGACAAATTTTTAACCAAATCGGCGTAAAAATCAATGTTTTGTAGAACATAACTTGGGCCGGGTTAGGGCCGAGATTTTAACATTTTTTCCGGGCCGGGCTCGGGCTCGTGCCCTTATACCGGGTCGGGCCAATAATGTTTTTCTACGTGTCGGGCCGGCCCAACTTTTAACCTTTTTTTCGGGCCGGGCCAATATTTTTTTACTGGCTGAGTAGATTTTTTTTCTTAGAGTAGGGCTAGGCCCGGGCCTGGAAATTTCAGCCCGTGCAGACATCTAGTGTTTGGATTGGGAAGTGTACACTATTCAGAGGTAAAAGAGTAGAAATACATGTGTTCCCTGTAAAGAGGTGTTTGCCGTCAGGAGTTTCGGTTATGGAAGTTTTCCTTCTATGTTTAAAAAAAGTAACGATTTGGAAATGGACCAATGAAAATCTGCGTGGATATTCCCGGTAGATCGGCATGCATTTTGAATGCTTAAGTATGGTCTTTCTTCGCTAATATTAAAAAAACTGTTGCCTACAAAAATATGAAAATCGGTGGCATTATAGAAAAATGCTTGATAAACACGCTGATGTAGACAGTTTTCAAACCGAATAATTATTTTAAGATATATTTAATGTAAAAGTTGGTCAAAGTCGTTCATTAAAAAAGTTTTATAGGAGCAAAACTATACATAGGAATTTAATCATTCTTAGATCATTTTATACATGAGAAGTTCTTGATGTTCAGACTGCATTTATTTTTTTATTTGATTCATTTTTTGAGGCTTTATTTCCATTTTAAACTCAAATTAAATTAATATTTTCAGCTATTGATGTGAATTTTAAGACAGCGCAAATAATATTTCCTTTCTAACAACAAAAGTATTTTCACGTGAATATTAATAAGAAAAATAAAACTTTGGTGTAAATTACGTCAGATTTAAAACGGTACATTTAAAATGAATTATTTAAAAGAAATATCTTTAAAAATACCGGTACACAATGACACTGTTTACTTAATTTATTTTACATTAGCTTATTTTCAAATTTTTAATTTTTTTTTTTTTATTAAATCCGAAAACAGCCATTGTGTCTCTTAACAGCAGCAGATTTGGTCTTAAAAATCCCCAATCCAAGGAAAACGAATGGAAACCAGTTTACAGAGAGGTCGCTACAGTTATTATTATTATTATTATTATTATTATTATTATTATTATTATTATTATTATTATTATTATTATAATTCACTAATTTTAAAGCCGATCAAATTGGCGTGCTTTTTGGATTTTGGTGTACCTGAACGGGGATTATCGAGCGTAGCTCGTAGGGGGCAGAGCCCTCTAGCATTATATAAAGATTTTTAATAAGCAAAAATATTTTGGACATTCTTTTGAAAAATAGTGTCAACCCGACCCGTAAGAGTCAAAACTTAACCCGATTCTGTCCCGAACATGAAACAATGAAAATCAACCTGATTCGCAGCAAAAAAGTAGAAGTGAACACGACTTGCATGAAAAAAATATAGTAGGAACTCGACCCAAACTTAAGCTTAGGTCAAGTCGGGTGCGGGTAAAAGTGAATAACGCAACCTGATGCAGGATCTAATTGGAATCCTTAAGAAATTCGTTATTGCCGCGATCACTACATTGCAGGTATAAATACTTCGCGCACTGAATAAAAAAAAAAAAAAAAAAAAAAAAAAAAAAAAAAAAAAAAAAAAAAAATCCCGTGATGTTTGTTTACAAGTTTTCAATTAAAATTTTTTTATGAAAATATTTGTATCATTTTAGATCCTGAGAATGTTGCCATCAGAGCGAGGAAACATGTCGATCTGAATATATAAAGGTATTTCTTTGCCTTTTAAATGTATTTTCAGCACTTTTAGCAAATATTAAGTTAGTTTGATTAATTTTGTAGGTTTATTGTAAATTAATGAAAAGGTTCCTTCTTAAAGATTTTCTTTCGTCGAAATTCGACGGGTCCCACCTCGTAATAATAATAATAATATTTGTAATAATAATAATATCATCACGGGCTACACTAAATTCTGAAAAAGCAGAATACCTGGTTCCTGCTTTTTTCCCCTTCTACATTTTAAGTGCATTGTTAACATTATATAGTTGTCATATTAAAGGTAATGGCAGAAGTATTTATATACGTATAACTATGTAATATGATAAAGTATAGTTACAGATATAATATTTTATATTCATTGATACAGTGTATTTATATTACATAATATTTATATTATATTTTTTTCTGGTGAGCGTAACGAAGCGCTGCAAATAAAATAACATCGTTCAGATCATTTATTGCTAAAAACCCTCAATTTGACGTTATGTATTTAATAAATGCATACTAAATTGCTGTTATATATTATTTTACTCTGCTTTTATATTATTTATTTTTTTAACGATGTTCTGTATTTATTAAATTTATATTAATTGCCATTTTGAACACGATTGACATCATTTAATGATAAACAAAATTGGCGATTGGAAACTATTTTTGCCGATCTGTTTACCTGGCCCTGATAATATGGGAAAAAAATCTTGATAGTTATTTATTTAGATTATTATTTTTAATTAACCCTCTCGGCTAGTGAATATTTGTGACTTCAGTTGACACTGATTGTAGCGATGTCGTCTTTGGTGTTAAAACTTCAACAAAAAATATATGATGAGTCACTGGCACAGAACATTCTAGCTAGCTTTTTGCTCTGTGCTATGACGCTCGACTTCCATACAGTAGGTCCAAAATTTCAATCCCAGACAAAGCCAATCCCCCGAAACCTACACAGATGTATTATATGTAACTATGCATCACAACACTTTTTGAAAGTCTTTTGTCTTTTAATGTCATGGCGTCCCCGTTTAAGAATGTAGGGAACGTCCACGGTAATAGAAAATTTTTACGGACAAATTTTTCTGAACGGAAATATATGTGTGATACATCGATTTAAAGTTAAAGAGTTGGTGTATATGAATTTCTAAGTTTTAATTTCCAAAGAATAAGTCTATACCGAAAATCGGCTGGATACTGGCAGTATTAAAATTCATTTACTGTTGAGCATAAAAGTCTACTTATTGAGTTGCATAGTTTTGTTACTTCCGTTCATTAAATAAAATTATTATGCACTGAAAATAACAAGCTATTATTATATCCATCAGATCTACATAGTTAAAAGTTTTTAGCTAAGGTGTTAAATGCAATTTTAACTTTATATAATAGTTGTTAATTAAATGTCACAAGAGTAACAGAAAACATATTAAAGTTTTAATTTTATAAAAACTACTTAAAATTTTTACCCAAAACTTCTAATTCTTTGATTTGGAGGTATAAGACATGTTTTACATAAAATATGTTTTAATGTTATGCTTGGAATAGGATATGGGGTGTTGTCACAAGAATAACACCTAACACTTTTGTCCACAGTTTGACATAAAACTGTGTTACAATGCAAACAAACACAATGCTTCAAGTTTGGTTGTTTTTTCCATTATTACAACGAGGTGGAAACCGACAAACTTCGACGAAGGAAAATGTTTAAGAAGGAACTGTTTCATTGATTTATTATAAACCTACAAAATTAGTTACAATAGAAAATGCAGCTTAAATTGGTTTGTCTAAATCTCAAACAAATACTGTTTTAACCTAAAATTAACAAAATACTATTTCTATAAAACTCAGTTGTCCAGGGGTCGCATTCTACAGGTAAACTTTATTGTTCCTACCACTATTTTGAAAATAATATCTTCATAGTACCTTTCCATAGCATATTTTAAATTTAAAAATATAAAGTTATTGATTAATACACTGATAGAAATTTCACCTTTGGATTAGGGGAAAAGCCTGGCAGCACAGATTCCAGCATTTTCCCGTAATATTACAGCATGTACCGTTATCTATTTAGACTGTATTAGACCGTAAATGACAGTAATTTTTTTGAACGTATCTGACCGTAAATCACAGTAACTTTCAAGACCGTATCTGACCGTAAACCACAGTAACTTTCAACAACGTATCTGACCGTAAATCACAGTAATAGGAGTGTATGTGACCGTTTGTGACTTTTTTTTTCTTTTTTTTTAGTATCAATTATTATTTTGTTTCAATTTCCATTAAAGAGATATAAATTATCTGTGTTTTCTAACTTTTAGGGAATTGAAACTGCATTTTACGTAAGTGCTAGCAACACCGATAGATAATATTCTAATTTTAGTGGATTATCAGCCTTCTCATTCTAAAACATTATAATTGACAGCTTTTTATGTATTTACATGTCATTTATATATTAGCATACGTTTCCGTTTTAATTTAAAAACTATCAAAAGAACGTTATTGTAATGTGTAATAAACGAGTAATAATACTCTAATTATTACTGGATTATTATTGTATTACATTATTGTACATTATCAGTAATCTGTCTTTTACAAAATTCAATCTCAGAGAAATGGACCCTGCCCAACATTTAAAACTTAGATTTCCACTTTTAAATAAATTCATTTAAAATAATTTTCCAGATTTCAGTAACCGCTTTTCCTTTCTTCACCCTATAAAAGTTAATATCGCTAAAATCTGATGTTTAAAAAAACTTAATAAATAATAATACTCCAAACACTCTCCTCCCCCCCCCCCCACACACACATACTTATTACACAGAATTAAAATTTTTAATTTTTCTTAAAAAAGGATACTTCATTAACAGAAAAGTATTGAACGAGAATCTAATGAAAATGTAAACAGTCTATTAAAACCCTTTAGCTAGTTTTTATTTAATACTTTTTCAGCAATTGGTGTGAAATATAAGAAAAAATCCTTTACAATATTAGATTAAATTACATAATAAGGGGCAACATTATAAAATATTTTCACAACTATTGCCTACCTCTTTTATTAATTTGAATTCTTATTTCACTGCAATATAAATTTTTTGAGAATCGTAGCAATTTTTCTATTTTTTATTTATCCATTTTATTATTATTATTATTGTTATTATTTTAGGATGAGGAAAGGAAAGGTGGTGAGTGTAATTTGGAAGACAATTTTAAATGAATTTATTAAAAGGTTTTACAGTTGTGAAATGTGCATTTTTGTGAGATTGAATAGATTGCTGATAATGTAATTTAATAATAATGTAATAATACTATAAAGGCATAATAATTTAGTAATAGAATAATAGCTTAAAAACACAATAATGTATTAACAATATGTAATAATGTATTAGTATATTATTATTCCTATTTTATTACACATTAGTACAATGATTTTCTTTAAATTATAACGGAAACTTATACGAATATTTAAATGATATGTACACAAACATCTGCCACTTACCTTGTTTTAAAATGGAAAGGCTGACAATCATCTAGAATTAGAGTATTATCCATCACTTTTACAGCTAGCCTCCGCTAGCACCTACGTACGGACAATCAAACTTATAGGCAAGATGGCTGCCATCAACACTGCTATTGAATTTCTCGGTAAAGAACGTGGTCTTAGATTTCTCAGAATCTAGAATGCGCGCGCCTCTGTGCCAGTGTAATCCACCGTTAGATCACGGTTAGCGATCGCGAGTAACAGTAATTTACTAGACTAGCCCGTGAACTGCCGTTAATGGCTGTAAAAGCCAGCGTTACATTATCCCCTAGACCGTATATGACTGTTAGAGTGAGGTTAATACTAAAAAAATGATCAGTTACGCTCAATAACAGCTTATTATTGTCAGTGACTGATATTTAGCGGGCAAGCGCAATATTTACTAAAATACAGTAATTTACAGTAAAATTATGCAGTAAAGTACTGTAAAGCAACAGTTATTTTTAACAGTGAAGTTCTGGTTGAAACAATAAAATTTCCTCTATGGAATGCGACCCCTAGTTGTCTGAATTATTAAAATTAAACTTTAATCGCATATGTAATTATATAATAAACAAGTTGGAAATTGCTCGTCAAACGGGGCAAATGAAGTGCGTTCGTACTATAACTAGTTTTATAATTATTTTTTGCGCCCCATATTGTACTGAATGTATATATTTTTTAACTTCATAAGTGCATAGCCTGCAACAACATTAAAATGTACTTGCAATATTTTTTCTCCCATTCCCCGTAATGTAACGGAAAATTTTTGACTGTCCCTATAATTAAACTATACATCCGATTTTCATAAAATTTGAAATGGCTCGACAAACTTTTGCAACAATCATATATTTAAAATTTCAGACCATTCGGTTGGGTAGTTTTTGCTCTGTTATATGCGGACAGTTAGACGGACGGACAGAACGGACGGACGGACTGAACGACGACTATAGGTGCTACGTATTTATATAATTACGAACGCACCTAAAAAACAGTAAAATCTAATAAAAAAAACAGTTATTATGATTAAGTTGTCAATTAAGTCTTTTATGCTTCGTTTTCCCGAATCAAAGGGATAAAATGTATTCTAGTTTAACAAAATCTGATTTTTTTTTCCTGTAAAATCTAAACCCGACATCATTTTCACCTTATCATAATTTACATATGTACTTCTCATATCCATATTCAACATATTTAAAAAAATGGTATTTTAATTTGATCATTTTAAATTCATTTTAACTCAAAACTTGAAGTCACGATTGTTAACAACATATTTGCAGGTGAACAATCGCACTCACAATTTCAGATACTAATTTCAATATCGAAAAGTAAAAATTGCCATAATTTATGTTTTTTAGACGCATTTGTGTTAAATGTTTAGTATTATCTAAGAGATTGATCGTTTTCTTTTAAATATTACGTCATTTTCACATACTTAAGCCTTTTGCCTAGTGCCTCAAAATTAGTATTAGCACTCATGCAGACGAAAAAAAATATGGAAACTTTATAAGGAAAAATATGTGTTTTTAAAAGCAGTATGTCATTTTCCATTCAAACTATTTTGGTGCAATATGTCCCCAAAGAGATTTTGCATCACTTAACCCTATACAACGAAATTTAAATCCAAATGTTTTATCAGAAATCGTTATCAGAAATCATTTTCTTCAAAATTCGGAAAATATTATTAGACGCGGATAAATAAAATTGCATCATTTCAGTTTTCTGATACGAAATAAGTAACTGTGAAGTGAAGTCACACAATTATTTAAAATACGTTTTCGTAAAGATAAAGTGTTATATCGTTTGTAAAATATTTTTGCTATAAACTAAGAAACATTTAACTGATGAATAGAAACGAAATAAAACCAAAATTCACCGGATTTTATAACAAACGGTATTTTTGCCATAGCATGTATTTTAATTTCAATTTTTATGAGGAATTAGCACCCCCCCCCAAAAAAATACAGTAATCTACTATTTTCCCTTTATTTTCAATAGAAATGGAGTACTTCTGTTGCCACAATTACAAAATTGGTACTAAAATCTATATAAAAAAATTAATATCTCAAAAATAAATTGAGATACAGCTTTCAAAGAATTTGCATTTAAAAGTACATTTTTTTCCTTATACGACGGTATAAAAACTGAAAATGTGCGATGTGTGAAATGTGATGTGTAGAAGTTTAAAAATTTTCAGTAGCGAAAATTGCAAAGCGAAAATTCATTTCAAATTTGAAAGAGTTGCCATTCGCAGAATGACGTATGCGTTACGCGCAGATATGTTTGTCCTTTATAATATACATAGATAGTTCTTGAAATAGGTTTAGCAATAACTAAGAATATTTTGTAAATTTTAAGCAAGCTAAATTATCTTTACTCGTATGTTTTTGAATGAATGGATTCATTTAATTTTTTTTTACTATTACTTAATATTACATAATAATCATGACAAGTTATTAAATATAAATTAAAATAACTCAACTCGTGTTATTTTTGTGTGTTTTGATTTGAAGAACATGGTCTTCGATCAAATATTTTACAGGCTATGCAAAGGTTCGTTTACTAAATTCTGCTGTATGATCTACAGAGATTCTTATAGTAACTCTTATGGGAAGGATTCTGATAGTATATTTTAAAGAAAAGATTTTAATATTACTTCTTATACACGACATTGTTTTAAAGAGCAGGAAAAATTCTGCTAAGCGACAAAAATTGTACAAAAAATCTAAGAATAGAATTGCATGTGTTGAGGTGAGAAAGAAACATAAAAAAAATCATATTACGGTAAAGGAAAGATATGTCTTAGAGACAGCAAAAGCTTCAGCAAGACAAAGGAAAAAGTGGAGAACTAGCTAACCTTAGATTCTATAATAAAACAAATAATATAAAAATTTTGTTTTTAAAGTCAATTCCTACTTAGGTCATCAAAGAAAAATTTAATATAAATCCCTTAAGCTAATATTAGTTTTTGTTGCATTAAAATATCTCAATTTGTTGATTTTCTATAAGCAAGTAGGTTTACAATGGAACTCTATGGGAATTTGGCGAAATATTAGAGATATCGCCAAGTTGGCGTCACTTTTGGCGACTCATTTTGGCCGACAAACTTGGCGGTATTTGGTGACAGAATAGGGTCCCCCTCCCTATGGTAACCCCTTATGGAAAATACATTCATTGATCTTCAATAACCAATGGCCGCCATTTTGTTTCCATTGTCATTTAAAATTAATTAATTATAAATTAATTAATTAATTAATATTTGAAAAAATTGTATTAACCTCAATTGTCATCCAGTACAAGTTTTAAAAGAATTATTTCAACTTCATAGGATGAATAATGAGTATTTTATTAACGATTGAAAATTTGAACAAGATAAATATATAAATAAATAAATAAATATAGGGAGAGTGTGAGCTAATAGTAGGAATTGAAAAAAAAATCTTTGACTCCACAGCTTTGGAGAATTTTATATCGATGAAGATATAAGAAGAGGTCATTCTTCAGCTAAATCTACATTAGTTAGACGTGAAAAGGATCATATAATTTCATCAGTCCTTTGTGGCATTTGCTAATAAAATACTTTTTGTTTAAAGAGATTTTTCTAGATTAAAAAATTAGATTCCTCTGCAGCTTTAGGGCCTAGTTTCATAAAACAATAGAAAATTATTCCTCAGAATATCTGCATTTTCCGTGTTCACTAAAATATTCAAGCAATTCATAAGGCAGTGACCTGACATATTTCCTACATTAAACATTCCTGTGAAGGATTTAATGACTTTGTCTCTTGTAATATATCATAATTTGAATGTATGAATTCAGAAGTCTAATTTGCGAAATTAACATCGAAGGGTTACTTGAAACTGAAGTCCATAATATAGAACGTCTTATAAATTACTGTCAATAGCAAAACGTTGATAAACATTTTGAAAAAGTAACAGTTTAAGAAACCATTTCTGATTATTTACAAAATTTTTGAAAGCAATTAAATCCATTTCTGTGGCACACATTCATTCAAACTTGTACACGGAATTATTTTGATTTATTTTGATTATTTCCAAATAAATAAATAACCAGTTCTGAAAAAATCGTCATGCAAGTAGATTTTTCTGAAAACTATACATTTTTATGCCAAGACGAAATTTTGGTACGAAATTCTTCACCACTCTTCAAATCCACAAGGGACTGTATATTCAGTTCTTATTTCGTATGATGAATATGATGCCATAAAGTAAAATATTATGATAGTTATTCAGACAATTTAACTCATAACCAACTTTCTGTAAATTCTTTCCTGCGTAAAATTTCAACAGAGGGAATATATTTTCCAAAATTGTATCCCTTTTTCTGTTTTCTCTCATGGTTGTGCTTTCCAATTTAAACAAAATTATAACTTTGCAATTATGTCAGGAATAAATCTGTATTCTTCTTCAATTAGCTTAATTGCACATTTTTGTTTTTCACTGCTCCTGGTAAAGATGCTGTAGACTTAATTTCTGTTGTGTATAACTAAATGTATGGAATGAAGTTCGTCCTAAAAAAACAATTGTAAGGAATACCGCTAACTTTATCAAAATTGTTCATGGAAAAAATAATTAAGTATACTCCATGTATCATATGGGGAAATGAAACAGCAGCTACAAGTATTATTAATTTAAGATAAACTACGAACATCGAAGAGCATTCAACATGTACAATTTGTACAAGCCATAAACAACGGCACTATTACAAACCATGCACATAACATGATTAGTAGAAAGAATTTACATTTCATTAGATAAATAAGGATATAGGAGAAGCTGCAACTTATATTATTTATAATGAACACAATAATTTATTCTGTTCAGTAGCACAAACTGGAAGATTGCTATGCGATTACGATGAGTAAAATATGATGTTTTAAAGTTTCATGGTATTACTACTGAATTAGTAGATGATGATAATCAAATAAAATACTTTGAGCCGTGTAGCTCAAAAGTAATTCTTCAGTTTGAATCTGATGACCACATTATTTGACTCAAAAAAAAAAATCAAACTGTGGTTGACATTACTGCTCCCAAACTTATAAACTCTTGAAAACTTTACAAACTCTAATTTTATCATTTTTTTACATTCTTTTATGTTATTTTTAATTTTATCCAGCATAAAAAGTAGTTCTGTGTGACAAATAATTTTCTCAAAACGAAATTTAATGTGTCTTTTAGAATTTAAAATAAATGTTTGCTAAAATTTTCTTATGGACAAAATGTCACAAGAGTAACACTTTGCACTTTTAACATTTTGCAAAATCAAGTGTAACGAATTCATGTGTTATCAGATGAGTTCAATGATTAAATCTTTTTAAAAAGATATAATTACTCTGCTATATTATGTAAATTTTATTTCTATATTCTTATATAATTCACAAGATTTCTACGTCAAACAAAATTTTTGAATATTGCAATTTTTATTTATTTATTTATTTATTTATTTATTTATTTATTTATTTATTTATTTGGTCACAAGAGTAACAAAATTTTAAGGGGGTAGGATACCTTTAAACCATCAAAATTTTCGATTTTTTTAAATACATATTTTGATTCTGTAATCCTTTCTGAACAATATGCCAAAAACCGCATTAAAAAATTCCCATTAGTTTACTATATATGGCAGTTTTATTATGACTACATATTAAGACTATATAGGATAATTAAACTTTGCGTTGCATTTATTCAAAACGATGAATTTTGATACTGCGCGCAGTGTTACTAAAAAACTATGCATGGCAATCAAAAGAAATTTTTTACCACATATTTTCATTTCTGTATTATCTACAACTTAAAACCAGAAAAATATAAAATTTTATTTTTTTTTCTGTTTTGAAAATATTTTTCAAAAAGTGAAAATTTTTAATTTTTTGTTAATTTTTTAATTTAGTCAATATTTTTACAAATATTCTAGTTTTAGTAAAAGGGTAACTCTATTATGTATTTATTTTCACCAAAATTTCCTCTTTATATGCTTATTTGCAGATTTTATCATGCGCGCAAGATTTCTTTTATCTTATTATCATATATTTTTAAACTTATCATTTCAATATTTATTTATGAATTTACAAGTATATATATATTTTTAAATATAAATATAGATATAGATATAAACTTTATATTAAAATAAAGTTTTATTTTTATTTTTGACTTATTACACAAGTTTTGAAGCTTGGAACATAGTGATATTTTTTTACTTTTTCGACTTGTTCAAAGGTACCCTACCCCCTTAATTTATTATCTAGACAAGTAAAATGCTTTTTGTTATAAATTACATATGGTTTATGTGAGTCGAACACGCGTATTTGTTAGTGTTTGCATCAAATTTATCCTAAATATGTTTTGTAATAAAGGAATTGGAAATATTTATGAAAATTTTCTCTGATGGTCACAAGAATTACAATGGACGTTCCCTGTAATTGTTATTTTAATTAACAGATAACTAATAAGTCAGTAAAACATCATTAAAAATACAGGCAAACGTCGAATTAAAAATCACTTAATGATATAACAAGCACGTGTAACTCATCTGAAGTCAAATGAATCAAGTCTTAATTGTTCGAGGGGGCCAAATACCATCTTTAAACAACATGTTTTTTGTAATTTTAAGGTATTTAACTTTATACGAAGGGTGTCTTCGTCGTCTCGGCATGATTTCAAAGAGTTAAAATTCCGATACACGATGTTGTAGTGACTTATTTTCTGTATTAACTTAAATATGTGTACCAATTTTATACCCATGCATTGCTGTCTTACATTGTTTTCTATATTTGTTTGTTTGCTTCCCCAATTTTACTAAAAGTACATATGAATTAATGTATGGTAACTTGTAATTCTACCATTTAATTCACTCATTTTCATTATTTGAAATTATAGCATTATTTAATTAAAGCTAGTATCTCATTTTCCTTTTTTGTCTGAAGTTATTAAATCTACTTTTGCAGTAATTTGCTTAAACTAATCACTTTAACGAAAGTCCTAGTAATTCCAAAGGAAATGATTGGCCTACAGTAAAGCAACTGATCACTTCCATTTTTTTTCTGGAAAAACTCAGCTAACATTGAAATAGTCACAGCAATGTTCTAGCTCATGTTAAAATTGACACAGTAGTATGGATGTTTCATATTATCTCTCTATTCTAAAAAAAAAGTAACTACCGCTGTCACCGCCGCCGCCGCCGCCGCCGCCGGTTTTGATTTTTTGTGATCGGAGGCCTTTCTTCGTTAATATTAATAAAAATAATGCATACAAAAATATGAAAATCGGTGGTTTTATACAGAAATGTTTGATAAACACGCTGATGCAGACAGTTTTCAAATCGAAGAATTATTTTAAGAGTTATTTAATGCTAAAGTTGGACAAAATCGTTCCACTAAAAGCACCACTCAGTCCCACTAATCCACCACTAATAACTAATGACTAATCCCCCACTTATAGCAGCAAAAACTATACATGGCAGTATAATCATTTTTAGATCATTTTATGCGTTAGAATTTGCCGGAGTGCCGATTGCATTAATTTTTTTATTTTGACTCATTTTTTCAGGTTTTATTTCTATTTTAAATTCAAATTTTCAGCATTTCTAGAGATATTTTTTACAGATTTCAGAAAATTGTACTAATTTAAACTGTTGCCAACTGTATAAAAAGCGCAAGCAATAATGTTTGCTTCAAATTAAAAATTTATTTACACGTGACTATTATAAACAGGAAAAAACTTTCAAATTAGAATTAAATAATTACGTATAAAAAGCAGGAACTTATTAAAAATTACGTCATAAAAAGTATACACGTGAATTTTAAAAGAGAAAGGATATTGTAAAATAATAAATTCATTAACACGTGTATACGTCATCAAGTTATTTTTATTTCGATGTTTTATTTGTGTTTTTATTAATGTTGTACGAATTTATTTGTTCTCTCGTTATTTAAAATAAAAATTATATCAATTTGTATAATTTGGCGAGTGGTTTGCGATTTATATAATTTGACGAAATTGGTCGACAGGATAATCAAGTAATACCGCAGCGGATTTGGCATTAAAATTCCCCAATCAAAGAGAAATGAATAGAAATTCGTTTATAGGGAGATCGCCACTGTTTTTTAAATTATAATTCAATCTTTCGAAATCTTTTTAAAGCCCATCAAATTAGCGTGCATTTAGAGTCTGCGGTGTCTGGACGGGGGTTGGCGAGCGTAGCTCGTAGGGGGCCGAGCCGCCTAGTATATGATAAAATAAATGGTCTCTACTTCTGTGAGTGCCATTTTCTTTAGACAAAGTCCCAGTACTGAAAACAAAGCTTCTAAAGAACTAGTAATTCCAAAGAAAATGAATGGAATACAGTAATGCAACGGATTACTATCCTTTTTTCGAAAAAAAACTCGGCTAACATTAAAGTAGTCACAGCAATTTTCTAGCTGATGCAAAAAACTAACTTAATAGTATGAAATATTCATATTATATATCATATAGTAAATGGTCTCTAATTTTGTGAGTGACAATTTCTTTAGACAAAGTCACACAGAAGAAACTCAAAACAAGTCCTCTCAGAGAACTGGTAATTCCAACGGAAATGAATGGCACACACTAAAGCAACTGCTCACTTCCCTTTTCCGGGAACATCTCGGCTAACATTGAAATAGTCACATCACTTTTCTAGCTATTTATTTCACATATCCTTTTCATTTTAATAATGCAATAAGAGACGTGAAAAGGCTGATTAATATGACCCAGATACCGTAATTAACACTTTGTGCACTGATGGTTCTTTTAAATACCATTGAAGTAAAAATTTATTTACTCTGAATATTAATAAAAGGTTTATTTTTCTGTCCACACAATATACTCAGCTCGATCAAATTTATATAAAAAAATTGTCGAAACTAAACATTTTCAAAAAGTGGCAATTTTCTTAATCATTTTTATAGGTATAGCTTTTCTTAAAAACAAATAGGTTATATGAAACATTTTCAACTACAAAAGCCTTTCATTTACAGAGAGGAACATAATACATTTAAATACATTGCCTTTATAAGAATTGTGATATTTCCCTAAGAGTATTTTTGGTTAATTATTCTGATTATTCTTGTAAATATTTTACAAAAAAAGTTATAACTACCAATATATTTAATCAGTTTTAATGAAAATACATACCTAAATTCCACATTATTATAATTTAAAAATTAGTATATCTTCAGATATTAAAGAAAATAATTATTGAGTGGAAGCAATTTCTTGATAAATAATTCCTAAAATAAGGGGTTACAGAAAGTTTTCCTTATATGTACCTTTATTTTCATGCTATATTATAAATCTTACAAAATGGAGGTATTTGAAACTTATATCTTCCCTAGCTATTCCTTCCACATATCCTTTTTTTACTTTAACAATGCAATAAGATACGTGAAAAGGTTGCTTAATATGACCAAGAGACCATGGGCGTACCCAATGGGGGGGGCTGATGGGGCTACAGCCCCATCTCTCTCAGCTTCTTTCTCTTTGAGATAAATTGTTATTTTTTTCCCCTCCTATCATTCAACCGACTAGCCACATTCCTCTGTTTGGTTCCATATTAGTGCACAGTGATACCACAATATTATGCTCAAAGAAGTGAAAGGGGGTGGTGAGGAAGGAAGTGAAGGGGAGTGAAGGGTTACAGACTTCTCCCAAAATAGTCGAAAATGAAATGAAAAAAATGCTGATTTTTTTTCTTTTTGTTTGAGATAAATTTGTAATGCAATTCTTTTCTGCAATACAACAAACTATACTTTCTGGCTAGTCTCATATCAGCGCATAGTTATACCACAGTATACCAATGAAAGGAAGGGGGCTGATGAGGTTATAAGCCCCCTTTTGAAGTAATCAAAAAGGAAATTAAAAAAAAAACTCCTGTTTTTTTTTCTTTCTTTTGAGAGAAAATTTAAATTTTTTTTTGCTGTGATGCAGCTATTCAGGTTAGTCCCATACATTAGTGCACAGTGATGCCCCGGCACAGCATACACCCAAAGAAGTCGATGGCGACGCGGTTATGAGGTTATAGCTCCATTCCACCTCCGAAGAGATCGCAGTGAAAGGGGCTGAAAAGGGCTGATATTCCTTCTTTTTCAGATAAATTTGTTTTATTTTCTGGCATGCATTGAATTTGTTTTTTCGTTAATCCAATATCCTCCTCAATCCTGCGACCAAATTTACTTGAAACCACAAAATCAATTTTCAAATGACTGAAAAATAGCTCCTCCATCCCTGTTTTACTGGATAAATGAAAACGTATATTCTCAGTTCAAGAGACCTACAAGTGAATTCGACAAATCTAAGAGTAGTTTAATTTAAAGAGTCTTTTAATTTCTCTCACAGTCGGCGGGCGCTAAGATTGTCAATGTGGAAGTATGTTAATGCACAGTAACACCACAGTTAATCTCAAGTCGATTTCGGCTAAATCGGAAATCCGGTGCGGAAGAGTTGACTGTAAAAGTAGCTTATTAACATTCATTTTTCAGTCGCATTTCCATGCCAAAAATTTGTGTTTTTTCCACGGTTTTTTTTTGACGAAATTTGCGTTTTCTCCGCGGTCCCTTGAAGAAATTCGCGTTTTTCCGCGGCTTTTTGCCGAAATTCGCGTTTTTTTTTACGATCTCCTTCGTCGAAATTTGCGTTTTTTTTCGCGGATCTGTGACAAACTTCACGTTTTTTTTCGTGATCCTGTCGAAATTTGTGTTTTTTTCCGCGGCTTTTTGACGAAATTCTCATTTTTCGGTGGGTTTTTGGTGAAATTAGAGTTTTTTTTCGTGGATTTTTGCCGAAATTCACTTTTTTTTTTTTTTTACAAAATTCTTCGTCAAATTTGCGTTTTTTCCGCGGCTTTTTGAGAAAACTCGCGTTTTTTTCTCGTCTTTTTGATGAAACTTCCGTTTTTTCTGCGGCTCTTTGACGAAATTCGCGTTTTCATTGATGAAAGTAGCGTTTTTCGCGGCTGTTTGACGAAATTCACCTTTTTTCCGCAGTCTTTTGACGTAATTCACCCTTTTCTGTGACCCTTCTTTGTGGCCCTGCTTTTTCTCTTTTTTGCGATCCTTTAACGAAAGTCGCATTTTATCCGCTTCCCTTTGACGGAATACGTTTTGTTTTTTTTTTTTAGCAATCCTTTGTCGAAATTTGCGTTTTTTCTCCAGCCCTTTGACGAAATTCGCGTTTTTGCTGAAGTCATTTGCCGAAATTCGCGGTTTTTTATGCAATCCTTCGTCGAAATTTTCGTTTTTTGCGGTTTTTTGATGAATTTCGCATTTTTTCCTCGTCTTTTTGATGAAATTTGCATTTTCCTGCGGCCTTTTGACGAAATTCCCGTTTTCCGATGTCCCTTTGACGAAATTCGCGTTTTTTACGATCCTTTACGAAATTAGCTTTTTTTTCGCAGTTCTTTGACGGAATGCGTGTTTTAAGTGTTTTTTCTAAATTCGCGTTTTTTCCGCGACCTTTGATGAAATTTGCTTTATACAAGGCTTTTTGACTAAATTCGCTTTTTTCCGCAGCCTTTTGACGAAATTCACGTTTTTCTGTGGCCCTTCTTTGTGATCCTCCTTTCTCTTCTTTTTGCGATCCATTAACGAAATTCGCGTTTTTTCCACCTCCCTTTGACAGAATGCGTGTTTTTTTAGAGATCCTTTGTCGAAATTTGCGTTTTTTCTGCGGCCCTTTGACGAAATTTGCGTTTTTTTCTGTGGTCATTTGCCGAAATGCACGTTTTTTTTTTTTTGTTTTTTTTTATTCAATCCTTCGTCGAAATTTTTTTTTCCACGGCTTTTGACGAAATTTGCGTTTTTTTCTCGTCTTTTTGATGAAATTTGCGTTTTTCTGTTGCCTTTTGACGAAATTCAGATTTTTTCATGTCCCTTTGACGAAATTCGCGATTTTTCCGTTTCCCTTTGATGGGATGCGTGTTTTTTTAGCGATAATTTGACGAAATTTGCGTTTTTTCTGCGGCTCTATGACGAAATTCGCGTTCTTTCTGTGGTCATTTGACGAAATTCGCGCTTATTCTGTGGCCATTTGACGAATTTAGCGTTTTTTTGCAATCATTCGTCTAAATTTGTGTTTTTCCGTGGCTTTTTGACGAAAGTAGCGTTTTTTCTCATCTTTTTGATGAAGTTTGCGTTTTTCTGCGCCCTTTTGACGAAATTAATGTTTTTCCATGTACCTTTGACGAAAGTAGCTTTTTTGAGATCATTTACGAAATTAGCTTTTTCGCAGCCCTTTGACGGAACGCGTGTTTTTAGCGATATTTTTCAAAATTCGCATTTTTCCCGCAAACTTTTGATGAAATTCGTATTTTTTCTTCGGCCTTATGACGAAATTCGGGTTTTTTCTGTGCTCATTTGACGAAATTAGCGTTTCCTCGGGGATCATTTGACGATATTCGCATTTACTCCGCGAGCATTTGACGTAAATCGCGTTTTCTCCGCTATCATTTGACAGAATTTTACTTTTTTTTCGCGTTCCTTTGACAAACTTGTGCGTGGCCCTATGACAAAATTTCGGTTTTTTTCCTTTTCGGATCCTTTTAAGAAATTGAAGATTTTTTTTCCGCGAACGATTGCGAAATTGATTTTTTTCGGCGACCATTTGTCAAAAATTTTTTTGTCCAAATTTTCGGACTGATGACCAAATATTTCAACTTTTCGGAAACTGCGGAACAAAGTCACCCCTGCCCCTTCCCTTTCCTCCCTCTGAGAACGGCCTTATTGGCAAAAATGATTTCTGTCTATAACACAATTCAACGTATTTCGTAAGATTTAGAACATTATGGAAATTTAAGTCAGCCCCTCCCCCCCCCCCGAAATAAAATCCTGGGTACGCCACTGCAAGAGATCGTAATTAATGAAAGGTTTCCTATATGGTCCTTTCTTTCTATGGCTAAGTTTTAAATCTTACAAAGTGGAGGTATTTTAAACGTCTTTAATCTCCCTTCTTTCTCTCATTTTTTGAAGACCTCAGACTAATCCTTCGAATTTTTCTCTGTGAGTAGGTAGTGGTTGAAAGTTAAAATTCTATCTGATAAAACTGACAACTTCTTACATTTTGCAAACAGCTGCGATTGAAAAATAATATCTCAAAGAGTGATCGGTGTTCGACAAGAAAGGGATTTCTTTCCTAATTTAACTATCATTTTCGTCGAAAATCCCATTGAAATGAACAGATATTTTGCTCTTATTAGCCATGATCCTGCTTTTGTAAGTCGTAAAAAGTGTGAAAATCTTAATATATTTTAAATGATGAACCATTATTGACGTGCGAATTGTTAATTTTAACAATCTCCTCGTTTTACACGTTCTCGTATTCAACGATTTCTCTGTACATAAGTTAATTATGGACGCTGAAGGATTAAAATAAATATGTATGTCTAAATTATAAAGAAATTTAGAGATACATCGACATTCAGAAATTTTTTTCTAAACACTTTACAGCATATTTGAAAAGTGTTTATGAATTCGGTTTGTCTGCCCGTCTGTCTGTCCACGACCTAACTCTCGTAAATATACTTGGATTTTCATGCAGTTGATATATGTTAAGGATGTTTTTCATGCCATGTTCGTTATTGAATGTGAAGCGTTTAGCATTAATAGTTTATTTACAGAGGCACTCAAAAGAATTCTGTTACGTTATGGTCAATGGGAAAAAATGTTTAGCAGTGTATTTTAATTACAATAATTTCAAATGCATGTAAATTGATATAAATCACTGAATTTTCCTACAATATGATAACTATAGAATAGCAGGCACGGCAAACATATGGCACGCGTGCCACTTTTGGCATGCGAAAGAAATATTTTGGCACGGAATTGCTTGTGGCTGTAAGTCAAAATAAAGTGAGATTACACATAATCGCGACTAATCCTTTCCAAATTCAATATGGAAATTGAAAAATTTTAGTTGCGGCATATTATATTCCAATCTAATTAATTATGGTCTCAAAAACTTTTCAAACAAAGACGATATTTGAAAGCTATCGACAAGAATTGGCTATTAGACATTACTAAATTCCGATGATAAAGTTATGGCAACTTTGAATTTATTTCAGAGCTATTCAAAGAAACTGGCGTTTGCCATTTTAACAGTTTTCTCTGCCTATCTATGTTTGCGAATCACTGTTTTCAAAGACGAATAACATCAAAACTCGAACTGAAAGCACTTAACAGATAAATCCGGTTCAGTGTGCATTAATATTAACCAGATATTAAAATGTAACAACAGAAATCAAATTACATCTTATTATGTTTTTTAATTAATTTCTAAAATATATTTGTTTCCATAATTATTATAGTGTAATACCTACATGTATGTTCCTCATATTTTTTAAATCTTAATGGAAAAGTTTAAGTAATTTTAATCCGTTATTTTTTTTCATATACTAAATTTGTTTTTAGTTGGCACGTCATGGTCACGAAAAATATTTTTGGACCAAATTTGGCACGCGGTAACGAAAAGGTTCGCCAACCCTGGAATAGGGTGTTCATAGCTTTTATCGTTCATTATCAAGGACAGACGTCGGTTACAGTACTGCCTTTGAACAATAATTGCTGGATGTGCGTTTTCATTCATTTATAGGGACAGGCATCGGTTACTGTACTGTCTTTGAGTATAAACTGCAGGATGTGCGTTTACAATTTCAGTATGCCCTTTTAAATTTAACTGATTTTTTGCATGTTACTCGTTGTGTAAAAATTTATACCTCGTATACAGGGCTGCACAAAAGAATGCACGTACCATTCTCCTTATCAGCGGAAATTGTTGAAGAGGAATTTACAACTGTGGTATGCATTTCCTAACTGAACTAATTTTTTGAATATATGCAGTTTATAAATGGGCCATTCACACAATCTCTTGACTTTTGGGGGAAAAAATCTGTCGAAATTAAACTTGCTAAAATAACATTTTAATCTGATAGACGAATGCCTTAATGATTCAAAATAAAGAAAAAATGGTAAGCAGCGGAAATTTTTTTATTTAATTTTTACTTATAATGAATTTGCATAGTACCCACAGGACATTCAAATAAGAAATAATAACAATGTAGTACTTTTAATACAGAATTTTTGTATAACATTGTCTTAAAGGGGTGTTAAAGAAGGGATAGTAAGGTAAAAAAAGGGGATGGTATAGGAAAAAAGGTACGAAATGGTAAAAAAGGGGACGGTAAGGATGGAACGGTAAGGAAAATTACTACTTATTTTTAGGAAAATCATGTTAAAACTAAGTGATAGCCACAATGTTCATTGATTTTTAGAAACAGTTGTTAACATTGGATTTTTTTTTTTTTTAATTTACCTCGAAAAGTGCAGGAATAAACCTTGGGGACGGCTAGACTACCAATAAAGGCACGATCTTGAAATTGATATTTAAATGCTGATTTAAATTATGCAGTAAATTTCCTGTCAAAGAATTTTAGACATTCTTTCTCTCACATATTTCAGCATCAGAAAAAACTTGAAAAAAATTTTGTGGCTGCATCTGAAGTGATTTTCCGTATAAGTTTATCAAGAAGGACGGTAAGGATGAAAAACCCAGGGACAGAGTTCAAAAAATAATATCAACCGTAAAAATATGTGCAGGTTAATTTTTTGCTACATATTTATATAAAACAATTGTCCAGTTTCGGAAAAATTACATCGAATTACTTTTATTGAAACAATTTTATACAGACAGCTCCAAACTTAAAAATCAGCATCTGGGACACAGTACGGTAGATGAGTTTTCCTGGTATTTGGACACCCAACATCGTCCAAAACTTATTTATCTCGTTAATATTGTTATGCAATCATGCAATGAGATGTTACCCAGTATATGAAATAAAAAAAACCCCCAAAAAATTGTATTAAATAATAAATTATTATTCAGGGACATGAAAGTCAAAAGATTGTGAGAATGCCCTAAATACAAATCCACGTATCACATACAGGGCTACTCAAACGATTCGTATAACTTTCCGACTGTAGATGGGAATTGCTGAAATTGGGTTTTCAAACGTGTTATGCGTTTCCAAATATTCCAATTAGACATTAAATTTCGACATATTAAACGGCGAAGTTTAGTTACATTATTCTAAATATGTTAGAAAGTGTTTCATAATGTATGCTTGATGAATGATATTTTTTCTTTCTCGTTTTTTTAATAAGACGATGCATCATATTTTCAACTTATTATTTACTGCATAGTTCTGAGATCTTTCAAAACATTCTGCATCCGAAAATAAGAACAGGAAGTTTAAAAATAGAAACCACGTCTAGAGGGCAAAATGTCTGAGAAATACGTGTTTAAAATAAACGAGTGGAAACAAGTGGGAAGGGGAAATAAATAATTTATTTTCTACACGGAAATAAATATCAGATGCAATATACTGCCTCTCCAACCTTTGAAACAAATTCAATTTTCTATCCTGCATTTCGCCTTTTGTGGTTTAAGATAATATATTGTCTCTTGGCAATAACTTTGAATGCTTCAAATTTATACAAAATTCAATTTATGAAAAGTGATGTTTTATACTTGGGATAGCATTTCAAAGAACATAGGAAAATAGTCATAAAAGCACAAACTTCAGTTTCTGAGTACCACTCTTTACGAACGGCAATCTTAGTATTTAATCGCAAATTTTCTCTCATTAAATGCAGCAGATAATTCTATTCAGAAACAGTGACAGTCAAATATCGGAAGATTTGGCAGCTACGACATATACTGAAAATCTTTCAGATGTTAAAAATATTGCTTTAAATGTCTCATAAGTGTATCGAATTTAAAACTGCCCTTTTATATCTACTATGGATATCAAACCCGGGTTTCCGTCGGTTACAGACTATACAGTCTGGCATACAGAGCTTAGATGAAAACTATTTTTAATTGAAAACTCTAATATATATTTTTTACATTTAATTAGCCCCGGGTATGATATTTCTTTACCCCAGCTTATTTTGTGTCGTCTCCATAAAATAACGTTACGTTGTATAAGCCAGTCGTAAAACAAACCAAGTGTATCATTGTACTCTTAAATACTCTACAGCAATTCTTTTAACTTCTGAGCATCGTACATTTTCCATTTTTATACCTTCGTATTGGGGAGAAAAGTACTTTTAAATGCAATTTGTTTGAAAACTGCATCTCCATTTACTTTTGAAATATTAATTTTTTGGTAGTTTTTAGAGCCATTTGCTTAATGTTAGCCTCGGAAATATTCCATTTCTGTAGAAAGTAAAAGAAAATAGTTCATATTCTATTAATTCCTGATATAAATTAATGCTGTTTAGTTTTTGGTGTAAATCTCCCAATAGGAGACGCCACTATGTTGCATTTTTCACGATTTCCGCAATAGCTGTATCTCAAGAACTAATGCATGAATTTTCATCAAACCTTAGATTCAGTTAGTCCCTGATGTAAATTGATCCTGATAATATTTTGTCTAAATTGCCCAACAGGTGCCACTGCTGCACAAAACTTTTTACGATTTCCGCAATAGCTCTATCTCAAAAACTAATGCACGGATTTTCATCAAACTTCAAATTCAATTAGAAGTTGATATAAGGTGTTGCTGATTAGATTTTGGTGTAAATCACCTAACCGATGGCGCTGCTATATGGTATTTTTCATGAAGTATTAACATGTATGAGATAGATGAAAGTTTTGGGATTGCCACATCCGACTAGTTTTAAGTTGTCAACAAACACCGCAAAGTATTTTATATAAAAAATACCAAATAATCAAAAAGAAAAGTCATGATATTTTAAATGCGATAATTTCGTATTAGCCACATGGCAGGTGTTAATAAACTAATAAAGCGCCAAACACTTTACTGTTTACAAAAGACTATTTGATTGTGATTATTTCAGTGTTCGTTATATCTGTTAAATTTATGGGTTTTTTTATTTTTATTTTATTTCATTCATTTATTGATTACATTTTTATTTCGTAATAGAATATTAGCCAGAAACAAATTCTGAACTATTTGCATTGTTTTGAGTGCAAGCAAGTTAATCTTCCATGATCGGGCTGCGTACGATATAGATTATATTTTTTTAATCATGTTTGGAAAATGTTTTTTCAAAAATAATCAAGAAACTGAGATATAATTTTCAAAAGAAACTGCATTTGAAATTCATTATTTTTCCTTATTCGACGCCATGCTAGCTAACTTCGAACTTATCTTCCGAAATATATTGGTTAATTTGACCCAGGTCAAACACGTTTCGACCCGGAATTATTTTAAGGAAGTAAAACTAAATAAGTTCCACGTTCAACAATTGAACATCTTTTAGGGGCTTCCTAGTTGCAGCCAAATTTACGCCCAGTGTGAGTAAGAAATGCCTTGCAAAAATAAATGTGCCATTGGGAGAAAGATAAAATGTAGTTGAAAAATACTTTAAAAAGTTTAAAATTAAAGAGAAATTAAATAAAAAGTGAAAAGTATTAAAAAATAGGGTATTTTCAAAAATACCGAAAAAATATAAAAATTAAATAAAAAGAAAATTGGAGACTGCATTGAGTTAAAAGAAAGGTGAAATTATAATATAAAATGTTGAGTTTAGCTGTAGATTAATAAACTGCTTTGTAGTTGTAAAAAGAAAAATGATAGAATTTAAAAATGAAGAAATGAGTAAAAAGAAGTATATTTGAAAAATACAGAAAAAATATAAAATTTAGCATTATGTAAAACGAACCTATACATTACACTAAGAGAATGTTTAAATTTAAGAAATAAAATGAAAGTGTAACTGTAGTAATGAATGCTACTGCGTAGATGTAAAAAGAAAAATAGGTAATTTAAGGATTTAGTGAATTAAAAGTTGAAACAAGTTCTTTTATATATATATATATATATATATATATAAAAGTCACTTATATATATATATATATATATATATATATATATATAAAAGTCACTTATATATATATAATTCCTCAAATGCACTCATATATGAGTGAATGATACAAATGATTTAAACGACGCGATTACGAATTATGTGCTTTAAATATTAAATAGATATTGTAGAACCTTTTATACACTGTAAAAAAAATTCCGCAACGTTCCTGGGAAAAAATGGGCAGCTGAGTTGCCCATTATTTCCAAGAAATATTTCTTGAAAATGACTGGAACTTTACTGTATATGTCAAAAACTTTCTACAGAAATGCCAGTAAGTTTCCTGCGAAATACCAGGAATATTTCTGTTGACAGCAAAACATTACTGACATTTCACAGCATGCGGGATCCGCAGACGATTTTTACATTTCCAGTTGACAATTTTCGCCTTATTATCATTATTTGTTAGAATGAAAAAATATTTTGAAATTGACATCAAAATTATTATTTATAATTTACACGAAAAAATAAATTTTCAGTTAAAATTCAATAAAGTAAATATATATATGATATATTGTTTCTGAGCTTTGCTTAAAATATAAAAATATATAAATGTAAATAATAATTAGAAAAAAAATCTAGACATAAAATATTTTGGATTTTCGTCAGTAATTATGTTAGTTTACAAGTTAGATAAAATACATATAAATTTTCATGGAAAAAAAAAAAACCTAAACGTAATTGTATATTTTTTCCGAAAAAAAAAAAAAATCAAATTTGCAGCAATTCAAAGTGTCAAATATATATCAAATTTAAATCAAATTGTAATAAAGTGTTAAAATATAAAATGAATTTAAAAGGAAAAAAAAAGTCCTGAGGTAGCATCGAACTCGGGCCGTACGGGTGGCGTGCGAGCGTTCTGCGTCCACACCACGAAAGACACGTTGAGAGCTGCAAACTAATGGGTATTTGAAACGTATGCTAAACCTCGGCATCTAATTTCTCAAAATCTAAGTCCCATTTGAAGAAATCCTTTCACAAGAATAATTAGAGATAAGAACTCTAAAACATACTTTAAATTAATCAAAATCGGTGAGAATCATGTTTGATGGTCCCCTGGTTAATGGAGATCCAAATAATAGGTGTATTTTTTTTTACACGGTCTGCTCGTTAAACGTTCCACAGACAAGTACGAGAGATGATCTCTTAGCGATGTCACAGAGGTATTGTATTTTCATCTGAATTGTCTTGATAATAGAGACGTAAAGGATTATGTCGTCTATTGATTTATTTGCATTCCATATTGATTTTTTTACATTCATTTAAGGAATTCGTTTTCGACACTCGCGCGAGAGCAACGGATTATAGCAAAAAAATAATAAATGGCGGCCGCAGCGTTTTGCTGTTTCCAACTTTTGTTCAGGGTTCAGGAACGTTTCAGATAAGAAAACCAGAATTTCACAGGCAAGAGCTAAATTATTCTGAAAACCTGAGAAAAGGCGAAACGTTCCTGGATTTTACATGGAACGTTACCATTTTTTTTACAGTGTAGCGGTGGCAAAATCCTCCGAAATTCGAAGGATTGTTTGCTTGATGTAGTTAGATTTTTTTCCGAAATGGCGGATGTACAAATGAATAATTTATTATTTTTTAATAATTTGCGAAGAACTCCTTTTCAGGATTTATTTTATATATTTATTTTTTATTTATTTATTTATTCATTTATTTATTGCACGTTTTTATAACAGAAAATTTTCCCTACTTCAATCTCAGAAAAGTTCTGTTTAAATAAGGCAAAATTTACTATTACAATTTACTGGTGGGATTAATCAAGTATTGTGATAATCTTAAGTGTTAGATATACCTCAGGCTCGTCGTAAACGAATTAACTCTTCCAGGCGCTTCTGTTTCAAGAACTTCCATTGTCAATACGTTGAAATCAAACATTGAAACCGGAATTTACGAACAACTTGGGAATAAGAAAAAGCTATATTTTAGACAGATAATGAACGGAAATTTTGTACCAAAATTCTGGTGATATTGTGGCACTTGGGAATTAAAATTAAATGGTTTCATAAACGTATCATCGTCCTTGAAAGGCTTAGGTAAATAAATATCAGCTGCAACATACTTCCTTTTTAACATTTCAAAGGAATTCTGCTTTCCATCACACATTTTACATTTATTTTAAAATATATCTTTGTCTCCTGCCAATAGGTTTGAGTGTCGGAAATTCAGATAAAATTGAATTACCAGAATGCGATATTTTATGCTTACGAAATGGATGTGCATTCACAGAATAAGGAAATAACTAATCAAAACCTTTCAGGTTTTGAAAATATTGTTACGAATTTCTCAATAAGTTCAGTGAATTTTAAATAAAGTTTTTTATAAGTTGAATATATTTGAGTAAAAGATAGTTTTCTTTCGAGATATATAAGAAATTTTATTTACAGTGGTGCAACGGTTTTAAACTTCAAATATGTTACTTTTAGCCTAAAGGATTATATGTTTGTTTCCATATCTTTCCATCCTTGATCAAAGCTCAGTAAAGAATAGATTCATAACGGTTTCGTTTCCGTCATCTTCTAAAACGTCAATTCTCTTCCAAAGCATTTAAATGCGTTTTTCTCGAAATTATAATTTTAACTGATGGACATTGGGGGGAAGTTAGCAATTCAGTTATAAGCTTCAAATATGAAGTGAAACTACATAAGGCAAAAACTTACCTTATGAACCATTAAATATGCCATTATATTTCCTATTTTATTAAAAACGTAGTTTGTAAGAAACTATCTTACCTTCCCCCAAAAAACAATTCACTTTAAAATATCAATGCCAGATTTCTATAATCAATATAAATATTTTAAACCCTTGCTTGTATGTTCCCGAACCATATTTTCCAAGCAACAGGGCTTACCAAGTCAGAACAGTTAAATTATTGTTTGTTTTAAATTTCCGTGTGATAGGATTGTGTTTTTTACAGTTTTTCCAGTGGTAGTTAGACAAACTTTAAATTCCTTTGCAAAATAAGTTGTCAATCCAATCCCCCCCCCCCCCTACGTACACACACACACTATATGTATAACTATTATATAATTACAATTCATCATCCATTTCCAATTACTAAAATTAAATTAATAAGTTTAGCTTCAATACATAACACTGACATTATACAAAATAATGTTGGAACCTTTAACTTGTAATGCAAAATCAAGCACAATACCTCTAATTCACTGGCACATTGCTGACGATTTACGTAAATATGATACGTATTCACTAGTATGATATAAACATATCGGTCTTAAGCAGCAGCCATAGACTAGTTATCTAACTCAACCGAGAAATAAAACTTTTGCAGTCATAAAATCATGGTTATGAGTGGAAGATCAGGCCGACGTCCATTGGTAGTTTCCCGGAAATAATAACTGAAGCCTTTAGATTCATCAAATATTTATTAGATGATCATAAAATGCACCAACTCCACTAGATGCTACCCATGTTCGAGCCGTTGTTACGTCGTAAATTGAAACCACTAGATGTTAAATATTAGAACATCATGACGAAGAAACAGTAAACAAAGCTCTCCGGGTGAGATGGGTTATTTAAGGAAATCAATAATCGTAATGTTCTCTCTCTCCCAGCCAATGCAACAGGTTAAATACTTGCGAAAAAAGCACGCGTACGAATACATTATCAGTGAAGAACCAACCCCGTAAAAATAGCCGGAAGGATGCGACGAGAGGCAGGCTACGATAGGACTTAGAGTCGGAGGAAGGGGGAAATACGTGTGACGTCGATGACGAACTTTTTAGTCTCGGCGTCAGTTTTATAACATAAACAAATGTTGGCGAGCTTAGCAAGGAATTGTGGGATATGGAACATCAGAAAACAAATGATATTAAATACATTCAAAACAAAAAGAATTTAGTTTCAGAATAAAATGAAAAAAGTAACTTAATGGGTTTTATAAGATTAGACGAATGGATTTAAAGGTTTAGAATAATAAAAGAATACGCATTTAAGGCATGGAAAAAAGATAAAAGATATTTAAGATAGTATTAAAGCTAAGTAAAAAAGTCAGATCTTATAATAATTTGGAATAGTTTAATTAAGATAAAAGGCCGAAATTTTTTAATATTACATATATGTATGTATATATATATATATAATCCTAATGAGTCGAATTGAAACGAATTTATGTAACGATTCTATGAAACGACTGATTAACAACTGATTACGTTTCACGGCGATTTCTTCTAAAATATGGAATACTTTGCGAAGAAATTAACACCAAATATCAATATTGATCCGCAGATCTCAAAACTGGCATTAGAATTTTTAAATTCGAATTAGATTTCGAAATATTAATTTTTTCTTAATTTTATATACATTTTTCTAATGATGGCAACTCAAATTTTAATCATAACAGGTATTTTGTTTTCAGATTTTAGAAAAGGTTACTATTTTAAACTAATTTGGCGAGAAGTTTGGCCTCCCTTAAATGTATGCTAAGAAATGTATCATGTTACTTTTCTTCATAATTCATTTTGTATTTCATTATCATGTTATTTAATACAAACATATACACATATCTACCCTATATATATATAAAATCCTAATGAATCGAACTGAAACGAATTTATGTAACGATTCTATGAAACGACTGATTAAACAACTGATTACGTTTTACGGCGATTTCTCCTAAAATATGGAATACTTTGCGATGAAATTAACACCAAAAATCAATATTGATCCGCAGATCTCAAAACTGGTATTAGAATTTTTAAATTCGAATTAGTTTTCGAAATATTAATTTTTTTCTAATTTTATATACATTTTTCTAATGATGGCAACTCAAATTTTAATCATAACAGATATTTTGTTTTGAGATTTTAGAAAAGATTACTATTTTAAACTAATTTGGCGAGAAGTTTGGCCTCCCTTAAACGTATGCTAAGAAATGTATCGTGTTACTTTTCTTCATAATTCATTTTGTATTTCCTTATCATGTTATTTAATACAAACATATACACATATCTACCCTATATGTATAAAAGCCTAATGAATCGAATTGAAACGAATTTATGTAGCGATTCTATGAAACGACTGATTAAACAACTGATTACGTTTCACGGCGATTTCTCCTAAAATATGGAATACTTTCCGATGAAATTAACATCAAAAATCAATATTAATCCGCAGATCTCAAAACTGGTATTAGAATTTTTAAATTCGAATTAGTTTTCGAAATATTAATTTTTTTCTAATTTTATATACATTTTTCTAATGATGGCAACTCAAATTTTAATCATAACAGATATTTTGTTTTCAGATTTTAGAAAAGGTTACTATTTTAAACTAATTTGGCGAGAAGTTTGGCCTCCCTTAAATGTATGCTAAGAAATATATCATGTTACTTTTCTTCATAATTCATTTTGTATTTCATTATCATGTTATTTAATACAAACTTATACACATACAATATATACATTTAAAGTAAATGGCTTTCATTTCTTTATTTTTCTTTTTTAACGAAATGAAAAGAAAAATATTAGGCACAGATGTCATATCCGCACCGGGCTACCTAATTGGCGCCAAAATACTATTATTTTGGTTGACATGGTAACCCGACCATTGTTGTTTATTTAATAATAAATGTTTATGTACATTATTTTCTTTTTTTAAATTACATAAATTGTTTTTTTCTATAGTTAATTATTTTTTTGGTTATTTTCCCTTAAAAATAATATAAAATAATTAAAAAATACGGTACTATTTAGTTATTCTGAAGACCCATTTTGCCAAATTATATAAATTGCCAAACCACTCGCCAAATTACAAAAATTGACATAATTTTTATTTTAAATAACGAAAGAACAAATAAATTAGTATAACATTAATAAATATAAAAATAAAACGTCGAAATAAAAATCACTTAACGCAAAGACGTGTAACTTGCTTAAAGTCAAGTGAATGTGACATTTACGATCAACCATTATTGGCATTTAATCTTATAGTTTGGTGATAGATTTTTGGTCGACGGGATAACTAAGTAGTACCAAAAATACATAGGTAACTGGTATTTGAAAACGAGGTTTTTGCCAAATTTTCGTTAAAAAAAATCACGCCAAACCCGGTGCGCAAATGACATCTGGACAAATATTAAATGTTGTAACAAACGATGACATTTAATTTCAACTTCAAAGCAATGTTTTAATTTACCACTCGAAAAATAAAAAAAAATTCTAACTTGCGAGTTGAAAATTTGGCGAGATTTGCACCCGGCTAGCGTAACACTACCAAGAATTCTTTGCGACCATTGAAACTTTTATGTAGTTTTATTCGAAAAAGAAATTTGATTTTTTAATCAAAAGGGAAAACTTTCGGAACAGATGTCATATACGGACCCATATTGGCGCGATTTTTTTCTGACGCCAATGTCATATACGCAACGGGTACTTAACTGGCGCCATAGCATCGTTATTTTGCTTGATTTGGTAAGCCGGATATTGTTGTTTATGCTGTTGATGTTTTCCCCAAATTAGCATCGGAAAAGTCGCGCCAATATGGGGCTATATGATATCTGGGCCAAACTTTCATATGAAAAGCGAAGGGATGAGAGTGTATTTATGTATGGCAGTTACATGACTTGGACTATTATAATATAGATTAAATGATGGCGATAGAATAATATTTGGCGACTTATCACATGTACCTGGCTAACATTAAACCGGAACTGTTGATGATAGTCACATGACTTAGGCTATTGTTATAGAAATTGTTTTAAAATACCGGGAGGCAAAGACTCTGTACACTTAATTCATTTTTTTTTTAGCTTCTTTTCAAATATTAAACAGATCTCTTTAATCAAACACGAAAACAACCATTGGATGTCTTAACAGCAACTGATTCAGCTTTAAATTTTTGAAATTAAAGGAATTTGAATGGAAACCCGTTTACAGGGAGATCTGCACATCTTTTTTCAGTATAAGTCAATATTCTATAATATTTTTAAAACCGATCAGATTAGCGTGTTTTTAGATTCTGCGGTGTCTGAACGGGGGTTGGCGAGCGTAGCTTGCAGGGGGCAGAGTCCCCTAGTATATAATTTTGTTACATTATTAGATCTAATTCTGCGATTTCCTTAACTTATTCTAAATTACTACTTTATTTTCACTAAATCCTTATCCTTAATTAATCTCTATCGTTAACTCTGTTTAATTCCCTTTAATTTAATGTCTCACTTGCCTTAATCGCTTAACTATTACGCTTTTAGTATTCTTAAATTAAATGTTCCAATCCCGCGCTTTTTTCTTTCGAGAATATACTTTTAGCTTCCATTTTTACTTTGCCGCGCATTTCTGATGTTATCCTTTTTTCCTCCAAATTCATCCGCTAGCTCTGTTCGCACTCTTTATATGACGTGACATTCTTAATTATTCATTGGTTGAGAGCAGGACCTACGTCATATATGTATCCATACATTGAAGGAGCAAAAAGTTGATACTCGCTGAGTTTCAGCAGAATTTGTCGTATTTTTATTTTGATAACTTCCCCTGGTCGCCGTCTAGTATTTTCTATTATCTATAATTGCTTACCTATGCTTAAATACTACGTAGCGATGGACTGATTTAAATTTGAATCGGTGGAAACTCCAACGCCGAAAGTTCTTTCAATAAAAGCCTGAGTTTAACTTATGCATTGTCTTGATTATTCCGGAGAAACCTACACTGGATTGTTATTCGAATTGAAATGTGTTATCTGGCCTTCCACTCGATGACTGCAACTACCTTCTAATATCCAGATTGATTATCCATCTACTATGACATCGAAGTTAATCCACACTTTCGAATCACCATATAACGTAAAAACGTTATATATATATATATATATGAGGGCGCGAGTTTTAAAACTCGCCTTTTCCAAATTTTAAAAAACGAGTTTTCTTTATCAACTTATTCCATTGATGAACCTGCATCAAAAAAATACTAGGGTCTGAAAAAAAAAAAAAAAAAAACTTAGTTCTATTATGTATTTCTGGGATTGTAAAATCTTGGTTTACAATGAAAGTAAATGGACTCAGTCAGGGGTTTTTCGCGATTTCCCAAAATCTGATCTTCTGGATAAGGCGAATTTTGAAACTCACGTCCTCATATACGCAATCACCTCTTCCTAATTACACATTCTTTCCAAAGGCGCATTCTATCATCAGAAAACCCGAAAATCAATGTAGTTTCGAGATTTAAAGAAGCATTTATAAAAACAAAGTTTCTTTTGATAACACTGAATTTCAAAAATGTTTCCTAGTATTTTTTATAGTGTATTAATCAGTTTTATCAGACCGGATTTTTTTATTTTAGGATGTTCCCAATTCTCAATTAAACATTTTCATCCTTGTAATTGAATCTTATACATGCATGAGTAAGAAAATAATGTTAATTTTAATGAAAATTTTGATGCTGTTAACTTCCCCATTTGTCTGTTAAACATCTTTGATGAACATGAAAATTATTACTTGAGAATAGATAACATTTGAAAAACTCTTATTTTAGATAGAGAAAACTGATTACTACTGTAAAAAAAACTGCATGGAAAAATGTTTCCGAAAATCATTGTCAGCAAAAAAAAACTTCATTTTTTAAATACAGTCGGACTTCTATTTAACGAAGTCGCTAAATCCCGAAAAAAAGTTCGTTATATGGAAAATTCGTTAAATAGAGAGTCACCTTTTAAAATACTTTAAACTACGTAAAACACATCTTAAGTCCATAAACACTAAATATAATTAAAAAAAGTAATTAGTCACACTTTGTTTATAAATTATATTTATTTCTTTTACTTATTTTACCAATCAAAATGAAATCTGCAAGAGAAATAAAAATAAAACAAAACATTGTCTGGAGATACATTGTTTTTTCAGTTAAAAAAATAATTTTTTACATTAAAATCACGATTTTTTATTATGGTTGATAAGCTGTTTGGAGGAATACCAAATTTTAAAGCAGTATTCTTTTTCATCATGCCTTTATCCACCTCATCAAGAATACTTTTTTTCGCTTTGACATTTTCGAGCTACAAGAACCGAAATTACCAACACGATTGATCATGATCAACAATCTAGAAAACGGGAAACTTATAGTTTAAGGACATGGGGCAGCTCTATTGAGGGTTAAAAGGGGATATTGAAAGTTTGCTCTTCTTGGATGGAAAGCAAAGTATCACAACGATTTTACTGCTCTCGGTGAGTTAGGTGCCTGGTAAGACCTGTTCATGGTCATTGATCATCATAAAATGTGTTAAAAGAAAGAATAAGTTTGAAATGTCCAGTAATATTTTAAGAAATAGGGAGGAAAAAAAATTAGATCCCAATGAAAAGTTCGTTAAATAGAGAATACACTTCGCTATTTGGAAGTTATTTTACGAAGAAATTTGCAAAATGTTCTTGGTTCCAAGTAAAAGTTCGTAAAATAGAGAAATTCGCAAAATAGAGGTTCGTTAAATAGAGGTCCGACTGTACTCCTTTAAATCTCGAAAATACATTGTTTCAGCATTGATTCACAAATTCTATCAGCATGCCAATCTGCAAATGTCGCTAGAAATTTAACACGTTCACGCCGGCGCAGTGGGTCACACTCGACTACCTTAGAGCTGCCAAGTCTTCGGCTTTTTGGATACCAGTATTTTAATACAGAAAATGTAGTTTTATTTAATTAGAACAATTGGGCGATTTAAAGAAACAACATTTTCTCTAAAATAACAGTGGTGTGCAAAAAAACGAAGACTTGACAACTCTGAGACAGTCGGGTGTGACCCACCGCGCCGGCGTGAACGTGTTAAAATATATTTATATCGGTTTAATTATTGTGATAATTGATTTTTTTTTTTTTGCACAAATATGTTTTGAAATTTCAGTCAAAATTTCCATTTATTTTGCACTTACGTTTAACTTTTTATAAATGTAAGAATTTCTTAAAATAATATTTTTGTTTTACTACTGATATGATATAAAAGAATGCAAACAATGTTGAGATATTTCTGCGGATCACCGAAATTCTATTGTAGACCACTGGCGGTGTAAAACGGAGGTGTACGGTCTATAGTGAAGTTTCCATTATATATTGCTTTTTTCCAAAATCCCTGTCATATTTAAAAAATTGCATTTAATTTAATATTTTTTAAATTCTATTTTTTAATATGTGAATCCATCGTGCCCCATTCCGAAATTATACAAAGCTCCTATTTTCTATTATTAAGGATTTCTTTTATTATTTGCTTTTATGCATAGCATACTCCTACACTAGATTTCTCCGCAGATGTATTTTCAAAGTAAATAATTTAAAGGAAAAGAATATCTTTCCAGTCTGCGCCTCTACATTTTTCACGCTTAAAAGTAACCGTTAACTGATATCGCTTTGATTTTAACAATTTAAATAAAACTAATAATATTCAGCTGCCTGTGCTTCCTTTATCTCAAAAAACATACAGTCCTGAAAAATGTTTTCATCGGTGCGCCTAGCTAATCTCTATACATTGTATAAATTTTACTATCAGCAGACGTTTTTGACTAAAGATATTTTTTGGTTCACGGGGAACTGCCTCTTTTAACCCGTCGCCGCCAGTGCACAATCTCTTCACATATATCCCTTGTCTATGTTACTTTGCCAATGCGTTTTTATATCTTTCTGCTTTCTGCATAATTATCGCCAAGTCTCCAAATATACAAAGGGATTTGGATCAAACCACAAAAAAAAAAAAAAAAAAAAAAAGCTCCTATTTTCTATTATTAAGGATTTCTTTTATTATTTGCTTTTATGCATACTCCTACACTAGATTTCTCCGCAGATGTATTTTCAAAGTAAATAATTTAAAGGAAAAGAATATCTTTCCAGTCTGCGCCTCTACATTTTTCACGCTTAAAAGTAACCGTTAACTGATATCGCTTTGATTTTAACAATTTAAATAAAACTAATAATATTCAGCTGCCTGTGCTTCCTTTATCTCAAAAAACATACAGTCCTGAAAAATGTTTTCATCGGTGCGCCTAGCTAATCTCTATACATTGTATAAATTTTACTATCAGCAGACGTTTTTGACTAAAGATATTTTTTGGTTCACGGGGAACTGCCTCTTTTAACCCGTCGCCGCCAGTGCACAATCTCTTCACATATATCCCTTGTCTATGTTACTTTGCCAATGCGTTTTTATATCTTTCTGCTTTCTGCATAATTATCGCCAAGTCTCCAAATATACAAAGGGATTTGGATCAAACCACAAAAAAAAAAAAAAAAAAAAAAAAGCTCCTATTTTCTATTATTAAGGATTTCTTTTATTATTTGCTTTTATGCATACTCCTACACTAGATTTCTCCGCAGATGTATTTTCAAAGTAAATAATTTAAAGGAAAAGAATATCTTTCCAGTCTGCGCCTCTACATTTTTCACGCTTAAATGTAACCGTTAACTGATATCGCTTTGATTTTAACAATTTAAATAAAACTAATAATATTCAGCTGCCTGTGCTTCCTTTATCTCAAAAAACATACAGTCCTGAAAAATGTTTTCATCGGTGCGCCTAGCTAATCTCTATACATTGTATAAATTTTACTATCAGCAGACGTTTTTGACTAAAGATATTTTTTGGTTCACGGGGAACTGCCTCTTTTAACCCGTCGCCGCCAGTGCACAATCTCTTCACATATATCCCTTGTCTATGTTACTTTGCCAATGCGTTTTTATATCTTTCTGCTTTCTGCATAATTATCGCCAAGTCTCCAAATATACAAAGGGATTTGGATCAAACCACAAAAAAAAAAAAAAAAAAAAAAAAAAAAAAAAATTATGTAACAATCTGCACTGAGTTAATTGTTAATTGGATTCTGATTTTTGTTCCGTACTGGTCTGTGAAATGTAAGATCTAAGAAAACTTGTATTCCCGGGGTCATTCCCTGGAAGCAAAAGCTTCTGTTTTTGTCCTTCATTAAAAACATCCAAATACCATTTTGGAGTACTTTTAGTCTCTTCTCTTGCCTGCTTTATTGCGTCTAATGCAAGTGTACTAACAATAAGAATAAATCCCACTTTTTCAAATATTTGCGTTCAACGGCCTAAAGAGAACAACTCCATCTTCATAGGGACCACTGGTATTTTACAGAAAGAGGAAGAACTTGTAAAAATCTTTTGTGGATAAAACTGGACATTTCACAGTCTTTCCACTTCGGAGAATGGAAGAATAATTTTAATTGATTTAAAATCTGATCTCAAAAGGTTTGTGTATAGCTTCATATCTTCTACTTTTTGGCGTTTTTTTTTTTTTAAATCAATTAAAAGTAGAAGTTTTATTAAATAAAGATATTAGAGTGTAACCTCGAAAATCGAGCAACAAAATCATCTCACACCTTAACCTCCAAACCCTTTTCTTCACACTTCCAAGTTATGGGGACAATAAAAATAGCATTTGTTTACTAATTAAAACCTTCGACATCCAAAGCAATGGATTAGATGACGGTGAGGTCACTGACGCTGTGCTAAATAGAACCGACGATAACGCTAGTAACAGCTTAGAGGCAAGAGTACGAAGCCCGGAAGAAGAAAAGGTGTCATGGGAAAAATGCATAAATTTGACTGGAAAATTAATATCAGCTTTAGAGGAACAAGACTACATTTCTAGAATCGATATTTACCACTTGTATAAAATACAAGAAAAACTTGTTAAAGAAGAGTCAAAAATATTGAAGCAAATAAAATTAATATCGATGTTTCGGAAATAACAGAAAAGGAAATGACTTCTTTGTTTAGTAGAATTTTCTGTAAAGCATAAAAAATCAATTAAAGTAACTTTTTAACAAAATGTTTATTTTTCTCTTTTTCTTACATAAATATCGGTTGGCTTTGAATTAAATTATGAATAAAGATACCACTAAGAGTAACGGAAGTACTTTTGATATTATTTCAGAAATCCGGAATTTTCGAAAGTCCAGCTTAGTCTCGATTCCGACGACGCCGGATTTTCGAGGTTTACTATAGTTTATAACAACATAGGAACAAGAAATATTTCGACTACGTTGCAAATAAATCACAAGACGAAACGCAATATTTCACCTTGATACAAATATAAAATATAAACAATGTGAACTTTAAGAAGCTCACTGTTTTACTTAAAAGGCGACTAAAATAATAAAAGAGATATAACAAGTTAAAAATACATTTTATTTCAAACTTCTTAGTACTTTCGGGTTGTATTTCGCAAACCTATCATCAGGGAATATTTTAGTAATTAATTTTTGCTTATTTATACAAATACGTCACTTCGTTTTGAAAATGAGAGAGCCAGTAATTATTAGAGTTGAAAGTAAAAGTAGCAGTTTCTTGGATTGTACTTAGTTAGAGAAAATATATTTTATTATTAACTGCAGTTACTGTAGGAGACTGTCCAGCTAAGCATTTAAAATGAAAGTGTCGTATGAGAACAGAGTGATGTGATAAAATAAATGGAACTGCAGTTAATAATAATATATATTTTCTCAAATTAAGTTAAATCCAAGAAACTGCTATTTCGACTTTCAATTCTAATAATTATTGGCTCTGTCATTTTCAAAACGAAGTGACGTATTTGTATAAATAAAGAACAATTAGTTATTAAAATATTCTCTGATGATGGGTTGGGGAAATATAGCCCGAAAGTACTAAGAAGTTTTAAATAAAATGTATTTTTATCTTGTAATGTCTTTTATTATTTGAGTAGCCTTTTAAGTCAAACAGTGAGCTTTTAAAGTTCTTATTGTATATTTTATATTTTAAGAAATATTTCATTAATTAATTTTTTCTGGATCAAATTGCGTTTATTTGACACAAAGGTAACGGAATGTTGACAATTATGATTGCGGAAAAATTATTCAGAAATTATCTGTTTTGAAACATTATGTTGTCTTAAATCTTAGCAAAAGTCTATTTTAAGTGCAATATTTTAAATTAAATTGAAAATAAGTTCCTTTTAATTCAAATTATGTTACACTTTAATATACATTATTCCATTTAATTCATTAATGTTTTAATTCTTGTATAGCAATTTAGACAAACTTTCTCCCAGAAACTTGAAAAGTTTCTTGTTAAAGTTTGTATTTCCATTAATTTATTTTCCTTCAAGCCTCTCTGAATCCCATTAATTAACCTACAGCATAAAGTTTAGGAGATCTATTAAATTCAGAGTGTAGAACTGGGGTTTGTTTTAAAGAAAAATTAAGGACTTGTAAGAATCTTTTGTGAATTGTGCCCGGATGTTTTAAAGTAATTTCTATAATATAATTTAAAGTGCTATTTTAATTGATTTTAAACCTGATCTCTAAGAGTGTATAAATAAACTATTCATAAGATTTCCGTTTTCAAAATTCTGCTGACTAAAATTTCAACAAACATTTCTTCCCAAGTGTATTACTCTAAAACAATGTTTCTTACTAAAATTATATTGTACTCAAATTATATTACACTCAAATTATATTATACTCAATTATATGCTTTAACGATTTTTTATTTATTAATTTTATAAAAATTGAAACACAATTTAAGCAACTTTGATACTAGCAACAGAAGTTGCATTAATGTTATTCAGTTAAAAGTTTTTTATTCTTATTTGTTACACTTTTATAAATTTTAGAAGTCCAGTAATTTTAAACTCTGGCATGTTTGTTTTCAATGACCTAGGACTTATATGAATATTTTTTAGGGAAGAGAGAGTAAGGTTGATCATTTTAAAGATTATTTCCCTTATATAATTAAAGCACTATTTTCATTTAATTGATTTTGAATATTAACTCTATGAGTTAGTTCGAAACTATTCTCAAAAGATCTGTTTTCAAATGCATTGTTGATGAAAATCTAAACAAACTTTTATTTTAAATGCAATATTTTAAATTGAATTGAAAATAAATTGCTTCTGATTAAAATTGTTTTACGTTTAAAATTATTATCTTATTCATTTTTTAATAATATACATTCTTGTTAAAAATAAATAAATAATAATGTTTAAGAGATTGTAATACAATTTAAACGAACGCTCCTCCAGAAACTTTTCAGAAGTATCTTTCTAAAGTTTGAATTCGCAGTAATATGATTTCTTTACAAGCATTTCTAAATTCCACTAATTAACCTAAAGAGAATGTATAATATTTCGGAGGACTATTAATTTCATAACGTGCAAGGTTTTTTTTTTTTTTTTTTTTTTTTTTTTTTTTAAGAATAATGAAGCGTTTGTGAGAATGTTTTGGGAATAAACCCGGACATTTTAAAGTCATTTCTATCATACAAAGGAAGTGGTATTTTAATTGATTTTATACCTTACCTCTAAGAGTTTATAAATAAACTATTCACAAGTTTTCTGTCATAAAACGTTCTGCAGACTAAAACTTCAACAAACGTTTTATTTCAAGTTTATTACTCTAAAAAATATTTCTTACTCAAATTATACTACACATTAATATCCTTTACCAATTTTTAATTTATAAATGTTATAAAAATTGTAATGTAATTTAAGGAAATTTTAGAACTCTTTCACTAACTATAGAAGTTGCATTAATTTTATTCAGTTAAAAGGGTTTTTTTTATTCTTATTTATTACTGCATTCTTATTTATTACACTTTTATAAATTTGTAGAGATCCAGTAATTTCACACTATGCCCTGTTCCTTTTAAATGGCATGGGGCTTCTGAGAACATTTTTTTAGGGGAGCGAGAATAAGATTGGTCATTTTAAATATCATTTCCCTTATATAACTAAAGCACTATTTTCATTTCATCGATTTTGAATATTAGCTCTAAGAGTTAGTTCTAAACAATTCTTAAACTAGTCCGATGTGGCAATCGCAAAACTTTCTTCTATCTCATACATGTTAATATTTCCTGAAAAAGGCAGCTTAACAGCGTTACCGGTTAGGTGATTTAGCCCAAAATCTAATTAGCAACAACTTCTGGCAACTTCTAACTGAATCTGAAGTTTGATGAAAATCCTTGCATTAGTTTTTAAGATAGAGCTATTGCGGAAATCGTAAAATATTCTGCATAGCAGCTCCATTTGTTGGGCGATTTACACCACAAACTAATCAGTTACAATTTATATTAGGGACTAACTGAAGCTGAAGTTTGATGAAAATTCATGGATTAGTTTTTGAGATACAGCTATTGCGGAAATCATGAAAAATGTAGCATAGCAGCGTCACCTGTTGGCGATTTATACCAAAAACTAAACAGCACTACTTTTATCATGGATTAATTTAATATGAAGTTTGATGAAAATTCGTGCGTTAGTTCTTTAGATGGAATTTTCTATAATCATGAATAATGCAGCATAAAGGGCCACCTGCTGAAATATTTACATCAAAAGGTAATCAGCATTAATTTGTATCAGAGACTAACTAAATCTAAAGTTTTATTAAATTCCTTCCATCAGTTCTTGTGATAAGAGTGCCCACAAAATTTCTGTCACATACAGACTTAAATACAAACAGACAGATTTACAGACAAACATTTTGTAAAAACATGTTTCTCGGGATCTCTGACCCCTAAAACGGGTAAATCCGTAGAAATGTTGAATTCGAAAATTTTCATAAAACCATGTCATCTTGCAAAGATAGAAGAAAGTAAAAATTTGTCTTCAAATGCATTGTTGACGAAAATCTCAACACACTTTTATTTTAATTGCGATACTTTAAATTGAATTGAAAATAAATTGTTTCTGATTAAAAGTGTTTTAAGTTTAAAATTATTATTTTATTATTTTTTTAATAACATACAATTTTTTAAAAATAATAATAATGTTTAAGAGACTGCAATACAATTTAAACAAGCGTTCCTCCAGAAACTTCAGAAGTATCTTGCTAAAGTCTGAATTCGCAAAATATGATTTCCTTACAAACATTTCTAAATTCCATTAATTAAACTAAAGTGGATGTTTAAAGTTTCGGAGATTTATTAATTTCATAATGAATAATGTCTGATCTAAAGAAGAGTGAAGGGTTTGTTAGAATCGTTTGTGAATAAATCCGTAAATTTTAAAGTCATTTCTTTCATATAATGGAAGTGCTATTTTAATTGATTTTAATCATCTAAGAACATATAAATAAACTATTTAAGTTTTCTGTTTCAAACGTTCTGGAGACTAAAAACTTCAGCAAACATTTTATTTCAAGTAAATTAATCTAAAATATATGTTTCTCATTCAAATTATATTACACATTGAAATTTTTAAACAATTTTTAATTTATTAATATTTTAAAAATTGTAACGCAATTTAATGAACTTTTAGAACTATCTTACCAACGATTGAACTTTTATTGATATATTCAGTTTAAAACATTTTTTTAAACTCTTATTAACATTAGACTCTTGTATAAATTTCCAGGTATCCATTAATTTCAAATCGTACCATGTTTATTTTGAATGACATGGAATTTCTAATTTTTTTTTCTTTTTGGAGAGGGGGTGAGGGAGTGATGGGGATAAAACCGATCATTTTAAAGATCATTTATCTTATATAATGAAAACATTTTTTTTCATTTTCATTGATTCTGAATATTATCTCTATGAGTTAATTTAATATTATTCATAAAACATATTTTCAAATGCATTGTAGTCTAAAATCTCAAAAGCATTTTATTTTAAGTGCAATATTTTAAAATAAATTGAAAATTGTTTCTGATTTAAATTATTTTACGGTTAAGATTCTTATTCGTTTTTTTTTTAAATATACTTTCTTGTTTCTAAAAACAATAGTGTTTAATTAAAAATGTAATGCAATTTAAGCAAACTTTCCTTCAGAAACTTCAGAAGTGTCTTCCTAAAGTTTGAATTGCATTAATATAATTTTCTTACAAGCATTTCTAAATCACAATAATTAACCTGAAGCGGCTGTATAAAGTATCGAAGATCTATTAATTTCATAACGTGCAATGTTTGTTTTAAAAAATAACGAAGGGTTTGCGAGCATCTTTTGGGAATAAATCCGAACATTTTAAAGTAATTTATATCATATAGTGTAAGTGGTATTTTAATTGATTTAAAAATCATCTCTTAGAGTTTATAAATAAATTATTTATAAGTGTTCTGTTTTCAAACGTTCTACTGACGAAAACTTCACCAAGCATTTTATTTTAAGTGTACATCTCTAAAAAGACTTTCTTATTCATATTATATAGCACATAAATATTCTTTAACAACTTTTAACTTGTTAATTTTATAAAAATTGTAGTGCAATTTAATGAAATTTTAGAACTAACTTAATAACAATAGAACTTTCATTATTTTAATTAAGTTAAAAGCATTTCTTTTCCTAATTTTTAACCTCTGACAATTGCATAAATTTTCGGGAATCTAGTAATTTGAGACTGTGTCAAGTTTGTTTTAAATTACATAGAATAGCTTATAAGAATATTTTGTTGATAAAACCAGTCATTTTAAAGACGTATTTCTCTTATATAATGAAAGTATTATCTTCATTTTCATTGAATCTAACCCTGGTCTTTAGGGGTTCGTTGATAAACTATTAATAGATTATTTCTTTTGAAAAGTATTGTTTATTAAAATATATATATAAAAAAATGTTTTAACCCTTTATATCACCGCGTTGCATGCATAAAAAATACCCAAGTCAACTTTAGTGATACAATTGACTTTAACAGACTGTGTTATTAGGTAGCTTTCTTTACAAAAAAGCTACCTATTGCAGCCGTTCGGAGGAAAGCGATTTCAAAAAATTTTGGTATATTTTCATCGATCATGACCCCCAGACCCCGAAACCACCCTCCGTTCAAAATTGATATATATATATCTATATATATGACCTATGTCACACTGTAACTCCCGTAATTATGAACCGATTTCGATGTAATTCGGTATGTACATAGTACATACATATGTCTCGACCGAATTCGTTGGCCAGCTTCATCCGCCGTTTTGTTTCAAAATGGCGGCCATTTAAAATTTAAAAAAAAATTTAAAACTTGAAATGTGGTAACAAAAAATTAAAAATGGAAAAATATTTTTTTCTTATGTATTTGACCTTTATACAAAGATTCCGGAACAGTTTTTGTTTCGCCTATATCTTAAAAAATGGCTGAGTTATAGCATTTTGAATTTCTAGCGTGGCTGACATTTTGAAACGTCCTGAATTTTGTCACGCGATAAACGGCGTATTTATGAACCGATTTGGATGTAATTCGGTGTGTACATAGTACATACCAATCTCTCGACCGAGTTCGTTGGCCAGCTTCATCCGCCATTTTGTTTCAAAATGGCGGCCATTTAAATTTTTTTTTTAAATTTAAAACTTGAAATGTGGTACCAAAAAATTAAAAATGGAAAAATATTTTTTTCTTATGTATTTGACCTTTATACAAAGATTCCGGAGCAGTTTTTGTTTCGTCTATATCTTGAAAAAATGGCTGAGTTATAGCATTTTGAATTTCTAGCGTGGCTGACATTTTGAAACGTCCTGAATTTTGTCACGCGATAAAAGGCGTATTTATGAACCGATTTGGATGTAACTTCGTTTATACATAGTACATACAAATGTCTCGACCGGGTTCGTTGGCCAGCTTCACCCGCCATCTTGTTTAAAAATGGCGGCCATTTAAATTTTTAAGAAAAATTTAAATTTGAAATGTGGTACCAAAAATTGATAATTGAAAAAATATATTCTTCTTATGTGTTTGACCTTGATAAAAAGATTCGGAAACAGTTTTTGTTTCGTCTATATCTTAAGAAATGGCTGAGTTATAGCATTTTGAATTTCTAGCGTGGCTGACATTTTGAAACGCCCTGATTTTTCTCACGTAATAACAGGCGTATTTATGAACCGACTTGGATGTACCTTGGTGTGTACATAGTACATACAAATATCTCGATCGAGTTCGTTGGCCAGCTTCATCCGCCATCTTGTTTCAAAATGGCGGCCATTTAAAAAAATAAAAAAATAAAAAAAATTAAATGAGATACCAAAAAATTGGAAAATGAAAAAGATTTTTTTTGTATGTGTTTGACCTTAATACAAAGATTCCGGAACAGTTTTTCTTTCGTCTATATCTAAAAAAAATAGGCTGAGTAATAGCATTTTGAATTTCTCTTGTGACTGACATTTTAAAACGACCTGATTTTTGTCACGCGATAACAGGCGTATTTATGAACCTATTTGGATGTAACTTGGTCTGTACATAGTACATACCAATGTCTCGACCGAGTTCGTTGGCCAGCTTCATTCGCCATCTTGTTTCAAAAGGGTTGCCATTTAAAAAAAATAAAATTTAAAATTCAAAATGAGGTATTAAAAAATTGGAAAATGAAAAAGATTTTTTTTATGTGTTTGGCCTTGATACAAAGATTCCGGAGCAGTTTTTGTTTCTGAAAATTTGTTCTTTTGTTGATATCTTAAAAAATGGTTGATTTATAGCACTTTGAATTTCTAGCATGGCTAACATTTTGAAACGATCTTGTATTTTTCACGCGATAACACACGTATTCGCCTATTTCGATGTAAGAAGGCATGTGGATAGTATACATCAACACCTCGACCAAGTTCGCTGGCCAGATTCATCAGCCATCTTGTTTCAAAATGGCGGCCATTAAATTAAAATATATATATATATATTTAAAGTGAGGTGCAAAAAAATTAGAAATTTAAAAAGGTTTCTTTCTTAAGTATTTGATCTTGATATAAGGATTCAGGAGCATTTTTTGTTTGTCTTTACCTTAAAAAATGGCTCAGATATAGCAGTTTCAATTTCTATTGTCGGTGACATTTTGAAGAATCTGATTTTTTGCATGCGACAGCACTCCTATATATTAACCGATTCCTATGTGAGTGAGCATGTGCACAGCAATTACTAAGTTCTCGACCAAGTTCACTGCTTAGCCTCATCCATCATGTTGTCTTAAAATGACAGGCACTTTAAGAAATTGCCGAATTTGGCAGCCAAATATAAGTTACTTTAAAGAAAAGCAGCTTGGATAAAGCTGACTAATTTCGCGAAATTCTCATTCATTATATTGATAAAAATTAGTATTGAATCTCCTATATTCGGTTTCCACTTGAACCATCCAACGATTGAACTTTCATTGATATATTCAGTTTAAAACATTTTTTTTAAACTCTTATTAACATTAGACTCTTGTATAAATTTCCAGGTATCCATTAATTTCAAATCGTACCATGTTTATTTTGAATGACATGGAATTTCTAATTTTTTTTTTCTTTTTGGAGAGGGAGTGAGGGAGTGATGGGGATAAAACCGATCATTTTAAAGATCATTTATCTTATATAATGAAAACATTTTTTTTCATTTTCATTGATTCTGAATATTATCTCTATGAGTTAATTTAATATTATTCATAAAACATATTTTCAAATGCATTGTAGTCTAAAATCTCAAAAGCATTTTATTTTAAGTGCAATATTTTAAAATAAATTGAAAATTGTTTCTGATTTAAATTATTTTACGGTTAAGATTCTTATTCGTTTTTTTTAAATATACTTTCTTGTTTCTAAAAACAATAGTGTTTAATTAAAAATGTAATGCAATTTAAGCAAACTTTCCTTCAGAAACTTCAGAAGTGTCTTCCTAAAGTTTGAATTGCATTAATATAATTTTCTTACAAGCATTTCTAAATCACAATAATTAACCTGAAGCGGCTGTATAAAGTATCGAAGATCTATTAATTTCATAACGTGCAATGTTTGTTTTAAAAAATAACGAAGGGTTTGCGAGCATCTTTTGGGAATAAATCCGAACATTTTAAAGTAATTTATATCATATAGTGTAAGTGGTATTTTAATTGATTTAAAAATCATCTCTTAGAGTTTATAAATAAATTATTTATAAGTGTTCTGTTTTCAAACGTTCTACTGACGAAAACTTCACTAAGCATTTTATTTTAAGTGTACATCTCTAAAAAGACTTTCTTATTCATATTATACAGCACATAAATATTCTTTAACAACTTTTAACTTGTTAATTTTATAAAAATTGTAGTGCAATTTAATGAAATTTTAGAACTAACTTAATAACAATAGAACTTTCATTATTTTAATTAAGTTAAAAGCATTTCTTTTCCTAATTTTTAACCTCTGACAATTGCATAAATTTTCGGGAATCTAGTAATTTGAGACTGTGTCAAGTTTGTTTTAAATTACATAGAATAGCTTATAAGAATATTTTGTTGATAAAACCAGTCATTTTAAAGACGTATTTCTCTTATATAATGAAAGTATTATCTTCATTTTCATTGAATCTAACCCTGGTCTTTAGGGGTTCGTTGATAAACTATTAATAGATTATTTCTTTTGAAAAGTATTGTTTATTAAAATATATATATAAAAAAATGATTTAACCCTTTATATCACCGCGTTGCATGCATGAAAAATACCCAAGTCAATTTTAGTGATACAATTGACTTTAACAGACTGTGTTATTAGGTAGCTTTCTTTACAAAAAAGCTACCTATTGCAGCCGTTCGGAGGAAAGCGATTTCAAAAAATTTTGGTATATTTTCATCGATCATGACCCCCAGACCCCGAAACCACCCTCCGTTCAAAATTGATATATATATATCTATATATATGACCTATGTCACACTGTAACTCCCGTAATTATGAACCGATTTCGATGTAATTCGGTATGTACATAGTACATACATATGTCTCGACCGAATTCGTTGGCCAGCTTCATCCGCCGTTTTGTTTCAAAATGGCGGCCATTTAAAATTTAAAAAAAAATTTAAAACTTGAAATGTGGTAACAAAAAATTAAAAATGGAAAAATATTTTTTTCTTATGTATTTGACCTTTATACAAAGATTCCGGAGCAGTTTTTGTTTCGTCTATATCTTGAAAAAATGGCTGAGTTATAGCATTTTGAATTTCTAGCGTGGCTGACATTTTGAAACGTCCTGAATTTTGTCACGCGATAAAAGGCGTATATATGAACCGATTTGGATGTAACTTCGTTTATACATAGTACATACAAATGTCTCGACCGGGTTCGTTGGCCAGCTTCACCCGCCATCTTGTTTAAAAATGGCGGCCATTTAAATTTTTAAGAAAAATTTAAATTTGAAATGTGGTACCAAAAATTGATAATTGAAAAAATATTTTCTTCTTATGTGTTTGACCTTGATAAAAAGATTCGGAAACAGTTTTTGTTTCGTCTATATCTTAAGAAATGGCTGAGTTATAGCATTTTGAATTTCTAGCGTGGCTGACATTTTGAAACGCCCTGATTTTTCTCACGTAATAACAGGCGTATTTATGAACCGACTTGGATGTACCTTGGTGTGTACATAGTACATACAAATATCTCGATCGAGTTCGTTGGCCAGCTTCATCCGCCATCTTGTTTCAAAATGGCGGCCATTTTAAAAAATTAAAAAATAAAAAAATTTAAATGAGATACCAAAAAATTGGAAAATGAAAAAGATTTTTTTTGTATGTGTTTGACCTTAATACAAAGATTCCGGAACAGTTTTTCTTTCGTCTATATCTAAAAAAAAATGGCTGAGTAATAGCATTTTGAATTTCTCTTGTGGCTGACATTTTAAAACGACCTGATTTTTGTCACGCGATAACAGGCGTATTTATGAACCTATTTGGATGTAACTTGGTCTGTACATAGTACATACCAATGTCTCGACCGAGTTCGTTGGCCAGCTTCATTAGCCATCTTGTTTCAAAAGGGTTGCCATTTAAAAAAAATAAAATTTAAAATTCAAAATGAGGTATTAAAAAATTGGAAAATGAAAAAGATTTTTTTATGTGTTTGGCCTTGATACAAAGATTCCGGAGCAGTTTTTGTTTCTGAAAATTTGTTCTTTTGTTGATATCTTAAAAAATGGTTGATTTATAGCACTTTGAATTTCTAGCATGGCTAACATTTTGAAACGATCTTGTATTTTTCACGCGATAACACACGTATTCGCCTATTTCGATGTAAGAAGGCATGTGGATAGTATACATCAACACCTCGACCAAGTTCGCTGGCCAGATTCATCAGCCATCTTGTTTCAAAATGGCGGCCATTAAATTAATATATATATATATATATATTTAAAGTGAGGTGCAAAAAAAATAGAAATTGAAAAAGGTTTCTTTCTTAAGTATTTGATCTTGATATAAGGATTCAGGAGCATTTTTTGTTTGTCTTTACCTTAAAAAATGACTCAGATATAGCAGTTTCAATTTCTATTGTCGGTGACATTTTGAAGAATCTGATTTTTTGCATGCGACAGCACTCCTATATATTAACCGATTCCTATGTGAGTGAGCATGTGCACAGCAATTACTAAGTTCTCGACCAAGTTCACTGCTTAGCCTCATCCATCATGTTGTCTTAAAATGACAGGCACTTTAAGAAATTGCCGAATTTGGCAGCCAAATATAAGTTACTTTAAAGAAAAGCAGCTTGGATAAAGCTGACTAATTTCGCGAAATTCTCATTCATTATATTGATAAAAATTAGTATTGAATCTCCTATATTCGGTTTCCACTTGAACCATCCAACGATTGAACTTTCATTGATATATTCAGTTTAAAACATTTTTTTTAAACTCTTATTAACATTAGACTCTTGTATAAATTTCCAGGTATCCATTAATTTCAAATCGTACCATGTTTATTTTGAATGACATGGAATTTCTAATTTTTTTTTTTCTTTTTGGAGAGGGAGTGAGGGAGTGATGGGGATAAAACCGATCATTTTAAAGATCATTTATCTTAAATAATGAAAACATTTTTTTTTCATTTTCATTGATTCTGAATATTATCTCTATGAGTTAATTTAATATTATTCATAAAACATATTTTCAAATGCATTGTAGTCTAAAATCTCAAAAGCATTTTATTTTAAGTGCAATATTTTAAAATAAATTGAAAATTGTTTCTGATTTAAATTATTTTACGGTTAAGATTCTTATTCGTTTTTTTTTAAATATACTTTCTTGTTTCTAAAAACAATAGTGTTTAATTAAAAATGTAATGCAATTTAAGCAAACTTTCCTTCAGAAACTTCAGAAGTGTCTTCCTAAAGTTTGAATTGCATTAATATAATTTTCTTACAAGCATTTCTAAATCACAATAATTAACCTGAAGCGGCTGTATAAAGTATCGAAGATCTATTAATTTCATAACGTGCAATGTTTGTTTTAAAAAATAACGAAGGGTTTGCGAGCATCTTTTGGGAATAAATCCGAACATTTTAAAGTAATTTATATCATATAGTGTAAGTGGTATTTTAATTGATTTAAAAATCATCTCTTAGAGTTTATAAATAAATTATTTATAAGTGTTCTGTTTTCAAACGTTCTACTGACGAAAACTTCACCAAGCATTTTATTTTAAGTGTACATCTCTAAAAAGACTTTCTTATTCATATTATATAGCACATAAATATTCTTTAACAACTTTTAACTTGTTAATTTTATAAAAATTGTAGTGCAATTTAATGAAATTTTAGAACTAACTTAATAACAATAGAACTTTCATTATTTTAATTAAGTTAAAAGCATTTCTTTTCCTAATTTTTAACCTCTGACAATTGCATAAATTTTCGGGAATCTAGTAATTTGAGACTGTGTCAAGTTTGTTTTAAATTACATAGAATAGCTTATAAGAATATTTTGTTGATAAAACCAGTCATTTTAAAGACGTATTTCTCTTATATAATGAAAGTATTATCTTCATTTTCATTGAATCTAACCCTGGTCTTTAGGGGTTCGTTGATAAACTATTAATAGATTATTTCTTTTGAAAAGTATTGTTTATTAAAATATATATATAAAAAAATGTTTTAACACTTTATATCACCGCGTTGCATGCATGAAAAATACCCAAGTCAATTTTAGTGATACAATTGACTTTAACAGACTGTGTTATTAGGTAGCTTTCTTTACAAAAAAGCTACCTATTGCAGCCGTTCGGAGGAAAGCGATTTCAAAAAATTTTGGTATATTTTCATCGATCATGACCCCCCGACGCCGAAACCACCCTCCGTTCAAAATTGATATATATATATCTATATATATGACCTATGTCACACTGTAACTCCCGTAATTATGAACCGATTTCGATGTAATTCGGTATGTACATAGTACATACATATGTCTCGACCGAATTCGTTGGCCAGCTTCATCCGCCGTTTTGTTTCAAAATGGCGGCCATTTAAAATTTAAAAAAAAATTTAAAACTTGAAATGTGGTAACAAAAAATTAAAAATGGAAAAATATTTTTTTCTTATGTATTTGACCTTTATACAAAGATTCCGGAACAGTTTTTGTTTCGCCTATATCTTAAAAAATGGCTGAGTTATAGCATTTTGAATTTCTAGCGTGGCTGACATTTTGAAACGTCCTGAATTTTGTCACGCGATAAACGACGTATTTATGAACCGATTTGGATGTAATTCGGTGTGTACATAGTACATACCAATCTCTCGACCGAGTTCGTTGGCCAGCTTCATCCGCCATTTTGTTTCAAAATGGCGGCCATTTAAATTTTTTTTTAAATTTAAAACTTGAAATGTGGTACCAAAAAATTAAAAATGGAAAAATATTTTTTTCTTATGTATTTGACCTTTATACAAAGATTCCGGAGCAGTTTTTGTTTCGTCTATATCTTGAAAAAATGGCTGAGTTATAGCATTTTGAATTTCTAGCGTGGCTGACATTTTGAAACGTCCTGAATTTTGTCACGCGATAAAAGGCGTATTTATGAACCGATTTGGATGTAACTTCGTTTATACATAGTACATACAAATGTCTCGACCGGGTTCGTTGGCCAGCTTCACCCGCCATCTTGTTTAAAAATGGCGGCCATTTAAATTTTTAAGAAAAATTTAAATTTGAAATGTGGTACCAAAAATTGATAATTGAAAAAATATATTCTTCTTATGTGTTTGACCTTGATAAAAAGATTCGGAAACAGTTTTTGTTTCGTCTATATCTTAAGAAATGGCTGAGTTATAGCATTTTGAATTTCTAGCGTGGCTGACATTTTGAAACGCCCTGATTTTTCTCACGTAATAACAGGCGTATTTATGAACCGACTTGGATGTACCTTGGTGTGTACATAGTACATACAAATATCTCGATCGAGTTCGTTGGCCAGCTTCATCCGCCATCTTGTTTCAAAATGGCGGCCATTTTAAAAAATTAAAAAATAAAAAAATTTAAATGAGATACCAAAAAATTGGAAAATGAAAAAGATTTTTTTTGTATGTGTTAGACCTTAATACAAATATTCCGGAACAGTTTTTCTTTCGTCTATATCTAAAAAAAAAATGGCTGAGTAATAGCATTTTGAATTTCTCTTGTGGCTGACATTTTAAAACGACCTGATTTTTGTCACGCGATAACAGGCGTATTTATGAACCTATTTGGATGTAACTTGGTCTGTACATAGTACATACCAATGTCTCGACCGAGTTCGTTGGCCAGCTTCATTAGCCATCTTGTTTCAAAAGGGTTGCCATTTAAAAAAAATAAAATTTAAAATTCAAAATGAGGTATTAAAAAATTGGAAAATGAAAAAGATTTTTTTATGTGTTTGGCCTTGATACAAAGATTCCGGAGCAGTTTTAGTTTCTGAAAATTTGTTCTTTTGTTGATATCTTAAAAAATGGTTGATTTATAGCACTTTGAATTTCTAGCATGGCTAACATTTTGAAACGATCTTGTATTTTTCACGCGATAACACACGTATTCGCCTATTTCGATGTAAGAAGGCATGTGGATAGTATACATCAACACCTCGACCAAGTTCGCTGGCCAGATTCATCAGCCATCTTGTTTCAAAATGGCGGCCATTAAATTAATATATATATATATATATTTAAAGTGAGGTGCAAAAAAATTAGAAATTGAAAAAGGTTTCTTTCTTAAGTATTTGATCTTGATATAAGGATTCAGGAGCATTTTTTGTTTGTCTTTACCTTAAAAAATGACTCAGATATAGCAGTTTCAATTTCTATTGTCGGTGACATTTTGAAGAATCTGATTTTTTGCATGCGACAGCACTCCTATATATTAACCGATTCCTATGTGAGTGAGCATGTGCACAGCAATTACTAAGTTCTCGACCAAGTTCACTGCTTAGCCTCATCCATCATGTTGTCTTAAAATGACAGGCACTTTAAGAAATTGCCGAATTTGGCAGCCAAATATAAGTTACTTTAAAGAAAAGCAGCTTGGATAAAGCTGACTAATTTCGCGAAATTCTCATTCATTATATTGATAAAAATTAGTATTGAATCTCCTATATTCGGTTTCCACTTGAACCATCCAACGATTGAACTTTCATTGATATATTCAGTTTAAAACATTTTTTTTAAACTCTTATTAACATTAGACTCTTGTATAAATTTCCAGGTATCCATTAATTTCAAATCGTACCATGTTTATTTTGAATGACATGGAATTTCTAATTTTTTTTTTCTTTTTGGAGAGGGAGTGAGGGAGTGATGGGGATAAAACCGATCATTTTAAAGATCATTTATCTTAAATAATGAAAACATTTTTTTTTCATTTTCATTGATTCTGAATATTATCTCTATGAGTTAATTTAATATTATTCATAAAACATATTTTCAAATGCATTGTAGTCTAAAATCTCAAAAGCATTTTATTTTAAGTGCAATATTTTAAAATAAATTGAAAATTGTTTCTGATTTAAATTATTTTACGGTTAAGATTCTTATTCGTTTTTTTTTAAATATACTTTCTTGTTTCTAAAAACAATAGTGTTTAATTAAAAATGTAATGCAATTTAAGCAAACTTTCCTTCAGAAACTTCAGAAGTGTCTTCCTAAAGTTTGAATTGCATTAATATAATTTTCTTACAAGCATTTCTAAATCACAATAATTAACCTGAAGCGGCTGTATAAAGTATCGAAGATCTATTAATTTCATAACGTGCAATGTTTGTTTTAAAAAATAACGAAGGGTTTGCGAGCATCTTTTGGGAATAAATCCGAACATTTTAAAGTAATTTATATCATATAGTGTAAGTGGTATTTTAATTGATTTAAAAATCATCTCTTAGAGTTTATAAATAAATTATTTATAAGTGTTCTGTTTTCAAACGTTCTACTGACGAAAACTTCACCAAGCATTTTATTTTAAGTGTACATCTCTAAAAAGACTTTCTTATTAATATTATATAGCACATAAATATTCTTTAACAACTTTTAACTTGTTAATTTTATAAAAATTGTAGTGCAATTTAATGAAATTTTAGAACTAACTTAATAACAATAGAACTTTCATTATTTTAATTAAGTTAAAAGCATTTCTTTTCCTAATTTTTAACCTCTGACAATTGCATAAATTTTCGGGAATCTAGTAATTTGAGACTGTGTCAAGTTTGTTTTAAATTACATAGAATAGCTTATAAGAATATTTTGTTGATAAAACCAGTCATTTTAAAGACGTATTTCTCTTATATAATGAAAGTATTATCTTCATTTTCATTGAATCTAACCCTGGTCTTTAGGGGTTCGTTGATAAACTATTAATAGATTATTTCTTTTGAAAAGTATTGTTTATTAAAATATATATATAAAAAAATGTTTTAACCCTTTATATCACCGCGTTGCATGCATGAAAAATACCCAAGTCAATTTTAGTGATACAATTGACTTTAACAGACTGTGTTATTAGGTAGCTTTCTTTACAAAAAAGCTACCTATTGCAGCCGTTCGGAGGAAAGCGATTTCAAAAAATTTTGGTATATTTTCATCGATCATGACCCCCAGACCCCGAAACCACCCTCCGTTCAAAATTGATATATATATATATCTATATATATGACCTATGTCACACTGTAACTCCCGTAATTATGAACCGATTTCGATGTAATTCGGTATGTACATAGTACATACATATGTCTCGACCGAGTTCGTTGGCCAGCTTCATCCGCCGTTTTGTTTCAAAATGGCGGCCATTTAAAATTTTAAAAAAAATTTAAAACTTGAAATGTGGTACCAAAAAATTAAAAATGGAAAAATATTTTTTTCTTATGTATTTGATCTTTATACAAAGATTCCGGAACAGTTTTTGTTTCGCCTATATCTTAAAAAATGGCTGAGTTATAGCATTTTGAATTTCTAGCGTGGCTGACATTTTGAAACGTCCTGAATTTTGTCACGCGATAAACGGCGTATTTATGAACCGATTTGGATGTAATTCGGTGTGTACATAGTACATACCAATCTCTCGACCGAGTTCGTTGGCCAGCTTCATCCGCCATTTTGTTTCAAAATGGCGGCCATTTAAATTTTTTTAAAAATTTAAAACTTGAAATGTGGTACCAAAAAATTAAAAATGGAAAAATATTTTTTTCTTATGTATTTGACCTTTATACAAAGATTCCGGAGCAGTTTTTGTTTCGTCTATATCTTGAAAAAATGGCTGAGTTATAGCATTTTGAATTTCTAGTGTGGCTGACATTTTGAAACGTCCTGAATTTTGTCACGCGATAAAAGGCGTATTTATGAACCGATTTGGATGTAACTTCGTTTACACATAGTACATACAAATGTCTCGACCGGGTTCGTTGGCCAGCTTCACCCGCCATCTTGTTTAAAAATGGCGGCCATTTAAATTTTTAAGAAAAATTTAAATTTGAAATGTGGTACCAAAAATTGATAATTGAAAAAATATTTTCTTCTTATGTGTTTGACCTTGATAAAAAGATTCGGAAACAGTTTTTGTTTCGTCTATATCTTAAGAAATGGCTGAGTTATAGCATTTTGAATTTCTAGCGTGGCTGACATTTTGAAACGCCCTGATTTTTCTCACGTAATAACAGGCGTATTTATGAACCGACTTGGATGTACCTTGGTGTGTACATAGTACATACAAATATGTCGACCGAGTTCGTTGGCCAGCTTCATCCGCCATCTTGTTTCAAAATGGCGGCCATTTAAAAAATTTAAAAAATAAAAAAATTTAAATGAGATACCAAAAAATTGGAAAATGAAAAAGATTTTTTTTTGTATGTGTTTGACCTTAATACAAAGATTCCGGAACAGTTTTTCTTTCGTCTATATCTAAAAAAAAAATGGCTGAGTAATAGCATTTTGAATTTCTCTTGTGGCTGACATTTTAAAACGACCTGATTTTTGTCACGCGATAACAGGCGTATTTATGAACCTATTTGGATGTAACTTGGTCTGTACATAGTACATACCAATGTCTCGACCGAGTTCGTTGGCCAGCTTCATTAGCCATCTTGTTTCAAAAGGGTTGCCATTTAAAAAAAATAAAATTTAAAATTCAAAATGAGGTATTAAAAAATTGGAAAATGAAAAAGATTTTTTTATGTGTTTGGCCTTGATACAAAGATTCCGGAGCAGTTTTTGTTTCTGAAAATTTGTTCTTTTGTTGATATCTTAAAAAATGGTTGATTTATAGCACTTTGAATTTCTAGCATGGCTAACATTTTGAAACGATCTTGTATTTTTCACGCGATAACACACGTATTCGCCTATTTCGATGTAAGAAGGCATGTGGATAGTATACATCAACACCTCGACCAAGTTCGCTGGCCAGATTCATCAGCCATCTTGTTTCAAAATGGCGGCCATTAAATTAAAATATATATATATATATTTAAAGTGAGGTGCAAAAAAATTAGAAATTGAAAAAGGTTTCTTTCTTAAGTATTTGATCTTGATATAAGGATTCAGGAGCATTTTTTGTTTGTCTTTACCTTAAAAAATGGCTCAGATATAGCAGTTTCAATTTCTATTGTGGGTGACATTTTGAAGAATCTGATTTTTTGCATGCGACAGCACTCCTATATATTAACCGATTCCTATGTGAGTGAGCATGTGCACAGCAATTACTAAGTTCTCGACCAAGTTCACTGCTTAGCCTCATCCATCATGTTGTCTTAAAATGACAGGCACTTTAAGAAATTGCCGAATTTGGCAGCCAAATATAATTTACTTTAAAGAAAAGCAGCTTGGATAAAGCTGACTAATTTCGCGAAATTCTCATTCATTATATTGATAAAAATTAGTATTGATTCTCCTATATTCGGTTTCCACTAAATTGAGCTTCGTGTGTTTGCATGATATAAGTTGGCTTTTTTTAAATAAGGATTATGAAAGCTACCTCTTCCTCCCGGCACTGGCCGGAAGGACTTTTTATTGTTGTGATCTCTCAATGCATCAATTAATGTAAATTATTCATAGAATTCGCAACAAACGGCGATACTGAGTTAATGTTTCTGACAAATTTTTATTTATCATTTCATCAATTTTGCACCATTATTTTTAAAATGTACTTCTTAAATTTTATTAAATTTTATTAAATTTATTAATAAAATTTTATTAAATTTATTAATAAAATTTTATTAAATTTTATTAAAATGGATCGAGGCGTTGAAAAAAATATTTTTTTTTCTTCTATTATAAAAGAACGTATCATAATCGAACTATTTTTTGACGGATTTATACGTTTTAGGCGTCAGAGATCCCGAAAAAAAAATATTTATACGAAAAGTCTGTCTGTTCGTGTATCCTCTTTGTATCACCGAAAAGTGTATAAAATTCATGCTTAGGATTGAACCAAATTTCATGTATATGTTTTAGGCTGCGGCCAGCAAGTCCCAGTTGAATCCGGTTTATTTCGCCGTAAGGGGACGCTGTAACTGTGATTTTTGAGCTTTGAGCCATTTCCATTACTGTATCGTCGGAAAATGTACGAAGTATTTAGAATTGAACCAAAATTCATATATATATGGTATTGACTATGGATGTCAGGTTCCAGTCGAATATTGGGACATTCCTCCGGAAGGGTACACTGTTCAATTTTTCGCGATTTTTCGTAGTTTTATTGTACATTGTCTGCTTCTATAGCGACAGATACTTCGCATCCAGCTAACCCTGCGATTCTCAGCAAGACGTACAATATAATAAAGCAAAATATTGATTTTATTAAGCATCGTGATCGAGGTTAACTGGCTTTTAATCCGATTAATACAATGAAGCAGAAATTTAAGATGAGGATCAAAGATGGTGTGGTACAGAAGTAATAGCATAGAAGTGTTAATATGTGTAACAACTGTTTGAAATAATAACATGAAAGTTTTGGGATTTGCACATCCGACTAGTTAGAATGGTAAGTTCTTAAACTTTACACTTTGTATCAGAAAATTGACAATATTTGTAAGAAGTGTGTAATTTTCTGTTTATTGCAGATGTAAAAAAAGGTACCTTTTCGTAATTTTTTTTTCATTATTATGTCCCAAAATTTATTATTATTTAATACACAATGTTAAACATGCTTAACACATTTCTGTAAAGCAACAGAAAATTTCTGGCAGCAAAAAGTTGCCAGAAAATATCTGTTTTCAGAAAATGTCTGTTAACGAAAAAATGCGTTATCAGACCAGAGAAATACATAGTCATACAGGCACTTCATCTTGACTAGTTTGACCTAGGCCAAACTAGTTTATCCTGACATCCATAGGATAAACTAGTTTGTCCTAGGCCAAACTAGTTTATCCTGACGCCCATAGGATAAACTAGTTTGACCTAGGCCAAACTAGTTTATCCTGAAGCCCATAGGATAAACTAGTTTTTCCTAGGCCAAACTAGTTTATCCTAACGCCCATAGGATAAACTAGTTTGACCTAGCCCAAACTAGTTTATCCTGAAGCCCATAGGATAAACTAGTTTGGCCTAACGCTCATAGGATAAACTAGTTTAGCCTGCTATTCATTGGTCTGAACTAGTTTATCCTAGGCCAATTCAATTTGGCGTGTTTTTATTGATCCCAAATACCGCTTCGGCGCCAACCTTCTAGTTTATCTTAGGCCAACCCTCAAAAGGCCAATTCAATTTGAAGTGCTTTAATTGAAGCCAATCAATGCTGCACCCCGCTCACAAAGAAAGAAAAAAAACGACGAATTAATTCAAACTCAAATTCAATTTCTCAAAAATGAGTCAAATTCACGCTCAGAATAAAAAAATTTCAAACGAATCCACTCAACTCAAACACATCTATGGATTTGAGCGAAGTTCACTAAAAACTCGTTTATTTATTTGTTTTAATAGAATAGAAATTTAGTGTCAAAATTTACATAATTTTGTGAGCTAGTCCTTTGGTTATTCGGTGTAAGGGTCTTTACGGGCAAGCGCAATTTTACTTCCCGACACTCGGTTCGGTCTTGGTTTGGGTATTACTTTTTTCGACAAGTTCGGACCGAGATGGACCGGGACTCAATTTTTTCCCGGCTTAATTCGGGGCTGGGCTGCATTCTTCTTGAGGTCTGCACAGGCAGAAATTTTCCGTCCAATTTCCAACCAAGTTCATATGAAAATCATTTGGACCGGCACGATCTCTGGTCTGCTCAGTTAAAATATCCGTAACATTTGGCCCTGCCTAACTATTTTTTGAATGCACGTGTTTTTAAATCGCTATTATTCCACAATTTAAATTTATATATTTACTATTTTTTTACTATTTTTTAAGATGAGTAGATGCATTTTTAGGTAATAAAATTAAAGCACGGTAAAACCTGAGAAAAATAACCTGCGTATGACGGAATCCCGTGTTTAACAAAAAAAGTATTAATCTATGTAAAATGAGGATGTTAGTACTTGTAAAAAGAATATAATACATTTACAACAGAGAATGAACCTTCTAATAAGGGAACCTGTCTATAACGGATCTTTCTTCTTTCCTTTGCCATTCCGTCTTAGAAGGTTTTAAATTATAGAATTTTTAAAATTTTTAAATCTCCAAGCCATAGAATGTGAATTAACGATATTAATGATTCTGTTGTAAACTATATTTCTTTTTTTAATGAATTTTCTATTTGCATGTAAATATCTGAATAAAAACTAATACCAATATTTTTTTACACGGCTTGGAGACTTGAAAATCTGAAAAAGTTTATATAGAAAAACCTTCTAAGACGGAATCACATAGAAGAGGAAAAAACTTCCTCATAGTTAAGTTCCTTTTTTAGCAGGTCCGTCATCTCTAGCAAATTTATTATGTTTTTCAAAAGGATTATTATATCCAATTTACAGCGATTACAAAAAACTTTTGTGTAAAACAGGATTTCGTCAGACATAGATTCTTCTAACAGGATTTACAGTACTGTATCCCCATCCATATAAATGTATATGTACTATTCTTTAAAGAGAGTTTTAATTGTGGAATAAAGGTAGTTTAAAATATATGTGTTTTAGGCTAAACTGGAACCGGGGAGAAAAAAAATCAATGATTTATTTTTTTCTTACATAAATACCACTTGGCTTTGAATTAATTATGAATAAATGCACCATTATAAATATCAGAAGTACATTTCATATTCTTTCATAGATCTGGAATTTTCAAAAATCCGACGAAGTCCCGGTCCCGACGACGCCGGATTTCCGAGGTTATACTGTACATTAATAATCAATCCTCTAAATCATTATTCTCCTAAATTTTATTATTCCACCTCATCCCATTCTTTCGTCCCCCAGCACACAACTTGTCATATTGAACATATTCTGTATCTACCAGAGGTGGTGAATTGGGGAAGATAGAGGAACAGTATACTACTCCCTATCGAATAAAATATATTATGCAGGGTTGACGGCAATACTACTTTTCACAAGGTTGGCGCCGGAGCGGTGGATGGGATCAATAAAAGCACGTCAAATTGCATTGGCCTAGGATAAAGTAGAAAGTTGGCACCGGACAGGTCTTTGGGATGAAAATAATCACGCCAAATTGAATTGCCCTAGGATAAACTAGATGGGCCTAGGATAAACTAGTTCGGACCAATGAATAGCAGGCTAAACTAGTTTATCCTATGAGCGTCAGGCCAAACTAGTTTGGCCTAGGTAAAACTAGTTTATCCTATGGGCGTTAGGATAAACTAGCTTGGTCTAGGAAAAACTAGTTTATCCTATGCGAGGATGAGCTAGTTTGGCCTAGGAAAAACTAGTTTATCCTATGCGCGTTAGGATAAACTAGTTTGGCCTAGGAAAAACTAGTTTATCCTAACGCGCATAGGATAAACTAGTTTGGCCTAGGTCAATCTAGTTTGGCCTAAAATCGGGTTTGGCCGGTAAAATATGTATTTCATTTCAGCTAAAGTAATAAAGTGAGTTTTCGTTCTTCTTAAAAATATATAATGTTTTTCCGTACATAGTAAATGATAATCAATTAAATAAGAAAAAATTATTTTAATATAATTTAAATTAAAATTTTAAACAAAATTAAACTTGCTGATAATATGAAAGGAATGGTTAAAACTTAGGAATAATTTTCAAAATAATTCAGAGTTGTATTTCAAATTTTTATTTCATTAAATGGAACAAATGTGATAAATTTAAACAGTAACTAGTTGGATGTGCCAATCCCAAAACTTTCTTCTATCTTATACATCTTAATATTTCAAAACCTAGTTACACATGTTAATACTTCAATATTATTAGTTCAATAGTATACCAACTGTGATTTTCATCTTAAATTTCTGCTCAAGTCAATTAAACGGACTAAAAACGAGTTAATCTATATCATGATATTTGTTAAAATTATTAATTTTTCCTTATTCTGTCGTTATCAGCTGTTTGCGAATAGCCGGCATAGCAGGAAGCGAGTTCCCGCCGCTGCATGAGCCGCCGATGCACAATAGAACTACGAAAAATCAAGAAAAGTATACAAAAATCGCTAGCTCGGAGCCCCTTTACCGCGCAATATTTCCAAATTCAAGGAGAACCTGTTGGCCAAAGCCAAAAACAAGCACAAACATTTTGGTTCAATTGTATGCATAATTTTATACGCTGTTCGATGCTACAATAATGAAAATGGCACAGAGATCGGAATTATAGCGCCCCCTTCTTTCGGATTTTTTTCAAGTTCAGGGAGGACTTGTTTGCCATAGCCAGAAACATGCACAAAAAATTTGGTTCAATTATATGGATAACTTAATACACTTTTCGATGGTACAATAATGAAAATGGTACAGACATCGCAATTATAGTGCCCCCTTCCGGCAGAATTTTTCCAAATTCAGGGAGGACCTTCGTGACATGACCAAAAATAAACACGTATAATTTGGTTCAATTCTATGCATAACTTCATACACTTTTCGGCGGTACAATATTCAAAATGGTACAAAAATTGTACAAAAATCGCTATTACAGCGCCCTCTACGAGCGATTTTTTTACAAATTAAGGGAGGACCTCCTTGCCATAGCCAACAACTTAAAATTTTTTTTGGTTCAATTCTATGCATAACTTCATACACTTTTCGATGGTGCAATATTCAAAATCGCACAAAAATCGCTATTACAGCGCCCCCTAACGGCTATTTTTTTGCAAATTCATGGAGGACCTGCTTGCCATATCCAAAAACTTAAAATAAAAATTCGGTTTAATTCTATGCATAACTTCACACACTTTTGGACGGTACAATATTCAAAATCGCACAAAAATCGCTATTACAGCGCCCCCTACCGGCGATTTTTTCCAAATTCAGGGAGGACCTGCTTGCCATAGCCAAAAACTTAAAATAAAAATTTGGTTTAATTCTATGCATAACTTCATACACTTTTGGACGGTACAATATTCAAAATCGCACAAAAATCGCTATTACAGCGCCCCCTACCGGCGAATTTTTTCTAAATTCAGGGAGGACCTGCTTCCCATAGCCAAAAACTTAAAATAAAAATTTGGTTCAATTCTATGCATAATTTCATACACTTTTCGATGGTAAAATATTCAAAATCGCACAAAAAACGCATTTACAGCGCCCCCTACCGGCGAATTTTTTCCAAATTCAGGGAGAACCTGCTTGTCATATCCAAAAACTTAAATTAAAAATTTGTCTCAATTCTATGCATAACTCCATACACTTTTGGATGGTACAATATTCAAAATCGCACAAAAATTGTTATATCAGCGCCCCCTACCGGCGAATTTTTTCCAAATTCCGGAAGGACCTGCTTGCCATAGCCAAAAACTTATAATAAAATTTTGGTTTAATTCTATACATAACTTCATACACTTTTTGATGGTACAATGGCGACAGACAGACGGACAGACGGACACACAGACAGACAGACATTTTCTATAAACATGTTTTTTGGAATCTCTGACCCCTAAAACATGCAAATCCGTCGAAAACCGGAAGTCGAAAAAAATTTCGATTACAATACTTTCTTCTATTGAAGATAGAAGAAAGTAAAAATATATGAACGGCGATCAGATTTAATAAATATTATTCTGGTTAGTATTAAAGAAAAATATCAGTTATCTATTACTATAATAATAAAAATAATAAATATAATAAGTAATCATTCTACAGCTATGTAAAAGTAAAAATTCAGGATTTGTAAAATAATCATAAAGCTAGATTATGAATTTAGCATAAAATAAACAATTAATCAAAGAATAATCTCCAATTATTAACAGAATTATATGAATTTGTTACTAATGTACATAAATAAATTATGAAGTATAAAGTAATACTAATAATTTAAGTAAATCATACATTATAAAAAAATAAATATATTGCTTAATAAAGGTTTTTAACAAATTGAAAAAAAAAAATCATGCATATTATTATGTTTCGGAAAAACATTGTTAAATATTTCAAAGAAGAATGAAAACATACCTTGTTATGTTTGTTTGAAAAAAAACAAAAAAAATACAGAATAAATCCTTTTGCTGGCTCTTCTTCTCAATATGCGTTTTTAATGGGAACTTTTTTACTGTGAATTTTATGTAAAAAATTCGTTAAATCTTATTTATTCTTTTTAGATGAACAATATTCTACCCTGCCATTTTTTACAACACACAACACACAACAGATATTTCACGATAGAAGCTTCAAGTTTTCCTAACTGAATGAAAGCGTCAGGGTGGGTTCGGTGGTTAAACCAATAATAAATGGTCATTCTAAATGACCTTGTAGACGTCAGAGGGGTCCTCCGAGGGGATCTCCCGCTCAAAGTATTTCTGATGCAATATGACAAAATTTTCTGTTGCAGTGAAGACGTAATGGGAAAAAAAAGGCTTTTTGTTGTTTGACAGGAAAATAAGCCATATGAAGATGAAATAACGTAAGAATTATGTTAACGTAATTTTTAATGTCGAAATTCGACAATTTTTTTCTGTTATCTGAAGATCTTTTTTACTAAAATGATGTTTTATAACACCTTAGTAAATATTTTTCAAATCGGAGTTCGTGTGTCACAAAGGGTTAAGTAGAGTAGCCAGGGGTAATTTCCAAACAAAAACAAAACTTTTACAATTATTCAGTAATCGATGGCTATTTTTTTTTTTTTTTTTTTTTTTTTTTTTTTTACTTTTTTTTGATAAAATCATCCCATGCCAGATGAAGCTTCTTCAGCATTTTTGAATAATTGTCATAAATAACAACAAAATATTTAATAAAATCCTTTCTCAAAACTACCCCGTGTTTTGGGGTAATTTCCAGGCAGCTATTTGTGGGGATATTTATGGATCTGATCTAAACAACAACTACGGTAATTAAAAGACACTATTGTAAAATGTTATAACAAAAAAATGGGGTATTTAATACATTAGTCTCAATGCAGGAAAAGACATGAAAAACCAATTGTAACTGTACACTGTAAATCCATTTATATTTTCACAAATAAAAGTATATTTTATGGTACGTTTTCACACAATTAGTTTAGCTAAGGTTTAGCATTAGTAGCTACATCCATGTTACATAAATTTATGTAAATCAGTAAAGAAATTCAGACTTGTTAAACAGTTCTGAAGGCTGAAAGAAAAACATTAAATAAGAACATTAAGAGGCTACTTCAGTCAAGTGAAAAGACCCGTTCGCTAATGCTAATCCTATGGAAGAAATTTATAACGATATCTCGGTTGCAGTTTAATATTTTTAAATGATTTTTTTTTTTTTTTTTTTTTTTTTTTCGCACTGGATAGCTGAGATCGATCTGTACAAAGGGCGTTTTTTACTTTTTCTATTTTGTTTACAGATATTTTTAATGAGGAGACTTTCATTTTGGGAACCGGTTTCGAAACTGAAAGCATCTTCATTAAAAAAATCTGGAATCGAAATTGAAAAAGTAAAAAACGGCCTGCATACAGATCGATCTCAGCTATCCAATGCAAAAAAAATCATTTGAAAATATTAAAATGCAACCGAGATATCGTTATAAATTTCTTCCATAGGATTAGCATTAGCGAATGGGTCTTTTCACTTGACTGAAGTAGCCTCTTAAGCCGACAATAATTTCATAAAAAAAGTCGCCTAACCGGTTTTTTATCTGTACACTAAAATTATTACACAGCACTAATTTCGAAAGGTCTAACCATTTTAGTTTTCTTTGATTGTAAAGATATCTTGGTAATTTTTTTTTTCACTTTAATGTACAACTCTTACGCGTCTTCAATAGATTTAATATGGAAAAGACAAACAGATCGAGACTCAGGGCTGCCACAGGCGACTATTTTTTAATCCTATCTCGCGCCACTTTTTCAAAACAAAAATTTTTCACGTACACATTGCCAACATATGCAAGAGAAATATACTACAAAATTTGTATTTAAAAAATAGTGGTCCAAATAGAATATAAAATTAGCCGCCTGAGTCTCAATAGGTCCAAAAAACTAAAAGGACTTGACAACAAATTGAACTTGATCTTTGTTTCGTCGCCAATATCGATCATCTCCAAGTCAGTTTAAAAATTTCATTTTAACTTCCAATAGGTTTTTCTCATGATTATGTTTGTGAAATAACTTTCTGACTTGTCTCAGATAGAATGTTTGGGTATAATATATAGCATATATACTTGATTATGAAGTGGATTTCAGAAAAAAAACTTATTCATACCCAATTTCAACAATAAGATTTTAGAACAGATATCAATAACATTTTAGACTAAACTCCACCGAGTATTTTCATTTTAACTTACAGATGACGTTCGGAAGTTATATTTTAATATGGAATCCTCCGTACGTAACTGGTAAACAATCAATTTACCATGTAAGACCACTCAAAAGACATTTTGTAACAATTACTAGCGTCTGGAAATTAGCCCGAAGGCTGTTTGATAATTACCCCGGTGTTTCTGTAAAGCTACACTTAAAAAAAAAAAAATCTATTTTCTGCCAGATGGGTATCCAAATAATGTTCCTTTTTTGTTTCCAGAAAGATAACATACCCCAGTATCCAAACACAAAGTAGCACTTGTTATAGTGTTGCTACAACCGTGAAATTGAACTTTGAAATCAGAGAAGCAAAAAGTTAAACAGTAATTTTCTTATAGGATTTAGGAAATTAATTTTGTATAAGACAACTAAAGCTGCTTGTTACTAAGGAAATACTAATTGAAAGTGAAAATAATCGATTAAATAAAAAAATAAACTGTTTTGGTCAGACTCCAATTACTATGCGAATATTACTGCTGTCTGTTAATTACCCCCAGCTTCTTCCTGTCTGAAAATTACCCCAGGCTAGCCTATATTTATATTTAAGGGTGTTCTCAGATCGAAAAGGGCAACTTTCTGACATAAGTTTTAATTAATTTTCGTTCGAAAATGCATGAAACTAGCTGGTGCTGTTGTTCAGAAACTATGTAATCGAGCTGTTTTTTTTTCGTTTTTTTTGCAAACGCATTAGATTTTTCAGAAATAGTGTCAAAGTGGGCGTTTTGAACCGAATTTCCGCGCGAAAGGAGAAAAAACACTCAAGAAAGGATAAAAAACGTGTTTTTCACGTGATCAAAATCACTTATAATTCAATAGGTAATTTATTGATTAAAAAATGTAAAACACAGTTCAATTCCAAATCGCTTCTATGGCCAGGCTTTTCAATTTTATATCTTTCCGTTAAAAAATTAATTTATAAATGTGTCAAAACGTTTTGCGCTTGTTGAGCTGAGCAGTTAAGAACAGCCTTAACTGAAAATAGATACAAGTTGTTTCCTATTCAAATTATGTTGCACATATTAATATACACTGGCCTATTCAAATTATGTTGCACATATTAATATACACCAGGGACGGCGAACCTATGGCACGCGTGCCATTTTTGGCACGCGAAAGAATAATTTTGGCGCTGTATTATTTGTGACTCTAAATCAGAATAAAGTGAGATTACACAAGTCTCTTATTTATCTTATCTAAATTCGATTAAATGGAAATTGAAAAATTTTAATCGCGCCATACTATATTCCAATCCAATTAATTATGACATTAAAATTTTTTCAAACGAAGTTATCTGATAACTAACGATCAAGAATTGGTTATTAGATATTAGTAAATGATGGTGGTAAAATTATGGCAGTTTGGGATTTATTTCAGTGCTGTTTAAAGAAACTGGCGTTTGCTATTTTAAGTTGTTCTGCCTATCTATGCTTTCGAGTCATTATTTTCACAGATGAATAATATCAAAACTGAAACTCGTCAGATAATTCCGGTTTAGGTTGTATAAAAATTAACCTGATATTAAAATGCAAGAAGAGAAATGAAATTGCATCGCATTTTTTTTTAATTAATTTCTGAAATATATTTGTTTCTATAATATTCTGTGTAATACCTACATGCAGGGTCCACTTATTTTTTAAATCTTAATATAAAATTTTAAGTAATTTTAATCCCTTATTTTTTTACCTATTAAATTTGTGTTTTAGTGCACGTCATGGTTACATAAAACATTTTTTGATCAAATTTGGCACGCGGCAACAGAAATGTTCGCCAACCCTGATATACACTGTCTCTTTCTAATTCATGAATGTTTAAATAAATGTAATCCAATTTAATCAAAATTGTCTCAAGAAACTTTAGAACTCTCTCATTAACGATGGAGTTTCCATTAATTTAATTCTATTGCAATCATTTTTGAATAACATTAGTTAACATAAAGCACGTGGATAAAAGTTTAGGCGATCCATTAAAGAACAAGGAAGGACTTCTAAAAATCTTTTGTGAATCAAAACTGTCATTTTAAAGTCATTTACTTTTCTTATATAAAATATATAAAATGAGTGTACTCCCAAATGGTCCGCTTTTCCAATACCAATAATTACCAAAAATAATATTCGTGCTGGATTTCTAAAGCATCTGAAATTACCTTAGTGGTAGGTTTTTACAATATTTGCAAGAATAATCTAACAAAGAAGGTTTTTGTTTGAAAAAACTAGTATTCTAAAAACAAACTATATGGGAGCTCCGTAGTGGAAGTATTATTTTGTTTGATTTTAAAACGTATCTCTGAGAGTTGATGAAAAAACTATTTAAAAATTGTCTGTTTTCAAATACAATGTTGAATAAGATATCAAAAAACATTCATTTTTAAAAAAGGTTTTAGATTCAAAATATTTTTCATTTAATATATACAATTTCTTTTTAATCCAGTAACTCTTTAATAATAGTAATCTTTTTAAAGAAATTTTTTCTAAAGAAACTTTAAAATTGTTATGTTAATATTTGAGTTTGAATTAATTTCATTCCACTTTATGGGTCAGTATCAGAAAAACGGATAATTTCATTTCAAAATTTTATTTTTTTAAATTAATGTACTAACTGTCACATACAATTATATACTATGATGCATGTTTTGCCATTTAAAGGCTGTAGTGTTTTGAGATCAAGGATGTATATTTTATGCGTAGGATAAGCTTTTATGGAAAAAAGTATCTGTTAACATCGTAATCAGCGTCTAATAATTGGGACTGAGATGATGGGGACTGAGGTGATGTTTTTGTCTTAATAGCTGCACAGCCTTTTGTTGAATCGATTTGCACACATGTAAATTATTAAATATGTCATGTGATATTTGTATGTTACATAAATAAAGTTGCAATAAGCTTTTCTTATATAAATAAAAAGTTAAATATGGGGATATGAATGATGCTATAAGAAATACTCATCCCTATTCAGAACAAAAAGTAAATATTTCTAAATATGAAACAAAGAGAAGAACAACATACCTTCATCCATGGCGGCTAGTTGCTGTTCAATGGAAATACTTCTGCCAGCGTCACCTAGTATCTGTGAACCTAAATGTGTGTTTAGAGGGACTGAGATGATGGTCAGCCTCAGGGATAAATGTATTTACTATAATATTTTACTGTACAATCTATATTAAGAATTGAAAATTTTATTTTCCCATACTGTATATATATAGGTATAAATATATAATATCAAAAATTAATAATGTTTGGCTATTTCCATGAGTACTTGTAGTGTCACATAGTACGATTTTTGGCTATCAGTATTTTAGAATGGAAAATGTGACTACTTTTATGGGAGATATCTCATTGATTGAATAATGCCAAGCAAACTTTTCGAAAACAAAGATGGCCAACAAGCACAGCAATTATCATCTATGTGACTTACACTACAAAATCCCATGGAACTAGCCATTTATAGAAATTTTTACAGCATTCATATAATATTGGATATTTGTACTTGGTGATAGGGACTGAAATGATGATTTCGTTCGTTTAAAGCTTCAAATAAATTATTTATACATCATTATATGTCCATTTATCATTGGTAATTGTTATAACAAGTGTTAAAATATATGATATTTTTCAGTTGGTAGTTTTAGTACAATTAAATAAATGTTTTTGGCACTGGACGCAAATTATCCAATTTTCCGATATCGACCCATAAGCATTTTTAAACCCATTAATTTATCTAAAATACCTGGATACGGTCTCTTTTAGTTTCAGACCTCGATATGTTTCTTCTAAAAACAATCAATGGCTGTTAAGAGGAATGTTTTTTGTATAAACTTGTACATTTTAAAATCATTTCTCGTAGTATAATGCAGAGCTACCAAATGGTCCATTTTTCCAAGATCAGTAATTACGGAAAAAACATTCGGAGTATGTTTCCAAAACATTTGTAATAGAAATAACCTTCCAGATAGGATTTTACAAAATTTGCAAGAAAATAATACAAAAGAATATTTTTGTTTAAAAAAACTTATAGTGGACTGACGACTCTCTTATAAAGGGTCTCTGGTATTTCCAGTGTGAGCGTGACGTTAAACATTTAACCAACGTGGTTTGCTGCATAGTCACCCCGCCGCTTTTATAGAAAACGGTCACTAACTATAACACGTAGCAATCTTATTGGTCAAAATAGAGATATTCTATAAAAGCGGTGACTATGCAGCTAAAGCTGCAGATTTTTAACAGTGTATGTTCTATTTTACTTTATTAATTTTCCAAGGTGTGTTTGAATCTCTTGGAGTCTACGGTTGCTTGTTTTAGCTGTTATTTTATGCATATTAGGCTTGTCGCTCAGTCTGCTGAGTATGCAAGGCAAAAGAAAGTGTGTGATTTCGAATTTGGATAGTGTCTTGCTCTTGGAGTGATCAAAACCTTGCGTTGGAGGATTTATAGTGGATTTGTCCGCCACGTGTAGTAAAGTTGAAGCTTTGTTAGCATCGCTGGCCTTTGGCAAGAATTTTTTTGCACTATCATTGTGTGAATAAAGATTTTCTCGACAACCACGGGTTCTCCACGTTATTGAATTGAAAATTGAGCTAACGTTTAGCTTTGCAGCTGAAAGCGACATATTAGTCTAAGGAAATGGCTGTCAACGTGAAGTACCGAAGACTATTTGTATACATTGTAGTTTGAATATCTCTTATTGGAATAGTAATTTATATTTTTATCCGGCGCATAGTTTAAGACAAATCTGGAAGGCTCTCTATCCTTGCTCAAAGGCTCCTTGCCCAATTTAGTTTTAAATAAAGGTGTTTTAAAATTTATATACTGAAAAATGACTGAGTTACTTCGTACAGGCTTTCTCGGGGTCGTTAGAAACTGGTATAATAAAACTGACTATTTGAAACCCTGTAAAAGTACTATTATTTTCAATGATTTTAAATCGTATGTCTAAGTGGATAAAATATTCACAAAGTGTATATATTCAAATATACTCTTGACATAAATATTAAAACAATTATTTTAGGTAAATTTTATTGACATATAAACATATAAACTGTTTCTGATTCAAATTATAATACACTATACCTTTTTTTTTTTTTTTTTAACCAACGATGTTTCAATAATAATGACACTTTTTAATGCAATTTTTCTCAATAAACATTAAAATTGTCTTGATGAATGTCGGACTTTAATTTAATTCAACTACTAGCATGTTTTAAACCCTTTAATTTATCTAAAGTACCTGAATACAGTCTAGTAGATCTATTAGTTTCAGAGAGTGCTATGTTTCTTTTCAAGAACAAGCACTGTCTTTTAGCAAGAATGTTTTGTGAATAAATCTGGTCATTTTAAAGTCATTTCTCTTGTATAATGGAAGTTATATTTTTATTTATTTTAAATCTAACCTCTAAGCGTTTCCAAATAAATTATTCCAGCGTTTTCAAAAGCACTACACTAAATCAATCAGATAACTAAAGCTTCCAACAAACATTTATTTTAATACTTTTAATTTAAAGCAAAATTTAAAAAAAAATTCTGATTCAAATTATATAACACACAAATTAATACTACAATAGTTCTTTATTTATTAATATTAGAAGCCTGTAACGCAATTTAACGAAACTTTAGAAATATCTTTCTAAAGATTGAACATACAATAGTTTTACTGAATAATAAGCACGTTTAAATCTCATTAATTAACCTAAAGCACCTCTATAAAATAAGAAAATTTATAAATTTGAGACTTTACAATGCTTGTTTCAACAAGGAAGTGCTTGAAAGAACCCATACATTATTTATACGTTATTCAAACGTTTTATATTTCCAAAAGCAATGTTGACTAAAACTTCAACAAATATTTATTTTAAAAGAACTGCTGTAAAACAAGTTTTTTTTGCGTGTGTTTCTGATTCAAATTATATTACACATAAATTAATACTCCAATTACTTCTTATTTATTAATAATACACTGACTGTAATGCGATTTAATAAAACTTTAGAACTATGTTTCTAACGACTGAACTTGCAATAATTTTAATGAAAAATAAGCACTTTTGAATCCCATTAATTAACCTACAGCATCTTAATAAAGTTTGGTAGATTAATTAATTTGAGATTGCTCCATGCTTGTTTCATAGAACAAGGAAATACCTCAAGTGATGTTTGGAAGTCAAAACCAGCCATTTAAAAGCTATATCTCTCATATAAAGGAATTGTCGTTTTTACTGAATGCTAGCCTGATCTCTAAGAGTTTGGAGATAAATTATTAATAAAGTTAAAGGTATATATAAATATTATACAGACATACAAACAATAAATACAATAAACCCAACTGGGGTGAAAAATTAGCCAGAGCCAGGAATCGAACCCGGGACCACAATATACAAGACTGCGCTCTAACCACTGAGCAATCTTGTATACTGTGGTCCCGGGTTCGATTCCTTGCTCTGGCTAATTTTTCACTCCAGTTGGGTGTATTGTATTTATTCTTTGTATGTCTTAAGGGGAAACATCCTTTTAAATCTTCAAAAAAGCGATTTTTTGTATTTTGATTCATTTGACAGCTTTTTTTTTTTTTCTGAACAATTTGTCACAAACCGCATCAAAATATTCCTAAAATTGCGCTCGATATAGTAAGAAATCTAAATTAGCTTTAGTCAGTTTCAACCGAAACATTGATGTTTAAGTTGATTTTTCTCAAAATCGATACTTTTTTACTTGCGCGTATAAATATCTTTGCAGAAACTTTATAAATATCTTTGCTTAAAGTGCATTTGCTTTAAATTGAACTAAAATCTAAGAAATTAAAAAAATATATATTGAACGTATGGGTATTCGAGTGTCAAAAATTATACAAATTTTTATATTTCTATTTTAAAAATCAAAAAACTTTAGAAATTTATTGTTTATTCATTAGATTTTAGTTTATTTTATTTTTAGAATATTCTTAAAAGTTTCAAACAAACTTGAACGACACGAAAATCGCTCCATCCACCGTTGCCTAGCATGTATTACTGTTGGTTGACGCAATCATGAACACTTATTGTAAACATAGTATTTGTCAATGGTACTGTCAATAAATTTGGCTTTCGCATATATTTCTTGTGTTTGTGCTTGTGCTTCAACGCATCACTTGCGCTTATACATTCCTGTCGGAGTTTCCTCTTAGTCCGCACAACTTTGAAGAAATTCCGTGCTATTTATACGCTGCCACCACCGATATGATTACGTGATATCGGTCACGCACTGAGAGGATTGTTTAAATGAAAACAAACGCTTTCAATTAACTAAATTAACAGTTTATTTACACACTATGTACACAATACAAAACACTATTTACACTTAAAACTCGGATGTAGGTGATCCGGTTCAACATTAACTTAAATAAAATAAAGCTGGCTGTGTACTGTTAAAACTACTTTATATCACTCTCACTCTATACACGTTAAATAAGCTTTACCGGAGATCAATCTTAATCTCCCAACACATGGGCTCTATGCCTAAGCTCTCCGAGCCTCACTCAACCTTAAGCTCTCTCTCAGAGCTATCCAACGTACTCACCTTGCACTTCGCGCTGTAGGCTCCAACTCACTGTCTCAGCAGCAGAGCCTGCCACTAGCAACCTTCTACCTTTCGTCAACGTAACTACCTAGGGGTTTCTACCTGGCTCGCATTCCAAGCTCTTTTCTTCGTTTGTGGAATGTCTTTGTCTCCCCATCTTCCACATACATCTCAAAAGGTTGGGCAAACCCATTTCCAACTATCTTTTTTCCCCTTCATTCCATCTATACATTTTCACCGGCTTAGATCCAGTTTTAGACAATGAAAGAATGTGATTTTGAAATTCCAGTACACAGACCATACAAAATATATATTATGTTAAGACAAAAATAAAATAGAACCCCAGTTCTAATAGCAGATGTTTCTCAGAACATGACAATTCCTATATGTTAAATGATTTTTACAGTGTCCTCTATGACACCTTAAAATTTTTATCATGAGTTTGGAATCACCCTGTATAAAAAAGGGTATTTTTATTTGGTGCGTTCGTAATTATATAAATAAGTAGCACCTGTAGTCGTCGTTCAGTCCGTCCGTCCGCCTGTCCGTCTGTCCGCATATAACAACGCAAAAACTACCTAACCGAATGGTCTGATATTTTAAATATATAATTGTTGAAAAATTTTGTCGAGTCATTTCAAATTTTATGAAAATCGGATGTATAGTTTAATTACAGGGACAGTCAAATTTTTCCGTTACATGACGGCTAATGGGGAAAAAAATATTTCAAGTGCATTTTAATGATGTTACAGCCTTCCGAATGGTCTGAAATTTAAAATATATAATTGTTGCAAAATTTTGTCGAGGCATTTAAAATTTTTATCACAATCGTATGTGTAGTTTTATTACAGGGACACTCAAAAATTTTCTGTTACATGACGGCTAATGGCGAAAAAATTATTTCAAGTGCATTTTAATGATATTGCAGCTTTTCGAACAGAATGAAATGGATATGCACTTATTGAAGTGCACTAAAATATACATTCAGTACAATATGAGGTGCAAAAAGTATTTTTAAAACTAGTTATAGTACGAACGCACCTCATTTGTCACGTTTGACGAACAATTTCCAACTTGTTTAATTTATAATATATTTTGGAGTGCTATAATTACTTTTCATTTCTTAATACTACGATAATTTTAATGAGGTTTTAGAACTACCTTACTGATGATTGAACTCGCTTTAATTTAATTCAACAAGAAGCATTTTTGAATACCATTAGTAAAATTAAATCACCAGTGTTAATTTTCCAAGATCAATTAATTTCAGACTGTACCATGTTTGTTTAAATAACAAGGAAAAGCTTGTAAGAATTTTATGTAGATAAAATTAGCCATCTTAAAGGTATTTCACTTATAAAATGGAAGTATTATTTAAATTAATTTTAAATCTAATCTCTTCACAATTTGTAATTAAAATTGCATTCATAAGTTGTCTATATTCAAATGTACGATTGACTGAAATATCAATAAATATTTATATTGAATGCATTACTTTAAATGAAGTAAGAAGTACATTGTATTTATTTAAAACTAGCTGGAACCTGTCGAATTCTGACAAAAGGAAATGTTTAAAATAGAAATGTTACATTGATTTATAATAAACTGTCAAAATTCATTACAATAAAAATAACTCATCTTACATTGGTTATTCTAACTCTTTAAAAAAATTAATTCCACCCTTAATTGAGGAAAATACAATTTCCATAAACTTCAACTGTTAATTCTTTTAACAAACTAAGCTTCATTCGTATACGTAATCAGAAACCTATAATAAAGATTAGAAATTACGATGAAATTATTAATAGAGGTTCTATGCTTGGAATTGCGTAAGGAAAAAACAGCAAAAATTATTTCACTTTAACATAATCATGTATTTTTTTAAATAAAATCTAAATCTGGGATAATTTCCATCTTCTCAAAATTTACATACGCATCTTTCATATCCGTATTCATTATTTTAAATATATTTTAACGCGCAATAGGTTATTAATAATTATATTTTCAAACTTGAAGTCACATTTGCCAACTGCAACTTTGCATGTGAACATTCGCACTTTTCACTTGGGGGTGTAATCTTAAAACCGGCGAGTAAAAAGCCCAGACATTTATGTGTTTTAGACGCATTCGTGGTAAGATATTTATTTTTATTGCTGAAAATTTTCGTTTTATTTTAAATATGACGTCATTTCTTTAACTGAAACATTTTGCGAATCGTCTCTAACTCCCTATCAGCTGAATGAAAAAGAATTGAAATGTAACAGATTTATAAGGGTAAATGTGTATTCTTTAAAGCGTGACGTCATTTTCAGTTCAATTTTTAAAAGTTATTTTCAATTACAAAGTGGAAGTGCCATCAATATGAATATAATCAATAAAGATAAACCCCATTATTTCTCTCTTCTCTGTAACAATGGAAGTAATCCTATTGCCACCATTTCAATGAAATTTCATGAAAAGCTTTTAAAATTAAACTTAAAATATAAAATGGGAATATAAAAAAAGCTAGTATGGGCACATCTGCAAATGAACATCTTTCAAAAAAAAAATAATTTGTAAACTCTGGTCAGTTGAAGCTCAGGGCAGCTGACTAAAAAGACATACTTCTGTTTTAAATATACAGATTATGATATACACTAATGTATTTCAATATTAATTTTAATGGCTAAATGATTGTAATCTAATTTAATGAAATCTTTCTCAAGGAAAATTAGTATCGACTTTCTAACGATCAAATTTTGATTAATTCTAGTTAACCTAAATTTATTAGTTCTACTACGAACATTTTTTAATATCATTTAATTAAACTGTAAATACTTGAAAAAAAAATCATATTGCTAACTAAGCGTAAACCAACACAGTGAAATGTGTCCAAGCCTGGAAATGAACCCGAATCCTTGGAAATGCACTCCAATACTATACCATTTATCTACGCTATTCAGAGGATCCGTATTCCGTTCCCGGCTAGGACATTTTTACCCGACTGCCAAGAAGGGTTATGTGTTTCACGCGTATCTGGGTATGTAGATTTCTTTATACCCTCGAAACATCCCAACGGCTGAATGGATTTTAATGAATGAGGTCTCTATCGATTCGTCTTATTTGTTCGATGGTTATAGGCTAGATTGTTTTCTTAAATTCAAAATCGCGGCCGTAAAATAAAAAATGGGGGTAGAGAAGAAAAAAAAAGTTACGCACCATATTGAGTGGCATATCATTGGATAGGTCTTTCAAAATTAAGACGATGTTTCCTTGACTATTTTACAGTCAGAAGCTCCGTTTAATTATTACACAACCTGGAAGTTGTGTAGGTAGGATCTCTAGCTTTACTGCAACTGTAACCTTCATAGACATCTATAGGCCTGATCAAAACAGTGTTTATAGATAGGAACTAACAATTAAACACAACTTAAAAGTCATCCATAGAAGTAAATAAAAAAAAATAGGTAAGTAATGAAAAAAATAGTTTCACATTGATGAGAAATAATTAATTAGTTCGCTTTTTACGCTTTTTGATTTTTTAAATTTAATTATCACTTTTATTCATTGTGTTGTTTTATGCTTAGTTCGCAATGAGTAAAAATTTCACGTATTTAATATTCAATAATTTCGGTTGTAATTTTACTGCTCAAAATTAATTGAGAAATTAATTAAAATTATAATTTAATTAAACTAAATTATCGGAATAGATAATTGAATATTGTTTAATTGCAGCTTGTGACATATTTGTTTTATATAACAAACGAGGGTATGTAAGAACCATTTATAAATAAAATGGTTAGACATTGTTAGACAATTTTAATTTATTAATGTTTCAAAGATTGTTATGTTAATGAATCAAACTTTTCCAAAGAATCTTTAGATCATTTTTACTAACGTAACAATTAAAGTTAAATTGATTTTCCTACAAACATTTTTTAATTCTATTATTTAAATTAAAGAAAATGCATAATTTTGGGAAATCTGTTAATATCTCACTTTGTATGTGTGTTTCAAAGAACAAGGAAACTGTAAATATGTTTTATGGATACAGCAGCACATTTAAAAATTATTTCTCTTAATTATGATGGGCTCAGAACCATAGTGGACCAATTCCATTTAGAAAAAAAATATATAAGATAATCCATTTAGAAGGTGCATAAAATCTGTTTTATCCACTCCCACAGTAAACCAAGTCAGTAAACAGGTGGCATATATGAGAAAGTATGTGAAAACAGACTTGGTTCATTGTGGGAGGGAATAAAACAGATTTTATGTACCTTGTAAATGGACTATCTCATTTTTTTTTTCAAAATGTACTTGGTCTACTATGGCTGTAAACCCCTCAAAATGTAAGCATTATTTTGATTAATTTTAAACCCTCTGTATAAGGATTTGTACATGAACTATTTGGTTTCAAATGCACTGTTGACTAAAACTTCAGCAAACATTTGAAGACTTAGTGGAAAAATGTGATATAGGGGAGACTGGGGAGGGTTGGACGTAAGGGAAGCTTGACCAACAGTTCAGTTTTCATATTTAAAAGAATTTCAGAGTTTCGCCAGTAGGTTGCAGCCAAAGCTACTGAAATGCTCAAACAATAGTCTTTGTTTCATGCAGATAATTGAAACAGGTGTGGGAAAATCAATTTGTGAAGAGTTTTCAGCTTAAAAAGAGTATTTTTTAGAAAAATTTGGTAAGATTTTCTCAGATAAAATATATCGTAGAAATTTAAGTAATTAGATTTTAAATAATGTCGAAATATTGAGTTTTCATTCCAATCATAAAGATTATACAGTATATTGAGCTAAACATAACCATGTGCTATGCTTTAAAAAGTGGCAAATGGGGATGCTTGAACCATTCAATGTGGGGAGAGTTTACTAGATGGTCAAAGCTCCTTAAATAAGTGTTTTTGGAAATCATTTTATTACACACTGTACATAATGAAGAGTTAATGGTTATATTTTTAAAATAATGTAAATTTATTTTGTAAAACTATAATAAAATGGGTTGATTGATAGAAAGGAAAGTGTTTAAAACTGATTAAAGGAATATGAGAAAAATTACTATACAAACAAGAAAAAGTTTAATGAAATATAAATTGGAAAGTTTATAAGAAATTTTATTTCATTTAAATAGTACCCATAATAGGTAAATAGAAAGAATTGAAAAGACTAAAAAGGATGAAAGCAGCAGCCTTAAGAAATGTTAGGTATTCATCAATCTGCAAAAGAACATGACATTGATCAAAACACTTTAGGAAGGTATGTAGACAAATTTTACTAAGATGAACACGATGAGATGAAGCCAAACTATATGGCAACTAGCGTTGCCAGGTCGAGTGAAAAAAAAAAATAATGACGGAATTTTTCTCCAGTGCCTTTAATTTCGTCTAAGCAGGTTTTTTTGCACATCACATTTTCCTAAATATTTTTTTAGAATAATTAAACCTTGTAGCATAAAGGTATTCTGTCTTTTTTAAAACTGATTTTATTTCCCTTAACAAATATTTTAATATAAAATAAAGTGGGTCAAGCCTTCTATATGCGGGGAGCCTTGATTCATTATTTTCTCATGCTTAAAATCAATCATTTTTTAAGTTTCTTATATAATACACTTATGTCACAATTTTATTTTGATAACTGATTGTATAATGAATAAAATTATATATGAAACTTTATTCTAGGTTCAGTATTTAAAAAATAAAAAATCAATTTAAAAAAAATGGGTCAATCCTCCTCAGTCTCCCCTATAACAAAAATTAGAATTCGAGAAAATTAAATGAAAGTTTTTTGTTGTAATTTAGTTATTTATTTAATTCCTTCTTAGAATGATATGGCTAAATGTTAATAGGTGATACTAAGCTCTCCTAAGAAAGAATATTAACATTTATTTATTAAATATTAGAAATTATTTTCACCATTTATATTATTATACATAAAAATATTAAATATTAAAACATACTGTCTCATATCTTCAATACTAAGTAGAATTTTAGTATTTTAGTACAATATTTGATAAAGAATAAGGAAATGTTTGTAAGAATTTTTTGTAGATAAAATTAATCATCTTAAAGTTATTTCACTTATACAATGAAAGCATTAATTAAATTAATTTTAAATCTGATCTCTTGGAGATTATAATTAAAATTGTATTCATAAGTTTTATATTTTTAAATGTACTGTTTACAGAAATATCAATAAATATTAATACTAAATACATTATTTTAAATACAATAAAAAATAAATCGTTTCTGATTTAAAATTATAATAAACATGAATGTACTCTAATATTAGTTTTAATTTATTCATGTCTCAATTATTGTAATACACTCTAATCAAACTTTTCACCAGAAAAATTAGAATTATCTTGCTTACGATTAAATTTCGATTAATTTATTTTTATTATGAACATTTTTTAGCCTAAATTATGAGTATAGAGCACTAAAGATCTATTATTTGCATATTGTGACATGTTTATTTTGCGTAACAAAGAGAGTTTGTGGGAACCATTTGTAGATAAAATGGTTACATATAATTCGACAGTTTTAATTCATTAATTTCAACGATTGTTATGTTTTAAACAAATGTTTCTTGAAGTTTTAATTAACAGTACACTTAAAAATAAATAATTTTCACATAGTTCCTCTACAAATCCTTATATAAATGGGTTTAAAATTAAATAAAATAATGCTTACATTTGTAAGAGAAATAACTTTAAAATGACTGGCTGTATCCACAAATGATTTTTACAAGCCATTCCTTGTTCTTTAAAGCACACATCCAAAGTCTGAAATTAATAAATCTTTAAAACTATGCAGGTACTTTAATCTAACTAATGAGATTTTAAAAAAAGCTTGTAGGAAAATCAACTCAATGTAAATTAGATCATTAGTAAGAATTTTCTAAAGACTGTTTTGAAAAGTTTGGTTAATTAAAGTTTTCTTCTTTAAATGAAATTTAAAAAAAAATTATTTTTCCTTCACTTAATCGTTACACATTAACCCATTATGCTGCTGCTACGGTACGTTCAAGTACAATTAAATAAAATTTATGTAAAATTTATTTTATCCGTCTATCAATAAAAATAGATTATTTTTTCATAAAAATACTTTGTTTGGTAACACTTAGAACGCAAATGAAAACAGTTGAAGGTAAATATGTTAAAAGTGCTTTTTTTTCTCGCCATTTACATGTGTGTAACTTTTCTCTTATTAAAAATTCTTATCTGAAAATCGCAATTAAAATCATAATACAAACTATCCCAAAAGTGCCTGACACATTTTTTAATTCAATGAAAAATCGAGTGATTGTCATACACGAGTGTGGTTTAGACTAAAATGCTTGGCATAATGAAGTTTTTTTTTCAAAGCAAACGAAAATAATTAGTTACAAACTTCAATCACAGATGGCGACCCTTGTCCATATGCTTGGTTTCAGACATGCATTTGTTTCTGATTTTCAGATAATTTTGACGCTGTGACACAGAAATGAGAGCTTCCAGCGAAAAAGCTCATTGCGTAGGTTGGTAATTCAAAACCAAATTGAAACTAATCTGAAATCAGAAAAAATGCATATTTGAAAGCAAATATACGGACAATTAATTAGCACCATCTCTAATCGAAGATTAGAACTAACTTTTTTTATTCCCTTCAAGAAAACTTTCCGCGTGCTAAGCATTTTAGTCCAAATCCCACTCCTGTATGGCACTTACTTGATTTTACACTGTTTTTTAAAATGTGTCAGGGAATTTCAGCACAACCCGTACATTTATTTACATTGTTTTTATTAGTATTGCGAGCTTTCCCAAACTACGTATATTTTAATTATTTTGATTAGTCTTGTAAATATTTTGTATCAAGAGCTGTAATTACCAATTTATTAATTTAATTGTTATGAAAGAAATTTACCTGGATTAAAGGCAGTTCCCTTAATTTTCTGCTCAACAACAGGATAATTTTCTGTCACATTTTCAGATTAATTTTTATGCATAAAGGCATACAGGCCTGACTATTGAAACTGATTGGTATCAAATGGTGTTTTTCATTTTTTGATAAATAAATTATTTATTATGTTATAAGTGATCGTTTTCCTGACGACAGGTTTTCCGTCTTTCCCGAGATGTCGCATCCGGAAATTCTGTTCAAAACTCCAACTTGACAATATTTTCCAAAAGATCTGCTGCCTTTACCAAAATATGGAAAATAGCAATCGATGTACATAGTTTCCGAATAAGAAAACCTGCCAGATTCATGCGTTTCCGAAGAAAAGTAAATTCGGAATTTGTAAGAAAGTAGCTCCTTTGCATTTGAGAACATCCTTAATATCTTTATTGCATAAATTTTCTAATATAGTATCTTCATACATTACGAAAGGTAGTTATTAAGGTGGAACAATTTATTAATTCAGAATCTGGGGCATAAAGGGTTAATATAAACTATTTCTTTTTTGGTGCGTTCGTAATTATATAAATACGTAGCACTTATAATCGTCGTCTGATCCGTCCGTCCGTCCGTCTGTCTGTTCGTCTGCCCGTATATAACAGCGCAAAAACTACTCAACCGAATGGTTTGAAATTCAATATATATAAACGTTGCAGACCTTTGTGGAGTAATTTCAAATTTTATGAAAATTGAATCAAAATTTAAAAAGATATTAATAAAAGTTTTCTTCATCCTATTAAACCCTATCATATGTAATTCAATGATATCCCAGATAGATAATGATTCTAGGCTGCTATGAAGGTTATTCTATTAAATAACTATCATATGAAATCAATTCAATGCTATCCCATTATAGGTAATGATTCTAGGTTACCATGGCGATTACATCCTATTTAAGATGGAGTCATATTATTTCCATATTACTTAATTTAACCTATATAATCGTAATAAACTTCATATTCATGCATTTTTGCATAATTTTCAGTTATTGCACCAAGATCTGAATATTTATAAAATAATTATTGTACGAACGCACCTCATTTGCCACGTTTGACGTACAATTTCTGACTTGTTTAATTCATTTGTGTTTCAACGATTACAATATCACTTAATGAAAATTTTCCAAAGAATTCTTAGAACATTCTTACTAATGATAGAATTTACATTAATTTGATTTTCATACAAGCATTTTTGAATCCCATTAATTAAGGGTATTCTTAACTGATCTGCTCAACAAGTCTGCAAATCAAAACGTTTTTACACATTTACAAATTCATTTTCTAACGGAAAGATATAAAATTGGAAAGCCTGGCCATGGAAGCGATTTGGAATTGAACTGTTTTATCTGTTTTTTGATCAATCAATTACCTATTGAGTAATAAGACATTTCGATCACGTGAGAAACCCGTTTTTCGCTCGCTTTTGAGTGCTTTTCTTCCATCGCGCGGAAATTCGATTCAAAACACTTACTTTGACACTCTTTTCTGAAAGATCTATTGCGTTTGCAAAAAAAAAAAAAAAAAAAAAAAAAAAAAAAAAAAAAAAATGGAAAAAATAGCTCAATGACATAGTTTCTGAACAACAACACCAGCTAGTTTCATGCATTTTCAAACAAAAATAAATTAAAACTTATGTCAGAAGGTTACCCATTTGGATTTGAGAACACCCTTAACGTAAAGTACTTGTATAGTTTCGGATAACTATTAATTTCAAACTTTGCATATATATTTTAAAGAAGGGAGGATCTGTACGAATCTTTTGGGAAAAAAGAGGGCTTTTTTAAAGTTACTTTTCTTATAAATGGAAGTATTAGTTTAATTAATTTTTAACCTACTTTATAATTTATTCAAATCTGTTGAAATGTTTGTCTATTGAAATTTTTTTGAATTAAGATTTTGATTGTATAACATTGAAAAAAAATCCCAACGAAGTTTAAATACAATTGATATATGAAAAATAAGAAATTAATTCATGAATAGCCTTTTTATATAAATTTATTTTGTGTATTTTTTGAAGCGACCACCGACATAAAAAGAAAACTGAACAGAAGTTTCAAAAGGTCAGCAGAAAACTCATAATTTCATTACTTGTTTACTTTCATCATTAATAAAGTGCATATAAAAAAATTCGTAAAAATCTAAACAAATGTAAATGAAACAAATTTTCCTTTTAAAACCAATCATTAGTATAGCATAAAGTAATGTAAACTGAACTATTGTAGAATGAATAAGGAAGAATAATAAGAAATTAATTCATAAATAGTCTTTTTATTATATAAATTAGTTTTGTGTATTTTTTTAAGCGGTCACCGACAGAAAAAAATTGAACAGAAGTTTCAAAAGGTCGGCAGAAAACCCATAATTTCATTACTTGATTATTTTCATCGTTAATAAAGTGCATATAGAAAATTTTCTAAAAAACTAAACAAATGCAAATAAAACAAATTTTCCCTTTAAAACCAGTCATTAGTATAGCATAAAGTAATGTAAACTGAACCATTGATAGAATGAATAAGAAATAAGAATAAGAAATTAATTCATAAATAGTCTTTTTATATAAATTTGTTTTGTGTATTTTTTGAAGCGATCACCGATATATTAAAAAAAACTGAGCAGAAGTTTCAAAGAGTCGACAGAAAACCCATAATTTCATCATCATTAATAAAGTGCATATAAAAAAAATTCGTAAAAACTAAAAAAAAATGTAAATAAAACATATTTTCTTTTCTAAAACCAATCATTACTATAGCATAAAGCATTGTAAACTGAACCATTGATAGAATTAATAAGTAATAAGATTAAGAAATTAATTCGTAAATAGTCTTTTTATATAAATTTTTTTTGTGTATTTTTTGAAGCGATCACCGACATTTAAAAATAAAAACTGAACCGAAGATTCAAAAGGTCAGCATAAAAAAAACTGAGCAGAAGTTTCAAAAGGTCGACAGAAAACCCATAATTTCATTACTTGTTTAGTTTCATCGTTAATAAAGTGCATATAAAAAAAATTCCTGAAAAACTAAAGAAATGTAAATAAAACATATTTTCCTTTCTAAAACCAATCATTACTATAGCATAAAGTATTGTAAACTGAACCATTGATAGAATGAATAAGTAATAAGAATAAGAAATTAATTCGTAAATAGTCTTTTTATATAAATTTGTTTTGTGTATTTTTTGAAGCGATCACCGACATTTAAAAAAAAAAAAAAACTGAACCGAAGATTCAAAAGGTCAGCATAAAAAAACTGAGCAGAAGTTTCAAAAGGTTGACAGAAAACCCATAATTCCATTAGTTGTTTAGTTTCATCGTTAATAAAGTGCATACAAAAAAAATTCCTGAAAAACTAAACAAATGTAAATAAAACAAATTTTCCCTTTAAAACCAATCATTAGTATAGCATAAAGTAATGTAAACTGAACGATTAATAATGAATAAGATTGCTAGAATAATTCACGCATTTTATGAGTCTTTTTAATGATTTGCAAAAGCTTACATTTAATACGCTTGCATATTTTAATTAAAGGGTTTATCGATAATTAATAATACAACTATGAAAATTTCAAAAAACACTGAAATTTTTGGTCACTATTAAAATCAGCATGGTCGAAAATACTCAAAATGAATTCCTTTACTTTCTGTTCTGTTTTTTTTTTTTCCTTTATTTATTTTTAGAGTAATTGTGTAAATGTGAAGATATAAATATGCAAATGTAAAGTTATAAAAGTATAGATATCTAAGTGCAAATGTGTATCTAGAGATGCAAGCGTGTAGAATAAATGTAAATTCAAATATGTAAATGCAGATATAATTGTGTTGTTGTAGATGCAAAAATAGATGTGCAGATGTTCTAGACTAGATGTCGAACTGTATATATTAGCTCTACATGTACAGCAGTAGATATAAAAGTATGTAGGAGTCCAGGCGTAGATATTTAGAGTACATGTATAGATATAGACCTAGATGAGGATAAAGATTTATATGTTTAGATGTAGATATAGCTGTACAGATGTTGGAATCGACACAAATATTTAGCTTTGAAGATGTGGATGTGTACATGCTGTAGATGTAAATGAGTAGATTATGGAGATGTATGTGTTCAGATGCTGTATATTTTGACACGCAGACGTAGATGTTTAGATGTAGATATAAGTAAATGTATTACTTGTTGTTGTTTAAGTATTTCATATTTTGTGGTACTTAAACAATATTTACAAATCCCTTGTTAGATTCGGGCTTTTTTCCGTCTGGTACTTAATTGTCTTCATATTTTTATTTGGAAAGAAAGTAATTTGTACAGTTTCTAGCGACAATCAGATAGTTATGTCATACATTTGTTGAAAAGTAAATGCTGCCAAAAATCGGGGTGGTTTATTCTAATTTAAAAAGATTCTTCAATTTAAATATACAGCATATACAAGGTGTCCCAGAAGTAATGGGACAAACTTTAGTGGGAGGTAGGGGACATCACAAGGATTCAGATTTGCATAGCAACCCAGTGTCGGAAACGCATTCCTGGCGCGGTAGTGACGACACAAAACACAAGAAAGACAGGATGCGAATAAGAGGAGAAAACATGTTTATTATCCTTAGGACATCAAAAAACTAAGAAGAAAGAACATTAAAGGGACAACGATCGCCATCAGAGTAGGTGTTCGAAATTACGATCCCGGGCCGTGATGCATGGAAGCGCATCTCCGGCGTATGGAAGATCTAATGTTCTCGAAAATACTGGAAGTGCCCCGGACTTCCCCAGCAGCTGCCACGATACGTGCAACAAGTTCCTCAACACTTTCCAGCATTGTCCCGGCATTTTTGCAGTACTAAGAATAATAAACACGTTTTCTCTCCCTGTACGTGTCCTTTCTTTCTTGTGTTTTGTTTCGTCACTACCGCGACAGGAAAGCGTTTCCGACCTTGAGTTGCTATGCAAATCTGAATCCTTGTGATGTCCCCTACCCCCCCCCCCTCAAAGTTTGTCCCATTACTTCTGGGACACCCTGTATATGCAGAGGTAGATAGATGTATATATATATTGTTATCTAGAGTCAAATAGATTTACATTATATCTTAGATATTATTTGTTTAGATATTGCTATCTTTAATAGAAAAATTAAAAAGCGTTTATTTGAAACTTTACCAACCTGTATCAGAGAAGTAATCTGCTGGTAATGCGGTTTTGTTCCATAAATTATGCCTAGTACGTGTTATTGGATTTTTTTTTTTTCATTGTAACAAAAATTAATTTATCTACCGCAATTAAAAGTAAAAAATTATGTTTTAAACAAAGTTCTATAACTATTTCATCAAATTAATGCCATCAGTCAGTAACAGAGAAATGCTTTGTAACGTAACTTTCATGAAAAATAAAGATTAACAAAAATTTAAATTAACATATACAAAGTTTAAAATTGTAACATAAACAAATTAAGAAACAATTTTAAAGGTGCGATATTTTAACAAAGCACGAAAATTCACAAAAGATATTCCTCATATCACAAGTTATGCGTGAAATATCCACCTGAGTTATTCCAATTAAAAAAGCTTCCACGGCATAATTCATTTATTTACACTAAAAAAGAACTTTTCATATTTTCTTTGACGTAAGCACATTTTTGATTATATTTACTGAAAAGCAACAGTTAATTTTCTCATATGAAGCTGCGAAAATTAAAATAAATATTAAATTTTGTTAGGAAATATCGCGTGTTTGCGTTTGCTGCGAAATATACCTTTCAGCTGGAAAATGAATTTATTACATTGCTTCGAGCTCAACAGCGTAATTTAACTGTTTCATGTTTATTAAATTTTATGTAAATTTTATTTCAATTTCTTATATAGTGTTGTATAACTTTTGAATTTTAAGCATATTTTAAATGAGTTAGTTTCATGCTTATATTCGACAACTGTTATTTTACTCATTTTTATTAATCTAATTTACATATAATATTAGATATATATTGGGATATAATCAGAAAAAAATATTATAAGTGTTTTCTGAAAAATATTACTATTTCATTTTGTCTATTGGATAAGTTTTCGTTCCCACCGCTCTTAAAATTTAAATCATTTATCAAGCATAAACTATGAAACACTTTCCAACACTTTCAGAATGCTGTAATGGAACTTCGCCGTTTAATAATGTGAAAGAATATTTCTTAAGTAAACATTTTATAATAAGTATAACACGAGAAAACGTATTAGCAAAAATAACTATCCGTAGATGGCAATTTATCCAATTCTTTACATACCCCATCATACGATTTTTTTAAAATTTTCCAAAGATCTCTTAGTATACTAAATATAGTGTATCTGAAAATGCATAACTAAATTAAAAAAAAAATCTTAAGGCTGCTAGTCAATCAGCTTCCGAATTCCTCTCACAAATGTTAAAGCTGTTCTCAAATCCAAAAGGGCAACTTTATGACATAATTTTTAATTTATTTTTTTCGGAAAGACAGTGAACTAGCAGGTATTGTTGTTCGGAAACTATGTCATCGAACTTTTTTTTTTCGTTTTTTGAAAACGCAATAGATCTTTCAGAAAATACTGTCAAAGTTGGCATTTTGAACTGAACTACCGAACAAAAGAAGAAAATCCAGTAAGGGGAGAAAAATGCCGTGTCATGTGATCAAAATCGCTTTTAACTCAACAGGTAATTTATGGATTAAAAAAAATGGAAAAACAGTTCAATTCCAAATCGCTTCCCTAGTCAGACCTTCCAATTTTACATTTTTCCGTTAAAAAATGTATTTGTAAATGTGTCAAAACGTTTTACTCCTGTTGAGCAGAAAAGTTGAGGACTAGTCTACGGGCGTTTAATCCATTTGTATCTTTACAATATCTCATCGGGAAATCAATATTTTTAACCTTTTTTCTGTGTACTCTTCTTTAAGGATATCACTTTTTTTTTCTTAATTGTCAAAATATTTCTAAAACCTATGCTTAATTTTATATAAAGTGTTAAAATCTTACTCACAGTTCGGTGCTTTTAACACATAAAATATGAAATTAAGCTTGAATTTTAGAAGTATTTTGATATTTAAGAAAAAGAGACATCCTTTAAGATGAGTACATAGAAAAAAAGAGATAAAAATATTAATTTCCCGAGGAAATATTTTAAATATGAATGCATTCTACACCTATAGACTTAGCATTAGCGAGGAGAATTCGGAAGTTCAGCGACTAGAATCACTCAACTCCCGAATTCCCCTCCCTAAAGCTAAGTCTATGGGAATGAGATGCATTCTTATGATTAAAAATCCGACTCTTCGGGAAATTTATATTTTGAACTTATTTTTCTCTGCACTCTCTTAAAAGATGTCTCTTTTTTTTTTTCCTTATTTGTCAAAATATTTCTAAAAAATATGCTTAGTTTTATGTGAGGTTTTAAATTCTTACTCACAGTTCCTCAGCTTTTAACACCTGAAATATTAAATTAAGTCTATATTTTAGAAATATTTCGAGAACTACAAAAAAAGATAGCCTTAAAGAGTACTTAGGAAATAGGAGTTAAAAATATTAACCTCTCGTGGAGACATTTTAAATATACGAATGCATCACATGCCTATAGCGAGGAGAATTCGGAAGTTGAATGACTAGCACAGCTTCCCCTTATTAATTTTAACTCTATGGGCGTTTGATGCATTCGTATATTTAAAATATCTCCTCGGGAAATTAATATTTTAACTCATTTTTTTCTGTGTACTCTTCTCAAAGGATGTCTCTTTTTTTTCTTAGTTCTCATAATATTTCTAAAATATTGGCTTAATTTTGTAAATATGTTAATATCTTACTCACAGAATGAGTTCGTCGGCTTTTAACACTTCATATAAAATTAAAAATAATCTTTTAACATCAAATAACTGTGTTTCTGTAGTGTTAAATTCACACAGAAATTTTCGAAAAATTTTATTTCAAAATAAAGAAAAACAATTTTCCATTTTTTTTGCACCAAATTTATAATAGTAAAATTTAATTAAAAGTTTCTGGTGCAAATCTTTATTAAAATTAGATGGGATATGTATCCCACCACCCATCAAGGGGTTAAGACGGGTACACAGAAGCAATAAGTTTAAAATATTGATTTCCTGAAGAGATATTTTAAATATAGGAATGCATTCAACTCAGATAGACTTAGCATTAGCTAGAGGAATTCGGAATCTGAGTGACTAGCGCCTTAAGCAATTCATGCTCATGCACAATAATGCATGTAATGCATGCGAATTCATTTGCATAGTACTGTATACGATCTATAGCATTTATACACACCGTTAAGTGCGCACAAAAATTAGTTAAACTTAAAAACTCAAAATGTACTTCAGTATTTATCGCTCGAAGTAAATACTGTAACCGGATTCTTTTGTGTAACTCTGTAAATGAAGGATAAATCCCCACTAAAAATAATCTTAAGATTATCTGAAGAAATCTCCAGTTTCTTCAGAAATTCTACAGAAATCTGAAGAAATTTCACAGATTTAGATTTACCTTCAAATTATCTGTAGAATTTCTTAAGATATTCTTTAAAATATCTGCAGAAATGGGCCAATTACCTACAGATTATTGGGCCAGTTACCTACAGATTTTCTGCAGATTTTTTTTTAGTGGGATGCTTCGCACTTTATGCTCGACAAAAAGCATGTTTCAGTGTACCTCATAAATAGATATATCTTTTACTATGCTTGAAATACCTTAACATCACTAAAATTCACCGTAAACGATTATGATGAATAGACCATAATGTAAATGGATTCTTTTGAGTTATCTGAAAACGACATATAAATTCTACACTCTCCAATTTCAATAATGAACATCCCATAGTAAATCCCTATAACGAGGATGTGATTGGAAATCACTTATATCTTTCTTAAATTGTTCATTTTTTCTAAATTTCAGTTAAAACTAATCTTTAATTACTTATTCATTTTATCTTAACTTTCATTTCAGTTTCCATTATTTTTTATCCAAAATCTAATGTATTTAACAGGTGCCTTTATCACTAAAACGGTTCTCCCATATACAGATCATCATTTAGATGTTTATTCACCCTCACTAGATATCACAGGAAGAAAAAGAAACAAGTGTGTAAGAGTGATCACAGATCGCACAGAGGGTTTTGTTTAATATTCCTTTCAAAACACTTTATTCTTTTGTAAAATCCGTTAGTTCCACATTTCGTAACCAGGGGGCACACTCTAATCTAAACAAACGTCTATCCGAACGAAACTCCGTTTTACAAACTATCCGTAGATATATTAGTAGAGGGGATCGGGCCCATAGCACCCGAAATAAGTATGCGCCCCTGGCGGCAAAAATTGGAACTAAAATATGTGAGGCTACGGTACATAATAGGAAAGAGTGGTTAAAGGAGTGTCGGCAAAAGTTAGAAAAGTACCCCCCGGGTGAAAAGTGTGGAGGTTAGAAAAATTCCTAAAAATACAGAAGTTACAGCCCGGAGGGGTAAATAATATAAGACTTTTTGAAATTTTTATGATTTGTCGTGTGATCGCAAGTGTTCTGCTATTAAGTAAGCAATATTTCACATCTTCAACTTAATTAGGTGCTGAGTTAGATAAATTGCTTAATATACACAAGTTAGAGCCCAGAGGTGTAAATATAAGACCTTTTTTTAAATTTTATGTTTTGTCGTTTAATGTGAGGTGTTCAGCTATAAGAATCCAAAATTTCAAGTCTCCAACGCATATAGTTTCTGAGAACGGGCTCTGTGACAGACAGAGGAGTGAGACGAATAGGATTTCGTCAGAAGAGCGAAACTCTAAAAAGACCGACTGTACTTTCCGTCTGCAGTTTTATTCTCATTCCTTCCAACGTTCAGTAGAAATATCTCTTTGCTCAGCTTAATTTTCGAGTTTAACTTCCTCGTTAATTCATAAACATTTCCAGTGCATGAGGTCTGTTTTGTCTTTCACACTATGTTCAAAACTTTGCCCCTAACGTACGAATACGCGTACGAATATTCTTTCTGGTTTACTCTTTAGGACTGCTATTCTGGCTGCCCTGCCACGAAATTCAAAATTCTCCTAATTGTCTAAAGCGTAACAGACAATTTTGCTTATATGATATCATTCATTTTTATGTGATGTTTTTTTCGCCAATTGTGTGACGCCAATTTAGTGTATTACAGAATCACTCATTCACTCACTCGCTCTCTCTTCACGAAAACAGTTATGTAGACCTTTACTTAGAAATGCTCTCAGGCACCATCACAATCAATTTCTGTATAAACTGTTTAATTTCACATTTCTTCCCCGAATAAATATCGTCAAGAACAATTTAAAGAACTTCTTTCTAATAATTATTACAGCCTACAGCATTTTATGTACCGTAGCGAATGCATACAAATCGAACCTGATCATCACTTACGGTCTACATGTATTTCAAAGTACTGAACTCCACTATAAACTTTTGGGATAGGAATCAATTAAAATTTTTTGCATATTACTTGGTGTATATAAATTCTATGTATCATATACTTGGCTGCATAAAAATGTGCGTTTATTGACGGGAATTGTTTGAAGAGAATTTCCGAATGTGTTATGCGAATTGTTTACTTAGACAACACATTTCACCTGAATGGTGAAGTTTTGTAACAGTATTCTGAGTGTGTTGAAAAGTATTTCAAAATCCATGCTTGACGCATTATTTTCTTTTCTTTTTATAAATTTACTAATGAATTATGCGTTTCTAAAACTGTGAAGAAAGACTATGAAATTTCTATCCCCAAGTTGATTACTTTTGATGGAAGCTAATTCTTCATTTAACGACTACATTAAACTGGTCGTTTTCCAGCAATTCTTTTAAATACTTTTAATGCTCTATTTAAAAGAGCTATCGTTTAAGATTCCAAATCTGTTTTCCTTTTATTCCTATGATTACTAGAAGAGGAATTATGGCCAATAAAATAAAAGTAAAGTAATGAGTCAAATACCGGAATCGGGCGTAGGAAAGTGAGGAGAAATATAAACAATGTTTCTATGAATCATTTTATTGCATTTTGTACATAAAAACATTAAGAAACCTTAATTGACAATTCTAGATTAATTTTGTATTTATCTGAATAATATGGAAGAAATCTTTGAATGTGATTTCAGGAAAAATAGTTTCTTCGTTATTTTCATGTTCAATAAACTTCATTACATAAAATCTTTTTAATATATTTCAGTGAAATTTGTTAGAATGCTTTCATATTACTCACCCTGTTCTGAACTAGAATCTAGAAAGATTTATGTGATAGCGTAATTACTTTATAGGTACTTGAATATATAAAAATAGTAATTTTTAATAACAGGGCCGAAACTAAGGGGGGGGCAGAGGGGGCATGTGCCCCGGGTGCCAGAACGAAGGGGCGCCAAATGAAGGATTATACCTTTGGACTGTATCATTTTCTTCTGATGGGCTTATGGCTGCCAGTATTATGAAACAGCCATAATTAAATGAAGTGTTAGGTGAAGATGAAAGAGCAGTCGTAAAAAGTTGCTCTTTCATCTTCACCAACACTTCATTTATAATGGCTGTTTCATAATAATGGAAGCCATCAGCCCATCAGAATGAAATAACTCGGTGAAAGCGGAAACTCGGATAATCGGGACTCTATTCTATATTTCATTTTATAAATGATCTTTAGAATATTTTTGTTGGTGTTCAGAGGGGGGTCATGACTCCCGTGACCCCCCCCCCCCCCTCGGATCCGCCATTGTAGATTACGTAGTTCAGTATTACATATTTTATGATTACAAATTTTAAATTTTAAAATAAGTCGGCTATTAGCAAATTAGTAAAATTCGCTTTGTAAACATACTTTGGGGAAGAGGAGGGCGCCAGAATCAATGTTTGCCCCGGGTGCAAAAAAGGCTAGTTTCGGCCCTGCATAATAAAAATATTTTTAATAATTTCTAATTACTAAAAATGTATTTTTGATATATTTTGATATATTTCAGTTAACTATCTCGAGAACTAATGCACGGAATTTCACAAAACTTTATATTCAGTTAGACCTTGATATGAACTGGTTTTGATTACTTTTTTGTGTAAATCGCCCCATAGGTGGAACTGCTGTGCTGCATTTTTCACGATTTCCGCAATAGCTATAGTGCATGCGCGGAATTTCATAAAACTTCAGATTCAGTTAGTCCTTGATATAATTTAGTTCTGATTACTTTTTGATGAAAATCACCCAACAGATGGCGCTGCTATGCTACATTATTCATTATTATCGCAATATCTCTACTCCTAAGAACTAGTGTACGAATTTTCATCAAACTTCAGATTCTTTTAGTCCATGATATAAATTAGTGTTGTTTAGCTTTTGATGTAAATCTCCCAACAGGTGGTGCTGCTTTGCTGCATTTTTCACGATTTCCGCGATAGCTATATCTCAAGAACTAACGCATGAATTTTTATCAAGCTTCAGATTCAGTGTCCCTAGTATAAATTGGTCCTAATTAGTTTTTTGTGAAAATCGCTCAACAGGTGGTGCTGCTAAGTGAAAATCTTCAAGCTTTCCGCAATAGCTCTATCCCAAAAACTAATGCACAAATTTTCATCAAACTTCAGGTTCAGTTAGAAATTAACATAAGTTGTTGATTATTAGATTTTGGTGTAAATCATTTAACAGGTGGAGCTGATATGCTGCATTTTGCACGATTTACACGATTTTAGCAATAGTCCTATCTCAAGAACTAATGCACGGAATTTCGTAAGTTTAGAATCCTCATGATGGGCATAGATTACCATTTATTTTTGGCACTGTGCTACAAGAGAATTTTTAAATATTAACATAAATGAATTTGTAGGAAGTTTAGGGAATGGCATATCCAACTAGTTTTGACTTTACGAAGATATTGCTAGGATTTTATATTAGGTAGGTTTCATTACAAAAAGCTACCTATTGCAGCCGTTCGGAGGGAAGCGATTTCAAAAAATTTTGGTATGTTTTCATCGATCATGACCCCCAGGCTCCGAAACCACCCTCCGTTCAAAATTGATATATATATATATATCTGAGCTATGTCACACTGTAACTCTCGTAATTATGAACCGATTTCGATGTAATTCGGTGTGTACATAGTACTTACCAATGTCTCGACAGGGTTCGTTGGCCAGCTTCATCCGTCGTTTTGTTTCAAAATGGCGGCCATTCAAAATTATTAAAAAAATTTAAAATTTGAAATGGGGTACCAAAAAATTAAAAATGGAAAAAAAAATTCTTATGTATTTGACCTTTATACAAAGATTCCGGAGCAGTTTTTGTTTTGTCTATATCTTAAAAAATGGCTGAGTTATAGCATTTTGAATTTCTAGCGTGGCTGACATTTTGAAACGTCCTGAATTTTGTCAAGCGATAAAAGGCTTATTTATGAACCGATTTCGATGTAATTTGGTGTGTACATAGTACATACCAATGTCTCGACCGAGTTCGTTGGCCAGCTTCATTCGCCATTTTGTTTCAAAATGGCGGCCATTTAAAATTTAAAAAAAAATTAAAATTTGAAATGGGGTAACAAAAAAATTGAAAATGGAAAAATATTTTTTTCTTATGTATTTGACCTTTATACAAAGATTTTTTGATTCGTCTATATCTTAAAAAATGGCTAAGTTGCAGCATTTTGAATTTCTAGCGAGGCTGACATTTTGAGACGTCCTGAATTTTGTCACACGATAAAAGGCGTATTTATGAACCGATTTGGATGTAACTTCGTTTATACATAGTACATACCAATGTCTTGACCGGGTTTGTTGGCCAGCTTCATCCGCCATCTTCTTTAAAAATGGCGGCCATTTAAATTTTTAAGAAAAATTTAAATTTGAAATGCGGTACCAAAACATTGAAAATTGAAAAAATATTTTCTTCTTATGTGTTTGACCTTGATCAAAAGATTCGGGAGCAGTTTTTGTTTCGTCTATATCTTAAGAAATGGCTGAGTTATAGCATTTTGAATTTCTAGCGTGCTGACATTTTGAAACGTCCTGATTTTTGTCACGCGATAACAGGCGTATTTATGAACCGATTTGGATGTAACTTGGTCTGTACATAGTACATACCAATGTCTCAACCGAGTTCGTTGGCCAGCTTCATTTGCCATCTTGTTTCAAAAAAATTAAATTTAAAGTTTAAAATGAGGTATTAAAAAATTGGAAAATGAAAAAGATTTTTTTTATGTGTTTGGCCTTGATACAAAGATTCCGGAGCAGTTTTTGTTTCTGAAAATTTGTTCTTTTGTTTATATCTTAAAAAATGGTTGAATTATAGCACTTTGAATTTCTAGCATGGCTAACATTTTGAAACGATCTTGTATTTGTTACGCGATAACACACGTATTCGCCTATTTCGATGTAAGAAGGCATGTGGATAGTATACATCAATACCTCGACCAAGTTCGCTGGCCAGATTCATCAGCCATCTTGTTTCAAAATGGCGGCCATTAAACTAAAAAATATATATATATTTAAAGTGAGGTGCAAAAAAATTAGAAATTGAAAAGGTTTCTTTCTTAAGCATTTGAACTTGATATAAGGATTCAGGAGCATTTTTTGTTTGTCTTTACCTTAAAAAATGGCTCAGATATAGCAGTTTCAATTTCTATCGTGGGTGACATTTTGAAAAATCTGATTTTTTGCATGCGACAGCACTCGTATGTATCAACCGATTCCGATGTAAGTGAGCATGTGCACATCAATTACTAAGGTCTCGACCAAGTTCACTGGTTAGCCTCATCCACCATGTTGTCTTAAAATGGCAGGCACTTTAAGAAATCGCCGAATTTCGCAGCCAAATATAAGTTACTTTAAAGAAAAGCAGCTTCGATAAAGCTGACTAATTTCGCGAAATTCTCATTCATTATAATGATAAAAATTAGTATTGAATCTCCTATATTCGGTTTCCACTAAATTGAACTTCGTGTGTTTGAATGATATAAGTTGGCTTTTTTAAAATAAGGAATGTGAAAGCTACCTCTTCCTCCAGGCAGTAGCCGGAAGGACTTTTTTTTCATCATTCTGTATTACAATTGAACTAAAAATATGTCTTTTTATGCAATATTGTACTTAGAGGAAAAAAAATTGCTCCGAAAGCAGGCAGATACTTTAAATAAATACAATACTAAATAAATTTATATTAAACATATATATTTAATCTGAAATTACATATTTTGTTATAATTTTTAATTCGTTGCTGATTGATTTTCTTTGTATTAAAAGGAATCCCGATTCAATAAAACAAACGCAAGAAAATAAGTCTAATCTTTGACAATAAAGATCATCAGGTGTAGTATTTCTGAAATTTCTACTTAATTTAGAACAATTTATTATAAACTTATATTTGTTTATATTACTAGAAATGTTAATTTATATTATTGTATGAAAAATATATTTATTGTTACGTTATCAGCCGGTGGATAGAGAAAAATTACGTGTTTGAAAAATGTTTTTTATCATCAGAAATTGGTTACTTCCAAAAAAGAAAAAAATATATATTAAAGTACTTCTTTTCTTCTGTGATAGTTAATGTAAATAAAATTGGAATTATGAGATTTTTTAGAAGTGGAGATATTTGTAATCAGAACAAAATCTATAGCGTATGTTGCGAAAACATTATTACAGTAGACATCCGAATAGCCTGGGATCAGAAGTTGGCAGATTTTAGAGCTTAGTGGATTTCTGGTCACTGTTTTGTTTACATTTTTACTTTATTCTATCTTTACAAGAAGAAAGTATTGGATTCGTGAAAATTTTCGACTTTCGGACTTACACGTTATAGGGATCAGATGTCCCGAAAGACATGTCGTTACAAAATGGCTGCCTGTGAGGCGAAATTTGAGTTTCCATAAGACTTTTAGCATTAGTGCGAAATCCGGCAATTTCATTGGCTATCGGTGAACCGAACTTCTTTCCCTGAAAGGAAAAAATCCATTTTAGAAGTAACAGCGCTGCTACTCATTTCATCAATTGTATTTCTTGATAACAATAACTTGATGCATTAAAAAAAAATCGTATATATTTCTTAAACTGAACACAAAATCAATTGTTATAAAGTTAATAACATAATATATAATTAATTATTAAATTTGATTTAATTTTCTATAAGAAAATTATCAACAATTCTAAAACCTCATTGACTTAGTTAAATTATGATAAAATAATAAGATTGTTATAATAAGCTGCTTAGAACTTTTTTTTTTTTTTTTTTTTTTTTTTTTACTCAGATGTTTGCAATCAGTATTCAAGTTCTGGCAGCTTAACTAAAAATAAGTAATTGAAGTTCCATCTAGATATATAAAAATATTTTTCTATGTCAGTTTAAAAGATACTATTATTGCATTTAAGTAGATATTTTATTTTAATTATATAACATTAGCTCCTTAGTGGTATTATGGAGTAAAATTTAATCACAATATTATATTTCGAATAAAAATTGTAAAGCTACTGATAATAAATTAATAAGTAAAGATAAAAACAAAAATCTCCATGATAATAATAATAATAATAATAATAATCGTTATTTTAAATATATATATTGCAACTAATAGCAAAATATTTTTCATTGTTCATGTTTGATGTATATTACATTTTTATTGCAACATATATATATATATATATATATATATATATATAATAAAACTTTTTGCGAATAATTATTAAATCACAGATATATATATATTTGTTTTGTTGAAATTTTTACCATACATTCAGTTATTTAAAGTATAGTAATTTACTGTCTTCAATGGTTAAATTATCATTAAAATATATATTATTAATGTAATTCATAGATAAAGGATAAATAATTCATTTTTAAAGTTGAATAATTTAATTCTGTTAATTACTATTTATATGTTACTGGAGTTCTAGCATAAAGTACTTTTCATGAAAGTGTAGAAGATATTAAAATTAAATTTTAATAAATATTCACTTTAAACATGCAGTTTATATATGATAAGAATTTAGTAGTATTGAATATACAATAAAAAAATTAGAAAGCAGCTGATAATTGATAAATATTTTTATATATGAAAGGTAATTGTTAATTTTGAGAAATGAGCACTTTAATAAATTACTTCTGCTAATTATATATATATATATATATATATATATAACTTACTAAAGTTCCAACAAAAAATATTTTTAATGTAAGGTAAGGATGAATATATTATTATTACATTATTATTAAAAAACAGATTAAATGAATATTTTAATTTAATTATTTAAATTTATTTAAAAAAAATCTAATTGACAATTTTTTTTTTTTCAAAGGAACTGGTGATAAAGATCAACTGATTTTAACTAACTGACTTAAGGGTGTTCTCAAATCCAAAAGGGCAACTTTCTGACATAATTTTTAATTTATTTTTGTTCGAAAATGCATGAAACTAGCTGATGTTGTTGTTCAGAAACTATGTAATTGAGCTGTTTTTTTTTTCATTTTTTTGCAAACGCAATAGATCCTTCAGAAAATAATGTCAAAGTGGGCGTTTTGAACCGAATTTCCGCGTGAAGGAAGAAAGAGCACTGGAGAGCGGGCGAAAAACGTGTTTGTCACGTGATCAAAATCGCTTATAACTCAATATATAATTGATTGGTCAAAAAATGGAGAAAACAGTGCGATTCCAAATCGCTTCCATGGCCAGGCTTTCCAGTTTTATACCTTTCCGTCAAAAAATGAATTTGCGAATGTGTCAAAACGTTTTGCGCTTGTTGAGCAGAGCAGTTAAGAACAGCCTTAAGAAAATATTATTATTACTCTTTAATTATTAAAGAAATTTCTTTATTAGAAAAATACCCTATAATGAGTAATAAGTCATATGAATTTTAAAATTTAATTCAATTATCTGTATAACATTTACAATAAAAAAAAATAATATTCTAAATAACAGATAAATTTAAAATGATAAGAACTTTATAAGATTCTAACATGAAAACACTTTTAATGTAAGCCTAGGAGATTTATTATCGCATTTTAATAAATGTTTACTTTAATTATTAAAAAATAGATTAAATGATTTTTTTAATTATTTAAATTTATTTATTATTTATTAATTAGATTTTTTATCTAATTGACAAAAAAAAAAAATTACAACGGAACTCGTAATAAAGATCAACTGATTTTAACTAACTGACTTAAGAAAATATTATTATTACACTTCAGTTATTAAAGAATTTTTTTATTTGAAAAATACCCTTTAAGTCCTATGAATTTTTAAATTTAAATTAAATATTTGTGTAATATTTAGAATAAAAAATTATAAAGTAACCTATCATAAATTAATAAAGATTTGTATGTCTCGAGGATAATTTTAAAATAAAAACCTTTAATATATTAATTCTGATAATTTTGCATTTATCTGTTACTATATTAACAGACAAATTTAAAATGATCAGAACTTTATAAAGCTCTAACATGAAAATACTTTTAATGTAAGCCTAGGAAAATTATTATTGAACTTTAATAAATGTTTACTTTAAGTATTAAAAAATAGATTAAATCATTTTTTTTAATTTAATTTATTTTTAAAAATCTAATTGATAAAAAAAAAAAAAATTACAAAAGAACTGGTAATAAAGATCGACTGATTTTAACTAACTGACTTAATAAAAATCAAAACAAAACTCTAAAAAAGTGAACACGCCAGCGAAAGGACAGAACACGCAATTTTAGGATTACAAATGCAAAATCTTAACCGGCCCTAGTCTTGACCACTGAGCTAGATCATTCATATGCTTTTGATACCAAAATACCATGTGCCGGCTTTACTCAGTATTTTACTCTTATACTTGTCCTTTCAGGGAAAGAAGTTTCGTTCAATTTCATTGGCTATCGCTTCACCGATAGCCAATGAAATTGTAGGATTTCGCACTAATGCTAAAAGTCTTATGGAAAGTCAAATTTCGCGTCTGTGAGTGATTGACTCCGTACGTCTGTATGTGACACACAAGTTGTGGGAGTTCTGTCTCATAACTAATGCATGAAATTAAATTAAAAAGTATATTCAGTTAGTACCAGATATAAATTGGAGATGGTTAGTTTGTGTAAATTACCCAACTGGTGGCGTTGCTATGTTGCATTTTTCACGATTTCCGCAAACGCTCAACCTCAAGAACTAATGCGCGAATTTTCATCAAATTTCAGAATCCGTTATGCCTTGATAAATATTGGTGTTAATTATGTTTTGGTGTAAATCTCCCGAGAGGTGGTAGTGCTATGCTGAAATTTTCACGATTTCCGCAAGAGTTTTATCTGAAGAACTAATGGCCAAATTTTCATCTAAATTCAGATTCAGTTAGACGTTGACACAATTTGTTGCGATAAGGTTTTGGTGCTAATCGCCCAATAGGTGGCGCTGCTATGCTGGATTTTTCACAATTTTTTCAATAGCCCTATCTCCGAAACTAATGCATGCATTTTCACCAAACTTCAGATTCAGTTAGATGTTGACATAAGTTGTAGCTTGTTAGATTTTAGTGTAATCACCCAACAGGTGGTGCTGCTATTCTGCATTTTGTAGGACTTACACAATTTTAGCGATCGTCATATCTCATGAACTAATGCACGAATTTCATATTTTTAGAGCCCTCATATGGGCATAAATTGCCATTTAATTTTGGGAGCGTGATAGGAAAGTTTGAAGTATTAATTTGTATGAGATAGAAGAAAGTTTTTGAATTGGCCCATCCAACTAGTTTAATTAGGAATTTGGATGTAATAATGCACTCGAAATTATAATGGATGCTTACTATAAAGTAAAATATTAATATAACTGAGTAAAATATCAAAAATTTAAAAAAAAAATTAACAAAAATAAAAGTAAAGATCAAGTAAATAACTAATAATGCATGGCTAAATATGCATAATAATTATAAGATAATTTACTCTTTAATTATTCAATGAAACTCGCCTGATTAAGGTATTAATTCATACCAAAATCGTAAAAAAAGAAACTGAAATTTTATTTCGCGTTAACCAAACTTAAAAACAAAAAAAAGCTTGATTATTTAATAAATGTATCGCATAAAACCATTGTTATCGCCACCGATATTTGATCGCCACTTGATTTTTTTTTATTTTTTATTTATTTATTTATTTATTTTTTTAAGTAAGTTTATACTTCCTTTATATGAAAACTTGAGTTCAGTCATATTAAACAGAATTAAATATTTAAATGTGTTCAAAATGATGTGAAAAAAAATTGCATTTTTTCCCTATATCTGAATTGTAAGTTTCACTTTTTACATTTGAAATGATGTGCGGATATTTGAGAAGCGGATTTCAGAGAGTTTAATGTTATAGTTATTTCTAAGACTTAGCGTTAACGGTAGGCATATTTGCATATTATAATAGTTATAAAGTGTTTTTTTTTTATTATTTTTTTTTTTTTTTTGGAGTCTGTTACGTTTCAGCCATCTAAGTTAATTAAAGATTCTCGATTTGTGTAATGCATTCCATTAGAGATATTATATAATAAGCAACAATTAGTTTATTTTCTGTTCGAATATCTATATGCAGTAATTTGTTTGAAATTTAGTGATTTATATTTAGAATCAACTAAATTATATGCTTATAAATGTATAAAATGCATAAAAATTGATGTATGTTGCAGAATGTTTTTTTATTCAATTTTTGTTAGTTGTCGATTAGCGTCATTTCGTTGTAATATAATAATATGGTAGTAACTGTTCCTTAATATAACTGGTTTGAAGAATTTCTGAAGTGCATTGTTAATGATTGTACTAGAATTCAATTAATTTAATTGTAATTGTTTTCGAATTCAATTAGTCTCTGGCAATCCCAATATGTTTTTAAGATCCATTAATTTCTAAGCGTGACATGTTTGTTCTAAGAACAAAGACTTATCAGAAGCATTTCCCAACAGTAAGCATTCGGCTTGGAGTTACTTTACTTATGTACTGCTAACCTAACTTTAGTTGTTTCTAGACTCGTTTCGGAGTGCTTAACATTATTAACTTATTTGTAGTTTTTAACATTTTGAGCATTTTATGGTGCCTAGATGCACTAGAATATATATATTTTTTAAGACTTATTTTAAATCATTTAAAGTCTTATGCTCTTTGAACAAAGTTAAGATTAGTAAAAACACTTTGCGTGATACGTTGATTATAACACTGGTCCTCATCATTTTGCTACTGGAGAAAATATATGAGTTTTAGGCTAATTTGAGTGATTTGATTCCAAATATGAACTAAAAATTTCTCTATCACGTCAGAATCACAAGTTGTACAAACTACCAATGTTTAAATTTGACTTCATGAGACTGTTTTACATAACTGAAACTTGAGAAGTTTTGTTTTACTGAAACAATTAAAATGATGTTAAACAAAGCTTGGATTTCAAAAAAAAAAAAAAGAAATCTATACAGTAGATGAAGATAAAGCATTTATTCAAAAATGTTTTAATGATTTGCTCTGGATCTTGTGCGTAGCATTAGTTTCCCTTATCAAAAACCAGAAAAAGTCACCCATCATATTTGTATTAAAACCGCCTTGGTATCTTGTCTCCATTAAATTAATTTCTTGGTGAAATCTTTCACTATGTTCGTAACTAACAGTCCCTAAGTCCAGTGAAAGAAGCCCAAATAACTATGGATAAAATGCATTTTTAGCGACATTCTACTGCCCATTTGCCTGTAAGCTGCAAGCATGTCGCACCGTACAGCATATATGTGGTACTCACCATTTGTCCTGATCTCCAACTTCTAAACCAAAGTAATAATGGTAAACAGTTTTTACTTTTGAAACAAGGTTTTTACACTGATCACGAGGTGTAAGTCGTTCACAGGTATAACAGAAGTTATCTGAAGGGTTGATAGAAGCCCGTTTACTTCTATTCATGGAGATACTAAAAAATGTTGGTTACAGGTTGGTCCAAAATATTACTTTTTAAAATTCAATTACTTCTTGGTCCTCCAACTGCATTCGTGATTAAATCACCAATGATACATAAACGTCTAAAATGTTCCTTACTTTTCTGAAAATCCAGAAGAAAGTGGTAAGTATTTCTAGAGATATCGAACAAATGCCTTAAATCGCAAGTTTATTTTGAGCATTATTACAGTTTAAATCGCAAGTTTATTTTGAGCATTATTACAGTTTAAATCGCAAGTTTATTTTGAGCATTATTACAGTTTGTAAAATGTGCAGCTCCATCTATTGGTGATATTTAGAACTAAAACATTAAAATGCAGTGAAGAAATTTCTGATTTACGTGGTGCTCTTTTGAAAGAGTAACATTAATATATAAAATCCAAGTGTCTGTGTGTCCCTCACAATTCTGGTTGGACCGCCTCATTCATCGAAGCCATGTTAGGATTCCTATGGAGAAATTATGAGCTTCAACAATGAGTAACTTTTGAAAAATACTAATAGCAGTCACAATAAATTACCACAATAGAGCAAAATTTTGACCAATTTGGCAAAATATCGCCAAATTAGGCGACAAAAATAAGTTGCCATATATGACGCCAACTTGGCGATAGCTGGCTAATTTGGCAACATTTCCATTTAAACCCACTATTTTTTTAGAATCGAGCTCACCAAAATTTAATTTAAACTCCATGCATTTAAAGTTTTTTTTTTTTTCAAAATCTATTGGTCAGAATTTAAACTGTAATGTACGAAAATTTACGTCTTTACATCTTCAATCCGATGCTATTAATAAAATAACCACCACTAGAAATCGCTGTACTATCTGAGCTCCTAACTGCCCGATTTTAATGTGCTTTAGATAGCCGAATACAGAAATTAAACTCTCGGTACTTTTCCAGTATGCAGGCATTGGCGAAACAGAGAAAACTGTATGTATCTTGATATCTCCTTTTCCGCCATTTTTAACGGGCTATCTTTCTAGTAACTGTAATATCAGGAGCTTGGAAGAGAAAGGGCGAATCCAAAAAAATGATCTTTTATTTTTTGTTTTTTCCACGTCAGATAGATGTTGGCAACAAGTAGGTAAGTCGTTTTGCCCTGGTTCCCCCTTAGTATTCTCACAGTGTCAAGTTAAAGTGAGTATTATCCTATTCTATAATACTACTTGCAAAACATTGAGCTCCATTTCCCAACACCTCAATTTCGGGATTCGCTCCTTCTCTTCCAAAGATCTGATATTTCTCACCGTTTAGTTGCTATTGAATTTCAAGAAACTTTAATCATATTTTAGAGCAACCGGACTTATGTAATGCGTATATCTTGGCAGAAAGTATTTCTGCATTAAGCTTCAAATTAGAGTAAATTTCTAGATGCGTGAAACTTTTTTACCACAAAACACAAGGGGGGGAGGGGGGTCGTGCACAATCAGTGACTTGGCCAGGGTGGTTGTCCTACCGCTCTGGATACCATTACTTTTAAGAAATATTTTACCTTATCTGACTAAAGAATTTTCTCCGATTAAAGAAGAAAAAATAATTTTATGAAATTTCGGGTATTCAGAGAATCTGGACGCCCACCCTGGCAAAACCACAGAACTCAATGGGAACATGTGTTTAAAAGTGTGATCGAAGATTGCAAAGAGGGTTTTGTTTAATATTCCTTTGAAAACACTTGGGCTTTTTGAACACGGACACAATTCTAATTAATACTTCCAAATTGTTAATTTATAATTATTAAATCCTCAACTTTTTTTCAGTAAGAACATAGATCGCAGCACCATTAAATTTAATTTTTAAATTAGTACACTTAGAAGATATTTTTTTAATCAAATTAAAATATTCAAGAACTGATTTTCACACAGTGGTAACAGCATATATTTGTATATCTGAAAAGCATATTTAAATACATGATTTCTTTTACTTAAATACCCCACCAGTGGCCAGTGGCCGAGAGGTTCTGCTCTCGAAGCTGGTAGACGGGAGTTGCTGGGTTCGATCCCAATCGCGCCCGTCGGCCTAATCGTTCGGAGTTTTCGTGGTTTTCTTCGAACCTTGGTTCCCCAAGCATTAATACGGGTAAGGTTCCCTTAGAAAGACCCCCACGAAGGGCACTCCTACCCCTTTGCGCCTATATCCCTAGTGTTGATAATTGGCCGTCACAAACAAAACAAACAAACTTTTACTTAAAAAAAAAAAAAAAAAAAAAAAAACGAAACCTTAAAACGGCAAAAGATACGAAAGTTCTTTTAATTAAATCCATCCGGCGATAAAATATAGTCAATTTAAAATTTGTCAAAAAAAATTTTTTTTAATTAAAAAAATAATTGATAAAATATTTTACAACACATCCCTTAAAATGGAAAAAGAATTACTCAATTTCGTAATATTGAATCTTTTTAGGTAAGGAAATCTATTTGGAGGGAGGGGGGGATGTCAAACTCCGTCGTTGAGTTCTGAATCAAGAATTTTTTATTAGTAGGAAAATGAGAAACCCCAAAGCGTAAAAAAACTAAAATTAAGCTATTAATGTTCTGTATTAAAATCTAAATCGCAAAAAATGGCGGACTTCATTAAATTAATTTAATTAAAATAATATAAGACTTTCTCAAAATTTTATGATTTGTCGTGTGATCGTGGGTATTCAGCTATAAATATGCAAAATTTCAAGTGTCTAGTTTATCCAGTTTCTGAAAATGAACTCTGTGACAGACAGAGGGATGAGATGAATAGGGTTTCGTCATTTGAACGAAACCCTAAAAAGCGTTCATTAAATCTTTCGCGAAGTACTAATGATTCAATCACTAGTAGTGATCCTCGTCTAGTACCCTTGTTAGAATGAAATTGCTTTTAAACCATTAAAAATTCTCACAGAGAAAATGAGGCAAAACGTTTGTACTTTTCTTTCAGGGTAAGAAAATTAAAAATTTATAAAATGCACAACTCACATCGTTCTTAAAATTTTCTATATTCGCTATCACTATTTTTAAACAAAAATTTTCGTGGAACATTTGTACCATGCTGCCAAATGTACAAACATGAATTTCTCCAAGCAGTTCTAAAAATTTCCCCAAATTATTGACTTTTTTCTAAAAATTCCGCAACTTGGTTCCTATTTAAAAAGGTAAATTTTAAATATTAAATTTTGCAATATAAACATTTTTAACTGTATCCATCACAAATTGTTTCTCTAAATCATATCTTTTCTTGAAAAAAAACTAGTCAAATAAAAAATAATCTTCAAAAAGACTTTAACTCTTAGAATTCCCATATTTCTTACTACAAAACTCGATTTCTCAGGTTTTGCATACTCTAATAAATTAGAAATAGATACACACAATTACAAAAATCTGAAAACTCATTTTGTCAAGAATGTTTAATATGAAATATATACTATCAAAACTGACAAAAATATTAACATAGCGGAGAATGTAATCTAACTTAAACCGATCAGAGACCAGAAATATTGAAAAAATTTTCCGAGTTTCACCCCAAAAATTAGAATTTCCTAAATGTCTAGAGGACTCTTGCTACTACGTCTCTAGCTACGACTCTAGCTACGCTCGCCAACCCCCGTTTAGACACCGCAAACTCTAAGAGCAACACCAATTTGATCGGCTTTAAAAAATTTTCGGAAGAATGAATTATAATAAAAAAAAAGGCGGTCTCCCTGTTATAGGTTGTTTTCGTCTTTGATTAAATCAGATCTGTGAAGCATGTGAAAATTAGCTAATATAAAATGAATTAAATAAACAGAGTCTTTATCTCCCAGTACTTTTTAATAACGATATAAGATTTTTTTTTTTTTTTTTTTTAATTAAGACATTTTAAATTTATCGTTTTAAATCTGATATAATTTTCACCAAAGTTTTATTTCTCTTTTTAATTATTCACGTGAAAATACTTTTGTTGTTAGAAAGGAAATATCATTTGCGCTGTATTAGAATCCTCAACAATAGTTTAAAAAGATTATCTCAAAATATGAAATAAATGTCTCGCACAAATATATTTTTAAATTTATACTGTTTGGCAGTATTATAGTTTGGCAATTTTAAATATTACGTAATATCCTCCACTTACAATTTTTAATGCACATTAATATATTTATTATTTTACAATTTTCTTTCTCTTTTAAAATTCACGTATAAATATAGTTTTTATGACATATTTATCAATATTTTCCTGCTTTTAATACATAATCATTTAATTCTCATGTGAAAGTTTTTTTCTGTTTATAATAGTCACATGCAAATAAATTTTTGATTTGAAGGAAATATTATTCTTTGTGCTGTTTTGAAATATGGCAAAAATTTAAGAGAGTATACCCTTTTCTAAAAGTTGTAAAAAATAATGTCTCGAAATGCTGAAAAGTTGAATTAAAAATATAAATAAAACCTCAAAAAATTAATCAAATTAAAAAAATTAAATGCAGTCTCCACACCGGAAACTTCTAATGTATAAAATGATCTAAAAATTATTAAATTCACATGTACAGTTTTTGCTCCTATAAAACTTTTTTAATGAAACGATTTTGACCAACTTTAACATTAAATAACTCTTAAAATAATTCTTCGATTTAAAAACTGTCTGTATCAGCGTGTTTATCAAACATTTCTCTACAATACCACTGGTTTTCATATTTTTGTATTCAATATTTTTTTTAATATTAACAAACAGAGACCTCCAGTCACAAAAAATTCAAAACCGGTAGCGGTGACACCGTTAGTTACTTTTTTTTAGAATAGAAAGATTCCGCAGCAATCCTATTTCTCAACAAGTTATCCTTATGGCTCAGAATTCTCTAAAGTAGGTAAAATTCCTCAATGTAGCAACACTGTATTTCCAATAGAAAAATACCAGAAATTTTGCTGTTTAATAATAGTGATTGAAAATGTTTTCAGAACGCTGCGATTTCTGAAAATATGGAACGTGACAAACAGAGTAAATATAAACTTTTTATAAAAGGTGTAAAACCATTTTTTATTCTGATGTAATTTTCAGAAATCTTCTAAGAAGAAATGGAATTCAAGCTGCAAATGCGTTCGCTCTCCCCAAAGTATAAACATAAACCTTTTTTTAGACATATAAAGCAAAAGTTGAGTTGTCCATAGCAGCACGTTTGACGAAATCAGATGTAAAATCAAGGTAAAAAGTACTTGTGTTTTTCAAGTGCTTGTGTCCTGTGCAATTCTACAAAAATCACGTAGGACGCTCCCAGAGCTGGAGAAAATATGACACTTATAAAAATGTGGGAAAGGGAAATAAGGAAAAATATATGAAAGGTACTTTGTAAAAACGAAATTCTAAAGTAAAAAGGAAAGTAAATTTATATTTTACATAGAAGACGTGATGCATAAGTTAAAACAAATTTCCTATACAACTTACATTTATTTCTTAATCTGGTACATCTAAATCTTATATGCTCATATGCTTGTAATCACTCCAGATTAACCATACGTGGGTGGTTCAATAATTATTGTCTCTAATGTATATAATCTAATGCATATAAAATATTTATACTGCGATGGTTGATGTGGAATATCGAAGCCTAATCTCTTAAATGCCTATATGCTCAATTTCAGAACCGTAGCTGCTATATTCACATAGTTTTGGAGGGAGGGGCGAAGTTTTAAAGACTTATTTTTGGGGTAGTTTTAAGGAGGGGGGTTTGAGAGTGAAATGTTGTTTCGGAGCTTATGAGGCTACATCACTATGATCCCCAGTCCAAGCGACAGTAGTTACTTCTCATCCACTGTCACAAATCTAGCCCGATAAGCTAAACATCAGCCTTTCACCCCCACTCCTCTCTCCAAAACTATGTGAATATAGCACCTACGGTTCTGAAATTGAGCATATAGGCATCTAAGACATTAGGCTTCGATATTCCACAACAACCATCGCAGTACAAATATTTTATATACAATAGGGACAATAATTATTGAACCACCCTCGCACACTTGAAGAACTTAGTGGATGAACATGTTATGATACATTTTCTCAAAAATTGTTTTATTTTCTGGACGAAAGCGTTATGAGTTATTACATCATTTGATAAAACTAAAATACTAATTGAGACCTGGTGCATTTTAAAGCGCTATATTACGAAGTTTGAGAATCGATAAAAATTTTCTGTTAAAATGATATTTCTTGATTTTACAGCAGCATAACTTTCTGAAATGTAATTTTGAAGACCAATTATCGGGCTATCAACATTGAAATTTTTTAAAGAAAAGCATTTAAAAATAAAAATTAGTTAATAATAAGTATTAAATATTGAAAAAAAGTTTAAAAATTCCTTCAAGAACTCGCGAATTTGATTTTGAAAAATTGCAACGTTGTATTCACATTTTTGGCGGATAAACAGTTGACGGGTTTTTTTTTTTTTTTCAAAAATTGAGCTTTCCGGCAACCCTAGCAAAATGTTATAGCTGTTTGACTTGTGTGAGGAGTGGTTTGGACTTCAGTAGAAATTGTAATGTCCGACCTAATTAGCAACAGTAATTTTTCTAAATTGTGTAAAAATATTAATTTACTTTATGATTACATTTACCAAAGGACCATTTAATACAGTAACATTTCATTTTAAACATTCGAAACTTTATTCCATTCGATTTTAAAAGAAAATAGTTTACTTATTTTGTATTTCACATAGTTTTCAATGATCTTGGAAGCTTTTACAGAATTATATTTACTATTTATATATTTATCGTCTGCATAGAAAAAAAAAAAGAAGAAAAATCTAATATTTGATTCTTATGCTATCAATTACAAAAAAATAAATAAATAAATAAATTAAAAAAAAATCGCAATCTGATATAATTTTAGTAATATGTACTGTACATTTACTCTTCGGATAAAGCGGGCAGAAAAATTGTAGTGCCCTATTTGGCGACTTAACTCACTTTTGGCGTGAAATAAACAAATAAAAATGTAATAATAAAAAATTATAAATATAAAAAGGTATGTAAAATATGATTTTAACAGGGAAATTTTATCGGTCCTCTAACTTTTATGTATAGGGCTACAAAATGCACCAGGTCTCGTTGCTAGGTGCGAGCAACACCAAAAGTGATTCTCTTGTTAGTATTGAAGATATGAGACAGTATCTTCTTTTAATATTTAATATTTTAATACTTAATAATTTAAATGGTAAAAATAATTTCTAATATTTAACAATTAAATGTTAATATTCTTTTCTAGGAGTGTTTAGTATCACCTATTAACATTCAAACATATGCAACTAAGATGGAGCTAAATAAATAACTAAATTACAAAACAAAAAAATTTCCCTTCAATTTCCTCTTCAAAATTCTAATTTTTGTTACATAATATCTTCTTCAACTCAGGTCGTAAATTAAATAAATTATTCACAATAACAATGTTTTCGTGCAAAACTAATGAATTCAGCTATTTTAAAATACTTCAAAGTAAGTCTGAAAGATTAGTGATTATATTGATTAGCCATTCCTTTTATTACAATTATTTTTAAATGAAAAAGAAACAGGAAAAAAGAGAGATCAGAGACATAATAACTAATTTGGATGTTAAATTATTTTCAAAAATAAACTACAATTTAAACTTTGAATTTCTATAATTTCATTTAAACGTTATCACTATAAAAATGTTTATATTGAGACTGTTCTCAAAAAAAAAAAAAATATTGTTCCCTGCTCAGTAACGCAAAACTTTTTGAAACATTTGCGAACTCATTTTTAAACATAAAAAATGAAACTTGCAGGTATGATTATTGAAGTGATTCGTAATCGAGTATTTTTTTGTTTCATTTTACGGTAAATGAATTATTATATCTTGAGTTATAAGCTACTATTGTATGACGCAGTTTTTTTTCGTTCATGCAATGTTGCATCCGGAAATTCGGTTCAAAACACAAAGTTTGACAGCATTTTCCAAAAACTGTCCTACCTTTGTCTAAAAAAGAAAAACGGCTCGAGTACATAGTGCCTTAGAAAGAGCACCTTGATATGGTTGCGAAAAATATTATTTAAAAAATGGTGTCAGAAAGTAGCCAGTTTGGATTTATGAACAGACATAAAACTGATCAACAATACAGAGCGAGTACAAATGATGGACCCCCATTTTAAAAAAAATCATATTTTCGAAACTACTGCACATATTACATACACGAATTCAAAGAGAAATATGCCAAAATTAAATACGTGAATAATCACATTGCTAACAAGTCGTAAACCAACTTAGTGAAAAATGTCCAAGCCGGGATTCGAACCCGGGCCCCTGGAATCGATCTCCAGAGCTCTACCACTAAGCCACAAGGATGATTCCCAGCTTGGCATCTCTCACTTATATAAGTCGGTAAGGCTGCAATCGCAGCACAAGATGGAAAAGTCTTCATGAGCACACATTCTAGTGGCGAAACATGAGGCACAAATTAACCCAGCATCGGTGAATATACAATTTTTTTTGTGATTATTCACGTATTTAATATTCAATAATTTCAAGCGTAATTTCACTGCTGAACAGTAGTTGAAAAATTAATTAAAAATTGAAATATGCCAATTTTTTTTTTTCAGTTACAAATGTTCGATGTGTGACCCTCTTGTTACACGGCATACGTCCAATCTGTAATCCAGTTCGTTCCAAACACCAAAAACCCATCCACCGGTGTGAAAGCTCCTCGTTCAAAGAACTATGTACCTGCAAAGACCAATGAAGTGGGGCTCCATTCTGCTGAAACACAAAATCTGCGCTGTCCTCAAGCGGGTGATGGTGATTTATACTTAAGGCTGTTCTTAACTGCTCTGCTCAACAAGAGAAAACGCTTTGACACATTTACAAATTCATTTTTTAACAGAAAAATATAAAATTGGAAAGTCTGGCCATGGAAGCGATTTGGAATTGAACTGAGTTTTCCATTTTTTGATCAATAAATTACCTATTGAGTTATAAGCGATTTTGATCACGAGACAAACCCGTTTTTCGCCCGCTCTTGAGTGGATATTCTACTTTCGCGTGGAAATTCGGTTCAAAACGTCCACTTTGACACTATTTTCAGAAAGATCTATTACGTTTGCAAAAAAATGGAAAAATCAGCTCGGTTACATAGTTTCTGAACAACAACACTAGCTAGTTTCATTCATTTTCAAACAAAAAATAAATTAAAAATTATGTCAAATAGTTGCCCTTTTGGATTTGAGAACACCCTTAATCGCACGGCCACCAAGATCCCCAGACCTAACACCATGTGATTTCTTTTTGTGGGGTTTACATCACAGATATTGATTATGTACCACCAATGTCGGAAACATTGCGAGAACTTAAAGAACGCATTTGTGCAGCATTCCGAACCATTGACAGAGTGATGCTAGAAAATGTTTGGAACGAACTGGATTACAGATTGGACGTATGCCATGTAACAAGATGGTCACAAATCGAACATTTGTAACCGAAATAAATCTTGGTATATTTCTCTTTGAATACATGTATCACTTATTGTAATATGTGCATTAGTTTCGAAAATATGATTTTTTAAAATCGGGTGCATCATTTGTACTCACCCTGTACTTTGAAATGCAATTTCTTTGAACGTCAAGAAAAATTATTAGAAAAACATTAAAAATATGCAAATTAGGCGCAATGTTTCACGGTCACATATCAGTATAATCTCGGACACAGAATTTTTATAACGTAAACAGGGCAGTAATCACAAAATATAAGAAAAAAGCCAGACCGATAATGCTTTATGCCTTATATTTGTATATATTTATAAAAAAATCCGAAATTTGCATAAATCGAAATATGCAAATATGTCACCTACAGGATATGCTGGAGAAAATCTAAAATTAGATTCGGAATCAGTGCAAAATAAGAAAAAAATTATTTCGGTTTTGTGGCAGAGCGAAAGTTTAGATTTGTTAGCTGTTGTAAGTAACGGCCAATATTTCACTGTGATATATATAATATTTTCAATATTTTAAAAATATTGTTAATTGTGAATTCGCTATTTCCCATTATCAGATTGTTGGAAATATTACATAAAAACCTCTTTTTCTTATTTTTTTAAAAGACATTTGCCTGACGACATTGCACTTCTTCGATTCCATATCCCATCTACACTGCTCAAAACAATTAGCGGAACGCGTGGTTTTAACAAAATTACGCAAATATTTACACCGATAACTAACGTAAAATAAAACATCCTTATTTAAATCATAGTAGAAAACAGATAAAAAAAATTTCACATGCAAATTGAAGTTTATGACGTCAAAAAGTAGAAAAAGGAGATAAGTGTAGAAATCGGGATTTTACAGAAACGTCTGTTTCACTGTCTCATATGTAAAATTGAATTGCTCAGCTTGAGTTTTGAGAAAAGGTGACTTGAAAATGTCACAACAATGTGATTTAACGAAATCCATGGCTTGGCGTGTTATCGGGACAGTTGAATCTGGGGAAACACAATGAAGTTTAACGGACGCTGCTGGGGTCGCAAGAAGTGTCAATGCAAGGCTGTTGAATTGATTCCAAGACACATGGAATGGTAGACATCGACAAGGGCAAAGTTGGCCATGTACTAATACAGAAACTGGTGGCCGATATATCCTGTTAACAGTTCATTGAGACGGAACGGGCAATGCTACTCTGCTGCAAACTCAGTTCTTGGCTGCAGGACGAAGGGTGTCCAGCCAAACAGTACGAAATAGGCTCCATCAGGGTGGTCTCTAGGCACGTAAGCCAATGGTCTGTATTCCGTTGATCTCAAGCAACTGTGAGGCCCAAAGAAGTTGGGCAACTGAACATCGAGTTTGGAGGCAACGTTGTTGGAGTCAAATTCTGTTTACAGACGAGTCCCGATTCAGTCTGGATGTGACACTTGATGTGTTTTGACATGGAGAGAAAGAGGCACTCAAAATAATCCCACATTCGCTCGTGAAAGATCACATTACAGACTAGGTGGTTGATGCTATGGGCTGGAATCAGCATAAGTGGACATACGGGCCTGCATATCATTCGTAATGACACTTTGATGGTCCGAAGTTATACAAACGAGATACACAGACCTCACGTCGTATATTATATTGCAGTAATTAGTGATTTCTTTTTTACCATGCATGATAAGGCCAGACTTCATACAGTTCGTCTTGTGGAAAACATCCGGGAAGCTAAAACAATACAGCGTATGGAACGGCCAGCATGCTCCAGTGACCTAAATCCGATCGAGCATGTTTGGGACATACTCAGACGACGCATTCCTGCGATGCTAAAGCCTCCTTTTATTGTTCGGAACTTGGAGATTGCAATTCTTGAGCAGTGGGACAGTATTACGCAAAGTCTTATCGATAACCTCATTGCGCCCATGGAAAACAGATGTGCAGCAATCTTAGCTGTTGGAGGAGACCACAAGCCATATTAAAAATCTTGCATCATTTCTAAACAATACTTTTTTTTATCATTTACATGAAACCAAATTGTTGCCCTAAACCATCTTTTTATGTTCTTTTCATCTTTTTAAAGAATAAAAGCTCCCTTACAATTTTTTTGCGTCATTTTTTCTGTATTGCGCATTGATACACGTGTACTATCCATTTTATGCCCATACATGGCTGTCTTGCCCTGTTCTCGTCACTTTTTTGCTTGCTCCCCTAATTTTTTTGAGCAGTGTATTTTCCTATTGGCTGCTATCTGCAATTCTCTGTTTTCCTATTGGTCAAAAAACCTTTAACTTGAATCCACATCTCTCCTATATATGTGAGCAAATTTCCACCATCCTTACACTCTCAGAAATAAAACTCTCAATTTTGACGATTCAGCAGTCCTCGAGCTATATTTCGTTGTTTTTGACAATCATTTCGTATCAAAATCACGTGACTTTTAACGACACGTAAACTCTCAAATATTTGACGAAGGTGTTTCTTCACTAACGGCCAAACTCAATGCATTTTAAGGAAACCGTACCTCCTCAAATCCTGCGACTTTAGCAAGCAAATATTTGCTTGTTTATGTTATTCCTGTCATAATTTATTTAAAAAATTTATGTTATTCCTGTCATAATTTATTTAAAAATTGCACTTTTTAGCGCTTTTCAGAAAATGCTGAAACACAGGTAGTTATTGTTTCTGCATTAGTTATTTTTTTAGATGTTAAAGTTTTTAAGAATGTTTATTATTATTTATATTATTATTAATATTATTATTATTATTATTATTATTTTACTTTGCTCGCTATGGTTTAATTCGAAAAGAATAAATTTTCCTGTGTTTTACAAAATCGTTCAAAAAGAAAATTTGGTCAATAAAGTTTCAAAATTCCAAAATCTCTTTTTCATTTAAGAAATATATTCATATAACTATCAAATTAAATATGCATAATTGATCCCTCTCCCTTCTCTTCTGTAAACAGTAAAGTGTTAAAATCTTAACCAACTACTCAAATTGATAAAATCTCCCCCATATGTACTTTAAAATTCGTTATTTCTGAGCAACAAATTAACCAGACCATATTTTAATCATTCATCGAGCAAAGAAAATTTTCCTAATAAATTATATTAATCAAGCCATATTATAATTATTCATATTAACCATAGGAAATAATAATAATAAATTAGTCTTACTAATTAAAACTTGCAAGAATTATAAGTATAACACCATCGATAAAATTACAACCAACCTTATAAAAATATAAATATACAGTAGAATCCTTTACATGCATGTAAAATCGTATCTGTTCGAGGACTCAGTAGCGTAATAGCTAGAGTGTCTCCCACACTGGAGGTCGTGAGTTCGAATCAACCCGAAGACCGAAGCTATTATTTTTTCTCCTGTCGATACAAGAGCTTCCAAGCTGTTCAATAGGTGGCACCACCAGCCCTCTGATTGCACTTTTCAAATAAGCACTTTTGACGAAATTGTTATCCTCAAACAAATGAAGAAAGTAATTTTCTCAATATGACGAAATATTCGCTCGGAGCATATCCCAGGAAATGGTTTCGTCAAAAATGAAGAAAATTTCGTGAAATCTGAGTATCCATTTCTGAGAGTGTAGCAGTGAGGGCTGTACGCTACATGTTTCCGAAACCAGTATGTTTAAATTTAAAATTATTGGTGCTTTTAACTTGATATTTTTACATTTCTATCATATTGCACCAAGCTCCATCTTAATAATTAATAATTATCAATATTTCACTATTCCGAATAACGTTAAATTATTCTGGGTTATAATTAAAATATAAAACTAACTTATCAATTCAAATGTCCAGGATAATTTAGGTCATGTAAATGAAATTACAACTGCCTTTGAAATATCATTCCTTCTTCGCGTGGTTTTTCAAAAGTCAATTTATTTACATTTCACGCCTATTGTCTCCTTCTATCTTTTTGGCGTACAGACAGTGCATAAATGCTAAGAATGCAAAGAACGTAAAGGATTTACGAATCTCCCTATTTGATGAAAGTGCATCGAAATTACTCTTAAGAAGATTACGATAATTAAAATGTTTCCGAATTCATGTCGTTTTACTTTGAACTGAAATTTTAATTTAGAAAATTACTTCCAGGAATTCGTTAGATTTATTTTTAACGCTGCCCTATTAATTATCAGTCAACTTATTAAATTTAAATGTGTTGAGTTGTTTTAAAACTATCTTGTCGTCTAATAATGGCGTGTAAAGTTCTTTACTGACGCGGAAATAGTGCCAGAGAATTTTTTATCTCAAAATTAATTATAATTAAATTAATTTCATTTTCTGCAAATAAAAATTAAAGTACTAAACATTTAATCATGTAGCTCTAACCCTTTATGTACTGAATCATGAATTCATTAAAAGATTTACACAATCATTTAATAAATTTAACAAGGATTTAGAAGGATTAATTCAATTTTAATTTATAGGGGTTTTGTGCAATATTTATAACCGCACTCAAATCTTTTATTTTAAATACTTTTCTTAGTATTTTGTAGAATTAGGAAATGTGCAACTATAACGTTCTTACAATAGAAATATAGAAATATTTCCGAATTGAAAAATCCCCCCTCCCTTCTGATCAAACGTTATTGGAATTAAATCTTATAGTTTGGCGATAGTTTTTTGGTCGACGGGATAATCAAGTAGTACCCAAATAAATTAGTAAAACATTAAAAAAATACGAATAAAAAGTCGAATTAAACAGACGTGATGACGCAACAAACACATGTTTAATGTCAAGTGAATGTGACATTTACGATCATCCATTATGGGCATTAAATCTTAAAGTTTGGCGACAGTTTTTCTGGTCGACGGGATAACCAAGTAATACCTTATTTTGTCACGATTGGTGAATAGAAAATCGTTTCCGGGGAAAGTAAGCATCTGGCCATTTTACCCGATCTCTTTCTGGCCACTTTCCGGATTGACGCCATTACGAAAACTGTGGCCTAGTATCTAATCTACATAACTTCAGCGTTTTAAACACACATCATTTAAAAGCTTTTTCACATTGATCAAACAGCATAAGGGCAAATAATTATAACACTACATAATATTTAGATATAATAAAGAAATTCTACTACTTGTCTAAAATAAACAGTGTGAAAAAAAAGAAAAAACTAAACATAATCGCAGACAATACAACCAACATATTTGACTACTGCTCGCCCTGTTCCTGCGTGGCGGGGGCGACCGTGGGGGGGGGGGGCTATGTGCTGGGGCACACAGCGAAAAAAAATCAAAATAGCCATTTTGCCCTCACTGATATCTTTACCCGTCCTTCCCTTCCCATGGATTATAGAGCCACAGAGTGTTGTTTTGTTTAGTTTTACGCATAATGAACACCATTGTTTTTGTAACTCGTAAACATTTGTAACTATAAATATTATTTCGCGATTTCCATCTGCGGTCGGCTAATATAAAAGTGCCTTAAAATTAATTAATTTATTTGTAATTAATATCTAAAAATATTAGACTATTGTATTGGCATCGGAAATGCACCTGTGTATAGGTATTAGTTTATTATTATAGCCTATCAGAAAATTAGTAAACAATCGATTTAAAAGGTGTTAAATTGAATAAAAAGGTGTAATAAAGGTATATTTGTCTGTAGTCTAACTTTCGTCAAATTAACTTATTGGCATAAATGAATTTAGATATGTTCTTAAGAGATATAGTGGGTGAAAAACAGATTACAAAATTCCATCTTTACATACAAAAACCAAGTTAAATTAAATAAAAGTGTGTAAAAATTTAATCATGTTAATCTGATAGAAACTTGCTGTTACTGGAATCTGTTAATACGATGTATAGCAACAGTTTTTATAAAGAACTTCTTGTAATCGCCATGTCACTAATCCAATGAGACTGTTAGCAATATCAGGATCTCTTTGGATAATTTTCCAAGCATATGAACGTAGAATGGATTCAGTTTAGTGCAAGATCGCGAGGCACTGAAATACGGTTTACGCTTTTTTGCATCGTAAGACAGACTTAAGCTCTAAGTTGATTTTAAGCGAAGCACCGTAATCCCAGTCCAAAGGTTTTAATAAAATGAGTAAAATATTTTTTCCAAATTATGCTTTTCGGCACATCATAGCCGGCCATTAAACAAGCAGCTTGATGTTTTTAAGCATACTTTGGAAACTACTTGGAAGAAAATTTTGAAATTTTAGCAGGATATAATAAATATAAATCTACTCAATTTTTGATCAATAATGTACAAATCAAGAAATTAAGATTTATTTTTAACTTTATATTTCAATTTACAGAACCCAATTTCGTTCAAATTATGTCCTGTATAAGAAATCAACTTTCTTTTAGTTTCACTAATAATTTCATTATTTCTGACATCATTAAAATTATCAAGGTGCAAAATATTGACTTCAGCTCCAGTATCTATTTTAAGAGACACATGAATTATTTATAACAACAGTTTCTCTCCATTCAGATTTTAAAAAATTAACCAAGTATTTTACTGAATCCAATTTAACAGAACCATCATCATTGGGTAAAAATGATCATTTTTAGTAATTTCATGTACTTTTTTATTTATTCTTTTCACTTCCTTTTGACAGGCGACCGAGAAACGATTCAGTCCGTTACAATTACAACACTTTTTACTAAATACAGGGCATTTACCATAATCGTGAACAGTTTCACATTTGGAACAACTTTTATTAACTTTCTGGTTAATATTTTCTAGTTCATGTTTCCTTATCGTATATTAGAACAGTTATTTTTATTCACTATTTCCATTTGTTTACCAATGGACTCATTAGCCCTACAATATTCTATTGCCTTTGCGATGGTTAACCCAGTTTCCACTAGCAATTTTTTTCTTTCATAGCAGAATCCTTAACACCAATAATTTGCAAATCTCTAACAAATTTTTCAAATTCGTAACAAATCAACAGATTCACCCTCTTTTTGTCTTGTCTACAGTTAAAAAATTTATAGTGCGCAATAACTGTATTCCTTTTTGGTTGAAAATACTGCTCAAAATATTCTATAACAGTTTGGAAATTATTTGCGTTTTCACCACTAAGTTTAAAACTGTTAAATATATCAGTGTATTCTTCACCCATTGTTCCTAGCAATAGTGCTTTTTTAAGTTTATCAGGTTTAGCCATTTTCTCGGAATCTTTCAAATAAAACATTAAATTTTTGCTTAAATTTATTCCAATTCTCGGCTAAATTGCCATCTAAACTCATATTTGAAGGTACCTTTAAATCCATTAGAACGGATACAAATAAATTATCCTCAAAAGCACATACACTCAATTGTTCTTAAATTTAACTATTAAAATTTCTCCCTTTCAAGATGTCAAACTCAGCTGTCACCATGTCATATTGTATTGGTGCGTTTTGCTTTAATAAATAAATAAACATAAATGCATACTAACTATTTTTAATTATATTAAGTTAAGCGCATAAAGGACATGCCACACAGCCCTTTCATTTTAAGTTCCGAAAACTAACAAGTAAACATTGGAACAACAACAGTTACAATTACAGTAGAAGTTGAAGTAGAAGTTAGGGCATATTATTACAAATATTTTAAAATAAACCTTAAGAAGATTACAGTAATGGAAATGTTTCCGAATTTCTCTCGTTTTACTTTGAACTGGAATTTTAATTTAGAAAATCATTTACACTGGCTCCTTAGATTCGTTTGGAAAACTACGCTATTAATTATGAGTTCAAATGTAAATTTTTGGAATTGTTTCAAAACTGAATCGTTGACGTATCGAATTCCGTGCTGTCACGTGAATATTGCAAACAGAATGAGGGTCTCAAATGTTAATGAATATGATTGTATTTGCTTTATATTTTTTGTTCGAATACTGATTAAAATATTAGAAAATAAATGAAAACATGTTGGTATATGTGATCTAAGATCGTACAGAGGGTATCGTTTGATATTCTTTTCAAAACACATTATTTTTTAATTTATAAATTCAAATCGTTAATTTATAATTATTAAATCCTTAACCCTTTTCAAGAAGAACATAGATGGCAACAGCACAGTTTAATTTTAAATTTATTACAATTGAAAGATATTTTTTAGTCAAATAAAAAATATTCAAGAACTAATTTTCAGATAATTGAAGAGCTAAGTAGAAGAACATGTTAAGTAGCAAAAATTACATTTGAAGAAATTTGATGGGAAAGTTTCTGTTGTCAATTTTAATTATTTATTTTCTGTTTGATACCATGTGTTTAAATATTAACAGGTGTGGTACTAAACTCTATTAAAAAAACTTATTCATATTTAATTTTGAAATATTAAAAAATATTAATATTATTTGCATTATTAAATATTAAAATATTAAAATATTAAAATTTAAGAAATAATGTCTTAAATCTTCAAGGCTAAAGAGAACTTTGGTATTTTAGCTTTACCATCTGACAGAATACATGATAACACCTTCGTCCAAAAGGTAAAATCATTTTTAAGAAAATGTACCATAACATGTTCTTCCACTCAGCTCCTCAATTGTAACAGCATATTGTATATCTGAAAATAATATTTAATTACATGATTTAAGACACTATTTTAAATTTTTTTAAAAAGATTATAACCCTTAAATTGGCAAAGAAATACGAAAGTTCTTTTAATTAAATCCATTGGACAATGAAATGTAGTCAAGTTAAAAATACTCAATTAAAAAAAGAATTTTTGAATTAAAAATATAATTGATAAAATATTTTATAATATTTGCATATAAAATGGCAAAAAATTACAAAATTATGTAAAATTGAATCTTTTAGATAAGGAAATTTATTCCGCGGAAAAAATGTCAAAATCCGTTGCAGAGTTCTGAACCAGGAAATTTTCCTTAGCAGACAAATGCGCTACCACAAGGCTATCTAGACCGAAAAAAACGAAATTAAGGTATTAAAATTCTGTATTTAAATCTAAATCGCAAAAATGGTTGGCTGTCATTAAATTAATCAAAATATTATCAATATACATAATTAAATATAAGACTTTTACAAAATTTTACGATTTCTCGTGTGATTGGAGGTATTCAACTATAAGTTTGCAAACTTTCAAGTCTCTAAATTATACAGTTTCTGATAACGAGTACTGTGACGGGCAGACCAGCAGACAAAGGACTAAGACGAGTAGGGTTGACCCCTAAAAAGGATGTAAATTCAACACAATTTTATATTTAAATAAAAAAGGTATAAGCCAGTGGTGTGGCGTCCGGTCATCGCTGGATGCGGCGATGACCAAGCAATATTTTAAAACTCTTAATAAGCTTTTAAAACTCTATGATCCAGTTTTAGCAGAACATTTGGAGTTCATGTATAAGTGAAGGTAAGACTTAAAGTTTCTTTTTTGAACATTCAACCATTGAATTTTAGAGTTAATAATTTTTCACCACAAACTTAAATAATTGCGATGACCACCAAAAATTTTCACGCCACGCCACTGGTATAAGCGTAAATAAAACATTCATCATTCTAAAGTTACAATATAGATTTTTACGAGTTGTAATTTGTCCAACTGACAAGGGAACCACTTTTGGTGTTGCTCGCAGCTAGCATTGAGACCTGGTGAAATTTACAGCCCTATATTATGAAGTTTGAGAATCGATAAAATTTTTCTGTTAAAATAATATTTCTTGATTATACAGCAGCATAACTTTCTGAAAATGCAATTTTCGAGACCACTTATCGGATTATTAACATTGAATTTTTTAAAAGAAAAGCATTTAAAAATAAAAATTAGTTAATAATAAGTATAAAATACTGAAAAAAGTTTGAAAATTCCTTCAAAAACCCACGAATTTGATTTTGAAAAATTGCAACTTTTTATTCATATTTTTGGTGGGGAAACGGCGTTTCTTTTCAAAAATAGAGCTCTCCGGCAACCCTAGCCAAATGTCATGGCTGAATTTGTAATAGCTAGAAATTGCAATGTCCGACCTATTTCGCCACAGTAATTTTTCTAAATTGTGTGAAAATATTAATTTACTTTATGATTACTTTTAGCAAAGGAGTATTTAATACAGCAACATTTCATTTTAAACATTCGAAACTTTATTTCATTCGATTTCAAAAGAAAATAGTTTGCTTATTTTGTATTTCACTAAAAAATAGTTTTCAATGATCTTCGAAACTTTTATAGAATTATATTTATCGTCTGCATGGAAAAAAAACTTAATATTTGTTTCTTATGCTATCAATTATATAAAAAAAAATCGCAATCCGATATAATTCTAGTAATATGTTCTGTACATTTTCTCTCTGGATAAAGCGGGCGGAAAAATTGTAGAGCCATATTTGGAGACTTAACTCACTTTTGGCGTGAAATAAACAAATAAATGTGTAATAATAAAAAATTGAATTATAAAAAAATTATAAAAAATATTATTTTAACAGAGAAATCTTTTCGGTTCTTTAACTTTTATGTATAGGGCTACAAAACGCACCAGGTCTCGATGCTAGGTGCGAACAACACCACAAGTGGTTCCCTTGTGAGTGAAAAAGTGTCGAGCCGGAGTCGAATCCAGCATCTTTATCAAACATTGCCATAGCTCTGTCATTTCAGCTACCTGAGTGATAAACCATCTGATACAATTCATTCAGACAGTCTTTTGGCAATGAAAACAAGTTTATATCTGAAAAGGCTCAACAAAATGAATTGCATGTAAAGGAATATTAATAAATGCGTAATTATACGTTACTATTTTTAACACATTACGCTATTAATTGATTACTAATTGATAAAGATATCACACGAATTGTAATTTTTCAAACTGAGTGATAAAGTATCGGGGCTCGAAGTCGAACACAGAACATTTGACTTAAATTGCCATAGCTCTAAACATCAGCTACCTGGATGAAATTCCAGCCAATAGAATTCCTTCAAGAAATTCGCTTCAAAACACCCACTTTGACACGATTTTCTGAAGGGACTATTGCGTTTGCAAAAAAAAACGGGGGAAAAGCTCAATTACATAGTTTCTGAACAACAACACCTGCTAGTTTCATGCATTTCCGAACAAAAATAAATTGAAACTTATGTCATAAATTTGCTCTCTTGGATTTGAGAACAGCCTTAACTATTATACACTGGCCTCCAAAAGTTAAGGTACACGGACTAAATGCGTTCGATTGCACACCTTTTGTCGAATATCTACAAAACTTATTGGCGAATTGTTCTTGAACTTCTGGGATGAAAAGAACATGTTTCATTTCATATTTCTCGGTGAAGATTTACTCAGGGGTACAATTAGGGGGCTAATAATAAATTTAATAATAAAATAATATTTGCGATCACCTATGTAACAGGAAAGGCTGGAAATGGTTTGTCACTGTGGTAAATGACTATTTGGGTCCTGTTCAACGTTTGTATGCATTTGTGTAAGCATAGCACTCATATTCGTGAAGATGTTAACGTTTTTGTGAAGAACTCAAACGTTTTTTTTATATATAGCATACAGAGTTTTCAACCAAATTTAACACAACTTTCCAAAAACCTGAAAAAGAACAGTAGAAACAGTATACTGCAATTAAAACATGAATATATTGAATATTTGATAAGATAGGGCATTTTTATGAGATACTTTTTAACTGCGCATGCGCGGAAGATTTCAAAATTTTTATTTCATAATTTGGTACTCAGTATTTTGGGGCAACTTCTATAAAGAGTCCAGTCAAATGTTGTGAAAACTTAGGAAGATGTAGTGAGCTGATTGAAAAGTTGTGTAAAATCCCTTGTAATAAAGCTATTTTTAGGAAGCAACTCACTATATCGACCCCATCTTTGTGAATTTTCGCGATATTTGACAAGACTTTTTATATAAGTTGCCCTAAATAGCTGACTACCAAATTCTGAAATAAAAATTTTGAAATCTGCTGCGCATGTGCAGTTAAAAATTATCTCATAAAAATGCCCAAATCTCATCAAATATTCAATATATTCATGTTTTAATTGCAGTATACTGTTTCTACTGTTCTTTGTCAGGTTTTTGGAAAGTTGTGTTAAATTTGGTTGAAAACTCTGTATGCTATAAAAAAAAAGTTTGAGTTTTTTCACAAAAACGTTAACATCTTCACGAATATGAGTGCTATGCTTACACAAATGCATACAAATGTTGAACAGGACTCAAATAATCATTTACCACAGTGACAAACCATTTCCAGTCTTTCCTGTTACATAGGTGATCGCAAATATTATTTTATTATTAAATTTATTATTAGCCTCCTAATTGTACCCCCGACTAAATCTTCACCGAGAAATATGACATGAAACATGTTCTTTTCATCCCAGAAGTTCAAGAACAATTCGCCAATAAGTTTTGTAAATATTCGACAAAACGTGTGCAATAAAACTCATTTATTCTGTGTACCTTAACTTTTGGAGGCCAGTGTATATAACTAGAAGATGTGTCAGAATGACGTGTTTGCATTTTTAAAAGAATGATATAGCATTGCATTATAAAAAGAATTATGAAGAAAAAAAATTTATCTTATCAGACTAATAGGGTCGTGAGATAAAATTGGATATCCGTTTAAGACTTCAAGAGTTTTGGTAGAACTTAAAAGTCTCAGTCTTGACTGAAAAAAAATATATTTAAAAATTTTTCCGATGCCAGATTACATCAAGGGAGGATTCACACAATTGTGTGGTGCAGGCACGCGTTTAAATCACAGAAAAAGAGGAACACGTATTTCCTTTTTCTGTTGTGCTTTTACAGTTGTGTTGGTCAGGTCTTAAGGCTGTTCTTAACTGCTCTGCTCAGTAAGCTCAAAACTTTTTGACACATTTACAAATACATTTTTTAACGGAAACATATTAAATTGTAAAGCCTGGCCATGGGAGTGATTTGGAATTTGTCTGTGTTTTCCTTTTTTTCATCAATAAATTACCTATTGAGTTATAAGCGATTTTGATCACTTGACAAATAGATTTTTCGCCCGCTCTTTGGTGTTTTTTTCTCCTTTCACGCGGAAATGCGGTTCAAAACCTCTACTTTGACACTATTTTCTGAAAGATCTATTGCGTTTGAAAAAAAAAAAAAAAAAAAAAAAAAAAAAAAAAAAAAGCTCGATTGCATAGTTTCTGAACAATAATACCAGCTAGTTTCAAGCATTTTCGAGCAAAAATAAATTAAAACATGTCAGAAAGTTTCCCTTTTGGATTTGATAACACCCTTAAAGGTTTATAAAACCTGAAGCTCTCAAGAACTATGGGCTTCTGCATCTCTGTCTCATCGTACTTGTTGAGTTGCAGCATTTGCCGCCCGAATTCTATCTCGCGACTCTTGACTTTACCTTGCAACCATCTTGCTTGCCGCTCATTATTCCTTCGCCATCTTCTTGCAATGGGACTTTCGTCTTCGATTATTGCATTTAAAGAAATCTATAACCTATAATTTTTCATTAATAAAAAAAAAATTGTAAGATTTCAATTTCAAATAAATCTGTTAACTAATAGTAAAATAGAACACACGTTATAAGATTGAAAAATAAAATCTAAAGAGGAAACATTCACTCTCGATGCCACTTGAAAGAACATATTCTTGAGGAATAACAGTGGAGTCATTTTCAAGAGTCATTCACTCACGGCTGTGAACAAAAAATTATAACAGTCCGATTATAAAAATTCTAACAGTATTGCATTTAATACACACATTCGCTTGCATTAAATTGGCATTTTTTAAGAAAGTTTTAATGTTGTTCGCTCCTATTGCTATATTGCCAACGAGCTCCATGGTATATATTTTAATGAATATCAACTGAATGAATTGGAAACATTCATAATTAAACATTGTTTTGTAAATTGTGAAATGATTGCAAAAAACATTAAAGTGTTTTTAGTCTTGTATGTTTTATATTGCCATTGAGCAATATTATTCATCCATGGTCTATATTTTAATGAATCTCAAAGGAATGAATTGCATACTGTTTACCATAGCTGATTGCTGACTGATACGATCTTTAACGCAAGATATATCGAAAAACAGACACATTTCGATGTAGCTCATCACTCAAGTGGTTTCTATTTTTCACAATCTTTCTAAAAAGATTAATCTTATGCAGCTTTATTGAAAAAGTTAAAACTCTGAAAATTAAAATAAAATGGTTGATTTTAACGAAAGATTATCGGGAACCAGATGAGATCACTCCGGAAGAGTTATACACTTAGTGCTATTGTATATATAATGCTACATAAAACTGCTATGTGTATGCGTGTGTGTATGCTTGACTTTGATTAAAAATTATATGTTTAATTATTATATATAGTGTTACATGAAATTACTATGTGTATGTGTGTGTGCATGCTTGATTTTGATTAAAAATTAAATACTTAACTATTATATTAATGTTACATGAAATTGCTATGTGTATGCGTATATGTATGCTTGATTTTGAATAAAAATTGTATACTTAACTATTATATATAATGTTACATGAAATTGCTATGTGTGTGTGTGTGTGCATGCTTGACTGATTAAAAAAATATACATAACAATAGAGACCTAATAGTAAAAAAGAATTTTACTTTCCAAATATCTTTTTTTAAATAAATATTTCTGCAGGGAATGCCAAAATTTCTATTTGAGTATTATCACCCTATAAATGTAAAAAAGACAGATGTTCCTTATTCTAGCAATATGTAATACTAGCTAAAGTACCCGGCGTTGCCCGGAATTTTAAGAATGTTTGTTTTAAAAAACCAATTTCAAAATTTAACATACAACCTAAAAAAATAATAACAGTCGAAGCGTTGTACACATGAATCAAATGAAAACTCAGTATAAAAATATATAAATTTATATAACAGACGCAAAATAATACAGCTATAAATGAAATTATTTCCATTCATCATACGAGCAATAATGTTAAAATCCGCCAATATTTCCATAATCGATTTTTTATCATGCTTCAATAAATTTTTTTCACACTTATATGATGTTATATATTCATCACGTCCTTTATATTTCCAATACGACGCAATATTCCATTTTTTTAATTCGTCAAATTAATTAAATAATTATAATTTTTCACATGGAAATAATAAAACAGAGATTATGACGTAGCATTCACTTTTGTTTTTAATTCCTCAAACTATTTATTTTATTTACATTTTCACATGGAAATCTTGCAGTAGAAAAGTTATGATGTAATATTCCTTTTTTTTTAAATCCGTTAAACCATTTATTTCATTTTTTCGCGTGGAAATCTTGCAACAGAAAGTAATTGTTGTGAAAAGAATATTATTGTCGATTTTTAATTGTTGGCAACTGCTATTCGAAAAATGTTTAACCCTTAAATGCCTGACTTTTCAAAAATCATTCTAATAATGTTTTTCGGCTTTCATTTTTTAAATAAATAATGGGAAAAATACTTTAAAAAATCTTATTTTGTTTTAAGTATGATTTACGGCTAAAAAACAGTTTTTTACTAATCAGCAATGCTGGTCTTTAATTGAAAAAATAATTTTCCGTGATAAAATTCTATAATAATAAACACACAAGAATTTTACGAACTATAATAAGAAATAAGTTTGACTTGCTTACTGCAGAACAAAATAGAGTATTTCGCAAGCTTCCAAACAAAATAAAAAGAACAAGTAGCAGCAATTAAAAAAATAAATCTATCTTTATTCTTAAACAGCACAAGTGTTGTCGTTTACATGTTGAAAATCGATTTAATAATATTTTCAGAATGTATTTTATTGGCAACATTAGGCATTATAGCTTCAATATTATTCTAATAGTATTTTAGAAGCCTAAATTGGGTATGCTTCCGAAAAGCAACACCCGGTATTTAAGGGTTAAATTTGATTGGAAATTGCTGTTAAATTTGTAGTTTTTTATTAATTAAAAATTAACTATAAGTTATTCCGTTTCCGGATTACTTTAATTGCCTCGGCCGTGTTTTAATACACAAGTACATTATATCTCACAATTCTGGCTTCCAAACTGTGGATATGTATAGCATTACAGACAGACAGACAAATTTTCATTTTTATATATTAATTAATCGCGAACAAAATATACAATAACCTATTCTGAGTTACTCACGATTACGAAAAGCGTTCTTTATCTTTAGAAATCTGAGAAAGTCATTATGTTTTTGACATTTAAAGAAGCCTTTATAAAAACAAACTTTATTTCGCTGCCTCTGATTTTCGGAAACGTTTCCGAGTAGTGTTCATAATGTATTATACAGTTTTATAAACATAGAATGTGGATTTTTGTTATGCTATCGATTATCAAGTAAACATTTTCATGTTCAAGAAACAAGTATCATGTTTTTCAAGCAAATAATGATACATTAACAGCAGTAAAATTAATATTAAATTTAACATTATTTTGTTGCTCTTGCATGTATGAATACAATTACGGAGCTGAAAATGTTTGTGGAACTAGGAAATGCTTCCGAAAGTTAGCGGCTGAAAAGAAAACTGTTAAATACTTCTTTAAATCTCAAAAGTATATTAGTTTCTCAGTTTTCTAAAGATAAAGAACACTTTTCAGGATCTTGGGTAACTCGGAAAACGCATTTTAGCTCGCAGGCTATCAAAGCCTGAGATCTAATGTACCCGCAGGTTCTGTATCTGTAAGTACGTAACGCGATAACTCTTGATAGAAATATCTGATTTGCTTCAAATTTTGGATATAGGTTCATTTTGATGAGGCGCTTCGCTGATTAGAATTATACGATTTGCTTCAAAATTGCTATACCAGTTTATTCCGATAAGGCGCTTCCCTGATAATATTTTGAGGTTCATTGGTTAAGTATGAAGGGGCGGAACAGGGACTAATACCCCCCTTAATTTAGATAAATGGGTTTTTCATGCAGAATTATCCGATTTGCTTCAATTTGGTATCCCGGTTTATTCTGATAAGGTACCGATTAGATTTGGTTTCCTGATTAGATTTGGTGGTTCATCGGTTAAGTATAAAGGGGGGGATCTTGGAGCTAATTACCGCCCCCCCCCCCCTTCTTAATTTAGCTAAATGGATTTTTTTGTCGGTTTCTTTATTTTTCGAGGGGAATTATTCTTTGAAATAAGAGTCCAATATACAATTAGTGTGAGTAGGATTTACGCTCAATGTCATCTGTTTAACTGGACACTTTTCTTTTTATTATAATTTCGTACGTGTTTATTTTATAGCTCCATTCATTAAGAAACAATTGCCTTTATTTTTACAGTGTAAAGTACTTTAATTGTCGATAGATGAATATTTATAATTACTAGCAGTAATACTATATATCATATTGAAATATTAAATTAGGCCATATTGATAATTTAAGTCAAGTTACTGAAATTACAAACTGCCTATGAAATTTTATTCTATCTAGTCAGCATATTTTAAAAGACAATTTATTCATACATCGCAACTATTTATCTTCTCCTGTCTTTTCACAGTACGAAAATAACTAGTATGTTGTGGCCATCACAAAACTTTCTTCTATATAAATCACGTCAATTAAATCGTTTAAATAGTACCAATTCATATCACACTATATCTGAATTTGAAGTTTGGAGAAAATTCGTGCATTAGTTTTTGTATAGAGCTATAGCGGAAATTCTGAAAAATGTAGTATAGAAGTGCCGCCTGTTGAGCGATTTACACCAAAACATAAACAGCACTATTTGATATCAAGGTATACCTGAATCTGAAGTTTGATGAAAATTCATGCATTAGTTATTGAGATACAGCTGTGGCGGAAATTCTGAAAAATGCAGCATAGCAGCGCCACCTGTTGAGCGATTTGCACCAAAACATAAACAGCACTAATTCATATCATGGTATACCTGAATCTGAAGTTTGTTGAAAATCCAAGCATTAGTTCTTGAGCTAGAGCTATTGCGAAAATTTCAAAAAATGCCCAATAGCAGCGCCACCTGTTGAGCGATTTACACCAAAATATATAAAATGTCTATTCATGTCAAGGACTAACTGACTCTGAAGTTTCATGAAAATCCGTGCATTAGTTCTTGAGATAGAGCCATTTCGGAAATCGTAAAAAAGGCAGCATAGCAGCGCCACCTTTTGAGCGATTTGCACCAAAATCTCTAAATTGTCTATTCATGTCAAGGACTAACTGAATCTGAAGTTTAATGAAAATCCGTGCATTAGTTCTTGAGATAGAGCCATTGCGGAAATCGTAAAAAAGGCAGCATAGCAGCGCCACCTGTTGAGCGATTTGCACCAAAAACTAATCAGCATCAATTTGTATCATGGACTAACTGAATATGAATTTTTGTTAAATTCCGTGCATTAGTTCTTGAGATAGAGCGCCCACAAAATTTGTGTCACATACACACAGACAGACTCACAGAGTCACAGACAGACATTTTCTAAAAACATGTTTTTCGGAATCTCTGACCCCTAAAACGTGTAAATCCGTCGAAAACCGGAATTCGAAAATTTTCATGAATCCAATACTTTCTTCTTGTAAAGATAGAAGAAAGTAAAAATACAAAGAATGCAGAAGATACACAAAGCTCCCAATTTGATTAAAGTGTTTTGAAATTATTCTTAAGAAGATTACAATAATAGAAATGTTTCCGAATTCCCATCCTTTTAATTTAAAAGGAAATTTCAATTTAGAATATTACTTAAATGAGTTCTTTAGATTCATTTTGAATGTTGCACTATTAATTATGTGTCAATCTATAAAATGTAAATATGTGTAATGCTTTTGACTGCGTCTCATCTTCTAATGATGATTTGTTGCAACAGTTATGGGGCATTCTTACAGTCTTTTGACTTTCATGTCCCTGAATAATAATTTTTATTTTAATAATTTTTTTTTTTTTTTTTTTTTTTTTTTTTTTTAATTTCATATACTGGGGAACATCCCATTGCATTATTGCATAACAATATTAACGAGATAAATAAGTTTTGGACGATGTTGGGAGTCCAAATACCAGGAAAACTCCTATACCGTCCCGTGTCCCTGATGCTGATTTTTACTTTCTTCTATCTTTACAAGAAGAAAGTATTGGATTCATGAAAATTTTCGACTTTCGGTTTTCGACGGATTTACACGTTTTAGGGGTCAGAGATTCCAAAAAACATGTTTTTACAAAATGTCTGTCTGTGACTCTGTGAGTCTGTGAGTCTGTCTGTCTGTCTGTCTGTCTGTGTGTATGTGACACAAATTTTGTGGGCGCTCTATCTCAAGAACTAATGCACGGAATTTAATAAAAATTTACATTAAGTTAGTCCCTAATACAAATTGATGCTGATTAGTTTTTGGTGTAAATCGCTCAACAGGTGGCGCTGCTATGCTGCATTTCCCGCGACTACTGCACTAGCTCTACCTCAAGAACTAATGCACGGATTTTCATCAAACTTCAGATTTTGTTAATCCTTGATATGAATTGGTGCTGGTAACGTTTTGATGCAAATCGCCCAACAGATGGCGCTGCTATGCTGCATTTTGCAGCATTTACATGATTTTCGTAATAGCTCTATCTCAAGAAATAATGCACGGATTTTCATCAAACTTCAGATTCTGTTAGTGCTTGACATGAGTTGACGTTTTGCACCTTGTGGTGTAAATCGCTCAACAGGTGGCGCTGCTATGCTGAATTTTTTGTGATTTCCGCGATAGCTCTATCTCAAGAACTTATGCTCGGGTTTTCAACAAACTTCAGATTCAGGTATACCTGGATATGAATTAGTGCTGTTTATGTTTTGCTGTAAATTGCTCAACAGGTGGCGCTGCTATGCAGCGTTTTTCTCGACTTCCACAATAGCTCAATGTCCAGAACTAATGTACGGATTTTCATCAAATTTCAGATTCAGTTAGTTCTTGACATGAATCGATGTTTTGTACCTTTTGGTGTAAATCGCTCAACAGGTGGCGCTGCTCTGCTGCATGTTTTGTGATTTCCACAGTAGCTTTAGCTCCAGAACTAATACACGGATTTTCATCCAACTTCAGATTCCGGTATACGAATTAGTACTGTTTGTGTTTTGGCGATTCCGGTTTACGATTCCGGTATATGAATTAGTACTGTTTGTGTTTTGGTGCAAATCGCTCAACAGGTGGCACTGCTATGCTACATTTTTCAAAATTTCTCCTACAGCTCTATTTCAATAACTAATGCACGAATTTTCATCAAATTTCAAATTCAGGTATACTTTTATATGAATAAATTGATGTAATTTATTTTACTATTTAAATGATTTAATTGAAGTGATTTATATAGAAAAAAGTTTTGTGATGGCCACAACATACTAGTTAAGTTTGGAGCTGTCTGTATAAAATTGTTTCAATGAAAGTACCGTGTTTACTCACGTAATAGTCGGCCTCGCATAATAGTCGCACCCCCGTTTTGAAGTAGAAAAAATCTTCAAAATATTTTCTTCGCATAAAAGTCGCAGTCGCGTATTTGACTTTTATTTAGAAAATAGAAAATCATCCGCAGTTCTCTTCTCCAGAACTATAAGTACTCTTAATGGTAGTACTCTTATAGTACTCTTAATGGATTCATCTGATTTTCTGTTACTCCCATTGACATACCCGATGGTCACTCCATTCTTCAGATACCGATTCCCATTATACTAGTGATACTGATACCTTCAGTGAAAGTGATTTCTTATGAGAGTTTTTTGTCAAAATTTTAGATTATTTGTAAATTTTATGTCTAAAAATATTACCGTAAAAAGGAAAATGGTATTAATAAACAGCACATAATCTGAAAACCTTTAGTAAGTAAAATTTTATTATGTTTTTTTTTTTTTTTTTTTTTATGCCGGTAATGTTTTAGCATTAGAGTGTACAATATCGTGTAGTAGATTTCCTCGCATAATAGTCGAACCTAGACTTTCACAATGAAGAATTCGCAAAAAAAGTGCGACTATTACGCGAGTAAACACGGTAATTCGACGTAATTTTTTTCCGAAACTGGGACAATTGTTTTATATAAATATGTAGCAAAAAATTAACCTGCACACATTTTTACGGTTGATATTATTTTTTTTATTCTGTCCCTGGGTTTTTCATCCTTACCGTCCCTCTTGCTAAACTTATACAGAAAATCACTTCAGATGCAGCCACAGAATTTTTTTCAAGTTTTTCTCATGCAGAAGTATGCTAGAGAAAGAATGTCTAAAAATTTTTGACAGGAAATTTACGGCAGAATTTAAATCAGCATTTAAATATTAATTTCAAGATCGTGGCTTTATGGGTAGTCTTACCGTCCCCAAGGTTTATTCCTGCACTTTTCGAGGTAAATTAAAAAAAATAATAATAATTTAATGCAATGTTAACAACTGTTTGTAAAAATCAGCGAACATTGTGGCTATCACTTAGTCTTAACATGATTGTACTAAAAATAGCTGGTAATTTTCCTTACTGTTCCATCCTAACCAGCCGTCCCTATTTTTCCCATTTCGCCTCTTCTTTCCTATACCGTCCCCCTTTTTGTACCTTACCGTCCCTTCTTTAACACCCCTTTAAGACAATGTTATACCAAAATTCTGTATTAAAAATACTACATTTTTATTATTTCTTATTTGAATGTCCTGTGGGTACTATGCAAATTCATTGTAAGTACAAATTTAGAAGAAAATAGAAAGTTATATTGGTAAAATGGTAAGGGAAATTAAACTCGCACGTTTAACTTAAACCTCAGTTAAATAAAAAGAAAAAAAAAAATGTTCGCTGCTGACCATTTTTTCTTTATTTTGAATCATTAAGGCATTCGTCTGTCAGATTAAAATGTTATTTTAGCAAGTTTAATTTCACCAGATTTTTATTCCCGAAAGTCAAAAGATTGTGAGAATGCCCCTTATATATTTCATATTTATATATATAGGGTGATTCAAAATAACGTGGCCAAAATGAAAGAGTAAAGCAGGCATACAAAAACAGTAAAGATGAACGAAACCCTAAAATCACGGAACTTGGGGTCCAAAACGCCATCTGGGACCGTTAGTTGCGATTATGTGACGCACCGATCAGAAACAGATATTTGCATATGGAAACATTTTTAAGCTCATTTAATCGCCATTTTGAGGTTTTATTCTGTAATTCATAATGGAAAATGTTAAGGTATTTTTCACGAAGTATAGTTTTATAAATTTGTATATAAAACTAAAGATAAGAGCCATATTTTATTCGTTTATGATGCACTTCTGTGCCGAGTTACCTGCATTCTTAGCTGTAAACATTTACATTTTAATTTATGGATGAACCTTCACCCACTTTTTTTAAACATATCTCTGAGACATTTTAGGATAAAATGATGAAATTTTGTACATGACCGTCTTCGAGTACGGGGCACTAATAGAGATTTTTCATTTATTTATTTTATTTGTTTTTTTTTTATGGGAGCCGAATAAAAAAATTTATTTTGAATTTCTTCAAATTTAGACCTCTGAAAATTTTAATCTATATCATAAAATTCTGTACCTTTTTTACTTTCTTCTATCTTTACAAGAAGAAAGTATTGGATTCATGAAAATTTTCGAATTCTGGTTTTCAACGGATTTATACGTTTTAGAATGTCCTGAAAACTATTTAATGGTTTTTAGAAAATGTCTGTCTGTGAGTCTGTCTCTCACTCCGTCACTCTGTCACCCGGTGAGTCTGTATGTGACAAAAATTTTCTGGGCGCTCTATAGCAAAAACTAATGCACGGAATTTCACAAAACTTCATATTCAGTTAGACTTTGATATAAACTGGAACTGATTAGTTTTTGGTGTAAATTGCTCAACAGGTCACGCTGCTATGCAGCATTTTTTATGATTTCCGCAATAGCTCAATCTCCAGCTAAATCAGGTGGCGCTGCTATACTGCATTATTTACGATTTCCGCAATAGCTCTATATCAAGAACTAATGCTTGGATTTTCAACAAACTTCAGATTCAAGTATACCTTGATATGAATTAGTGATGTTTCTGGTTTAGGGCAAATCGCTCAAAAGGTGGCGCAGCTATGCTGCATTTTTCAGAATTTCCACTATAGCTATATATCAAGAACTAATGCACGAATTTTCATCAAACTTCAGAATCAATTATTCCTTGACATGAATTGACATTTTATACATTTTGGTGTAAATACCTCACCAGGTGGCGCTGCCATGCTTTTTTTGCGATTTCCGTAATAGCTTTATCTCAAGAACTAATGCTTGGATTTTCAACGAATTTCAGATTCAGGTATATCTTGATATCAATTAGTGCTGTTTATGTTTTGGTGTAAATCGCACAACAGGTAGCACTGCTAAGCTATATTTTTCAGAATTTCTGCTGTAGCTCTATCTCAAGCACTAATGCAAGAATTTTCATCAAACTTCACATTCAGATATACTTTGATATGAATGGGTGCTAAATGGATGTAATTTTTTGTACTATTTAAATGATTTAATTGACATGATTTATATAAAAGAAAGTTTTGTGATGGCCACAACATACTAGTTTTACGTAACTTTAAAATTTGTAAAATATGTCTATGATCAATATTTAAAGAAAGCTCACAGGCTATCAAAGCCTGAGAGCTAATGTGCCCGCCCGTTCTGTATGTATGTATGTATGTACATACGTATGTATGTACGTATGTATGTCCGCGATAACTCTTGATAGAAACATCCGATTTGCTTCAAAAATTTTTCCTAGGTTCATTGTGATAAGCCACTTCCCTGATTAGTTTTGGGAGTTCATTGGTTAAGAATAAAGGGGGAAAAACGGGGTTAGTCACCCCCCTTAATTCAGAAAAATGGGTTTTTCATGCAGAATCATTCGATTTGCTCCGAATTTGGTATACCGGTTTATTATGTTAAGGAACATCCATGATTAGTTTTGGGGCTTCATTGGTTAAGGATAAAGGGGAAAAACGGGGTTAGTCCACCGCCCCCCCCCCCTTAATTCAGAAAAATGGGTTTTTCATGCAGAATCATTCGATTTGCTCCGAATTTGGTATACCGGTTTATTATGTTAAGGAACATCCCTGATTAATTTTGGGGGTTCATTGGTTAAGGAAAAAGGGGGAAAAGGGGGGTTAGTCCACCCCCTTAATTCAGATAAATGGGTTTTTCATGCAGAATCACTCGATTTGCTCCGAATTTGGTATACCGGTTTATTATGTTAAGGAACTTCCCTGATTAGTTTTGGGAGTTCATTGGTTAAGGTTAAAGGTGGAAAAATGGGGTTAGTCCACCCCCCCCCCCTTAATTCAGATAAATGGGTTTTTCATGCGGAATGATTCGATTTGCTCCGAATTTGGTATACCGGTTTATTATGTTAAGGAACTTCCCTGATCAGTTTTGGGAGATCATTGGATAAGGATAAAGGGGGGGAAACGGGGTTAGTCCTCCCCCTTAATTCAGATAAATGTGTTTTTCATGCAGAATGATTCGATTTGCTCCGAATTTGGTATACCAGTTTATTATGTTAAAGAACTTCCCTGATCAGTTTTGGGGGTTCATTGGTTAAGGGTAAAGGGGAAGAAGGGAGGTTAGCCCGCCCTTCTTAATTGAGATAAATGTGTTTTTCATGCAGAATGATTCGATTTGCTCCAAATTTGGTATACCGGTTTATTATGTTAAGGAGCTTCCCTGATTCGTTTTGGCGATTCATTGGTTAAGGATAAAGGGGGGCTAGTCCACCCCCTTAATTTAGATAAATGTTTATTTTGCAAGATTATTCGATTTGCTCCAAATTTGGTGTACCGGTTTATTATGATAAGGAGCTTCCCTGATTAGATTTGGAGGTTCACTTGTTAAGTATAAAGGGGGTAAAGGAGGGTTAGTCCACCCCCTTAATTCAGACAAATGGGTATTTCATGCAGAATTATTCGATTTGCTCCGAATTTGGTATACCGGTTTATTATGTTAAGGAACTTCCCTGATTAGTTTTGGGAGTTCATTGGTTAAGGATAAAGGGGGAAAAACGGGGTTAGTCTACCCCCTTTAATTCAGATAAATGGGTTTTTCATGCAGAATCATTCGATTTGCTCCGAATTTGGTATACCGGTTTATTACGTTAAGGAACTTCCCTGATTAGTTTTGGGGGTTCATTAGTTAAGGATAAAGGGGGGAAAAGGGGCATTAGTTCACCCCCTTTTAATTCAGATAAATGGGTTTTTCAATGAGAATGATTCGATTTGCTCCGAATTTGGTATACCGGTTTATTATGTTAAGGAACTTCCCAGATTAGTTTTGGGGGTTCATTGATTAAGAATAAAGGTGGAAAAGGGGGGCTAGTCCACCCCTTAATTCAGATAAATGGGTTTTTCATGCAGAATGATTCGATTTGCTCCGAATTTGGTATACCGGTTTATTATGTTAAGGAACTTCCCTGATTAGTTTTGGGAGTTCATTGGTTAAGGATAAAGGGGGGAAAGGGGGGTTAGTCCACCCCCTTAATTCAGATAAATGGTGTTTTCACGCAGAATCATTCGATTTGCTCCGAATTTGGTATACCGGTTTATTATGTTAAGGAACTTCCCTGATTAGTTTTGGGAGTTCATTGGTTAAGGATAAAGGGGGAAAAACGGGGTTCGTTCACCCCTTTTAATTCAGAGAAATGGGTTTTTCATGCAGAATGATTCGATTTGCTCCGAATTTGTTATACCGGTTTATTATGTTAAGGAACTTCCCTGATTAGTTTTGGGGGGGTTCATTAGTTAAGATTAAAGGGGGGAAAGGGGGCTAGTCCACCCCTTTTAATTCAGGTAAATGGGTATTTCATGCAGAATTATTCGATTTGCTCCGAATTTGGTATACCGGTTTATTATGTTAAGGAACTTCCCTGATTAGTTTTGGGAGTTCATTGGTTAAGGATAAAGGGCGAAATACGGGGTTAGTCCACCTTCTTTAAATCAGATAAATGGGTTTTTCATGCAGAATCATTCGATTTGCTCCGAATTTGGTATACCGGTTTATTACGTTAAGGAACTTCCCTGATTAGTTTTGGGGGTTCATTGGTTAAGGATAAATGGGGAAAAGGGGCATTAGTTCACCCCCTTTTAATTCAGATAAATGGGTTTTTCATGCAGAATGATTCGATTTGCTCCGAAGTTGGTATACCAGTTTATTATGTTAAGGAACTTCCTTGATTAGTTTTGGGGGTTTATTGGTTAAAGATAAAGGGGGAAGGGGGGCTAGGCCACCACCCTTAATTTATATAAACGGGTTTTTCATGCAGAATTATTCGCTTTGCTCAAAATTTGGTATACCGGTTTATTATGTTAAGGAGCTTCCCTGATTCGTTTTGGCGATTCCTTGGTTAAGGATAAAGGGGGGCTATTCCACCTCCTTAATTTACATAAATGTTTTTTTTGCAGGATTATTCGATTTGCTCCAAATTTGGTATACAGGTTTATTATGATAAGGGGCTTCCCTGATGAGATTTGGAGGTTCACTGGTTAAGTATAAAGGGGGGAAACGGGGGCTAATTCCCCTTCACTTATTTTTTTGAGGGGCATTATTCTTTAAAATAAGTGTATAATATACAATTAGTGTGAATAGCCTGCGAGCTCAATGCCATCAGTTTAGCTGGGCACTTTTCTTTTTTATTTGAGTTGTTATTCTTCTTTCGCGCGGAAATTCGTTTTCCAAACGCCCTTTTTTTCACTATTTTCTGAAAGATCTATTGTGTTTGCAAAAAGACGGAAAAAAAAGTTCGATTGCATAGTTTCTGAACAACAACACTTGCTAGTTTCATGCATTTCCGAAGAAAAATAAATTGAAACTGATGTCATAAATTTGCCGTTTTGTATTTGAGAACAGCCTTAATTCTCTTACATCTAAATCGTTGCACAAATATGCTATTTAATAACAACTAAGAAATACGATGAATGCATTTTTCTTATACTTATTTAAAGAAATAAAATTATTAATGAATGTTCATTGAATTAACTGTTAAATCTGAATTCATTTATATGAACAGTATAGACACAAATTTTACAGTAGAAGTACCTTCCAAAAAGAAAAGGTGTTTTGTTTAATTCTATTTGACTATACAGTAGAACCTCTCTTATCCGAAATCCATTTTTAAACTTTTTTTTTTTCTACTATCACACTCCTTGTGTGCAAAATAAATTTTGAAACCTTTTTTTTTTTTTTTTAACCATCATATTCCTTGTGTACAAGCGGTTCTTTCTAAACTACGATTACATATAAATATTTTCTATCTCCTTTCTTAGAGTTCCTTTGAATTTAACTTGAGCTCCCGTAAGCTGCGGAGTGGAACAAAGAAAACGAACAAAGTAGCAATTCTGAAGCTTTTGAATGTTTTGCAAAAGGTTTGGCATGACTGAAGCAGCAAGAAGACTGTGATACTGGTGAAGTAATATTATTTAAAAAACGCCATGATACAGCTTCAAAGCAAAGGCAATTGAAACTGCGATGTATGTAAAAGGTATAGTCGAGGGGAAAAAAAGTAAATTCCCCCGACTAAGATCTCAACAAATTATAGCAGGAGAAAGTTACTGGTACCGAACGATTGGAAAAAAAGTCTACTTTTAAATGATGTACATAAAATTTGCTGAAAATAATACATAATAATACATAAAATTTACATAAAATTTGCTACGAACCCAAACTTCATTTTTACTTTCTTCTATCTTTACAAGAAGAAAGTATTGGATGCGTGAAAATTTTCGACTTTTGGTTTTTGACGGATTTACACGTTTTAGGAGTCAGAGATTCAGAAAAACATGTTTTTATGAAATGTCTGTCTGTGAGTCTGTGAGTCTGTCTGTCTGTATGTGGCACAAATTTTGTGGGCATTCTATCTCAAGAACTAATACACAAAATTTATTAAAAAATTATATTCAGTTATTCCCTGATATAAATTGGAGCTGATTAGTTTTGGTCTAAATCGCTCAACATGTGGCGCTGCTATGCAGCATTTTTCACGATTTCCGCAATAGTTTAATCTCCAGAACTAATGCACGGATTTTCATCAAACTTCAGATTCAGTTAGTCCTTAACATGAGTTAAAGTTTTATACATTTTGGTGTAAATCGCTCAACAGGTGTCGCTGCTATGCAGCATTTTTTTGCGATTTCCGCAATAACCCAATCTCCAGAACTAATGCATGGATTTTCATCAAACTTCAGATTCAGTTAGTCCTTGACATGAATTGACGTTTTATACATTTTGGTGTAAATCGCTCAATAAGTGTCGTAGCTATGCTGCATTTTTTGCGATTTTCGCAATAGTTCTCTCTCAATAACTAATGCCTAGGAACTAATGCTTTAATGCAATGTTCTATGCAAGAACTAATGCTTGGATTTTCAACAAATTTCAGATTCAGATATACCTTGATATGAATTAGTGCTGTTTATGTTTTGGTGCAAATCGCTCAACAGGTGGCGCTGCTATGCTGCATTTTTCAGACTTTACACTATAGCTCTATCTCAAGAACTAATTCACGAATTTTCATCAAACTTCAGATTCAGGTATACATTGATATCAATTAGTACTGTTTATGTGGTTTATATAGAAGAAAGTTTTGTGATGGCCACAACATACTAGTTTTTCAATGGCAATACCCAATTTTAACAAGATATTTCAAATCTTCGGTTCAAACTATGCCTAGTCACCAAATTTCAAGTCATTAAAACGATAATTTTTTGAATTATAAACATTAAAAATTTAGTGCTTCTAATGTTAAATATCATATTCATATTTTCATTAATATCTCCTGAAATTATACTCCTAATGTGCTAACTTTTTGTGTAGCAATAATACTAAAATACTCAAACATCATAAATACGTTGAATTTGCAACTTTTATAATTTTATGATATGAATTATGAAATTAATGTTCGAATAAATTATGAATTGCAACCTACAATTTTTTGATGGATTCAGATTTATTAATTTCTGCTTTATGGAGATCCAAAATTTCACACTTTTCTTCCAAGTAGTTTTCAAATTATGCTTAAAAAATGGCAAAATGATAGTTTAAGATATGATATGGACACCGTCTATGATAGAAGTGACTAGATATTTTGAACTTTCTTATGCTATCCTGTAATCTAGCAGTCTTCAATGACTGCTTGAGTGGCGCTTAAGATGCCTTGATCAAGAAGGGGTTCTCTCTCAGTCAACAATCAAGTACCGAACTTCAATTTTGATACAGCCCCTGAAATACGCTCGTTTTAAAATAATTAATTTCTCGGAAACTTATCGTACGAATTGCATAAAAATTTGTTTTTAGGCTAATTGAAGGGTGTAAAGTTCATTTATGCTGTCAGAATTGTGTACTGAAATTGAAAAAAACAAGGTTGTAGTTGGTTTTAATATGTTGATGGGCCCCTAAGCAAATTTTAAATACATCATTTAAAAGTAGACTGTATTACCAATCGTGTGGTACCAGTAACTTTCTTCTACGATAATTTTTCTCAGAGTTAGTAAGGGGTGTTTACCTTATTTTTCCACGACTGTATTTATTTTCAAAATTAAAATTCGGGTAATTTATTCCTATTTCTATGTTGCTATTGTTTTATTTTTGTTAAGCACTTGTTACCATAATAAGAAATATTCCATATATCTCTCCTTAAACTTAAAATCGAAGCATTCTCGATTATCCAAAAATTTCGATTTTCTGAAAGAAAGTCGGTCCCAATTACTTCGAATAATGGACCTTGTACTGTATTAACAAGTATTAACAAGTATGAGTGCAATAAGAGTAATTAATATTAATAGTAGTTTAGATAACATATTTCCGAAATATACATATGAAGAAAAAAAAAAAAATTTATCTTTCTTTTTTCAAATAAATTGGGGAATATTTTTACAAAATATTATGCACGTCACGTAGCAAACATAAAAAATAACTATAGTAAAACAGATCATAAATCTGATGAGAAATCTCAGCTTTAAAAAAAAATGTTTTTATTCTAAGCTCGTGCTGGAGAAAATAAACTTAAAATTTAAGTTTATCTTTATATTACTTTCAACAGTTTATAAATATAATTTATATACATATATTTATTTTTTTATTTACTATTCATGCAATAATTTTGTTAAATTATTCTTTTATATTTACTTCCAGTATATTAAAAGAATATAAAATAGTTATATCAAATTAATTTATTGAATACTTTATTTGTGATATTTTCTTACAAAGCAATATAAAAATACTAAAATGTAAAAATACTAAAATATAAAAATAAAGTACTTGCGATTTAATTATTAATAAATAAAAGTAAAATATTTATGATTTTGAATTGTTGGAATTAACGTTCAGTCCAATTCAAATATTAAAACTTCATTTATTTGAAACTCTACTACTGCAAAATGATTAAATTATAAATATATATTTACCGGGTGCCCCCAAAGATGGCTGATGGATTTTAAAATTCAATAACTTGTAAACGGTGACAATTATAAAAAAAATTCAGGAGTATTATGCAAGTGCTTGCAGGAGTGTTATGTAAGATGTCACGAGTTTTTATGTTGCGATTCTCAGTTTTAGTTACAAATAGCATCGATAGATGACGCTGCAAGCAATAACCGCTAAATCCAGGCTCGTTTTTTCGGCCTCTCTCTTCTTCCGTGCGAAAAAAGGAGGTTAAAATGCATTGAATGGATCCCGAAGTACCAAAAATCGGGTTTGGACTGAGCGCCTATTGCTCTCAGCGCCATCTATTGCTTAAAATTCGAACTAAAATCGAGAATCACTGTAAAAAACTCCTGACATCATACATAACACTCCTGCAAGAATTTTTTTTAATAACTGTCACCATTTGCAAGTTATTGAATTTTAAAATCCATCAGTCATTTTTGGGACACCGGGTAAATATTAAAAAGAAACATTGTGGTACGGTTCTTTTGAACAACGATAACTTCTCGAGATTGACCATCTTTATTGGAACAGATTTCTTTCATAATACAAGGTATTGACAAAGCACTGAAAAAAATGGGTACTCAAAATTGAGTAAAAAGTGCTCAATTTTGAATACGTGAGATACTCAAAATAGCTACCATCCAAATGTACTCAAAATTGAGAAATACGATTTTTCTCGTACATGTACTCATTTTTGATCCCATGGCTGTGTTCAAATATGAATTGTTATGCACTGCCCCTTGAACCTTCAGATTAAAGTAAAAATGTACTAACATTTATTTTCCGTTCTAAATTATTAACAAGAAACGTTTAATTGATTATTTATTAAGAAAAATAGCAAAATTTTTAACAAGATACCCAAATTAAATATTTTTATAACAAGAACTTTATTTGTAAGGACTTTTAAGTTATTTTAAAATTCTTTTCATAATTTAATATTTGAATCATCATGAACATCTTTTATGCCACCATAAATTAAATAAACCATTACAGGGTACAAAATTATCGTTTTGTTAGGGTTTGATAACATGTGATGTTGAAACATATGTTCATTTTTGATCGAAACATATTCAATTCAATTTGAGTACATCGATTTACTCATTTTTGAGTACAAAGTAAAACAAAATCTGTAAAGTTACTAAAGTTTTTCTAGGAAACTAGGATTCCTATAACATTTTATGTAACGGCAACAACTAAAATTCATGTAACATACAAACTTTTGCGCCGAAAATCCAAAAATCTGTAAGGTTACTAAGAATTTTTTAGAAAACTGGGATGCCTAGAACTTTTCATGTAACTGCAATCAGGGTTACAGATAAAATTTTAGTAAGATTGCTGCAATTTTAGCAGATTCATTTGCAAAGTTACAGATTTCTGTAGCTTTACAAAACCTAACTTTGCAGATTTGTAGCTTTTTTTGTAGAGTTACAGATGAAAGTTTTGTAAGGATGTAACTCTACATCTGTAGAACTACAGATTTTTTTACAGAGTACTTCATTTTTTTTCAGTGTCTATTTACAATTTCAAGCTTTTATTACAAACACAAATAAACAGTTACATATATGAAAAGTAGTACAATATTAGGAGTATATATTGGAGATTCTTTTGTATTAATTAATCTTATACTATAATGCGAGCAGAAATTGTGTGTGTGTGTGTGTGTGTAAATTTTATCTTTAAAACGGCTCTAACGATTTTGATTAAATTTTGCGCCCTACCGTTTTAGGTTGCAAAAATACCATTGGGATGGGTCACGTGTTCAAGAAAATTCGATTAGTGGGTCATTTTGGGTCATAATGAGTCGGAATCAAGCTAATTATATCGAAAGAACGGCTCAATCGATTTTTACTAAATTTTGTATCCAACCATTTTCGGGTACGAGAAGACTATTGGGCTCGGTCACATGTTCGAGAAATTTCGATTTGTGGGTCATTTTGGGGTCACTGTGGGTTAAGCTATTTTTATCTAAAAAACGGCTCTTACGATTTTCACTAAACTCTATGTTCTACAGTTTTGGATTACGAGAAGACCATTGGGTTAAGTCACTTGTTCGAGAAAATTCGATTAGTGGGTCATTTTTGGGTCACCGTGGGTCAAGTTAAGTTTATCTAGATAACGGCTTTAACGATTTTGCGAAATTTTATAATCTATGGTTTTCGGGTACGAAAAGACCATTGGGATGGGTCACGTGTTCGAGAAAATTCGATTAGTGGGTCATTATGGTTCATGATCAAGCTGATTATATATAAAAAACGGCTCACGATATTTTCCCAAAATTTTGTAATATACCGTTTTGGGGCATGAGATGACCATTGGGCTAAGTCACATGTTTGAGAAAATTCAATTACTGGGTCATTTTGGGTCACAATGGGTCAGGGTTAAACTAATTGAATCTAAAAAAATGCTCAAAACATTTTGACCAAACTTTATATTATATCGTTTCTGGGCATGAGAAGAGAATTGGGCTTAGTCACATGTTCGAGAAAATTCGATTAGTTGGTCATTTTGGGTCACAATGGGTTAGGGTCAAACTAATTGTATCTAAAAAACGGCTTAAACGATCTTGACTAAATTTTGCATTCTTTCGTTTTCGGGATCGAGAAGACCATTGGGCTAGGTCACATGTTTGAGAAATTTCGATTTGTGGGTCTTTTTTGGCCCACTGTGGGTCAAGCTATTTTTATCTGAAAAACGGCTCTAACGATTTTCAGTAAACTCTATGTTCTACAGTTTTGGATTACGAGAAGACCATTGGATTAAGTCACATGTTCGAGAAAATTCGATTTGTGGGTCATTTTGGGGTCACCGTGGGTCAAGCTAAGTTTATCTAGATAACGGCTCTAACGATTTCGCGAAATTTTATAATCTATCATTTTCGGGCACGAAAAGATCATTGGATGGGTCACGTGTTCGAGAAAATTCGATGACTGGGTAATTATGGGTCATGGTCAAGCTAATTATATCTAAAAAACGGCTCACGATATTTTCCCAAAATTTTGTAATATACCGTTTTGGGGCATGAGATGACCATTGGGCTAGGTCACATGTTCGAGAAAATTCAATTACTGGGTCATTTTGGGTCACAATGGGTCAGGGTCAAACTAATTGAATCTAAAAAAATGCTCAAAACATTTTGACCAAATTTTATATTATACCGTTTCTGGGCATGAGAAGAGAATTGGGCTTAGTCACATGTTCGGGAAAATTCGATTAGTGGGTCATTTTGGGTCACAATGGGTCTGGGTCAAGCTAATTGTATTTAAAAAGCGGTACAAAACATTTTGAAAAAATTTTGTATAAAACCGTTTCCGGTCATGATAAGACCGTTGTCCAGGGTCCTCATGTTCAAGAAAATTTAATCAGTGGGTCATTTTTGGTCCTAATGGACGACGGATCAAGCTAACTGTATCTAAAAAACGGCTCAAACGATTTTGACAAAACTTTGTATTACACCGTTTCTGGACAAGATAAAACTATTGGGCTGGGTCGCATGCTCGAGAAAATTCAATTAGTGGTTCATTTTGGCTCACAATGGGTCACGGTCAATCTAACTGTATCTAAACAACGGTTCAAACGATTTCGACAAAACTTTGTATTACACCTTTTCTGAACAAGATAAATCTATTGGACTGGGGAGCATGCTCAAGAAAATTCTATTAGTGTGTCATTTCGGCGATAATGTGTCGGGGTCAAGCTAACTGTAACTCAAAAAGGTTCAAAAGATTTTGACATTTGTTTTTATTACACCGTTTCACAGTACAAAAAAAAACCATTGGAATAGGTCACATGTTCGATAAATTTCGGTGAGTGGGTCATTTTTGAATCAACGTGGGTCAAGCTTATTTTATTTAGAAAACGACTAACGATTTTCACTAAATTTTGTATTTCATCGTTTTCAAGCTCAAGAAGAGCATTGTGTCAGGTCGCATGTTCAAAAGAATTCGATTAGTAGGTCATATTGGGTCACTTATGGCTCAGGGTCAAGCTAATTGCATCTATATCAGCAAGAATGATTCAATGGGAATAATATATCGAGATAAACACAAAGCTAATTTTGACCGAGCTCGGTCATTCCTGCTAGTAAACTTTTAAATGTGCACTATTGTTTGAACGAAGCACGTAAAGGCGATAATCGTCGTCGTTTTTATATAATACATTTTTTCGATCGCTCCTTGCTCTATCAAATACTGAGCCATGTATTTTTGTGACGTTCTCTTTGATTTTTTTTTTTTGGGGGGTGTGTGTGTGTGCTTTTCACGGATTGCCAGACTTGGTGCAACCAATGATGCCCATACAGAGATTTAATTATTGATATAAGAACATTCAAACATACAAAATCAAAAATATGATAATTTTATTACTAAAAAGTGCTAAAGTATGCAGGAGGTCATAAAAAATCTTCTCCAATATATGTACCCCTAGCTACCTAACCGCTCAACCAATCGAAAGGAAATTTCAGATTTAGTTAATTGAAGGTATGCGCGAGAGATCATGATGATTTAAAACAACAGATCTCTCACGGTTACGGTTACAGTGAAAGAATTTCAAAATTTTCGAATTCTCTTTTTTTTTTTTCATCGCAAAATCATCAGCGTATTTAAAACCACAAATGGCACTGGAACGATACACGTATGACTAAAATTGCCGGTGTAATATCATGGCACTCAATCCTAATCAGTTCTGATGTGACGTAATATTCAGCACTGTAAAACAAATGATTACATTTTTGTTTTCACTACGTGTACACAAACACAACTCAAAAACACATTTTAAAACAAATCTTAAAACCTTACTCAGTTCACAAGTGAAAAAAAAAAAATCGGCTTCCGAAAAACATGTCTTGTAGTCACTTCTTCATTCCTCGCAATGGTTTTTTTTTTTTTTTTTAGTGTTTTACGCAAAATATTTTCATCTTACGTGTATCATTCCAACGTCATTTATGGTTTTCAATGAGCTGATGCATTTACGCATAAAACAAATGAGTGTTGCCATTTGAAAATTTCGAAATTTTTTCCCTGTAACCGTAACCGTGAGAGCTCTATTGTTTTAAATCATCATGATCTCGAGTGCATACCTTCAAATAGGTATATCTAACATTTCTTTTTGATTGGTTGAGCGGTTAGGCCGCTAGGGGTTTATATATCGGGGAAGTTTTTTTATGACCACCTTGTATATACGTCGCAGGCTAATTGAGAAATCCGGCTATTTGTAAAGAGCCTAGGCTGATTGCAAAGAGTCGGATTTCTCAATTACCCTATGACATATTCAAGGCTGCATAAATAAGTAATGCCTCACGTGTTTTTAAAACTTTAATAATGAACATATAACAGCAGAAGTTGTTACACATCATAGCCTTAACTGCCTTCTATGCAAAACGACTATTCAACATAGTCAACCTGCATTTGTACACTTTTGCGCCATCGGTTAACCATGGCATAAAATCTATTTTCAATTCATCAGCACATTCTTGATTTGCATCTGTGACTGACGGTGCGGCCGGCCGCTTCTCGGTTCATCTCTAATTTCCGTTTCTTCATTTACGAACTTCTTTACCTGATACCACGCATCCCTGGTGTCCATTACAGCGTGCCAATAAATATGATTCAAGCTATTATGGATTTCCTTAGGTTCACAACCTTCTTTTACCAGAAATTCAATGACAACTCTTTCTTTTAGCTTCGGATCCATGGTAATAATCAGTCAATTTTAAAAGAAAAATACTATATAAGTAGAGTAAGGTTACTTCTATAATATCATGCATAGATGGGATGCAACGAATAGTGATTTGGCCGAATAGCCGAATACTGAATATTCGGCCAAGTTTTAGGCCGAATACTGACTTAAATTTTTTTTTCGATTTTAAGATCGAAAATTAAATTAAGGACTAATTGAAATTAATTTTTTGTTTGACTGTTCAAAAATCGTAACAGCTGAATGTATTTTTTGTAATATTTTAAATAATTTGATGCCAATAAGATAGCATATGACTTTCAAAAATGTAAATAATAATTTAATTCATAGTTTTTAATTAATCCATAGATAATTCTAGTAATTTATATATATATTATCTAAAATAGAAACTCTCTGTAAAAATGAAACTTTTTTTATTTTAGTAAAATCATTTCACTCCCCAAAAAATACGAGGTTGCATGTGTCCTCTATCTTTTTATATCCTTTCTCATTCAACTCAAACTTAGTAAATTTACATTCTGTATGTCAAGAAAAGGGTTGTTTTCTTAAAATATAATTATATCTGCTACCAAGATATACTTTTCTCTTTTCTTTCTCTCAAAAGTAACAAGCCCCTCATAATCAGCGTTCGCAACCCCCCCCCCCTCTTTTTTTTAAAACCCAACCCACATGGGCTTTTTCTTATTTTTTCATAAAAAAACCAATTTTCCATAGGGAAAATCGGATTTTTTCAAAAGTATAATACGTGCGATGTTACATTATTGTATATTACATTATTTATATATTATACATAATATACAGAAAAAATATATATATTGTTCCCTTATCTTATCATATATATCATAAAGCAGTAAGCTCTAAAAATTTGGCTCCAGTGTTTTCAAAAACTACCCGGTGAATTTTTTTTCAGATTGTATCATTCGATAGAGAATATTCCTGCGGTGGTTTATGCGCCAAATATACAGGGATAACTATGATTTTTGGTAATAAATTTCGTATCATATTGTTATTTTCCACGAAAGGGTGGCCAGTAGGGTGGTCACAAGAAATCAATTTTCAAATTTTTTGGGGGGACCCCCCAAAAAGTTGCCAATTGACTAGAAAATGAGATTGGCTAAGTTTCAGCTCATTTGGATAATATTAACCCGTGCCTCATTGAGGTTTAAGTTTGAAAAAAACGTGATTTTTCGCAAAAAAATGCGGTTTTTCCTTCATGAAATAAATACAATTAAACCTAGGAACATAATGCAGGTCTCATTTTATAAAAAAAAAAGTTTTGCTTTGAAGAACCACATACCATTTTTTTCTAAAAATGTATAGATTTAAAAATATGCGCATTTTTCAGGACCAGACTTCACCTGAATCCTAAAAATTGACTTTTTATGAAAACGCGAAAAAAAAAATTGTAACATTGCATTTCATCTGCTTTCCACCTTTTGTTTTTCTTTTTTTCGTTTTGTGAAGTCCAATAAAGTGTTTGATTAAAAAAAAATTCCAAAGAAAAGGAAAAAAATCGAATTTTAAACTGAAAGAATTTTTTTAAAAAAGGGAGGGCAAAGGAAGTATAGAAATGAGAGCAAATAATGCTCAATTGCATTTTATTATTAAAGTTGTGTTACAAGAAAGGAGGCATAATAAAGAAAATAAATTATTTTCCCTTACAACTGTCACGTTAACCCTTTCCGGCACAGAAAAATTCTGTTCGTAAAAGGATGAAATGATGGTCTACCCCGGAATTTACAAACGACATTTTTAGAAATTAAAATCACATTACTTTAACCTTTCATTGTGAAAGCAAAATTTTATTAAAATATTCTTCATGCCGTTTGTAAGTTTGGAATTAAAATTAGGTGGTCCCGGCGTGGAACACTGCGCCGGAAAGGATTGAAGTGGTAATGGTTTAGATAAGGTGGCTTATGTTGACTTTTTTTACCAAAGTATTATCTAAAAATTAAAATGCAACTTGATCCGAGTTAAGATACCAAAGGCAGTTTGTCATTTTAGCAAGTGCTTTGTCTGTAACCTATTTATCAAATTTTCTGTAGTGAACAAGTGATTTTATTATTTGCAGGTCTTGAATTGGGGGCTAAAGTGGCAGTGGAAGTATTGAAGCACGCTTTTGCATAAATATTGATTAAAAATAAGAAAAGATCTCTGATACCTTCTTTTTCTAAATTTGTTATTGAAAGATGATCCCTGAAACAATATATTTTAAGAGAATGAATGGCCTGTGCCTCCATCCATCTGACATGATTAAAAGTACCAGGTGCTTTGAAAAAAAGTCTTTTTGCAGGAAGGAGTTCTATAAAAATTAAACAAAGTTGGATAAACTCTTTATAATCATCCCTGAGCTGTTAATTTTTAAGAGTTCCTGTAAGAAAATTTGAAATTTCTTCTGAATTAACTATTTATATCTAGTATTTCATCTTCAGTAACATTTGTGTACTTACTCTGGTTTAATTTAGACCACCCAATCAGAAATGTTTTTTTTTAAATATCTGGCTGAGGGGCAGTGATTATGGCCATTTTACAATCAAGAACAGCTTTCTAAATTATGCTGGCGGCATGGTAAATACAGAAGACTTTTCCTTTAACAATTGCTATAGAAAAGTGCAGGTTAACTCTGAGGCGACCTGTGTTTACTGCAGTTGTATCAAAAAATATTGCCTGGATTTTACCAACTTCCTCCCACTCTTCAACTGCTGAAAATACAGCTTTCGCCTGAATTGTTCCGATACTATTTTCAAGTTGAGGAACTCGTAGTAACTGTTCTTCATCCCCACAACTAATTAAAACTTTTATCCACTCTACATTTTCTTTATTCAAAAAATGGTGAAGCAGTTTTCCACCCCAGTGAACAACAGTTCTCTCTAAATGGGAATTTTAAAATCTATTTTTGATAAGCTCAGTTTTTTGTTTACGAAACAGTTATTCGAAACAGAGTCGATGTCTGTGGTTAGCTAGTAGAGTATTCTAAGTCTAGCAGCTTCTCTGGCGTTCAGTTCATTTTACGAATATTATAAAATAAAATGCATAAAACTTGACAATTACTTAGCTGCTTACTGTCGATGATTTGATGAGACATGTGGCCAATTTAAAAAATCTTACATTTCTGCCATCATATCAAGAGGGGGAAGGGGTTTTACGGAATGTTTCGTCAATTCTAAAAATAGATAAACATAACAGATAACAAAAACAGCCTTGTAATAAAAAGAGAAATTCAGAGGTTCAACTGCAACACAAATCGAGAAGCTCTTTCTTACTAGACACAGAACTAGATAACTAATAATCAATTATAATTCGTGAAATATTTTTAAAGCTACAAAAATTGTTCACTTATTTTTGCCTATTAATAAAAATGATACAAAAAAATTATCAAAAGTAATAAAATTTTTAATTTGTCATTTTTTACCTATGTTTAAAAAATGCAGAGTTTGAGGGTATGGTTCACTAGATGTCCTGAAAAGTACTAAATGTTCATTAAATATAAGTTTTCATGAGAGTAAAAGTTCAAGGCAACAACAGTTTCTATGAAATAAAACAAGAATCAGGTTTCTAAGACAAATATTTTTCACGTAAGGAAAGAAAAACGACAATTTTTTGCCAAAAATTGCAAATTTTCAAGAATTCAACCTCGATGAGGCACGGGTTAATATTATTTATTTGAGCTGAAACTTTGCCAATCTCATTTTCTAACTAATTGGCAACTTTTAGGAGGGTCCCCCCGAAGAAAACGTTAAAAAAAAAATTTCCCATGTTGCTTGTGACCACCCTAGTGGCCAGTGATTATATTTTGGCGATATTATCGTTGGTTAAAGAATGGAAAGGGCTATATCAGTTAGAAAATAATGTAAACATCTCGCAAAATAAAAGAAAAAAGCTTATTTTTTAATTAAAAGAAAGAAACAAACAAAAAACTTTTAATGAGAGATAAATTTAAATAACGAAAATAATTAATTTAAACATGAAATAAATGTTCGTAATGCTTAAAATTGAATTCAATATGAAATATTTCAATAGATACAACATTTGGCGATTTATCGTTTGGGCCAGGTTAAGAAAAATGTGTACTACTTGATTATCCAGTCGACCAATTTCTCCAAATTATACAAATTGTCAAACTATTCGCCAAATTATACACATGGAAGAATCTTGCCACTCTAAAATTTTACGAAAGGAAAATTAATGAATTTAAATTAAAAAAATCATTAAAGAATAGTGTTACTTTTTGATGACGTTGACTTATGGAGTATAGCAAAATACCAAATATAAAATTCGAGTTTTTTTAAGTAATTTCAGACAAAAGAATACTAATAGTTTACTTATTTAGATTCAGAATTATTAAATTTTTCCAAACCTTTCACAATTACCAAAAAGTACCTTTCTGCACCAGGAAGTACCATATATAGTGAGAGATTATTTTCAGAAGCAGGTAATATTTACAAAAAAAAAAGAAAAAGAAATAGACTATCACCTGAGAATGCTGAATTATTATTATTTCTGCATCACAATCTACGTTTATTGAAAATATTTTAACTGTTTTTTAAGGCAAATATAAACATTACAATGCTATTCTTGAAAAAAATATCTAAAGCGTAAATGCATACTAATTAAAAGAATTTAGTACTTACATTTCTTTCATTATTTAATAAGAAATAGTAACACACTTAAAAAAATCACTTAAATTATATTTAACTTTTATGCGTATTTTACTAAAGAAGAACCCTAAAGTATTGCAACATATACGACTTAAATATCTTATACAAATAATATGTCTATATTTAATCAATCATATATTTATGTTCTTTATAGGTATAATTCAAAATATTATTGAAAGAAATATTTTTTTATGTAACAAGGGATAAATCTTAAACTTCCCATTATGATAAAAAAAAATTTTTGAATTTGCTTGTACAGCTGTATTAAAACAATTTTGAATTGAATAATTTTAAATTTAACAGATTATGTTAGCTTATTACTGATACTTTTTGTACTTACTGATACAGCATAATTTTTTTTTAACATGATTCCTAAATTATATTAACCTCTTATATAAAAATGTGCAGATAAAACCCATTCGGAGTATGAAAGTTAATGGGAAAAAAAGTGTTGTTTAATTTCAAATAAAATTTTCATTATACATGATGAATATAAATTGTCAAATTAAAAAGCTATGCTGTATAAATATAAAAACATTTATTACAGTATTATTTGGCCAAGGCCGAATAATGGACTTGATATTCGGCCGAAGCCGAATATTTGGCAAACAGCCCGAATGGGCCGAATATTCGTTGCACCTCTAATTAGATAGTCCAATAGCTGTGAAAAAATTTAAATTTAGAGCAATGGAGGCATTACTAATTGATCCACCTTCATAAATATGTTTTAAAAAGTAAAAACCATCGACGATGTAAAAATGGTGTTGCAAAGTCGACACCCGTGTGCTTTCGACTGATTCACACAGTCATCATCACGGGGAAAAATTCTTTAATACGTCACTGTTCATGAAGGATGGTTTGTTTAATAGCTGGAGGCGCGTCTATTTATAACTAGGCGGCTGGGGTACACTGCTGTAAAAAAAATTATGAGGCTACTAAGAATTTTCTAGGAAGGATCCTAGAACTTTTTATGTAACTGGCACAAAAAATTTCATGCAATTATCACGGGTTACTAATAAAATTTTAGTAAGCATACAGATTTTTGTAGCTTTACTAAAAGTATTTTTGTAGATTTACATCCTTTTTTTACATTGTACAGATAAAATCGGAAGTATCACATGTGATGCTTCAGAATCGAGGAGGTTAAAAAATACTTTTAAATAGTATTTCCTTAACGTGTTATTTGATGTTAAGGGTGTCCTCAAATCCAAAACAGCAACTTTCTGACATAAGTTTTAATTTATTTTTGTTCGAAAATGCATGAAACTAGCTGGTGTTGTTGTTCAGAAACTATGTCATCGAGCTTTTTTTTCCATTTTTTTGCAAACACAATAGATCTTTCAGAAAATAGTGTCAAAGTGGACGTTTTGAACCGAATTTCCGCGCGAAAGTAGAATAATCACTTAAGAGCGGGAGAAAAACGTGTTTGTCATGTGATCAGAATCACTTATAACTTAATGGGTAATTTGTTGATCAAAAAATGGAAAACACAGTTCAATTCCAAATCACTTCACTGGCCAGGCTTTCCAATTTTATATTTTTCCGTTAAAAAATGAATTTGTAAATATGTCAAAACGTTTTGCGCTTGTTGAGCAGATCAGCTAAGAACAGCCTTAAGTTACTTCATATATAATAGTGATATTTTATTGATTTCTCTTCGTTTAAATCAGTAAAATGTGCTAATAATAAATGTATATCATTGCACACGTATAAAAAGGACAATAACGAAAAATTGTGAAAATAAAAATCATTTTTTGACATTGATAACGATATCATCAGGGGGTGTCGAGAAATGATAAGGTATGTTATTGTAAGAGAGCAGAGGGTCCAAAATTTCCAAAAAATTGATATTGTTATATATTTACAGCCCTTTATATCATTTTAAGATACCAGTATCTTTTTGAAAGAGATATTATTGTTGAAAAAAGATATAGATTATGGTTCGAAAAGATACTAACTTTATCTTTAGTTGATTTCTTTTACCTAGAATGCTGAAAGCCTCGAGAAATGTGGTAAATTCTCCTTTGTACATAATTTTTATTTTTCTACCAAATATGAATTTGATAGCTTTCATAAAAATTGCCATTTTTTTCGATCTGGAAAAAGTTATTTCAATTTTATATCTGCTACTTTTTTGAACATATCGGCTTATTGCAATGATATATTTTAGAAATCAAGAAAGGATTACGATTGTTATGCTAGCTGTAGCCGTAAGGTATATTTTGTATTTTGTAATACTATGAAAATGTATTTTAGCAAAACTTTATAAATCCTTATAAAATGGTTGGTCAAATATGAAAATTTAAAAAGCATTCAAAGACACATTTGGCGAAAAAAATAATAATTCTGAGTAGAGATCGACCGAAAATTCTGTTTCGTTTTTGTTTTCGGCCCAAAATTAGAGTTTCGGCGAAAATGCTGTCTAAATTTTGGTCGGATCGAAACTCGACTGAAACTATTTGTATTCGAAAAATCGTTTTTCTTCATTGAGGAATTTTCAAGAATATTCATTCTATTGAGCTCTATCGGCTCAAATGAGATACTATTTATTTATTGATATGAACTTCACTATTTATAATTATCAGACATAACCGTCTCAAGATGTGAAAGAAAATTGTAAAGCAAGCAATGCATATATCACTAACTTTTTAAGACGCTTTTCACATGCTCATTAAAATCTGCAAACATAACAGTAATAGAAAACTTTTAGTTTGAAACCCTAGAAATGTTTCGAATATACTTTGAGAAAGTTCTAGTATAACAGATGATCATTTACAGAAATCGTTATAGAAGATAAATCGACGTATGAAATACCTAAAATATTTTATAATTAGATGAAATTCGTATAATTAGAAAATCTTTTTTTGCCGTTGATGAATTAATTACATTTTATTTTATATGGAAATAAAGCAACCTGAGTTGCACTTGTAATTAATTAATAATTATGCGTATTTATGTATGTATTAATTAATTTAAAAAGTTTTTTGGAAATTTTCAATTTCGTTTTCGGCCGAAAATAAGAATACCAAAATTCTATTTCGGTTTCGATCTTTAAAACCTGTTTCGGCCGATTCTTAATTCTGAGTTCAGGTTGCGAGAAAGACAGCCATAGACACAACTTTAGTTTTAGCGTGATAACTGATCAGTAGGTACTTTTAATTTGACTTTTTGCAATTCTTTGTATTCATAGGTCGATATTTAACCTTTTCAGTACTAAAGTAGTGGGAAATAAAAGGAAGCACGCCCTACTAACTCTTCAGCAAATTATAGTAGATGGGAGTTATTGATACCAAACGATTGGAAATAAAGTCTACTTTTAAATGATGTATGTAAAATTTTCTTATTAGGGGGCCATCTACAAAACAAAATCAGACCTCTTTTTTTTTTTTTTTTTTTTTTTTTTTTTTTTTAAGCAAAACCTTATTTTGACAAGATATTTTAAATCCTCGGTTCAAATTATACGAAATTACGAAATTACAAATCATTTGAATGATAAGCTTTTGAATTATAAACATTCAAAATTTAAAGCTTCTAATGTCAAATTACATTTTTATTTTTTTATTAATATCTCCTGAAATTATAATCCTAATGTTATACTCTTTCATGTGGTTATAATACTAATAAACCCAAATATAAATATATTGAATTTGCAATTTTTATAATTTTTTAATATGAAATTGTGAATCATGAAATTAATAATCGAGGAAAATTTGAATTGCAACCTGCAATTTTTTTATGGGTTTATATTTATTATGCCCTGCTCTATACAAATCCAAATTTTCAAATTTGTCTTTCAAATAGTTTTCAAATTATGCTTAAAAAACTTCAAGATGCTGGTTTGATGTACAGAAAAGCATTATATTTTACTCATGTTACTTAAATATTTCGGCTGGCGATAGTGATAATCGAAACAAATTAATTAAATAAAATAGTCATATTGGCAGAAAATAATACTTTAATTGAAGGGACTTAGTCATTCTGTATCATTTTAACAATCGAGTACCAATCTTCAGTTTGGATACAGCCCCTAAAATATGCTCATTTTAAATAAATAATTTCTCTGAAACTAATAGTACAAATTTCACAAAAATTTGTATGTAGGCTAATTAAATGGTGTAGAATTTATTTATGGTGCCAAACTTGGATATTGCTAATAAAAAACACAAAGTTTGGGTTTGTTTTGATAGATAGATTGCCTCTTAACGAAATTTTATATACATAATTTAAAAGAAAACTTTATTTCCAATCATTTGGTACCAGTAACTTTCCTCTATGATAATTTGTTGCAGAGTTATTAGGGGGTGTTTACTTTTTTTCCCCGATCGTACAACCTTTTATATACATTTCTTTTCTGCGATCAAGGGAGTAGGTCCGTATATATACGTTTTCAGTCTTTGTTGTATAAGACGAAAATATAAAGGGTGTGTCAGAATTCCCTCCGGGGTTTGGAAGGCTTATAATATATATATATATATATATATATAGCCATTAATTAAACATTACCGACCATCATCAAAAACCGCAATATTGCGAAATGACAATAAAAATGGATACCACAAACCTATAATATAGAACTGCATGTATAATATAAAGTGCCTTATACATAATTATAAGAATTAATATGGAAGAAAAAAAGAAGAATATGGATACCGAAAAAAAAATTGAAAAACTTATATATTGAATTACGTTTTCTAGAGCACAGAATTCAACGATATAAGCAAATCGGTTGTTTTCTGTGAGAAAAAAGCTAAAAGCTGAAAAAAATTTTGCTCCTGTACCCAAACAACCAATATGATCAAAAGAATAGTTTCAAGATTGTATATATATATATTACCAATACAGCTATAAAGTTGACAGTATTGGTGAAAGAAACATTACAAGTTTGGTTTCACAAATGTCCAATATGTGAACCTTTGGCGATGCGGCAGATATCGAGTCTAAAGTCAAATTCAAGCAATCACTTGCTCAAATTTCCGAAACCACGCATGAATTGTTTTGTCCGTTGGTGGTTGCGACAGCGTTTCTGTCCCATAGCTATCATTTTTATTCAAAAGTAATTTAAAACATAACTTTCTTACTTTTAGATCATATTATCCCCCCCCCCTCTTTCCTATACTGAAGTATGTGATTAAATTCATTTCTCAAAACCATCCAGATTTTTATTAATGTGTTTTCTTTCTTCTTTCTAAAAACATCTTTATTTCAGGCCGCTCAAAGATTCATTTCTTTTTTTCCTTTTTTCCTTATCTGTCCGTTACCACTCCCAGTGCAATGAAATAAATAAAAATTATAAGGCGCGGCCGCTAGTAACAATATCTCTTCATTTAATTACATTGGATTTTGCCCACCGCAGTGAAAAGCTTCCTTATCACTGCTAATATGGAACCGTTGAAAATCTTTTAACAACGAATGTGAAAGGAATGTATTTTATGCGATTTACTGCATCTTTCCTTGTCATCTGTCTGCAGTATGTAATTTTAAGTAACACTTGTTTAAGCGAATGCCAGTCTATAATATAAACACCTCCCAGATGTTTCTGCCGTCTCTCTCATCGAAATGAGATGCGGTATTTAAAATCACGTTTCAAGGATGTTAAATCTATTTGTCAGTTGGTTTACCAGATACCTTTCTTTACATTTCGCGATTGTATGTTGCGGGCATTTTTTAACGTAATCATTTCGGTTAGATAATGATTCCCAGGATTTGTGCAATGGCAACCATTTTCCATCACGCGTTTCATGGTTCTCATCGGGGTTGCTGGATTTTTTTTTGGGATAATCATTTGGCTCGCGAATAAACCTTTGTCCACAGTTCGTTCAGGGTGCCAATGTTTGAATTTGGCGATATGTAGTGACTAGTGTTATATGATTCTTATGAAATCACGGGCACTCAACTTTTTTATCTCGACCAAACAGGATGTAAGACCTTCATGGTCTGTGGGTCACGCCCAGGCGTACCTTGTAAATATGGACTCTCTCTCTCACTCTTAATTAATTATGAGAATGATCTCTTTTGTAACTTTAAATTTAAAAATGTTAAATAAATTTTCATAGTTCCTGTAATGTGGTTGGAGTTTTTGCATTTAAGTAAACGAACCCCACTGAATCCTCTTCACATATACTCGGCGTATAGGCCGGATTTTCTCCAACCCCCCCCCCCAAAAAAATGCTTATTTATTTAAGAGAGAGAAATTCTCCCCCCCCCCCACCCCTTTTTTTATGTTTTTATGCCGCACCTTCGACGTAGTACTCCTGCAGCTTAAAAGGACAATTTTATTCTTCAACTTCTCTGCCCATTCCTGATGTTTCTGTAAACACCAGTACATGATGGATGATCCGGATGATGTATGTGCCGGAGCACCGCTGCTACATGTCTTCAAAAATTTTGTTTGCATTTTAATTGAAAACTGGACTAACTCTATGCACAATCCTGATACTACACTAGTGACGTTGGAATAAAGACGTTTGTTACCTATCATCTCACCTGGTATTATCATCAACGCCACTTTTGTGCTCAATCTCTCCTGGAGTCTTTTAGATGTGCTTTATCGGTGATTCGAGTTTTTACATGCGACCTGCGTTTTCTTCAAAAAAAATGTGTCAACACACAAAAAAGTAATAGTTCAGCACCAGTGTACTCGACAAAAAAAGGGTACCTAATAACGTCCAGATTCATCACAATTCATTTTTTTTTGTGTGTGTGTTTGTGAAATTTGCTGAAAAGGTTAAACCTAGTGATTCTTAAAAAAAAAAATTCACCTGGCTATGTCCCAAGTCATCACGCTTCTTTTTTTTAGTGGCCTGTGAAATTTACTACATGGTGATACATATATGGTTTACAAAAAAAGGCTTCCCTGCTGCAACTACTTAAATTTGCACTGAATGATCATCGGTGACATGTGATGAAATAATACAAAATGTGCAATACAAAGTGCATAAGTATGTTTCCTTTTTTAAGGAAGAGACAATTCACTTTAAAAAATACAATGTCACATTGCATAATTCAGTTCAGATGCACGAACAAAAAAATCTTTTTCATTTAAATCTTAATTTTTATTAATACATTTTATACTTAATTAATACAGTGGTTTACATGTTATATTTCAGTTTTTATCTCTTTTCATGCTATGGTAAATGTTTCTATATTCATACTTGGTGTTAAATATATATATATATATATAGTATTTTAAACCGTTAAACTTGCAGCTATAATTCTAAGCTGCTCTTTGCAAGTTAATGTTTAAAAGGTAAGTGCTATTTCAGTTCAGTTATTTTATGGATGTTTAAATATACTTTATTTTCATGCATGACAAGGATTTTCTGGGTTTAATATTTATCTTGAAATATACTAGTCTTGCATTCCTTGTCGCTGTTGGACAAACAATAGCATTTTAAAATTTATCTAATTTATCTGTTGCACATTTTGTTGCTTTTAATTATAGTTATGAATGACATATTTTTAACGAAAGGTGTGTTTATTTTTAATTTAATTTCTATTTTGATTGAAAAGAGATGTATTTGTATTTATCTCTGTTATGAATATTTAATATGTTAGGTAATATTTCATCTGCTTTTAAAAATATAAGCTGTTACTTACAGACTGGCAGTTGAAGTGTAAAGTAAAATTTATGAATAATTGAGATGGATTTCTAAGGGTATATATAAAAAAAAAGTAGCAAATTTTTTTAAGTTTGTTGCATTTGATTCATATTAGAAACTTCCTGAGTATCTTGCATTGACACATTGACGCACTTCAGAGATAATATATTCCTTTTATTTTATCTCCAGGCCTTGAAGTTGCTTCTCTGTTGTTTTATCAGTTGTTGGACATAAATACGCTGGCTCGTATGCTGTCTGTTAACAGTATGATTTAAATAATATGTTGTGTCATATTGCAACTGATTCAGTATAGTGTCTTTTATGAGTAGTTCTCTGGGGATTATTAAATGTTTTTTTATTGTTAGTTAAGATGTTGTCATTCAGCCTTTTTAAAAATAGTGATAAAAAAAGGTCTATAGATATATTTATCTGAGATTGTAAATGACTTGCTTTTAAATATCTTTTTACACAATTAGATCTGGGACACACTTTTAAAATTTCTTTTTAGAGTTAATATATTTTTTTCTATGCAGAAAGTTTTATGTTTTATGACTTTATTATAAATTTTTTTTTGCACTGATTAAGAGTAATGTGAAATATGTTGGATTTGCATATTGGTGACAATTTAAAATAATTATAGAGGATGTGAGCATAACATTTTTTTTTCTCAGTTAGATGTGGGCACTTGATTAGAAATTTACATACAGTTGGCGTAATCATAAGTTAAAAAAAAATAATAGATTATTTTATCTTTCACATAAATATTTTCTTGGATTGTGAACATTGGCAAAATATTTAGTAAGCTTAGATTAGTTTATCCTGGCATACATTTCCTTTAGGCATATTACATAGCTCGGGTCGTCATGTCATGGTTACAAAAAAATATTTTTTTTTTCCCTTTTGGCTCTCGTTTGCTTTTGCAAAATACATAAGATGTACAACATAGGTTTGACGTATAGTTTTAAACAGTTATTTTTTTTTGTATGTTTCTCAATGACATGGATTCACATTAATACATACTTTTTTTGGGGGGGGGGAGTTGTGTGTAATTTTGATTGCTAGTACTTCTGTCATGGTTTATGTGGGATACTTCAGTCATTGCGCTATTTTCCATGGGATAGCAAAATGTCTGAGGTGTGTATTTCGATCTATGGTTAAGCAAGTTGGCCGCTAGCTTAATCAGGGATCGGATATGTTTCCTTGCATATGTCATGGAGTTACACTAATATTAATTTTACAATTGGAGTAGTGTTCGAATTTTTTTTTTTATATTGCCAAAATTCATCTGTAATTGTTTCCTAATGCTGATTATGTATACCACTTTTACACTAGTTTACACTTTTATTTCTAACTTGCTATGGGCAGATAGCATTGTTAGGTATTAATCACACATGTTTTATTCCCTTTCTCATGCACATGGTTTGTGATGTCATGTTTGGCCTGGTACTTCACACACACACACACATTTACTCGTTCAGTTTTGTTGATTTTGTTATATTTCAATTAATACTCACCATGGTTAAGGACATTCATTACCATCTGTGCATGTATAGGTTTCTTTTATCAGCATTTGTGTTCAGCTTAAAAATTGCATTTTTTTTTTCACTGCATTCACAACTTCGTAGTTGTTTTTAGATAGACTTTCTTTTAATGTCAAGTGTTTTTTTTTTTTTTTTAGTTGGTGGTTTAAAAATTTTGCAAAAATTATAACATAATGTAACTATTGTACATTGTTTACACAGTCATCTTAAAGTTTTATGCAAGGGATAATTAAACGGGTGTACATTTTTACACATGCAGCTAATGTACTGTTAGATTTCATTGTTTACGCGCGGCTGGTGGCTCGTTGCTATTTTAGTTATAACATAAGGTATTTTTTTTATTATAACTGACATGATATTTGATGTCGGTAAGAGTTTTTTTTATAAAATGTAGTCACATGCATAATGTGAGCTGTTAGTCACACTGTGTTTTTTTTAAAGGGCTATTCACATATAGTCATTAAACTAAATCTTTGGCATTTTTTTTTCTTCAGATTTAAATTTTTTTTTAATGTGTGAGGTTAAGTCTCACAGTTGTCTTGTGACGGATACATACATTCATACCACATAAGGTACATTGCTTGTTATTTTTGGCTATCAATATGGTTTTTTTTTTCCCTTTCATTCTTTTCTTCGAACATGTTTGGCTTACATAACTTCTACAATTTTTAGCGTAGAGTTATACATTTTATGCACGCTTCTGTTAACTTAAGACAGTAATGACTTTGGCAGATGCAGTTTTATTTTCTTTTTAACCCTTAGGCAACCACTTATTCAACAGTCTTTTTCACAAATAGTTCATGTGTTGGGTATTTCTTTGTGTTACACAACATTTGCTTATTTAGAATACCTTTTTGTGCATTCATATACATACATTACACTAGTTCATGTGTTGATTTACATATGTGGTTCATTTGCTTTTACACATTGTACTTTGCTAACGATTATTCGACAGTGTTTCGTTTTTTTTTTTTTTTTTTTTCTTACAAGTAGTTCATTGAGTAGTACACACTGGCTGGTTTAGAGTTTAACCAGAGTTTACACACACATTACAAGTAGTTCATTTGTTTTATTAACCCTTATTCATTACATTTTGATGATAACTCATTAATTATGTAATTGAATCTCACTCGTATGCAAGTGTCTTGGGTTATTACACATATACTGTCTGTTTATTTTGTTGGCAAATACATTACAATTTCAGTTCATTGAGGCATTAATACATAGAGTTCATGTGATATTGTACAATTTGTTCATGTGTTTACTTACACGTTGTGATGCTGGCGTACACTTTTGTTCATGTGTTTATTTCAGGTAGTTCATGAATTTGGGAGTTTCCCCCCCCCCCCTCCCTCCACAGACATACAGTTTCTCCTTTTACTTTTCTATCTTTTAAATTTTACACCATGTTTCAATATTAAAATACTTCTTTTATGTTTAACAAGTTTTTTTGTGTTTGCATAATGTCAGAACATATCAATGGCATCATCACTTTGTCTCTATACAAAGATTTTAATGTTTCTAGGAGTTATCCGTCACATGACATATTAAACTATACATACATTACGAATTTGTTACTTTTAACATGTAACATTTTTTTACACTTTCATTGGATACTTCTTTCTTGGAAGTGGCAGATCGAGTAAGGTATCTTGTTACACCATATAAAATTGTATGCAATTTCTTATTATTTTTTTTTATAAGTTTGCCAGGAGTTAAATTTTGATCAATACCTGGAAAGTCAGGATGGCAGTGCGAAAATTCATAAAATGCTAAAGTATAATATACTGTTTTTTTTGGAAAGCGGGAACTTAGTTAAATTGCAGGAATCTAAAAAAAACAAACCCCTTATTATTTAAGGCAGAAGCCATAAGCTGATGCCACTATAATTCACAAAATTTCAATATTTAGGACTACACTTGTTTGAGCAGGTGCAGCTTGCACATTTTTTTTTGTCTCTGGTAGTCCTGTGCGGTATACACAAATTTTTGTAAGTTTCTTATGCCAGTAATGAAGCAACCTAAGATAAAACAAATAAGCTTCAATTTTATGAAAGAATTCATCTTTCCTTAAAGTAACAAATTTTTTTTTACTGGTGTGTTTTTGTCCTTTGTTTTTATTTGCTTGCATTTTTTTAATATTATGATCTCATGTAAGATCAAATTTTTGAGAAGTCGTAAATACAGTAAATGCTTCTCTATATGAATAGATACATGACTGAAATGCTGGTACCAGCGCCACAAAAAAAAATTAAATATAGGATCCTATGTCATCAACTAATGTGGCACTTTTATTTTGTGGAATATTTAATTAAAAAAAGATTATTTTGAATATTATGAGCGCTCAGTCATGCACATAACACAATTCTTGTGAATTGTTTTGAAAGCAAGCAAATATATTTTTATTTCAACTTACATATAGTTGTATAAAATATTTTACAGGAGCTGACGGGTAATAGTTTCACAGACAAATTAAAATAGGTTTCTTGTTAGATATCAACTTAAATAGTTAATTTTACTTATTTTGTCATGGTACATATTCTGTAAGTGCGAAGGTGGACAAAGGATTTTAAGTAGATATAAAGCTGCAACATACACGTTTCAGCTTTCTTCTGTTGTCGGGGTGAGTTATGTGACAGCGTTTCTGTCCCATAGCTATCATTTTTATTCAAAAGTAATTTAAAACATAACTTTCTTACTTTTAGATCATATTATTCTTCCCCCCCCCCTCTTTCCTATACTGAAGTATGTGATTAAATTCATTTCTCAAAACCATCCAGATTTTTATTAATGTGTTTTCTTTCTTCTTTCTAAAAACATCTTTATTTCAGGCCGCTCAAAGATTCATTTCTTTTTTCCCATTTTTTCCTTATCTGTCCGTTACCGCTCCCAGTGCAATGAAATAAATAAAAATTATAAGGCGCGGCCGCTAGTAACAATATCTCTTCATTTAATTACATCGGATTTTGCCCACCGCAGTGAAAAGCTTCCTTATCACTGCTAATATGGAACCATTGAAAATCTTTTAACAACGAATGTGAAAGGAATGTATTTTATGCGATTTACTGCATCTTTCCTTGCCATCTGTCTGCAGTATGCAATTTTAAGTAACACTTGTTTAAGCGAATGCCAGTCTGTAATATAAACACCTCCCAGATGTCTCTGCCGTCTCTCTCATCGAAATGAGATGCGGTTTTTAAAATCACGTTTCAAGGATGTTAAATCTATTTGTCAGCTAGTTTACCAGATGCCTTTCTTGGCATTTCGCGATTGTATGTTGCGGGCATTTTTTATCGTAATCATTTCGGTTAGATAATGATTCCCAGGATTTGTGCAATGGCAACCATTTTCCATCACGCGTTTCATGGTTCTCATCGGGGTTGCTGGATTTTTTGGGATAATCGTTTGGCTCGCGAATAAAACCTTTTTCCACAGTTCGTTCAGAATGCCAATGTTTGAATTTGGCGATATGTAGTGACTAGTGTTATATGATTCTTATGAAATCACGGGCACTCAACTTTTTTATCTCGACCAAAAAGGATGTAAGACCTTCATGGTCTGTGGGTCACGCCCAGGCGTACCTTGTAAATATGGACTCTCTCTCTCACTCTTAATTAATTATGAGTATGATCTCTTTTGTAACTTTAAATTTAAAAATATTAAATAAATTTTCATAGTTCCTATAATGTGGTTGGAGTTTTTGCATTTAAGTAAACAAACCCCACTGAATCCTCTTCACAGTGGTTGCAATCTGTATTGTATGAAAATTTCCTTGAACTGTCACAAGAGATTGACTTTTCGCAAATTCTAACAAGCAGTAAGCTTACTATGTGCCTGTAAACGCCATTATCTCATGTGCAAAATTTTCAAAAGTGTGCTTTTCCGTTATTTGCTACTGCTAACCCATTTATGAAACAAAACTTGTAATGTTTCTTTCTCCAGTAAAGTCAACTTTCTTGCTGTATTGGTAATATTTTTTTATAAGCCTTCTAAACGCCGCAGGGAATTGTGACACACCCTGTATGTAGGTACGTTGAATTTTATGTTTCTCAGAGAGCTAGCACCAGCTATTGGCAGTATTTTAAAACAATGTTTGAGAACAGCTGGCACACAGAAGCTGATTATGAGTTCTGTTCAGAAAATTAGAAAGTATTGCAAAACTTATCGGGAGTAGAAAAACGGTTACTTTACAGTAATTGATGCGATAAAAAGGGTACGTCTGAGAAGGTTAATTGATTTTGAAACACTCTTTAATACGTAATATTAAGTTTCGGCAACTTTTAATGACTGTGATCTCTTCCAGAAAACGTAATTTTATGAAAGAAAATTATTTAATTTTGAACATATTTTATTTGAAATAAATGGAAAAATAAATTCTGTCACTCAATCTCGATCATTGATCGAAAGATCAATATGCAAAGAAAATGTTTCCTTTCAGATTTGTCTACAATTAAAAAGATTTAACAATAGAAATTCCAATGCAGGTAGAAGTTTTCATTAAAGCATATTTTCATACTAGTGGAAACGCCCGTCCTAGGATGGTGGGGTAAAAATCGTGGTTTTCCCGTAAAATTTTAAATAATTGATATATATGAAAAATATTTATACACTATTATTACGTAATCGAGCTATTTGGTTTAAAAACCATAAAAAGTCAGTAAACTGAAATACGATTTTCAAACAATTTACATTTGAAAATACACCCTCCCTATTCAATTGTTAAATTTTAAAATTATGTAATGTTGAGAAGTAATTAAATTTACAAAAAAAAAGGGAAAATGGATTAATTATTTATCAAATCAAGTTTTCCAAAATAAATTAAACATACAAACCTGAAACAAACTAAAGATTATGTTTATTACATTAATACTCAGAAAATAGAGTACTTTTATGCTAGCTTGGCTATGTGATAAATCGCCAAATATTGTTCCCATTGACATTATTCATATTGGATTAATTTCTCTTAAAATATAAACCTTCAACACATTTCATTTTAAAAGCATAACTTTTATTTAAAATACAGACATTCAAAATACATATATTGCATACCATTAAAATACATGCCTTTCACTCATTTCCTTTAAAATACATATCATTAATAATAAATCCTATAGCATTTTATTTCAACATTAAAGCATTGTTTCTATATCACACACGCGAGAAAATAACTACTACTGGCGAAAAAAACCCTGTTATTGGCGAGATATGCCCCCGGATAACATAAGTACCGAAGATAGACTTGAGTTTTAAGGTTGTTCTTAACTGCTCTGCTCAACAAGCGAAAAACGTTTTGACATATTTACAAATTCATTCTTTAACGGGAAGATATAAAATTGGAAAACCTGGTCATGGAAGCGATTTGGAATGGAACTGTTTTTTCCATTTTCTGATCAATCAATTACTTATTGAGTTATAAGCTAATTCGATCACGCGACAAACCCGTTTTTAGCCCGCTCCTGAGTGCTCTTCTCCCTTCGAGCGGAAATTCGGTTCAAAACGCCTATTTTGACATTATTTTCTGAATGATCTATTGCGTTTTCAAAAAAATGGAAAAAACAGCTCAATTACATAGTTTCTGAACACCAACACCAGCTAGTTTCCTGCATTTTCGAACAAAAATAAATTAAAAATTATGTCAGAAAGTTGCCCTTTTCAATTTGAGAACACCCTTAAATTAAAAATTTTCATTGGTTCATAGGCGAATGACGTCAAAGGCATATTAATACTACAGGAGTTAAAATATTCAATGCGCGAAAGTTTTTTATTAATGAATTTTCAAAAATGAATGACTCAGTACACATTTGTAAAATTAACTTTGTAAAACAAGTTAACATTTGTAAAACTAACCCTAGAACCGCCGAAAATTTTACCCAAGGGTTATAAAAATATTTTACACCAGAATTCTTATTAAAAACCATCTAACTTATTTATTTAACTTATTTCTCCGTGGTACACATTTAACTTATTTCAGAAAGAAATTTCTGGTTCGAATCGAAGTGTTTTTATTTGGTAGCGGTCAAAATGACCGCTATGGTGGTTCTAGTGTTAATGACAATTTCTGAAATGTTCGTTTGTTTATATCGGTAATCTGTTGTTGGTAGAAACATACAATTTTTTACCTTTCTAACACAGTTTGTCTAACAATTTCCTGGCAAATACTGTTCGAGTATTTATTTTTTCAGTAACATCAAATGTTTCATTTTCCGAGATTAATCTGTGGCAACGATTAGCGAAAAAGCCAGTCGTCAGCAACGTGTAGCCTTTTTATTAAAGAGGATTGTATTTCTAGTTAAATTTTATTTATTGTTTATTGTTTATTTAATCATCTTTAACCTATTATTTTTTTTTTTCGTTTAAGGGGACGAGGGACCTCAAAAACCTTAAAAATCATTCTTTTTATTTTTTGTAAATTTCACTTTAAATATTATTCAAGGGTACATTATATGCATTATGGCATGCATTTATTACAAAAAAAAATAATAATAAATTTTATTTTTGAGAAAAAAATGGAGTTTTACAGTCTAATGGTGTTATTACACGAGGAGTCAAAGTCGCTTGGATCCCAGGCGTCTCCATGTTAATGCTATGGAACCAGGGGAGTCGCTTGGAGCGCGAGCGACTCTCTTGTTCGGGGCATCTTTGACGCCTGAGAGCCAAGCGACTCGCCAGTAACAGCCAATCAAATGCTTAAGGAAGTTGACGTCACTTTTTGACTGGGCATTTCAAGATCAACATTTCTGTCAAAATGGCCGCTCGCTGAATGTGGCTGAAACATGAATGAATATAAATTTATTTATTTTACTATTAGTATTACTTTTAGGAGAACAAAGACAGCCTAGTTTCTTGAGCAGGATGGGTAAATCACAGATTCTCTTCATATAACAGCTTAATTATAATTAAAAGAGACACATCTGCTTCCCGCTTTACTGCTGGTAAGTGTAATGTTTTGTTTTTATATATATTTCCCACCTTTTATTCTGAACTATCTTGTATTCGAAATTAAATTCAATAACTGTTAATTTCTTTAATTCATTTTTTGCGTTTATTAAAAGTATTTCTTTGCTGTTATTAATAATATTTCACATATGTTATTTTGGCGTTATTTCAAAACTTTTTCGCCAAATTGTTTACGTTTTCAGCGCTGTATGTTAGTGTAATGCAAAAAATTGAATGTTGCAGTTTTCTTGCTAGATTAAAAATAAAATATTCTGTATCTATTAACTTTTATTTCACGGTATTAAAATTACTTTTAAATGTGGTGTATTGTCTGATCTTAAACGTAAAATAAAAACAATTCCTGCAAATAAATTTTCGGAGTTATCCAAATGTCAGTTTTAAAATCATAATTTTCTGAATTTGAAATGATCGTTATATTCAGGTTTTTGTTTATACATCTTTAAGAAAGTATATGCATGTAACATCTATATTTTCACTTTACATATATGTAAAAGTGACAGGACAGATCCCATTTTTAAATAATTAAATTTGCAAAAGTTTCAGTTTGATGGTGGGAAAGGTTTGTGAAAGGTCTATTTTTAAGTCAAAAAATATAGTGAAGGGTTTTGAAATTGAAAAGTTTATTAAAATCCTGTTTTGAGATTAAATATTTTGTGAAAGTTCCTTTAAAGGATCCTGTTTCTTATCTCTGCATATGCATCTCATCACTAGCAATTTATTGTTTATTTTACGGAAGTCTGTTATATTCTTACTTAACAATGTAAATCTCTTATTTAATTTCTTTGTGGTCATTTAGAATTTAAATGTAAACTAAAAACATTTAAAATTAGGGTACTTTTCGGTTAGCCGGGCGCCAGTGTTATATATACATATGTATGTATATCTATATATACATATATCATAGCAAACGCGGCAGCGTTAAGCTATAATATGATTAAGAAATAGAAAATGCAAACGACTTTCTTAAATTTCTGGCGAACCAGTTGACATACGACAACGATTTTTCTTTTGAAAGATAGAACTCGACGAGACGAATAAACTGATAGCATTTAAAAAGTTACTGTAGCTTTCAGTAGTTTTTTATTTAATCTTAAACGAAAAAATGAACACACAAAATTCAACAAAGTGTAGCTAACGTTCCAGTTGGTGGATTAACTTCGTTTGTGTTTTACTTTGATCCTCTTGTTAAAACTTAGAATAGGTTTTTTTTTCATCTTTATATGTTTGACGGTCGCTGAGAAAATCGAATTTGTCTTTTATAATGTCTCCAGAAAATTATAAAAATCTCTCCATTTCATTCTCTAATTTTCTAATTCAATAATTTCTTTCGTGATGCCACTCCCTAAAAAGCAGTACAATAATTAAAAAAAAGGATAACACGTGTACTTTTGTTTTTATTAGTCAATAAAAATTGAAATTCAACTGACAGATTTTTGTACATTTGAAACTGACGTCAACCTAAGCAGATAACGCATAATTTTCATAAATATATACATAAACTTTCTTGATTAATATTTTGAACTGCAGTAATAGACATAATGGAGCACAAATGAATTAATAGGAAAAAAACAGGGTAAATCCAAAGCTTCTGTTCATGTAAGGTTGGTGTAATGTAAGGTTTTTTTTTAATTATCATCATAAAATCCTGACTTACACAAGCGATGGGTATGCAGTAACATAAATACTTCACATACTAAGCATACCTTAAAAAAACCATCCCATCTATTTTAAATAAGGAAGAGATGTCGTATACGCACCAGTGTGCATAACTGGCGCGATAATGGCGTTATTTTGCCTGATACGGAAACTGAGCTATTGTTGTTTATTTATCAATTATTTTTTTATTTACTTTTATTTTATTTTTTAAAATTATATAAATTGTTTTGTTCTATAGTTATTAATTAAACTTTTCATTATCTATTGTTATTTCCTTTTTAAAATAATAGAAAGTAATTTAAAAATATATCTGTAACTGCTATTCGAAAACGCGGTTTTCGTTAAATTGGCGTCAGAAAAAAACCCCGCGCCAAACACGTTGTGTATATGACATCTGTGCCTTAAATAATTAGGGTTTCGTTTAACTCTAGGTACTTTTGCTTGAGATATTGTCGAAAAGTACAGCAAAAATATACGTTACTACTTGATTACCCCGTCGACCAATTTCGCCAAACTATTCGCCAAATGATACAAACGGACGTAATTTTTATTTTATATAACGGAAGAATAAATAAATAAGTAAAACATTAATAAAAATACTAATAAAAACTGGTCATATACGCTCCATATTGACGCGATTTTTTCTGACGCCCATTTGGCAAAAATATCGTTAATATATCATCTATATCGGGGTTAACATATCATGTAAAATAACGACACTTTGGCGCCAGTTAAGAACCCGGTGCGTATATGACATTGGCGGCGTCAAAAAAATCGCGCCAATATGCGTATATGACATCTGTGCCAAAACTTGTATTAAAAATCACTTGATGACGTAACAAAAACGTGTATCGTGTTTAATGTCAAGTGAATGTAACATTTACAATGATCCGTTATTGTCATTTAATCTTATAGTTTGGCGATAATTTTTTGGTCGACAGGATAATCAAGTTGTACCAAGTATGGTACAGATGTCATATACGCACCACGTTTGCGCGATATTTTTTCTGACGCCAATTTGGCGAAAACCTCGTTTTCGAATACCAGTTACATATATATTTTTAAAAAGGGATTAACAATAAATGTATAAAAGTTTAATTAATAGCAATAGAACAAAACAATTTATATAATTTTAAAAAATAAAATAAAAGTAAATAAACATTTTATTAATAAATAAACAACAACATTCGGGTTACCATATCAAGCAAAATAACAAAACTTTGGCGCCAGTTAATTACCCCGGTGCGGTGCGTATATGACATTGGCGTCAGAAAAAAATGTCAACGTGATGTTCATATTACATCTGTGGCGGTTCAAGTACACTTTGGAACGTTACTTTGAAATCGGTGAGTTTCATCGCCAAAATCGCCAAGATGCTTAATGATCATCGCCACTGAATATATAAATGATGCCATATTTTCAAACTTATAGGTCAAAATATAAGTGGAACCTCGGTTCACGACCACCTCTGTTTACGACCAGTTCGGTTTATGTCCAACTTCGATTATCAAAATTTGACTCGGTTGGCGTGCAATATCTCGGTTCACGACCAAGGCTGCCAAATGGTTCAGTTGGCAACCTTCACATAACTGTTGTTATTAGTCAAGTTTGGAGAAAGGTGTGCATATCAGAGTGCTTTGTGTACCTTTATTACTGTAAAAAAATTAACTTTTTGTTTTACTTTTACTCAGGTTTGCGCTAATATTAGCTTTCATTATGACTTCTAAGAATGATAAAGTGCTTAGTGATAGCAGTAGTAAGAAGCTTAAGCGAATTACTGTTCAATAAAAGAATTGTAGCAAAACATGAGAACGACGTTAGAATAACCGGTCTAGCTAAGCAATACGATGTGGCCTAAATCTTCGATTTCCACGCTAATCTATATATGTATTACGCTATCGTATGTGTCACAGAAATCACGATTATTTGTTAATTGTTTAATGGCAACGCTCCAATGAAACGTATCTCATTGTTTATAGAACAGCATTTAATGCATCTCCATACCTATAAGTGGGGTTACCATAGGCTGGCCCCTGTTCTGTCGCCAAATAACGCCAAGTTTATCGCCAACTTAGCGATATATCACCAAATACCTATAGACTCCCATTGTAAACCAATAGGGTTTACTTGTTTAGAGAGAATCAACAAATTGAGATATTTTAATGCAACAAAAACTAATATCAGTTTAAGGAATTATATTAATTATATTTAAGGGAGCCCAAGTAAGTTAAATTATGAATAAAAATAACTTGAATTTGATTTAAAAACTTTGGACCTCTTAAAATAGTGTGCATTACTTGGTTAACTAGTGCGTTATTGTGCGAAATAAGATAAAAGTATTGGGAATATTTAAAAGAACTCAGGTTTATTTATCTTCAATATATAATTATCAAAAAATTTAAAAGACTAGCATTAAAAAATGCTCTGACGAGCACCAAAAAAGGCTAATATGTTTTTAAGTATGAAAAAGGGTTTGACAAGTGCTTCTAATTGAGCATGAAAAAGGACAAGGGGTACCTTCTTGGATGCAGCTCACTGTCAATGCCAACTTTGAAAAAATCATATTTGCGCTTATTCCATATAAAAAAAAGTCAGCCACAGTTACGATAAAAATGTGTAGTGTAAAGAAACAGACAGTAAAGACGCAACCTGATTAAATATGAATGTAAGGCGACATAGTACCAAAAATCTTAGTTCCTGCAGCGTATCACACTCATGCAGTGCCACCAAGCACTCCCGCAGTATAGAACTGTACAGAAAACTGATTTGTAGTGCAGTGTAGACTGATGCATCACTCTGCATAGGAACAATTCCACATGTGCACGCATTACAATATAATGCATTCATTGATTGTTGAAATTATATCCAAGTGGATATGGCTGTAAGATTTACTATGCAGTACAACAGTGCATATGTAAATTATAAACGAACATTAGACGCATACACCTTTAATACGGTAGTAGAAAAGCACAATGTGAGTGTGCACTGAGGTTCAAATGCATAATAGGAATGTACAGTGTAATATAATTTGTAGAGAAATAATGGTACACAGTGCACTGTACAAAGTTGCATTGCAGACGCATGTGCAGTACAATAGTGGAACAGTGCAGTTAACATGTAAAGCTCGACGGAAAATTTTACTAAAGTACTGCGATTTTTTTTTTTTTTTTTTTGTATGGAATAAGCGCAAATATGATTTTTTCAAAGTTGGCATTGACAGTGAGCTGTATCCAAGAAGGTACCCCTTGTCCTTTTTCATGCTCAATTAGAAGCACTTGTCAAACCCTTTTTCATACTTAAAAACATATTAGCCTTTTTTGGTGCTCGTCAGAGCATTTTTTAATGCTAGTATGTATATATACACACATATGTATATATGTATACATATAGCTTCTATATATGTATAAATATGCATATATATATATATATATATAGGTATACATACATATGTATATATAACACTGGCGCCCGGCTAACCGAAAAGTACCCAAATTAGTTATATAGCAAATTGTGATTTAAATACATAATTTTCTTATTTTGTAAATGAGGAGTGCTTTAACATTAATTATTAACTTTAAATTTTTCTCTGAGTTTTTAATAAAAGAAAAAAATGGATAATTTATTCTAAACATAACAGAAAAGAAGCAAGGATTGTTCATGAAACCCCACTTAACCGGTTGTATAATATACACTTTAGTTTTTTTTTATGTTAATGTGTTTAAAAATTGTCTAAAATTAACAACACATAACAGATGCAAAAACTGTTTCAATTATCTATTTAAAAAAAAAAAAAGTTTGTACCCTTGTAAATATTTACAATTTCATATTTGTTACACTTCTGTTGGTTTTTTATATTTATATGTTTAAAAATTGTCTTTTATCGAGGGTTATGAGTAAAAGCTCTTAGGTTTGCTTATTTCATGTTTCTATTCTTCATTTTAAGAAATATTCATGTATTTCAAAATCTCTCGAGCAGCATACAATCAGAGCCATTGCTATGGCATAATTTTCTTGGGGGGGGGGGGGTGCTTAAAATTGCCAAGTCAATTATCTGTGTTTCGCAGAGCTTTTAACTAGAAAGTGTAGGTAATACAGTAAAATCTGTAAAAATGTAACCGGAAATCTGTCTATAAAATTTTATGCTGTGGCAGAAGGAGTAGTTATACAATTGTACCCAGGGGTCAGAAGTAGCACACTACAAGTAACGAAACTACAGTAGTCATTACTTTTAATCGTAGTTTGTAGTATAGTGTGCCAGATTTTGTACCAGGGCCGAAACTAGCCTTTTTTTGCATCCGGTGCAAACATGGATTTTGCAACCCCTCCCCCCTCTTCCATAAAGTATATTTACAAAGAGAATTTTACTAATTTTCTAATAGCCGACTTAGTTAAATTTAATATATGTAATCATCAAATATGTAATACTAAACTATGTGATCTACAATGGCGGATCCAAGGGGGGGGGGTGTCACGGGGGTCATGACCCCCCCACCTCTGAACACTAACAAAAATATTCTAAAGATCATTTTTAAAATGAAATATACAGTAGAGTCCCGCTTAACCGACTGTGAGTTTCTGCTTTAACCGAGTTATTTTCTTATCATGGACTGATAGCTTCCATTATTATGAAACAGCCATTATAAATGAAGTGTTAGGTGAAGATGAAAGAGCGTCATAAAAAGTTAGAACTCTGTTTTTCTGGTCAGAATAGGAAAAAAATTATGACCATTTTTTTTCTCCCATTCTGACCAGAAAATCGGAGTTCTAATTTTTTACGGCTGCTCTTTCATCTTCACCTAACACTTCATTTATAATGGCTGTTTCATAATAATGGAACCCACCAGTCCATCAGCAGAAAAAGATCCATTCCAAAGGTATAATCCTTCATTTTGTGCCCCTTCGTTTTGGCGCCCGGGACACATGCCCCCTCTGCCCCTCCTTAGTTTCGGCCCTGCTCTAAATATTTATAAAATAGATAAATTAAAGAGCTTTTGACAAAAATTGAAATAAATGCTCACCATAAAAACTTCAATAGTTGTCCCTAAAAATATACCAATTATTCTATGAACACGTACATGTGTTTTTTTAAACCAAAAATTTAAAGGCAAAACTCTGTTAAATTTATACAAAATTCATGATTAAATATGGGAATAAGAGTATATCAGTAGAAATAACATTGATCATCCATAATCAGAGCAAATTACGAATTAAGTTAGTCAATAACAATGTCATTAATGGGGATTGGAGAAATATTTGGTCAAAAGTTCCAAATATCACCCACAAAGAGCGCAGTGTAAAATGGTTTCCAGTTACATTGTCAATGTCCGTTTCACATTAGGGTCTGTGCATATATAACGTTATCATTTTAGGGGGAGGGTGGGTCTGGCACATGATATCGCTAAGGGGAGGGGGGATTTGTCTTTTGATATCGTTATCATTTTTCACACTGCCAACATTTTCTTTTTTTATTTGTAACTTGGTCTTTACATCAAAGTTGTATGTTATCTCTTTTTAGTCTGTTATCTATTTTTATGAGAATACAAAGTTATTATTAAAATCTTTGAATGATTATAAAATTATTTAATTACAAAATATGTAATACCCCAATGTTTGCCATTCCTATTCTTCTGTCATATGCGTATGCATCTATAAACCACTGTTCGAGAAACCATATATGAAGTACGTTTCAAATGATACTTTGTGTTTACTAGTAAATAAAGGAGAAAGAATTTTGTCCATCTGTTTTGTTGATAAGAAGTTCTGTTTGCCTCCCACTCCCCCTGTGTGGTCAAGTGCAAGAAGACATTATTGCTGTTGAACGCATTATGTAAAAAAAAAAAAGGCTATTATTAAATTCTTTTAAATAGTAACTATTTCTTTTAAGTGTTATTTAATTTGATATAAAGTTATTTCATATATAAAATGATATTTTATTGACTTCTCTTCATTTCGAATCAATAAAGTATGCAAAAAATAAATGTAACCATATTTGTATATCACTCCAAAAATCAAAGGAATTTTTAGACATTTATAATGATATGATTAACGGGGGGTGGGGGGTGGGAATCCAAAATTACCAAAAGATTGATAAAAGTTATACAATAGCCTCCCTCTTAACTGGCCTAAACGGGACCGAGGGTTAGCCGGTTAAGCAAAAAACCAGTTAAACCGGAGATATAATAAAAATTAAATAAGTAACTACATATTTAATTAAATGCGTAGGATGCATTATAGCTTTTTAATTTGTGTAGTTTTAAAAATGTGCATATTTTCTATATTTTGTGAAATGAATACTAGTTGTAATTAACTGAATTGAAATAAAAATTACCACTAATAACAAATAATGAAAAGTTTTAAATACAAATTAAATAGTTGAAAATCTTGTCACGTACCTTTATGAGAAGTTGAAACTATTCTACATTACGTAAATTTGTGTTAATTAACCATAAAGAAATGAGAACCGAAATTTTCCTTTCTGAATTTTGCCTGATGGTGGGGAAAAAAAGTCAGCCGGTTAAAGCGGAGTTCCGGTTAAGAGGAAGGCTACTGTATAAGTACAGCCCCTTAGCATGTTTAGTGTCAAGCTTGATAAAACTTATCATTTAAACTTCATACTCAAATCACATTATTCTATATTTATAATGTAACTTTTATTTATTATAAGCAATGGTGATAACATTTACTTGATTTAATACTGATATTTCAATCTAATTACTCATAATTCATTTTTATTTTAGACCCAAGAAAACTCAGTAGCAGATAATAATCCTGGGAGTCGGTCAATTAGAAGAAATTACTTGTATTCTAATTATTCCCAAACAAGCTAAGTCACAGTGCAGAGAAGACAACAAACTGAAAAAATTCTGCTGCTGTATCTTGGTTGTATTGATTTGGGACAAAATTTTCGACTGTTTATTTTTTACATCCTTCATATCCAATTGGGAGTTCATGAAACATCTGCAAACACCTGCAAGTACTTCCTGGTGCACAACGGATATTGTTTTTGTCTTGACACAAAAAAAAAAAAAATCTAAATATATAAATGTGATGCAAAAAATCCGAAGGTGTCTCATTTCTTTGTAATTGCAAAAAAGAAAAATCATAACAATGTGAATTTTAAGCCAAAGAAATAGATTCTCCCTACTAAAGCATTTTCTCCTTTTGCAGTTAGCTACCGTGTCATGTAGAACTTTTAGCACAAGAATGTGCAAAATGTTTGTACATTATCGTCAACTGTCTATGTAAAAATAAAATAGATGGCCAAAAAATGTTGAAAAGGGCATGATTTTCTTTCTTTGCATATAACCATCTTATCAGTAATTAGGTACAAGGATACAGATAAATTGAGTTTATTATTATTTAGGCTGGTTATTATTTTAATCTACATAACTTTAACATAAAGATAAAGGCACTTGAAATAAACTGTCAAGTTTAAAAGATTTTTTTTTTATTTCCTTTTGATTATTATAAACAAAAGAAAATTTTAGATAAATTTGACATTTAATCTGTGTGTATATGCATATAAATATATGTTGCAAGAAACTGTAGTTTACAAGTAGCAATTTTTCTAACGGAGTGAAAATGTGTCCAGCCTAAGGCTCGACCCAGAACCTTTGGCTTTAATTGTAAATGCTCTTCCAACTGAGCTACCTGGACAACATCCAAACCTACACAATATTACTCAAAACAACCATTTTCAACATCTGATGTGTTATTTGAAAAAGCTCGACAGAATAAATCACAAAAAATGAAACTCGAATAAACTATGAATGCATATCATACTTTATTTTTTAACAATTATTTTTTTTTTGTAAATAAGTGATGCAAGTATTAATTTTTTTGTTGTCTGGGATGTCATCCAAATAGCTCAATTCGAAGAGCATTCACAGTTAAAGCCTAAGATTCCGATCTCAGATTCAGAATATTGAATGAATTCAAAACAATCTGTATTAATCTAAAGCCATTCTCTAACAACAGTGGTTCCAAATGGTATGCATACATCCCACAGGGCAGGGGGAGGGGAGCTTGATATTTGTTATTAAACTGATTCCCTATCGGCTCTTTTATTCTTTTTTTTTTTTTTTTTTTTTTTTGTAATGTGGTGCAGTTTAAACATAAAGTCAGCACATGTGGATGTTTTAAGATAAAGTGAAAAAATAAGTTATCTTTTTCAAAAAGCTCTCTCGCAAAATTTCAAAATACAGCAATAACTGGAATATATATGTATATAAAATGGCATAAATTTTGTGATGCTTAAATGCCTTTTTTATGTAACCTTTTTTATATAAAACTTTTTCGACTAGTATTTATTGAATGGGAATTTATTTTACTTACTTTTTTAATCTTACCTCATGTGAATATGGATTCACTTTTTAAACAATAGGAATTGCAAGTTACAGTGGAAGGTGAAGCATCTGGATTTTAGAAATTCTTAGGTGAGGTGTGGCCTAAAAATGTTGGGAACCACTGCTCATGCTTAAATTTTCAAGAGTGGGGGATTTTCAGAAATCTTAACAGCCAGCAATATTCAAAGTACAGTTGAAAATTATTATCACAAAATTTACGCGACTTCAATATTATTGCTACAATGCATTTTTGTGAATTTTTCTTACAATTAAGAATTATATACAACAGAGGGCAGTTTATTACAGCAGAGTTCCCCTCAGGTTTAAATCAGGACAGGATGTGGTTGGTGTGGAAAGGATGCTTTTTAGATTCGCAACAGCAATTTTTAGATTTATAACTGCACAGTTTTTAAAGGATTTCCTAAAAATCCCTTAGCCTGTAAGAAAATCCATTTACTAGTGATGAGTGAAATGATATAATCCTTACCATTGTAAAAGAATTGAAACCCAATTTCAGATAAACTACTTTTATTAAGAAGCGTAGTACTAAAATAATCATGAAAAACATGTAAAGTTTAGTAGGATAAAAATGTTCTTTTAATGATGCTGTGAATTGATAAGTATTGAATTAATTCTCGTAGAATAATTTTTATCATTTTTGAAAACAAATGATATAGTGGCCTGTGTTTTATAAATATTTAAATCGCCTTATAAATTATTTTGAATATCAGTTTTTTAAAAGGGGATGTGCGAGTTAATCTTATCAGAGATCTATCTTGTTACAACTTCCTAGGTGGGACAAGTTAACATGTGAAATTTTTGATTTGTTTTATTTAAGAATATACGAGTATAAATAAAATTAAGTTTCAAGAAGTTGGAACTGAAGAAACGACCAACTCAGCCTTAAAGTGGTGTCTTTGTTAGTGGTGTTGGGGGTAACTAGTATCACTTTTTGACAATTGTCATAGAATGAAGTGGTGGACTACATACTACTGTTCTGTATAATTTTACTCAGTAGGTAGTTGTCTCTTGAAATGTGTAAAGAGTTATTTTTAATGTACCATATTACCTGATACACTTTTTCAAAAAATGCCTCTTGATACCAATTATCCCATAAAATGGGGTAATTGTGATCAATGGTATTTTCTCCCATGCCTTGCAAGATACACAGTCATGGGTAAATGGGATTAAAAGATCTCAGTTTGGGCGTTACAGGAAGATATTTTTGGTTTTACAACTACAACTCAGAGATACAATATTGGAAAGATAAGTGCGCTGGAAAAAAAGTTTTTTAATGGATTTTTAATATTTATATATTTTACACTCTACCTACAAAACAAAATCAAATGCAAAATTTTCTATTGTAAATTAATAGCCTTGTTTTATTACTAAAAATATAATTTTTTAAGTTCAAAAAATATTTTTTTTTTCTTCAAAATAACATGAAATGGGGAACAAAATAACAGGGAGAAAAGGACCAGTCAAAACTCATATGTTGTGAAGGAGGAAAATTTCATTTACATTAAATGTGTTGAGGCCTAATTAGGCTTAAAATATGCGGTCAAGGCTAAAATTTGGAATAAATGCAAGGTAAAATTGTAAAATAAATGTTTTGCTAACAGAAAATGTGCAGTAAAGTAAACCGAACTAGGGGTATTTCACAGGATCTGAAAACTGAAAGATTAAAAAATGCATTCTAAACCGCAATTTGATTTAAATAGAAAATAAAATTTGCGATCCCAATTTACTCTTAACCCGAAAATGCTATTTCTGGGATAATTGGAATCATGCAGTTTATTAACATTATGCTTCGTCTGTTGCAAAACGTAACCATTTCCTCTTAAAAACAATTTTTTTCCAAATTTAAATCCATAGCTATATTTCAATATTCCTACAACTTTTTAAACAGGACCTTTTTAACTAAAACATTCTCATTTTGACAGACAACGTTTTTCTTTGTGTTCTGGGAAAAACAGTAATTACTTGTACAGGAACATACATTTTCACTCCAAACAAATTGCACACGTGGAATATTAGTCAGACTTCATAATTAACATGGTCAATTTCTTTATGTGTTACAAGTTGCCCTTGAAGTGCCCCTGATCCTAATTACCCCTACCTCCCCTATATAAGATCAACAAGTGCTTCTTTTACTAAAAAAGGCTCTCAAAGTGACAGTAATAACTATTATACTGGTAGAGGTGACATATTTGTGTTCTTAGTTTCAGGAGGTCATTCATGTTGAACTTTGGTAACAAGTTAAAATTGTCTCAATTATGAAGGTAAGTATCAAGACAAATAAAGCAATTTCAATAGAGATTTTGTGGTCTCGCTAACAAAGATTTTTAATTTTAAAAATGCAGTTTCAGAAGAAATAGCATTAATAAAAGTTTCTCTCTTACTCAGGTTTAACCGTATTAAATTAATACTATTTATGCTTCTTTAACGCTTTATCTACTGGCGGTAATTATAAGTACCATTAAAATACTTGTTATAAAATTCATTTAATACATCGATTAGTTGAAATATAGTTTAGAATGAGTTATAGATATACTACTTTATCTTGTTCATAAAGCCTTATGGGTTCCACAAAACAGAAATATTTTTAAAAGGATGATTTCTTTTGCCTTTGCATCTTTTCAGCTTTCTTGGCGTTTGGGGGGGGGGGGGTAGGAATTTTTCAATTCGGAAATATTTCTATTGTAAGAACATTATATTTGTACATTTCCTAATTCAACAAAATACTAAGAAAAATATTAAAAATAAAAGATTTGAGTGGGGTTATAAATATTGCTCACAATCCCTATAAATTCAAATTTAATTAATCCTTCAATACTTCTAAAATCCTTCTAAAATTTATTAAAAAATCTTCTAATGTAGTTTAAACAATTCGCGAAAAATGCTTTAGAATATAAAATTTTCATAATTCAGTACATAAAGGGTGTTTTCCTCGATGATTTGGAAAAAATATGCTAAATTATATCCCTTATCTGCTTTATGGAGTGTTTTAAAATCCCATTTATAAAAATTTTTACATTGTAGGGCTATTTATATATGTATGAATATTATAAAAGTTGTTGAAATATAGTATATCAATCAAATTTTTTATTTGAAATTCGTCAGTATCGGTAAAAATTTTAGAAGACAAAATTTGTTATACTGAGCTAATACTTTGAAATAGGATTCTTTTACGAAGTCGAAAAATTTCTACAAAAACACTAAATGTAGATAAAAAATTTTGTGTAAAATTCAAAAAGCCCTATAAGAATTCCGATTAAACTTTATTAAAAAAAGAAAGAATTTTTTTGTATACTGCACTGGAAAATTTATACTGGATTCCTTTTATGAATGTCAAAACTCCATGTTTTAATCTAACTCCTAAATATCTATATACCACTATTTTTAACATTAAGCTCAACCATCTGACTTCTCAATCGTATCTTTAAACTTTACTATATTTTTAATAAAAATTAAAAAAAAAAAGTCCGTTTTATACAGTCCGCGATTACAATTTTGCCGAAAATCCGTCTAAAAAAAGTCATTTCTTTAAACAGGTTGAAAACAATCCTCTTGGCACGGTCGCTGGCTTGGCTGTCTGTTTAGAGCGATGAATATGCGAGTACGGGAACGGGTTCGGAATTTATTTTGGCAACCCTCACATCAAGAACTTGTGGGAGGAGTTTGACGCGGCGTCTTTTGTCGCCTGGGATTCTACGTGTAATAACACCATTAGAAATCTCCGAAATGCCCCCTGCGCGTTCCATATCAATGAAAATCCCCAATATTTTTTTTTAAGTTTGGTTTATATACATAAATAAAACTGTGCATCGAATTTTATATATTTGAATATAAAAGTTAAAAAAAAAACTTTGAAAATTTTCAAAAAATTTTCGAAAAAATTTCAAAATTTTTTTATTTTTTTTTAATACTTTTATATTCAAATATATAAAATTCGATGCACAGTTTTATTTATATATATAAACCAAACTTTTATAAAAAAAAATATTGGGGATTTTCATGGACATAGCATGCGCTGGTGGCATTTCAAAGATTTCTACGACGACGCGTAAAATGCCATTTTTTTCTCAAAAATATTTTTTTTTTTAATTTTTTTTTGCGATAAATGCATGCCATAATACATATAATGTACCCTTGAGTAATATTTAAAGTGAAATTTACAAAAAAAAAAAGAAGAAAAAATTGAAAATTTTTGAAATTTTGAAAAATTTTTGAAAATTTTCAAATTTTTTTTTACTTTTATATTCAAATATATAAAATTTGATGCACAGTTTTATTTATATATATAAACTAAACTTTTATTAAAAAAAATATTGGGGATTTTCATTGATATGGAACGCGCAGGTGGCATTTCGGAGATTTCTAAGACGACGTGTAAAATTCCACTTTTTTCTCAAAAATAACATTTCTTTATTTATTTATTTATTTGTAATAAATGCATACCACAATGCATATAATGTACCTTTGAGTAATATTTAAAGTGAAATTTAGAAAAAATAAAAAAATTATTTTTAAGGTCCCTCGTCCCCATAATACAATTCCATTCTTGCTCTATGTCGCTCATGCTCGTTGCTTCGCAGGATGTGCCTGATCTAATGTGGTTGCATTATTTTCATGCAAAAACAACTGAGCAATAGGAGCTGTTCTATGGGTCTTGGTGTCTTAATTTGTTGTGCTTTTATTTAGTTAAGATTGTTCTCAAATCGAAAAAAGCAACTTTATGACATAAGTTTTAATTTATTTTTGTTCGGAAATGCATGAAACTAGCTAGTGTTGTTGTTCAGAAACTATGTAATCGAACTCTTTTTTCTATTTTTTTTTTGCAAACGCAATGGATCTTTCAGAAAACATTGTCAAAGCGAACGTTTTGAACCGAAGTTCACGAAGAAAGTAGAAAAACCTGTCAGCGAAGCGAGAAAAACGCCTTTGTCACGTGATCAAAATCGCTTGTAACTCAATAGGTAATTTATTTATCAAAAAACGGAAAACACAGTTCGATTCCAAGACACTTCTATAGCCAGGATTTCCAATTTTATATCTTTCCGTTAAAAAAGGAATTTGTAAATGTGTCAAAACGTTTTGCGCTTGTTGAGCAGAGCAGTTGAGAACAGCCTTCAGTTTATTTTTTTAAAAATGCATAAATAAATAAGCCCCGGCAAATTTCCTGACACACTTACATATTCATTTTAAAAAGTAAAATCGTGACACTTTCACGCAATACAATTAAAGTGATTTGGAATCGAATAGTTTATTTCAACAAATTGAATTGAAATTGATTATTGTCTCAATCCAGCAATTATAGAGGTTTAACATCCAGAAATTTGGTTGAAAACGCCAATTCTAATTGCATTTTTTGAAGTGTCATGTCCCCTGCCTTTATCGAGAAGTAGGCAAAACAATTCGATTTCACAGAATCTGAAATAAACGCCTCCCAACGTCATGCCTTTATGAACAAAATGAATTCAGAAGAATGCATAAGAAAGTAATCAGTTTGGATTTGCTAACAGCCATAATCACTAATTCTTGGTTGAATATAGGTTGAGACCCTCTGTAACTGACACCTTGAGGATTATTGCTTGTTCAAATTATTATTACAAAATTTTAAATCCATTTTATACCTACATTTTATTTTGAAAAGATAGTAGAGGTTCATTAAAAAATTATAATTAACAAAATTTTGAACCCCTAATAATATCTTAAGATGAAGTTGATGAAGATGCCATATTGGTATTTTTTATCAAAATGACAGGGACTGATTCCCATCAAAATGAATGCCTTCCACTCATTAACCTTAAAATGAAAAATAATAAGAAAGAATATCATAAACAAAAACATTTCATTTCAAAATCAAAACATTCCTCCAAATTTACATACTCAATAAATAAAACTCGTTTTTTAAAGATGTTGAATTGGCGCTGGTGTTGGTTAAGCAAGGGACCTCATGAACAGTAGACGAGCATGTTACCGTTGAGCAAAAGGCCAAGTCAGTTTATCTACAGTATTAACTTTCTATGTACTGTAATGGGAAATGAGATCGCTACACACACTATCCCCAGTCAGGAACACGTCTCGTCACGTTATACAAGCGATGCTGTCATGTTTCAGTGTACATGTTCGATGCGGGCGTGAAGAGCATGCTTGTGCTGTAAGTATTTCACAGACTTTGCGTGCTGGGGATGATTTTGAGTGTTATTGCCATCGGTTGATCGTGAGAAGAGATGATTGTTGCTGTTTAAGATTGCGTGTTTGTCCTGGTAAACAGTTTGGAGGTTATATATAAGCGCTGGCTGGGTTTGAACTAATGTCCTCATGAACAGTAAGTGTTACAGTATATTTAAAAATATTCCAGTACCTAAATATTATCAAATTGTATTTATATACACCCCCTATATCTTTGTTAGAAAACTTAAAGTACAATATTGTTCTGCGTATTTGTTTCATGTTTTGGGGCAGAGTAAAAAAAAAAAAAAAAAAAAAAAAAAAAAAAGAAGAAGAAGAAAAAAAGGGAGCAGTGTTTCTCGATACCAAACAGGGGAGTGGAAATGAAACAGGTGCACCCCGTGACCATGGCAAACCCGCTTTTGTTAGTATGGAGTGAGCGCGGGAAAAACTCTGCTGATGCGTTTCCCACACTTTTGTGTTGCGTTATTATCGCAGCTTAAAAGCCTGCTTGGGTGGCCAACCATATAAATAAAATTTTATGAGCCTTTTAAATAAAATGCTTGGTGCAAATTTATAACCCTCCTTTTAAAAGCTATTGTCATACAGGCAATTTTGGAAATTTTTATGGGATACTGCCGTGAGAAAAGATAGTTTGCTTGGTGTTTAAAGATGGGTGGCCCATTAAAAGAAATGCATACGGTGGAAAGTGGATTACACCCCCTTTTAGATAAGTGGTTGAACCCTACCAGGTTAGCGAATAGGAGCGTCTGACGTCAGCAAGAGTATTGCACGTGTGAATTTTTATTACACGATACGGGGAAAAAGTTAGTTAAGGCAGAAGTACCAGAGAGAAAAGATGTGATATTTTTCTCTTAGTAAGTGGAAACAGAAAAAAGAAGGAGGTTTTCTTTTAGCCCTCCCCCTGTCCAGTGGATAGTTCTTTTAATTTTGAAATGAAAAAAAAGGATGAGAGCGCAGAAGGAGTCTAGATGCTAAAGAGAACGGATATTTTTTGTTTATCCGGTGAAACGTGGAGTCCCTATGAACCAAGTAGTACGCCGTGCGAGCTATTTCTGATGGAACAGTGTCCGCAGAATAGAATCAATGATACAGTGAGCCCGTCCGATGACATGCAACAGTTTGGAGTCTCTTATGTAGACCATCATATTATCATGGTTTTCTATTGAAAAGTTGCTCGAACGAATGCCGAAGGCTTGTATCTTTCAAGTCATTGTGTCTTTCTGAAGAGGTGGTTGAATGTACACCGAAAGCAGAAAATTTATTAGCGTATAGTGGGGCCACCAAAAAAAAAAAAAAAGAAGTGTTTGCGTAATCGTCAACATAAGCTGGACTAGAGAGTGGAGAAATCAATCGTCAGGAGGTGTTTTTGGACTCTATATGGAGTGGCGTTTCCCATCCCAAGGGTCCCAGTGATCAGGAAATGATAGTCGTGTAACTAACAGTGTGACATTATTGTGTACCCCCAACTTTCACACGTCAATATTTGTGCCCTTAAGAGGACTGCCAACCATGGGATGACAGTGAAGAATGTAAAAATCATGATGCCAGTATAACTCCTGTTTAGCGGTCTGTAATGTAAGTAATTTTTGCATTAATACTTTGATATATTGAAAGATGTCAATTGCAAGAAATGTAAATAATGTGCAATTAATAAGTACTTAAATATCTATTGATATACTTTTACTGAATGGAGAATCCTATGAGAATTAATAGTGATTTCTCGAATTTTTGTGAACTAAATTACTATGAAGTATGTTATCTAAATTTACAGTTGATATTTACACACTAAAGTACCATTACAATATATTGATTAAAAATAATAGTAAAGTTTTAATAAGATCTAATACTTAATAAATCATGTTAAATGTAATAATCTGCTTTGTTTCTCTTTTTTCTATTTAACTAATCTAATCTATAAAAGTGAAGAAGTTTAATAGCAGTGATAAGTAAAATTAATACAAAAGTATCTTAAAATTTTAAAACTATGAATAATTATTTAGATCCAGTATTAAGTGAGGGATGCTGTGCGAAATGAATTGAGGATTTTGTTACCTTTTGTATTTCGATTAATGGCTTTTATGTTTGCTATGCACTTCCCCTTCATTTTATGATTGTTTTTTGGATTAATTTCAATGTGTATTACCCCTCTTATTAACTTACTTTTCTGGTGGTATTTATTTTGATTCTTAAGTTCTTTAAATTAGGGAGTTAGGTAATATGGTAACAAGATCCATTCTAGGTGGAAATTCATTCACACATGTGTTCCCTAAGTGATTCAAAAAAAAAGTATTATATATAAGTAATTAACTTCTGAAAAGAGTAAGCATTGTTCATCAAAAAAAAAATATATATAAATACTGAAATTTATGTAGTCACTGGAATAATTAATACAAATTTTGGTATATAAGTGAATGGCTTAAGAGACGATTTTGTCAGAAGTGAAATTCATCAGATTTCACAGTTTTCAATGCTAATAACACTATACGATTATTTGGCCCCTGGATTTGAGAGTATAAAGTGTAGTCATAATTTTGTTATTCCATTCTTTTAAATTATTAAAACATATTGTTTAAAATTGGTGCAGACTTAAGAGTTTGCCTTTCACTTTTCAGGCTCTGTGGTAATCAAATTTTACTTTTCTTTTTTTTATTATGAATGTCTTATATTTTCAAATCCAGTAGTGTTGGTGGTATTCTCTTCATAAGTTGTGAATGGTTGAGGGTGTTGTTACTGTTAAAGAATTAAGGTTTAATCTTGCAATTTCTAATGGTAACATTCAGATATACTTAAAGTTAATTTATGTATTTCCTCTCTATTCTGTTTTTGTTTGTTGGTAATTCCTCTAAATTTCAATTTACTAAATTGATATTTCTCGAAGCATATTTGCTTATTTTTTTTAATTTCCTTTCTTTGGTAACAACATCTATTTTGTGGTAAACTGCTCACACCTTGTTTAAAAATATGAGGTTAGGTTAATGTCATTGGTGAAAATTATTTGAGTAAATTAAAAGTGGAGTGTAGAATTAGAAGAAGAGAAAAACCACCCAACATAAGCGAAAGACATAGCCGCGAATCAATTCATAAGAAATTGTCACAGTTCATAAAAATACTTTCATTATTTTTCTATGAATATCTGTTAAAAATATCGTTATAGTATCTTTGTTATGGTTAAAGTAACGAATAAAAATCCAAATTCTGCTAGGAGTGGAGTAAAAAACGCTTTATTTATGAGTATTACGTCCTTGTGTTTTCTATGTAAAAAATGTTTGTTTCAGTTGCTTTATCATTTTTTAAAATTTGTACACGACCTTACAGTATACTGTGAATGTTTTCTTTTCTTTACAGTTAAATGAGTGTAGGGGAGGGTAGTACACAGTAAGACGAAAATTATTATGACTTAACGAATGTCAACGATTTTTGTTCTTTTGAAAAAAATTTTGCTCCATCTTTAAGCTACACAAATACGCTACACATTAATGTATAAATGGTTTTAAAAAAGTTATTTATAAAAGCACAGAAGCAGCATAACGGAGTGTCGAAAATTGTCTCACTGTGTACCACAAGTGGTTCACAGTGAGAAAATGTATATATTTTCATAAATCATACATTTTTATACTCTATCAATAATTTTCTGCAGTTTATGACTTCTAATTAATATTTCTAGATTAATTTTTGTTTTTTAAATATGAACCTCGGGTGGACAATGGCAGACATTGGGCTACATTCATGCAAATTTTCAGCCTCTTACGTTTAGTAGATTTAACTAGCCATCGCACGCCCCTACACACACAGAGATAGAGAGGGAGACAAAAAAAACTTATTTTATTAATAAATAACTTTTTTTACGTCAGAACCGCAGAGTAGATACACAATGAGGCACGTCTCACTGTGTACCACAACTTTGTGTCTCACTGTGTACTTTCGTTACGTTGTAATAAAATGGTGCCATATCTCTTTCATCATCAATTTCATAGCTTTGAATGCTTGTGTCGTTTTGTTGACATAGTCTATCATTAGATATAGCTAGGTTTGATTAAGTAAATATATGCCATAATGAAAGAAATAAACTTTAAAATGGACGTTTATGTAACTTTAACCACTGTAAAATAAATAATTACTATTTTGTTGGACGAGTAACCAAAGTGCCGAAACTACATCCACGTGTTGCATAAGATGAGGTGGTTCAGTGTGTGTTCCAGTTAGGAGAAAAAGTTATAACTATATGTCAAAATTTTTGCTGTCTCACTGTGTACTCCCCTACCCTATATCACTGCTTAGGCGTCAAAAAATCAAAATGTCACATCTACATATGAGGGGCTTACTATCACAGTATACCAAGTCCATTTTGATAAAAAAAAAAATGATATAATCCATGAAGATGCATAAAATCTACTTTATTCACTTCCACAGTAAACTATGTCTATAAACAGATGGCATATATAAGAGAGTATGTGAAAACAGGCTTGGTTCACTATGGGATTAGATAAAACAGATTTTATCCACCTTCTAAATGGGCTATCTCATTTTTTTCAAAATGGACTTAGTCTACTGGACTATCTCATTTTTTTCAAAATGGACTTGGTATACTATGGTTGTGAACCCCTCATATAAATCTCTTTATAATTATATGTCATATGCTAGATATATTACAGAATAATACAGGGTCTATCTGAAAAAGGCCGCAAAACTTTATCGGGTGATAGAACGCAGCTATACGAGCAAATTTCGTCACAGAATGTAGGGTCGGAATGCAAGCGGTGAGAAGTTAAAAGATAGTTTTCCACTGTCGCAGTTAAAGAATTAACGCAAGAATGAATAGGAGATACTCCAGGAAACATTTTATTAACAGGAATGTAATTAATGTACATGCTCAAAGAAATTTCTCAAAAGATCTTCCGCCTGCTGCAATGTACGCTTCGCACCTGCGGGATACTGACGCACATTTGCGAAGACACCTGGCATTTCCCGAATATTGGCGGCAACACCGGCAATCCTGGCGACTAGATCAATATCGTTTTCAATGGGACACTCGTAGATTATGCTTTTCATATGGCCCCACAGGAAAAAGTCCAAACACGAGAGATCCGGCGTTCTTACCTTTGTGACCAAGCTATGGGACAACCTCGACCAATCCATCGCCCTGGGACAGTGGAAAACTAACTTTTAACTTCTCACCGCTTGCGTTCCGACCATACATTCTATGACGAAATTTGCTCGTATTGCTGCGTTCTATCACTCCGTAAAGTTTTACCCATTTTTTCCGATACATACTGTATATTGCCAAATCCATAGGGACGTATTTGACGATTTTACATATAAATTAGCTTTACACTTAAAGGGTATATAACCTAAACTTTTAATTTAAATATTTTCATTCTTATCGAACATTTACCTATCGTAATACAGCAGCATCGATTTTCTGAAAGATCAGCTTCATGTCGATAAAAGGGACTTTTTATGAGTTGCAGTGTGATATCCACATATAACATCACACAACACAAAAACATCGCGCAACACAAAAAAATTCTTATTTAACGATATGAAACTGATCTTTTAGGAAATCGGTGCTATTATATAACGATATTTAAATATTGGGTAAACGGAAATATATTTAGTTTAAAAGTTTTAGCTTTAAGCAAATTCAGTACAAAGGTAATTTACATGTAAAAATGTCATACACGCCCACACCTGTACATATGGATTGAGGAATATCTGAAATACAAAATACCTCTTAAATCCAGTGGAATTTATCAAGCCGTTTGTTTTATTGAATTTGGAGAAATACATTACAGTCTAGTGTAAAATAGAGAGAGATTCTTTTTCAAAACAGGCTTTGGGAAAGCCTTTTTGAAATATATCTGCATTGGAATTGCTCGCATTTTTTCCCTAGGCTTTGAACAAAATCTATAAAGAAAATAAAACGCAATTTCAAATAAATCGATTGCAAGTTCCGTTTCAAAATAAACACACATATAATAATATTTATATGTTTTAGAAAATAAATAAATGTATATATATTAACAAACAAAAGCGTTCCATGTCATTAGCATAATTTTGTACATGCATGCATGTTTTCAATTTACTCAAAATAATCAGAAATACAGTAATCCCTTAACATTCGCGGATTTAACATTAACGAGTTTTGGTTATTCGCGAAATAAAAAATGAAGAGCATTTCAATATTCGTGAATACTTTACTTGGTTAATCGCGAATTTTGTTTTATAAAGAATATTTTTTTACAAAGCAAACTCTCTTTTTTTCACCAATTCCATAAAATAATTTATACCGGACAGTTGCATTATACTGTATAGTCTAAGTTCCAAGAATTTCAACACTTATATTGAGGCAAAATATAGGTGGGTGATACAGAAAACCAGAAACATGACTTGATGCTAAAAATAAAAAAAATCCTAAATTTTCTAAAATTAAAAATTTTTATTGCAAGTAAAATAATTTTTGCAAAAATTGTATGGGAAATTTTAAAGTTTTAGAAGAAATTTTGAAAGAAATTTTAAAGCGAGTTTTAATTATTCGCGAAATACGAAATTAGGAACATTTCAACATTCGCGAATACTGAACTTCGTTTTTAGCGAATTTGTTTATTTTATTATTATTTTTTTACAAAGTAATCTCACTTTGTTTTACTCGAAACATACGTTAATGCTAAAAATGGAACCAGACAACGACAGAGAGGATAGGAGCAGGAATTTTGAAGTTGCAGGTAAATGTTTTTCTTTCTTTTTTATGTAGCTTTTGTTTAATTTCCTAAATTTTCTACAATTCAAAATTTTTATTGCAGGTGAAATATTTTCTGCAAAAATTGTCGGAGAGATTTTAAAGCTTCAGCAACAACTTGTTTAAAAAGCAAAAGAATGCGATCCTTAATTGGTGAGGTGTCTTAAATTTAAAAGAAAAATCGAGAACAAAACTTTTCCTTGTATGGAAATTCATGAAAAAACATCTTTTTTTCCAAAGAATCCCATTACACTAAATTATTCAGCCATCAATTAGCAATTAAACTTTGTACAATATGTTTATAATTATTCAAATTTGTTTAAAGCATGTACATTTTAATGCTTAATAAGTATATTTTAAAGTTTCAATTGCTTTTTTCCATTTTTAAAACAATCATAAACCTACCCTCCCCCCTTTTATACACGGGAAGATAGTCTCAACATTCGCGATTTTGATATTCGCGGAAGTTTCTGCAAACTTAACCCTCGCGAATGCCAAGATATTACTGTATTTAATTGCCAACTCTTTGACTATGCAGTATCTATTGCAAGTAATACACTGAATTTTGTAATCATCATCTAATTATGTATTGTTTGAAAGCGTAAAGAATAACGGTAAAGGAATGTTATTAAGTTTTATCACTGTTGTAATAACATGACAAAAATCTAATAAAGCAGACATATTTGTCAATTTATAAGTAAATTTTTCTCTTTTTATTGAGACGCATTAGACATAAAAAAAATACGAATGAATTAAAAAAATATATTTAATTTTCTCAACGAAAAAAAAAAATTCTTTCTTTCTTTTCTTTTCTTTTCTTTTCTTTTCTTTTCTTTTCTTTTCTTTTATTTATTTATTTATTTATTCTTGTTGTTGCTAAATACAAAGTTCTCTATACTTAAAAATTTACTGCAAGAGTTATTCTTATTTTCAATATTGTTTATTAACTTGAATAAAACAACTTACAAAACTTAAAAAATAAGTTAATACAATAAATAAATAAATGCAATATAACAAAAGGTTCAATTCTACATTTTGTTTAAAGTTGGGAAACTTGTTTTCATTAATAATATTATAAGTAGTATTTAAAACAAAAGAGCAGCAAACTAAACTGTGTAGCAAACTAAATAACAAAACTTAAGATTTACTGAAATTTAACTAATATGGCATTTGCTGAAATCTAACAAGTATATTAATTTTGCGGACAATTCATGGGATAATAGGTTAATGAAGGAATTGAAAGAAGTTTTTAAAATGTCGTATTACAACTGGATTGAGCAGACATAAAAAAATTCTGGTATTTTTTTTTTTTTTTTATCGCAAATTATTCAGATATAGCATTCGTTTTACAGTGGGCCGTATACATATTAAAATGCAACTATTATATTTTTATATGGTCTTGAGTCGTATAAGTTATATTTATAAACCTTTTATCTTTTCTTTCTTTCTAACCAATGACCAGGTCCCTACCTGCTGGGAAGCACCAGCTGAACGGGTGTGATACCTGGTATTGGGGCGGGTGACCGCCTAATAGCCGCGTAGCGGCAATAAACCTAACGGGCGACTAGATCATATTGATAGTGCTTCTTGCTTAGTTGTGAACGGTGTTGTGTCGGTTGCTTAACATTTATATCCTGTTGTTTCGAACCTGCGCATTGCTACTCATATTGATCTTGTAATTAGGAACCTTGGTCAAGTAACGAGACCTTCACCTGGCAAGGCATCTCCAGAGCTATAATTCACAGATAACTTGGAGGACTTTGCACCCACGACGGATTTTACAAACACCAGGCGCCATTAGCGTTCATGGCGTATTTTAGCCAGCAGTAAGACTAAATCCCGCAGCCTTCAGCTGCGGGCTCGATGCTTTGCCAACTGGGACACCGCTGCCCGATCTACTTCAGATTTACCTGGAATTTTGAAGCCGAATTGTTTCTACAGACTTGTCATGTGAAAATGGATTTTGGAGGGGAGGGAAGAAACATATGGAGTGCTACAGATAGACAAGTTGCACCGTAAGTTAATTTTGAGCCTAAATGCTAGGCAAACACAGCGATTCAGGGAGGATGAGACTCCGCCTTTCTACCGTACCCAACCGCCTAAAAACTGGCTCCGTATACTTTCCACTGGAGCGGGTCCAGTAGCTTGTGCAGGCTATAGCCTATGTGCAAGTAAGAAAGAGGCAACAGACTATCATTTATTTATTTATTATTTTTTAATATTATCCTAGGCACTAGGTCAGATAAAACTAACTTGAATTATTTACTTTTGATTACTAAAATTATGCCTGGCTATTTAAAATGTATTTATATTTTTAACTATTTCTAATGCTAGAATCATTATTATTTTTTTTATCTTATGAGAAGTTAATTAGGAATCGACATACTATTACTTAGCTAGGAGGGTATTGGTAGGAGATTAACTAGTTGACCTAGTGAGATTAATTTTAATATACTAATTTCTAAATGAGCTAGCTGCTTGAGATTGTAACTTAGACATAAACTAAAAGGGGTTGGGCTTAAATTAGGCCCTATTGGGCTTGACCTAAATTAACAATAAATTTTATAATTAACTATATTTGTCTAATATAATATGCTTATCTCACCCAGTGGTCTTGTTCTTCCGAGGAGGTTTCCTTGTCTTGGTATTTGGTCACTGTCGTTGTGGTTGTCTTTCATTATTTTGACATATTCTTGTGGGCCTTTTTTTTTCTTTGCTTGAATATATGCTTCTCACATCCCGTGAGATGCTTGTCTCTATCGTAGGTTGTTTTTCTTTATGGCTTTATTCATGGTGGTTGTCTAAATTTGAGGTTTTGTCACTTTGTGAACTTGCCGTTGATGGGTTGACTTGTTGTGGTCTTTAATTTGTGATCCTTTGAATTGGCTTTGATCTCTTAACATGTATATTTTCTTTTGTTTGTATGTTATCTTGATACGTGAATGCGCTCTTGATGATCGGTCCATTTTCCATACTGTGACAAGCAAAACTGTGCAAATCCTATTCTTCTACGACCAAAACTGACCGATTGAATTTTATTAAATTTCTGTACTTTCCGTTACCAAAGAAATCCTTTTTACTTTTTAAATGTCGAATACACTAGTCGGATGTGCAAATCCCAAAACATTCTTCTATCTCATACATGTTAATACTTCAGAATTCGCTATCACGGTTACAAAATTAAATGACATTCTATGTCCATCATGAGCATTCTAAAGGTATAGGTTCGTTGAATTGTATATTTTTAAAAAGAAGATATAAGCATTGCTCTTTTCAAACAAATCCTTGAATTTCGGCACCCACCGTTTTAGATGTCTGCAATCAAAATTCCGCACATAAAGAGCATAAAAGGGACAATTGTTGGGCAGAATGCACCCAAGCATATTGAGGATCTACAGTGAAACTTCCATTTAACGAAGTCTCATAGTTACACCTAAACACTTCGTTATGAAGAAAATTCGTTAAATAGAAATCGACTTAAATTCACGAAATTTGTATAATAAAATACACATGCATAAATGAAAGTACACATAAAACGTAAATATTGAAATAATGTATTTTAATTCAGGCCTTTTTTTTTTAATACAATGTAGCAGTGAGAAAATTTAATTAGAATAATGTCTAAAAAAACCCATAATAATGAGAGGTTAACAAAAACTGAAGAGTAGTGTACCTTTTCGCTTTTGTCCAGTATTCCAGACCCTTAATTTTAAAAAAGTCAGTAATTACTTTGTACAGGTTTCTTATAAAAAAATATACACTGTATTTTAAAATTTTCGCACTTTTGTAAGTATCCGAACAATTCATCTGTAACATCCTATTTCCAAAACTATGTAACATAGAAATTTAAAGTTGTGAATTACATTGTATCTTATACAGGGTGATTCATAAATATCGAAACAATAGGAACAATATCGAAACAAATCTCCTTAAATATTGCCCGTAGGTACATACTTCCAATTGCAAAGTTTCATAAAAAAGGGTGCGAAATTTGATGAGATAAGTTTCAACTCCATGGGGGGTTTATATGAGAAAATACAAAAATTAAATTTTTATACGGTTCCCGTAGAGTAAAATTCCCAATTAGGAATTTTTTTCTTATCCATTCTTGAATTATACACAAAAAGATTCATCTCGATACCTTCAAAATTCGCCGAGATATCAAAATCCAAAATTCGTGACTTACACCATTTATCCATGCCTCTGAGCGACGAGTTTTTGACTCATTTTGAATGCAAGATAGGGATCAGCCACAAATTTTACATTATTAAAAGTCGATGTAAGACAGTGGACCTCTCCTTTGGACATAAGATAGGCAGCGTATAGATTTTACGTTAAACCTGTTTTCAAAGTATGCTGGTGGTCTGCACTAGAGGTATGCACGGGTCGAAATATCTAGGTCCGGTACCGAACCGACCCATAGGAAAAAAGTTCGGGCCTGCTTGGATAACAGTTCAAATTGTAGCCTGGCCCGGCCTAACTGAATTTCTACATAGTTTTTTACATCGATATGGTTAAAAGTTGTTTCGTATAGAGGAGTTCTGACCAAAAATACTTATCTATTTATATGAAAACGATTCACTTCTCCTTCAATATTGTTAATCCATATTCCATATTTTGGAGACAATGAAAAATGCTATAAAATAAAAATTTTTAAGATGGAATCACATAGGAAAGGAAAAAAAATCGTAATAGACAAATTCCCTTCTTAGGAGTTGTAAATGCTAATATATTTTTTCCCAGGTATTATATCCATTTTCCATGGATCAGCAGAATCCTGAAACAAAACTAAAATTATACTTTCCTCTTTAATTAAATGAAAAAAAATTTATATCCGATGAATAATGTTTCGAGTTATGAAGATTTTAATTTAAATCCGCTTAAAAAAATACTAATCATTCAATTTTTTTTTTTTTAAACTTTATGAGAAATATTAGGATGTGATTTTGTTTACAAATTATATGGTTAACCATCACAAAAAAGAAAAAAAATCAAAATTCTAACTCAACAAATATATTTTTTACATTTTCTAGAACTCTTAAAGTAACATTGTTTCTTGGATTGCACGCATTTCAATTTGTGTCTAATCCCTTAAAACCTGATGAATTATTCAAACGGCCATAGCTCTGCGAGTTTTTCAGATATGAAGATGCAATTTTTTGTGTTTAATTCAGGAATGGATAAGGAAAGTTTTCTTGATTAGAATTTTTACACTTCGGGGGCCGTATAAAAATTTAATTTTCGTATTTTTTCAAATAGAACCCCCATGGAGTTGCAACTTATGTAATTAAATTTTGCACCTTTTTTTTTATGAAACTTTGCAATTGGAAGTATGGGTCTAGGGGCAATAGTTAAGGAAATAGCCTATTGTTTCGATATTTATGAATCACCCTGTATATATTTATAACCTCTACCTATTTTTAAGTAAGTATTTGTAATATATGTATTTTTTTTAAACTTTTATTGATATTTTATCATAGATTTTTGTTTTTTGGTTTAATTGCCTGAAAAAAAATATTTTCATCTGTAAACTTAAATATTATTTTAAGATGAAGTTAAAGTTCGATATATATATATGTAATATTAAATGGATATATCGAATATATTTTTTCATAATCATGCACGCAACACATATATGTCATTGAAAATCCTTAATTAGTATGTCTTAATTAAATTCTGATTATGTATCATTAAAATTATTTAAAGGAATACGTAAACACAGATTTTTAAAATTCATTCTAAGGAAATTGTTTTAGAGTAATATCTCGACTTACGTCAGCAATCCGCACAAAGACGAGCGATGTAAGTCGGGGTACATTTAGATGAACAAAAAAGGATAAGTAATAAAAATTCACCAAAATCTAATGAACATATTCTATTGTTATGTCTATTTAGAGATTATGTTACAAATATTTAACATTAGCTAAAAAATTAGTTTGCAGTATAAGAATTTGGAATAAATCAGTAAGATGTTAACTTACAATTTATTGTTCTTCTAACTTCCCCATTCGAGTCTTTGAGCATGTGAAAAAATTATGCAATGAAGTTTGAACCGACAAGCTTTCATTTTTTTCTTTTAGAAACTCTTTGTAGCAGCAGAGTAGCTTTTTTATAGTTGTTACTAATATTGATACTCGTCCGAATCAATATCTCCAAGAACTCTCAATCCAGCTTCAAAAAGGTTTAGTGCTTCGGTAAATTTTGCAGCCGTCATAATTTTTCCACTTCGCACTGGGCTCAAAATCTTTATCTATTTCTTCGACAGTACTTTGTTTGTTTAATTCGATAAGTTTGTCGATCGTTTATTCCGGATCAGGTGAATTATGAGTTCAACAACACCTTCAGCATCCATCTCTAAGTTGAGTTCTCTTCCATTTTCGACGATTTCGTCAAGTAAAAGGGATACAGAATCACAATTTTCTGATGTTTTCTTAGTCTCTGCGAAGGGAAACGGCCCATTCTTTTCCAAGCATCTCTCATTGCTTTTTTGCTGAATTTCACCCCATGAATCTCCTGTGACTGTGACTGCATTTAAGATGTTAAATTTCGTCCAAAAGTTTCCAAAAAAGTTCAAAGTGCGTCTAAATAATGGAATTTTTTTTATCCAGACCCGAGGACGTAAATGCGCTGTGACTTATATCGAGGGGACTTAGTCGGGGTATCACTGTATTTGAAGAAATATTCACAACTTTAATTTTTTTATATATATATTGTGTTAAAATGAAGCAATATCGATCTCCTGTAGGTGATCTCAACCCCTTAAAACTTTTTTCCTGCCTATTCGAAGATAATATCAGCTGCTGAAAATATATACATATTATCCATGGTATACTACTCACGTCATATATACTGCGAAAATCTATACACTATAGATTAGAATATTTAAATATTCTGATACTGATTGTATAAATAGTAAATTAGAAGTAACTGTTTTCTAAATATATTAACTAATCTTAAATGATTAAATTTAGCAAAGCAATCTAATTAAATTCTTTTCTGCAACGGAAGAAAGAAATAAAAAAAATATATAAACATAATCTAATACAGTAAACTACAACTTGAGTAAAATATCTTCACCATCTCTTAAAATGAAAGAAAAGAATACGTAAACATAGATTTTTAAAATTCATTCTAAAAAAATTGTTTTATTTGAAGAAATATTTACAAATCCATTTTTTTTTTATTGTGTTAAAATCAAGCAATATCGAGCTGCTGTAAATGATCTCCCCCCTTAAAACTTTCTTTCCTGGCTCTATGCTACTCTCCACTGGGATTCGAAGATATTATTAACAGCTGAAAAAATATACATATTATCCATGGTATACTACTCACGTCATATATAAAATGCATATAAAAGTTTTATTCCAAACGCTTCTAACTCACGTTCAGGAAAATGAATTTGTATGGGGTTTACATTGTCAGTTACGTAATTTTTCGAGAAAAATTTTAGTGTATAACCCATCGTTTTACGTTGCTTAGTTATAGAGCTACGGGAAAAAGTTCTATAATTAGGTAAACCGGATTATAAGTGGGAGTTTTATCCCGAACGCTTATTACTTACCATCTGTTAAACGGATTTTTATAGGGCTTACATTGCGAATTAGGTAATTTTAGAAGAAAGGCTTTAGAGTATAACATATCCTTCAACGCTGCTTAGTTATAGAGCTATGGGAGAAAGTTCTATAATTAGGTAAATTCTATTATGAAAGATTACCTTTTTTAAAAATTTCTACTTGACAGATTTTAATTGGGAATGTGTTGTTATTTAGATAAATTATGGGGGAAAATGCAAAATTTGTATTTCGAATCGCAAAACTTACAATCTACGTGATCGAAGCCGAGGGAAAAAGCTGGTATCTATACTAATAAAAGAAAGTTTTGCTCTACCTGTGTTTCTGTGTGTCTGTCCGCGGTGGTTAACGGTAATCAATTTTTACAAAGTCAGTGGGCACGTATATCAGACAAAATGAAGTTAAAGATATAAAATCATACAAATTTAAACTTCGATGACATAGTTTCTGAATAACAACAGCTTCTAGTTACATGCGTTTCCGAACAAAAATTAAATAAAACTTATGTCAGAAAGTTGACCCTTTGGATTTGAGAACAGCCTTGTTTTCGGGCAACGCCGGGCAAGGCAGCTTTTAACTAATAAAGAAAAGTTATTATTTTCATAATATTATCTCTAAACTTAAAACAATAAACTTAAAAAAAATTAATTAAATTATTTTCTGTAACGCAAAAAAGAAAATTAAAAAATAGTATATATAGATATAATAATATAAATAATAGTATATGATAAACTATATTTTGATAAAAATATCTTCAAAATATATTATAGCGAAAGAAAGGAAAATAAACTCTTACAAAATGGGGAATAGGATTTTTCAATTTTCTTTACTATTTCCATTGGGGCAGGAACATCAATAGAAAAATATCGTTAGAAAATCAATAGAGACCTTTGTTTAATTTTTCAAAAGAATTCTTTTTGTTCAGTAGAGTTACTGCTATTCGCTAACAAATTTTTCCTCTAAATTTTAATTTTTTACAAAGTATACAATTAGTTTGAAATATAATTATTTGCGGAAACAATTTTTAAACATTGTATACCCTGATAATTAAAGGGAAAATTATGTTTTAAATAGCTCTTTGTAAAATATCGAAATGTAATATTCATTGTATAAAAATTAATATGCTTAAAAGTAAAAGTTGTATATAAATATTATTGTTATTCGGGAATAATTATTTTATTTAACTATAAAAATTTTGCAAATTATAGAATTAATTTGCAATATAATATTTTATGTAAAAGATTATTTAAACAATTCAGTATACCTGGATAATTAAACGAATAAATGCTATAATATTATTATAAAATATTATAAAATAATTATTATAATTATTATCATAAAATAGATTATAAAAATATAAATTAACTCTGTATAAAATATTTGAGGTGCGTATTGGTAATAGTAGTAAAATCAATTTTAAAGCATGGTAAATTGTGTAAATGTTACTGATTGTCGCTAACAATTTTTTCCTCTAAGGTTTAATTTCTTACAAATACCATAGTTGTTTAAAACATAATTCTTTCAAGCAATTTGTAGTAAGATGTAGTATATGATAATTACTAAACAAATACATGCTTTAATTGACTGTTTAAAAAATACGAGATGTTTGAGACGAGTGTTAGAAATTGTAGAAAAATTACGAGAAAAGCAAACGTAACTTATGGAAATGTTTTTGTTATTCCCTAATATTTTTTTTTCTAAATTTTAAATTTTGTAAAATTGACATTGAATAGAACAAAAATGTACGTTCATATAGTGTTTTTCTAAACTGTAAACTAAGTTTTATTTAGGATTTTCAAACTATTTCCCAAGTATACAATTGTTTAAGCTATAAACATGTAACGAAATCATATTTCTTTGCTAAAACATGGTAAAGTATCAATTTCAGTAAAGTGTAATACATTTCCGAAACTAAGACAAAATTGGCAGGGCTGTCACAACTTGCGATTTATAGTCTACGTTTGGCTAGGTCATCTTCTTTTCCAATTAATAAAAACTAGTCGTTCAGGGCCATCATAATACTTACCAATCATGGATATGCATAATATAAAATATGAAAATATAACACGTGAAAATTATTTATAAAATGCATTGCAATTCAAAAATAAAATTTAAACGTATATTTAAATATTTTTAATACATAAGTAATGCTCTAATACTGAATGGCAGATACTACTTGATTATCCCGTCGATCAATTTCGACAAATTATATAAATCGCGAAACTACTTGCAAAATTATACAAATTGGCATAATTTTAATTTTAAATAACGAAAGAGCAAATAAATTAGTAAAAGATAAATAAAAATACAAATAAAACGTCGAATTAAAAATCACTTGACGACGCAACAAACACGTGTAACGTGTTTAATATCAAGGGAATGTGACATTTACGATAAGCCATTATTGGCATTTAATCTTATAATTTGGCGATATTTTTTGGTCGACGGGATAATCAAGTAGTACCGAATTACGTAAAAGAAACATCCTTATAACTCCAAAAGTGATAATCATTTTAACTAAAAGTTTACTGCGTTGGATTAAGCGTCTCATTTCCAATTAAAATATATCTTTGAATTTAAATTCGAATTAAATACAGGGTCATGAAAAATCGAAGAGAGGGAAAAATATGATTAGAAAAATCTCGGCAACTAATTATCCAATCGACTTTATTCTTTATGCAAAATTTATGTTTTTTATTGTATTTATATTCATTCCTTAAAATAAACAATTTCGAAAAAATTTATGTACCTTTTATCAGAACGAATATTTCGAGAGTCCGAGAAAATCGTTCCGTATAATCGAAGTTACTGATATTCAATAGGCTTCTTCCCATTATTACATACTAAGTACACACCAAATTTCAAGTCTCTATCTTAGTTTTTTTGGGAGATAGAGCGTTTTCAGACACACACACACACAGATAGACGGACGGCAATTTTTTTTTTTCTAAAAATATGTTTTTCGGAATCTCCAGTGTCTGAAAAGTGTAAATGAGTAAAAGTAAATTGATTTTCTCCTTTTAAAAACAATTTTCTTTATAGCTTTTTCAAATGTGTCAGAATTTCATCCGGCTTATTTTGAAATAGATTTTTTCTAAACTAATAAAATACTTTCAATCAACACTACTGTTTCAATATATTTCAGTAAATAACATCTGGGGGTAAATACACAGAATGGGTATGAAATATGTGACACAATTTAAAATGATCTCGTATAAATTCTAATCAAGATATAACCATGAAACTTTAAGAATTTCTGAAATAAACAGTACATAAAAATCGGGTATTTAAAATAAATATTTCAGGCTTCAATTTCGAATCTGAAATTCGATGCTTTTAATTAAAAACAAGTCAGAAATTGTACATCAAGCGTAGTAAATAAGGTGCGTTCGTATTATAACTAGTTTTATAAATATTCAGATCTTGGTGCAATAGATTTTGCACTCGTATGCAAAAATTCATGAATGCAAAATTTATTAAGATTATATACATTAAATTCAGTAATACGGAAATACTATGACTCCATCTTAAATAGGACGCAATCCCCATGGCAACCTAGAATCATTATTTATCATAGGATATCATTGAATTATTTACGTATGATAGGATTTAATAGAATAATCACTATGGCAACCTAGTATTATTACCTATCATGGGATATCATTGAAATAATCACTTATGATAGGATTGAATAGAATAAAGAAAACTTTTATTAATATCTTTTTAAGTTTTGATTCGATTTTCATAAAATTTGAAAAGACTCGACAAAATTCTGCAGCGATTATCTATATTAAATTTCAAACTATTCATGTGGTTTTTTTTTTGCGCGCTGTTATTGTGAGATGAAAACTCACAGTGTTTAAATCATGTTACTTTTTAATTTCTTTTGGCCTTATACACCGATGTTGTTTAAATTTAAATCTATATTTATTTTTGCGCGAGCGTTTTATATCAGCCGTACATCGGCAAATTTTCAAGGTATCATCGCGCTCTTCGCTAAAGTCTTTCTCCTCTCCCGTTTACACGTATTGTGATGACGTCATCGGAACGCCGTCTCCCGTGACGTACACATTGCGTAGAGGCCGACGCTTTCGGAGGCGTGTTTATTTGTCGATCGCTAGAGCAAATAAAAGTAAAAGTTTTTAAACGTATTCTTTCGGATTTGCTTATTAAGATATTGCCTTTTTTTTTTTTTAAATTCTCTCATAGATTTAAATCTTTTCTTTCTGATTCTTTTGTCGACCCCGTTGCTTACTATAAATTAAAAATTTCGGTAATTTTAAATCAGAATCTATTTTGTTGGTGAACCTGTCATAACATAGTTTTTGTTTTAAAAAAATCGCGGGCTCCGATTTGCTCGCCTACGGATGTGGGATCCAGTGAAAAGCTTGTCGAAAACCATGTCTGCGATTTTAATTACTCTTTTTAAATTTATTTTCTGATGGCTTGGAAAATTTTTTAAGCTGGTCCGGGACACAAAAATCTTCAAATTTTCCAAAAACATTTTATTTCATTAAAAATTTCTCTGTTTTTCTGCTTACAATGACATTTAAATCATGTTTCTATCTGAATTAGAACAAAAAATATTAATTTTCTTGTTTTGGTTTGTTTTCAAAATATAGCTTTCCAGCAATGGCTGTCGTGGAAACGACTCCTTGTAAAAATGCGTTTTCCTTCATGATAGGTTTTTTTTCACCATTTTTCGTATTCAAATTCTTATAACTCGAGAACCGTTAAAGATAAACGGTTTAAACTTGGAACATAACTTTTCCAATTATTTTACTCTAATTTTGATTCAGCATATTTGAAAAAAATATTTACCTTTGAAAATATGATTTTTTAAATAAAAGTTGCACTACTTTTTAAAAAAAAAAAATTCGTTAAATATTTTTAAATTTTTTGTAAATTAATATTTTTAAAAATGCTGAATCAAAATTAAAACTTATATACTTTTGTTTATTTAAATGAAAAAAAATTGAAATTCTATAAATAATATTTTGAGTTATAACGATTTTAAATCATCCCACTTTTTTAAATAAATTTTAAATTTAAAATTAAAAAAATATATATTATGAGAAGTTTTATCGTGTGATTTTGTTTACAAATGATAAGATTAGCCATCAGAGAAAAATTCAGAATTTTAACTAAATAAATAAAAATTATTTTAAAATGTGTCCCTGACCCCCTTGAAATTCTTAGCGATAGAAAATTTACTTAGCGCTGCGCATTACTTTTCAAAGATGTTCCTCAAGAGGGATAAATTATTTTATTGGCCAAAGAATTCATTTAAATTGGTGATCAACGGGTAAAGGCATTTTTCTTTTCTTCTGAAAAATGAATAAAGCTTTGATTTATATTGCTAAAAAGGATCCTCTTCATTTTATTACAGCTTACACCATGCAAGTAAGAATTTTCCTTTATTTCATTTTTTTACAACTGCTTGACCGTAAAGAATGAAATGGGTTTTGCAATTTACAACGCAATTTTCTTTAAATAGAACTTCATGACTATTTTCCTTTAATTAACGCCCACATTATGTATTTGTAATACCACAGTTACATTCGGACAGACCGACCACTATAGGTGCTACGCATTTATATAAATACGAACGCACCTAAAAAGACTGGAAATTACTTTAACACACCTTAAATTCAGAATTAACAGCAACTGTTACTTTTAATGTACATCTGTTAGTTTAAAATGCTTTTAATAGAAACTGTTTCTTTCAAACTACAAGATTTGTCGATTAAAAAATATAAGCATTTAAACCAATACATTTAAGGGGACACAGTACCTTTTAAACTACTTTTTCGATTTTGAACAATACTGTAATATACTTAAGTATAATGTCACTACAGATATTAGGTACTATAAAGCAAATATAATTTCATATAATTTCAAAAAAAAAATCTTGTAGAACAGCCTATTTAACCAAAATTTAAATTTTAAAAAATAAAAAGCAATTTTTAAAATCCCTATTACTTTTTTAAATATGAATATTTTTGCTTCAAATTTTTTTTCCATAATCCTAAAAACTTACTGCATAAAATTGTGCATCGATTTAACATTCAAGGTTATAGTTATTTTTTTTTAAAGAATTTCAATTATTTTTCCTTGATTTTTTACTATACAAAAGAGAAAAAGATTGATATTAAATGTAATATTCCATACATCTAAAAATCCATGCACAGTTTTATGTAGTATAATCTAAGGAATATGGGAAAAAAATTGAAGCAAAAATATTCATATTTAAAAAAGTAGTAGGGATTTTAAAAAAAAAATTATTTTTTTTTATTTTAATTTTAGTTAAATAGACTGTTTTACAAGATTTTTTTTTTTTAATTATATGAAATTATACTTGCTTTATAATACCTAATATCTGTAGTGACATTATATTTAAGTATATTACAGTATTGTTCAAAATCGAAAAAGTAGTTTAAAAGGTACTGTGTCCCCTTAAACAAAAAGAATATTTATAAAATAATTCATCTCGCCGTTTCATATATTCATCTCAGCCTGACGGATTTAAAAGTCACATAAAGTAAATTGATTTTCATCTTTTAAAAACAATTTTCTTTATAACGCCTTCAAATGTGTCAGAATTCCATTCGGCTTATTTTGAAATAGATTCTTTCTGAACTAATGAAATACTTTCAATCAACACTGCTGTTTTAAGATATTTTGGTGAATAACATCTGGGGGCAAATATGCAAAATAGGTACAAAGTAAATGCCTCAATTTAAAGTATAAATTCTAATCAAGTAATAAGCATGAAACTTGATATATTTTTGAAGTAAACAGTTGATACAAATCGTGTATATAAAATAAATATTTCAAACTTTAATTGCGAATCTGAAATTCGATGCTTTTAATAAACAACAAGTCGAAAATTGTACGTTAAACGTGGTAAATTCGTTGCGTTCGTACTATAATCAGTTTTATAAATATTCAGATCTTAGTGCAATAGTTGTTGCACTCATATGCAAAAACGCATTAAGGCTTTTCTTAACTGCTCTGCTCAACAAGCGCAAAACGTTTTGACACATTTACAAATTCATTTCTTAACGGAAAGATATAAAATTGGAAAGCCTGACCAGGGAAGCGATTTGAAAATGAAATGTGTTTTCCATTTTTTGATCCATAAATTACCTATTGCGTTATAAGCGATTTTGATCATGTGACAAACACGTTTATCGCCCGATATTGAGTGATTATTCTACTTTCGCACGGAAATTCGGTTCAAAACGTCCACTATGGCACTATTTTCTGAAAAATCTATTGCGTTTGCAAAAAAAAAAAAAAAAAAAAAAAAAAAAAAAAAAAAAAAAACAGCTCGATTACATAGTTTCAGAACAACAACACCAGCTAGTTTCATGCTTTTTCGAACAAAAATAAATTAAAACTTATGTCAGAAAGTTGCCCTTTTGGGTTTGAGAACACCCTTAAGTCTGTTCTTAACTGCTCTGCTCAACGAGCGCAAAACGTTCTGACACATTTACAAATGCATTTTTTAACGGAAAGATATAAAATTGAAAATCCTGACCGTGGAAGCGATTTGGAATTGAACTGTTTTTTTCATTTTTGAATGTCAATTACCCATTGAGTTATAAGCAATTTCGATCACGTGATAAACCCGTTTTTCGTCCGCTCTTGAGTGATTTTTCTACTTTCGTGCAGAAATTCGGTTCAAAACGTCCATTTTGACACTATTTTCTGAAAGATCTATTGCGTTTGCAAGAAAATGGAAAAAACAGCTCGATGACAAAGTTTCTGAACAACAACACCAGCTAGTTTCTTGCATTTTCGAACAAAAATACATTAAAACTTATGTCAGAAAGTTGCCCTTTTGGGTTTGTAAACACCCTTAATACAAAATTTATTACGATTATATAAATTCAGTAATACGGAAATAATTGCATTTCATCTTAAATAGGATGCAATCACCATGGCAACCTAGAATAATTATCTACCATGGAATATCATTGAATTAATTACAGATAATAAGATTTAATAGAATAATCACCATGGCAACCTGGAACCATTACCCATCATGGGATATCATTGAAATAATTACGTGTAATAAGATTTAATAGAATGAAAAGCTTTTATTAATATATTTTAAAATTTTGATTCGATTTTCATAAAATTTGAAATAGCTCGGCAAATTCTGCAACGATTATATATATTAAATTTCAAACCATTCGTTCGGGTAGCTGTTGAGCTATTATTTACGGCCAGACGGACGGACAGACAGACGGACAGACCAGACAACGACTATTGTTGCTACGTATTTATATAATTACGAACGCACCTAAAAATGCTGAAAATTACTTTAGCACACCTTAAATTCAGAATTAGCAGCTGCACCCGTTACTTTTAATGTATTTTTTTTTAAACTAGGGGGCTCGGCCCCCTACGAGCTACGCTCGCCAACCCCCGTCCAGACACCGCAAACTCTAAATGCACGCTAATTTGATCGACTTTAAAAAGATTTCGAAAGATTGAATTATAATTAAAAAAAACAGTGGCGATCTCCCTATAAACGAATTTCTATTCATTTCTCTTTGATTGGAGAATTTTAACGCAAAATTCCGCTGCGTTACTACTTGATTATCCCGTCGACCCATTTCGCCAAATTATATAAATCGCCAAACCACTCGCCAAATTATACAAATCGACATAATTTTTATTTTAAATAACGAAAGAACAAATAAATTAGTACAACATTAATAAAAATACAAATAAAACGTCGAAATAAAAATAACTTGATGACGTAGACACGTGTAACAACATTTCAAAATAAGCTAATATAAAAGGAATTAAGTAAACAGAGTCTTTGTATCCTGGTATTTTTTAACAAAGCGAAAAGAAAGTTCTTTTAAATGAGACATTTTAAATTAATCGTTTTTAATCTGACGTAATTTTTACCAAGCTATTCTTTCTCTGTTAAATATTCACGTGAAAATACCAGTTGAAAAGTATCCTCTCAAAATATCAAATAAATGTCTAGCTCAATTTTTAAATTTAAACCGTTTTGCAATATTATTTTATGTTCATTTTATGTAATAACTGTAATGCGAAGTAAATATGAAAATTTCTCCTATTTAAGACTTCTAACGCATGTTAATAAATTTATTATTTTACAAATTCCTTTCTCTCTTAAAATTCACGTGTAATTATAGTTTTTATGACGTAATTTTTAATAAGTTCCTGCTTTTTGTACATAATTATTTAATTCTAATTCCAAATGTTTTTTTCTGTTTATAATAGTCACGTGTAAATAATTTTTTAATTTATTTACACGTATAAATATATATATATATTTTGAAGCAAACATTATTGGTTCCGCTGTTTATACAGTTGGCAACCGTTTAAATTAATATCACTTTCTAAAATCTGTAAAAAATATCTCTAGAAATGCTGAAAATTTGAATTTAAAATAGAAATAAAACCTCAAAAAATGAGTCAAAATAAAAAAAATTAATGCAATCTGCACTCCGTCAAAGTCTAACGCATAAAATGATCTAAAAATGATTACACTGCCATGTATAGTTTTTGCTGCTATAAAACTTTTTTAGTGGAACGATTTTGTCCAACTTTAGCATTAAATATCTCTTAAAATAATTCTTCGATTTGAAAACTGTCTGCTTGAGCGTGTTTATCAAACATTTCTGTATAAAACCACCAATTTTCATATTTTTGTATGTATTATTTTTCTTAATATTAACGAAGAAAGACCTCCAGTCACAAAAAATTCAAAACCGGCGGCGGCGGCGGCGGTGACAGCGGTAGCTACTTTTTTTTAGAATAGAGAGATAGTTTTAATAGAAACTGTTGCTTTTAAATGTCAAGTTTTATCGAATAAAAAATATAAGCATTCAAACCAATACGTTTAAACAAAAGGAAATTTTATAAAAGAATTCATCTCACCGTTTGTTATATTGATCTTAGACTGACGGATTTAAAAGTCAGATAAAGTAAATTTATTTTTCCCTTTTAAAAACAATTTTCTTTATAACTCCTTCAAATATGTCAGAATTCCATTCGGCTTATTTTCAAATTGATTTTTTCTAAACTAATAAAACACTTTCAATCAACACTGCTGTTTTAAGATATTTTGGTGAATAACATCTGGGGGTAAATATGCAAAATAGGTACGAAATAAATGACTTAGTTTAAAGTATAAATTCTAGTCTAGATATAACCATGAAATATGATATAATTTTTCAAGTAAACAGTTGGCACAAATCGTGTATTTAAAGTAAATGTTTCAAACTTCAATCATGTATCTGAAATTCGATGCTTTTAATAAACAACAAGACGGAGATTGTACGTTAAACGTGTTAAATGCTTTGTGTTCGCACTATTAGGCTGAGCAAAAACTTCTGGGAAATTTGTGAAAGTTGCGTTGTTATACCCAAATTAACAACAGAAGCAACAAGGACTATTCTTCAAAGTAGAGACCATCAGAGTCCACGACTGTCTGCCGTCGTTTTACCAGATTCCGGGTTTGTTGGACGTACCATGGCGGCTCCGTGGAATAGAAAATCTCTTGACATGCTTCTTCAACTTCGTTAAGGCTGGTCTTAACTGCTCTGCTAAACAAGCGCAAAACGTTCTGACACATTTAAAAATTCATTTTTTAACGGAAAGATATAAAATTGGAAATCCTGTCCATGGAAGCGATTTGGAATTGAACTGTTTTTTCTATTTTTTGATCAACCAATTACCCATTGAGTTATAAGCGATTTCAAACACGTAGCAAACCAGTTTTTCGCCCGCTCTTGAGTAATTTTTCTACTTTTGCGCGGAAATTCGGTTAAAAACGTCTACTTTGGCACTATTTTCTGAAAGATCTATTGCGTTTGCAAAAAAATAGAAAAACAGCTCGATTACACAGTTTCTGAACAACAACACCAGCTAGTTTCATGCTTTTTCGAACAAAAATAAATTAAAACTTATGTCAGAAAGTTGCCCTTTTGGGTTTGAGAACACCCTTAATACAAAATGTATTACGATTATATAAATTCAGTAATACGGAAATAATTGCACTTCATCTTAAATAGGACGGAATCACCATGGCAGCCTAGAATATTTATCTACCCACGGGATATCATTGAATTAATTACAGATGATGGGATTTAATAGAATAATCACCATGGCAACCTAGAATTATTACCCATCATGGGATATCATTGAAATAATTACGTGTGATAGGATTTAAGGGGTCTTGTACCTTTTAAAGGCGTCGAAAATTAACGAAAAACTTCAAAGTTTGAATTAGTCTATCTTCAAAACCTTTTTATGTATAAACATGAAATTTTGGATATTGATTAAACAGATTGTGCTTTGTAATATACTACCATCAGAAATTTATTAACCCTTTACAGAATTTGTATATTGTTGAAATCAAAATAGCTCTTTTTTTACCCCATAAGTCATTGCGCGCATGATATCTTGAGAAATTATGCATGGATTATCATGGAATTTGATAAATATACTAAACAAATATGTGTGTTTAAAATGATCTACTTTTAAGTATTTACAATGGTAATATTTTTAGTTATGACTATTTTTATTCATTAAAAATACAAAATTTTAATTTTTTTTTTTAAGAAAATATTTTTTTTATACAGTTAATGAAATAATTTTAGCCTAAGAGTAGATCATTTTAAACACACATATATGTTTAGCATCTTTATCGAATTTTATGCGAATCCATACATACTTTCTCAAGATATCATGCGCGCAATAACTTATGTGGTAAAAAAAAGAGCTATTTTGATTTCAACAATGCACAAATTCTGTAAAGAGTTAATAAATTTCTAATGGTAGCATATTACAAAGTACAATCTGTTTAATCAATATCCAAAATTTCATCTTTATGCATAAAAAGGCTTTGAAGATAGACTAATTCAAACTTTGAAGTTTTTCGTTAATTTTCGACACATTTAAAAGGTACAAGACCCCTTAATAGAATGAAAAGCTTTTATTAATATATTTTAAATTTTGATTCGATTTTCATAAAATTTGAAATTGCTCGACAAATTCTGCAACGATTATATATATTAAATTTCAAACCATTCGTTTGGGTAGCTGTTGCGCTGTTATTTACGGACAGACCAGACAACGACTATTGTTGCTACGTATTTATATAATTACGAATGCACCTAAAAATGCTGAAAATTACTTTAACACATTTTAAATTCAGAATTAGCAGCTGTACCCGTTACTTTTAATGTATTTTTTTTTTTAAATAATTTTAATAGAAACTGTTGCTTTTAAATGTCAAGTTTTATCGAATAAAAAATATAAGCATTCAAACCAATACGTTTAAACAAAAGGAAATTTTATAAAAGAATTCATCTCACCATTTGTTATATTGATCTTAGCCTGACGGATTTAAAAGTCAGATAAAGTAAATTGATTTTCCCCTTTTAAAAACAATTTTCTTTATAACTCCTTGAAATATGTCAGAAATCCATTCGGCTTATTTTCAAATTGATTTTTTCTAAACTAATAAAACTATTTCAATCAACACTGCTGTTTTAAGATATTTTGGTGAATAACATCTGGGGGTAAATATGCAAAATAGGTACGAAATAAATGACTTAGTTTAGAGTATAAATTCTAGTCTAGATATAACCATGAAATATGATATAACTTTTCAAGTAAACAGTTGGCACAAATCGTGTATTTAAAGTAAATGTTTCAAACTTCAATCATGAATCTGAAATTCGATGCTTTTAATAAACAACAAGACGGAGATTGTACGTTAAACGTGCTAAATGCGTTGTGTTCGCACTATTAGGTTGAGCAAAAAGTTCTGGGAAATTTGTGAAAGTTGCGCTGTTATACCCAAATTAACAAAAAAAGCAACAAGGACTATTCTTCAAAGTAGAGACCATCAGAGTCCACGACTGTCTGCCGTCGTTTTACCAGATTCCGGGTTTGTTGGACGTACCATGGCGGCTCCGTGGAATAGAAAATCTCTTGACATGCTTCTTCAACTTCGTTAAGGCTGGTCTTAACTGCTCTGCTAAACAAGCGCAAAACGTTCTGACACATTTAAAAATTCATTTTTTAGCGGAAAGATATAAAATTGGAAAGCCTGTCCATGGAAGCGATTTGGAATTGAACTGTTTTTTCTATTTTTTGATCAACCAATTACCCATTGAGTTATAAGCGATTTCGAACACGTAGCAAACCAGTTTTTCGCCCGCTCTTGAGTGATTTTTCTACTTTTGCGCGGAAATTCGGTTCAAAACGTCTACTTTGACACTATTTTCTGAAAGATCTATTGCGTTTGCAAAAAAATGGAAAAAACGGCTCGATGACATAGTTTCTGAACAACAACACCAGCTAGTTTCATGCATTTTCGATCAAAAATAAATTAAAAGTTATGTCAGGAAGTTGCCCTTTTGGATTTGAGAACAGCCTTAAAGGTTTCAAATCGACACCCCTTGAAAAAAGTGTTGCATCGATCGAAAGAGGCCATAATCGGATGGAGTTACGTCCTGAACTATAGCTCCCTATAGCTATACCACTAGCACTCCTATATGCGATACAATTTCTGGTTATATATGACTATTAGATTAAAAATTTCCCAGAACTTTTTGCTCAACCTGATATAAATAGTTTTATAAATATTCAGATCTTAGCGTAATGGTTGTTACACTTTTATGCAAAAACGCATTAATACAAAATTTATTACGATTATATAAATTAAGTAATTCGGAAATAATTGGACTCCATCTTATATAGGAAGTAATCAACATGGCAACCTAGAATAATTATCTACCATGGGATATCATTGAATTAATAACAGATGATGGGATTTAATAGAATAATCACCTCGGCATCCTAGAATCATTACCCATCATGGGATATCGTTGAAATAATTAAGCATGATAGGATTTAATAGAATTCTATTAAATTCTATCTAATTTCATTAATGAAAAGCTTTTATTAATATCTTTTTAAGTTTTTATTCGATTTTCGTAAAATTTGAAATGGCTCGACAAAATTCTGTAACGATTATATATATTAAATTTCAAACTATTCGTTTTTGTAGTTTTTTCGCTGTTATATGCGGGCAGACAGACCAGAGGACCTGTAGGGGCTACGTATTTATATAATTACGAACGCACCTAAAAAGACTGGAAATTACTTTAACACACCTTAAATTCAGAATTAGCAGCAGCTGTTATTTTAATGTACATCTGTCAGTTTAAAATGCTTTTAATAGAAACTGTTTCTTTCCAATGCCAAGGTTTATCGAATGAAAAATATAAGCATTCAAAACAATACAGTTAAACAAAAAGAAATTTTATAAAAGAATTCATCTCACCATTTGTTATATTGATCTTAGCCTGACGGTTTTAAAAGTCAGATAATGTAAATTGATTTCCCCTTTTAAAAATAATTTTCTTTATAACTCTTCCAAATGTGTTAGAATTTCATTCGGCTTATTTTGAAATAGATTTTTTCTAAACTAATAAAACACTTTCAATCAACGCTGCTGTTTTAAGATATTTTGGTGAATAACATCAGGGGGTAAATATGCAAAATAGGTACGAAGTAAATGACTCAGCTTAAAGTATAAATTCTAATCAAGATATAACAATGAAACTTGATATATTTTTGAAGTAAACAGTTGATACAAATCGTATATTTTAAATAAATATTTTAAACTTCAATAACGAATCTGAAATGCGATGCTTTTAATTACAAAAGTGGGGGGGGGGGGGCATGAATACTATAATAAAAATTTATTAGCATTATAACGTTTGCAATAAATTTTTATCAATTTTGTTTTATGATACTAATTTCCAAAAAAGAAACAAACATTTAAATTTAAACTCAAAGTTTAGTTTTGATTTATCATGTATGCTAAGAAACCATTTAATTTATGTACAAATGTAATTACTGTAGCTGCTACTGGTGAATATTTTTTAATTATATCTCGCGCAACTTTCTGCTAACAAAAGTCTTTCATATATGCTTTGATAGCATGTGCAAAAGAAACCTGATACAAAATTTATCTTTTAAAAATTGTGGCTCAAATAAAATATAAAAATAGTCGCCAGAGGTGGCCCTCCTAATGTTATACAGTAGGGTTGCATAACCTTTTTTAGAGAATGGTCACTTACAAAAATATCTGGGATGTCGAGGGCCACATCAGTAACACGGAGAGAATTCTATTTCCTGTAGGCGATCCGTGGCCTATAATCAGATAAAAATATGGTTTCAGGAGGAGGGGTGTATCCCTCCAGGTTCCCCCACCCAGTCAACATATCCAATTCAGTTGGCAAGAATATATCAACAGTTTACGTTTGTATATATATATATAACACAGCAAGGATTGTTTTCAAGGAGTGATAATATTCCTTGACTTTATTCGGCGAGTAAATTATGTTTTATTATAAGTGCTAAAAAACAAACATAGGCCTAAAAGTAACTAGTGAAAAAAAAAAGGTGAACTTTATGAACAAAGTGGAAAAAAGGAGTCAATCAACGAAATTTGAGATTTTTCCACGCCCGATCAATGAAATGTGCGATTTTTCCACGCCCGATCAAAAGGCTTTGCAATTTTTACGTGCCTGATTGAAAAAATTCGCAATTTTTCCTCATCCGATTGACAAAATTCACTATTTTTCCACACCCGATAGACAAAATTTGCTATTTTTCCGCACCCTATCAACAAAATTCGCTTTTTTCCGCGCCTAATCGACGAAATTCGCAATTTTCCCGCGCATGATAGACAAAATTTTCGATTTTCTGCGCCTGATTGGCAAAATTTGTGATTTGTTTCTCTACCGACCAACTAAATTCGCGATTTTTCTTATCCCGATCGACGAAATTTGCGATTTTTCTTATCCCGATCGACGAAATTTGCGATTTTTCCGCTCCTGTTCGACGAAATTCGTGATTTTTTCATCCCGACCAACTTACTTTTCGATTCTTAACTGAGTGACGAAATTTTCAATTTTTTCCGTGTCAATTTGAAAAAATTTGCGTTTTTTTCTCCTCATGATTTTTCCGTTGATGATCAGCGAAATTTTCAATCCCCCCCCCCCCCCGCATCATGGGCAAAATTCGCGATTTTTCCGTGCCTGATCGACAAAATTTGCAATTTTTCCGCGCCTGATCAGCGAAATACACGATTCTTATCTAATTCTGACAAAATTTGCAATTTTTTTCCCGCAGCAAATTGACAAAATTCGAGATTTTTTCTCGCGATTAACAGACAAAAACGTTATTTTTCCGCAGCGGATCAACGAAATTTGAAGTTACTCCTCTCATAATAGACAAAACTTGCGAATTTTCCGCACCCGATAGACGAAATTCACAATTCTTAACTGACTGACGAAATTTGTAATTTTTTTCCCGCTAACGAAATTCGCGATTTTTTTCGCGACTGACGAAACTCACGATTTTTTCGCAGCCGATCAATAAAATTTTCAATTTTTCCGCGCATCATCAAGAGAATTGATGATTTTTCCGTACCCGATCAACGAAATTTTTGATTTTTTCAAACATGATCGACAAAATTGCGATTTTTCAATGCCCGACCAACGAAATTCGCGATTCTTTTGGCCCCGATCTGCAAAAAAACTCGCGATTTTCCCGTGACCGATCGACGAAATTAGCGATTTTTCAGCGACTAATCTACAAAATTCGCGATATTACGTGCCCGATCAACGAAATTTCGATTTTTCAGCGTGTGATCGGCAAAATTCCAGATTCTGAAATGGCTGACGAAATTTTCAATTTTCCAGCAGTAAATTGACGAAATTCACAGTATTTTCCTGCGAGCTATGTACAAAAATTGCATTTTTTTCCAGATTTAAATTAACGAAATTGACGGCCACAGATTGTGCATTCCTATTGTACAGGGTGTCCCAAAAGTCCTCACATTTTAAAATTCAATAAAAAATCAAGTAATTGTCGTACAGGAATGCGGTTTGAAATAAAGTTTCTTTTAAGTGTAAAATATGTTTTTCATATGTTTAAAAATCAATGCATGGATAAGAAAGTTAGTTTTATGTAAAGTGATATTTTTTTCCTGTTTTACAATCCTCTTCCCGTCATATAGTATGCCTTTTAAATCTCATATGAGAATTGTATGGTAATTTTGAAATAAATGCAATATTTTATAAAAAAAAAAAAATGCAATGTTATTTGTTCTTAATTCTTTATTTGAAATATGTTTTAAGTGCTAAATAATTTTTCATATATTTCATATACTAGGTTGAGCAAAAAGTTCCGGGGAAATTAGTGTAAGTTGCGTTGTTATGCGCAAATTATCAACAAAAGCTACAAGGACTATTCTTCAAAGTAGAGACCATCATAGTCTATGACTATCTGCCATCGATCTGCCAGATTCCGGATTTGCTAGAAGTACGAAGTTTGTCGCCGTACCAGCACCTTCACCCTCATTAACTCATCGACGGCTTTCAGAATCGTTAGTCCTTTTCTCCAATAATGCCATATCAACACGCGCAAATCATACTGTTCAATAGGCATTTTGTAGCCAAAATTCCTGAACTCCTTTAGATATACCACTAGTACTCCTATATATGATACAAATTCTGGTAACTATTAGATAAAAAATTTCCCAGAACTTTTTGCTCAACCTAATATTATTTTTATTGTCTGTTTTAAGTGAAAAATATGTTTTTCATACATTTAAAAACATGTCATGCTTGTGAGAATTGCAGTTTTAAACTGAAAAATGTTATTCTGTTTTACAATCCTCTTCCCGTCATATAGTATACTTATTTTTTGTTGAAAAATATTGAAAATGCCATCTTATTCCATGAAATTTAAATAAACTGATTCGACAAATCTCTAAAAATATTTTTTCAGCAGCATTATTTTCTCTATATTTCGTTTTTCATGATTTATGCTCATATAGTTTCAAAGATATCTTAAGCATAAACTGGGTATATTTTTATAAAATGGAAAAGAATAAATATAATCCTTCTTTTTATATCAACATCAGATGTTTGCGTCATGATATTTTCATAATTCGTTACGGATGCATTGTACTGTGCGCTTTTCGAGTTTAATATGATTTATTTTAGTTTTTACACTGTAAAGAAAGGCAAATGTTTCCGAAAATATTACGAAATATAATATAGTTTACGAAAATATAATTTAATTTCTTCTGAGTTACTCGCGATTCCGAAAATTGTTCTTTATCTTGCAAAACCTTTAAAAAATATATGATTTCCATTATTTAAGAAAAGCATTTCTGAAACAAAAACTTCTTCTGCTGTCCGTAATTTTCGAAAACGTTTCAGAGTAATTTAACGTTGTATTAGTATACTGTATTGAGTTGTTTTATGACGGCCGATTATCTACACTAGGGATATAAACCCCGGGGGGGAATGCTCTCCGTTGGGGGTCATTCTAAGGGAACCTAACCCGTATTTAAGCAAGGAAATACAAGGTTCGAATTAAACCACGGAAAACTCCAAACGATTAGGCCGACGGACGCGATTGGGTTCGAACCCAGCATCTCACGTTTACCAGCTTCGAGAGCAGAATCTCCCGGCCGCTGGTGGGGTACTGTGCCGCTTATCAATGTACTGTATAAGTTTTCTCAAATCGGATGTAAACTTTTTCGTATGCTGTCAATCCTTAACCCTTTCAAGGGCGGTGGTCACAAGGCGAGTATAAATAATAATAAATTACTTCTACAATGAAAGCGTAGAAAAGCAGGTTTTTATTTCCTGAAACATTAGTTTGTAAATTCTGGTGTTAGTCAATTGAACAGCTAAGTGGATGAACATGTTATGCTACGTTTTCTAAAATTTTATTTTATCTTTTGGATGAAAGCGTTATGAGGTATCCTATCTCATGGTGAAGCGCAAAATACTAAGATTCTATTTAGTCTTTAAGATTTAAAACATTATTCATTAATATTTAATATTTTAATATTTAATAATGTCAATAATATTAATAATTTTTAATATTTGAAATTAAATATGAATATGTTTATCTGAGAGAGTTTAGTACCATGCCTTTTAATATTTTAAATACATGGTATCAAACAGAAAATAAATCATTAAAATTTACCGCAAAAACTTTCACTTCAAATTTCTTCAAATGTAATTTTTGTTACTTAACATGATCTTCCACTTAGCCCTTCAATTATTTCATCATTTTACGAACAGAATTTTTCTGCCCCTGAAAGGGTTAATCAAACATTTGCATGTTCAACAATCATGTTCAACGGACAAACATGCTGTTATTAACATTGTCATTCAATTTTTTTGTTGCTTTTGCATGTAAAAATTTTGTTACGCAACTGAAAATGTTTACTTGACAATCGATAGCAGCGGAAAATTTGATATTTTGTGTTGATAAAACTCCTTAATATTGGATAAAACCCACAGTAACTAACTCCTTAAGGATTATTTTTCTATACAAAATTTTAAATCAATTTTATACTTATCTTTTTTTTTTTTAAGGGTAGTAGAGATACATTAAAAAATTACTGCTGAAAAAATTCTCAACTGTTATACGAGGAAGTATCAGTAAGTTTTTGCCCTCACATAGAAATAATTGAGTGAATTTTTTTAAATTGCTGCATTTCATGAGTCCTTTTCTATGTAGCCAGTGTGCTCAGTAACACATTTGTGCAACCGTTATTTCAAAGTGAGGGGGGAAGAGGTATTCCAGGAGGTGCTATAGTAGACCCAAAGGGGGGCATTTTTCTAACTTTTACCGACCACCACATGTGACATATTGCTGGAAAGGCCTGTGACCATGCTATTCATGCTATGCACCTCCCAAGCCCTCCCCCCAAACTTGCCCTTCAGGGGGAACTTTTCTAAATTGTGGTAACATCATTCATGTGCCCGGGGTGGGCAAATTTGGGTGGAGGGGCTTCTGGAGGGAGGAGGTGCATAACACGAATAAGTGGTCACAGGCCATTCCAATAATATGTCACATGTGCGGGTCGGCAAAAGATAGAAAAACGACCCCCTTTGGGTCTACTATCACACCTCCTGGAATACATCCCCCCTCTCTCTATGAAATACCGTTTGCAGAAATGTGTTACTGTGCACGGTGACTATATAAACAAGTTGGAAATTGCTCGTCAAACGTGGCAAATGAGGTGCGTTCGTACTATAACTAGTTTTATAATTATTTTTTGCACCCCATATTGTACAGGATGTGTATTTATGCAATTCATAAGTGCATAGTCTGTAACATCATTAAAATGCACTTGCAATAATTTTTTTCCCATTCTCCTTAATGTAAAGGAAAACTTTTGACTGTCCCTGTAATTAAGCTATACATCCGATTTTCATGAAATTTGAAATGGCTCGACAAAATTTGGCAGCAATTATATATTTAAAATTTAAGCCCATTCGGAAAGCTGTAACATCATTAAAATGCACTTGCAATAATTTTTCCCATTGGCTTTAATGTAAAGAAAAACTTTTGACTGTCCCTGTAATTAAACTATACATCCGATTTTCATAAAATTTGAAATGGCTCAACAAAATGTCGCAATAATTATATGTTTAAAATTTGAGACCATTCGGAAAGCTTTAACATCATTAAAATGCACGTGCAATAATTTTTCCCATTGGCCGTAATGTAAAGAAAAACTTTTGACTGTCCCTGTAATTTAACTATACATCCGATTTTCATAAAATTTGAAATGGCTCGACAAAATTTTACAACAATCATATATTCAAAATTTCAGACCATTCGGTTGGGTAGTTTTTGCTCTATTATATGCGGACGGACAGACAGACGGACGGACAGACGGACGGACAGACAGACGGACTGAACGACAACTATAGGTGCTACGTATTTATATAATTACGAACGCACCTAAAAAGGACTAATACAATGTAGCAATTTCATAAATTTCACTCAATTATTTCTATGTGAGGACAAAAACTTATTGATACACCTACGTACATTATATTATTAAAAATTATATATACATATATATAAAACCATATTATATAACAAATCGCCATCGATTTCCAATAATTGAAATTAAACTTATATTTTAGCAAATATTCATAACACAGACATTTTACTGAATAGAGAAGGAACATGTAATTAGTAGTACAGAATTTTATTAAATGCAACTAATTCACTAGCATATTGCTGGCAATAAATCTATATGAAACATATGGGGAAAAAAACCCAATTTTTGATAAAGTCTGATTAAAAACAATAGATAATAAATCCATATATATATATATATATATATATATATATATATATATATATTATGGTCAAAAACTACAGTAACGGACACCAACCCCATTTTGAAAACTAATAAGTGACACAATGCGAACCAATGTCTGATACTTTACTTGCAAAGATTAAAAAAAAATATATATATGTTGTTTTATATTTTAAGGATATCATGCTTTAAAAATGCTTTAATTTTCATTATAAAAATAAAATACTTGAACCTTTTTTATGCATTATATCATACTCAAGCGTGTGTCCCTTTTTTGTTCAGGTTTTAAATTATTAGTAATGAACATAATCAATAACTGGCATTTATGAACCAGCAACTGACACAGGGTGTCAGGCTCTGTTAGAACAAATTAAATTTTAATAATGTTGATTAGAAGATAAATTTAATTTTATTATTATGTTTATTTTAAAACAGTTCAAATTATAGATTTCAACTTTCTCTAATATTACCAAAAATTAACATATCTGTCAGAGACTGGTTAAATGAAAGTACTGGAACAAATAACTGGCACCCTCCGTATTCTAAAATAAACAATTTTAAACTAGAAATTATGGTCCCAATGTATCATAGCCATCTTTTAACAAATTTCTATAAGTATAACTTTAAGAAAAGTTTAGGATAGTTGCATTACAAGTAGATTTTTAAAAAAGCACTACATTAATTTTAGAAATAAGATAGGAACCTCAAAATTGTGCTGTTTGTGTTCTCAAAAGTTTCTTCCTCATTGCATACATTGATATACTATTCCACGTATGTGTAAACCATGTCAAAAAAACCAGCGAAATACACGAATCACACATCACCAACCCGATGAATTACAAACTTGCAGTCGTAATTTGTAGTCACAGTGGAAGGCCATGTTATGAATACATTAGGAATTTTCTCTTAAATATAAATGAAGCTGCTTTTTTCATCAAATAATTTATTACATATCGGCGAACAATTCCACCGGTTTTCTAGTTTTATCCATATTTGGGCCGTGTTACGTATTAAGAATTACGTATTAAGAATAGCGTATTAAGAATAGCTAGGATGTTAGATTATTAGAGACATATATCGAATTGAAGAAAAAATCTCCCGGTGACATAGATTTATCACGCAAGTCAAAAAATGTACAAATTCTCATCTCCAAGTCTGTATAAGCTCGTTTTTATACTACAAATGGCCCCAGAATGTGTTGACGCTGCTTTTCGAACCTCCAACGAAATTCAAGTTAGGGGAGGTCAGGGGATGCCGCGTCTGGCTTATGGTTGAAAACGATGAGCAAGGTGGGCACATCATGACGTAATGTAGGTATTTTTTATCAACAACCGAGCAAGAGAAAGGTGAACAGTTTAGACACGGGAATTAGTTGCAAGGAATGCTAGGATATCGAATAATAATTTTAATAAAAATAAAATGGTATTAAGAAACATTCTAAAGAAATAAAAATTTAATGTCTCAAAATGGAAGGAATAAAGTGGATGAATGGTTTTTTACAAAGAAGTGTCGCTTTTAACAGATTAAGATTTTTAGAAAAAGCAGTAAAAGAATGCGCTGATTTAAAGGCAAGGGATTAAAATATAATTGATATTTAAGATATTATTAACAGACAGGGAAAAAAGGTAGATATTGTAAGAATATGAATAATTTAATTAAGGCAAAAATGGCGAAAATTTTTTATTATTACATATAAATATTTGACCTACTAGTGATGAATAAATTGACTCCAAAATATAGATAAGTGTTTAAGTTACCACTCGATAACATTACTTTTCAGAATTTTACAAGAAAATGCTTATTTGAGTTACATTTTTGCTGAGGTGTCAGTTAATGGCTATGTGTCAGTAACTGGGGGTTTCACCCTACTGTGAAATCTGCTCGGAAACGTTTCGGGAAATTACATCCAGCAAAATAAACTTTTATTTGAGAAAAACATCTTTAATTCTCAGAAAAACGTTAGTTAATGTGGTTTCGGAAGAAAAATGAATGCTTTTTGAATCCGCCGTTAAGGCGGGAGATGTTAAATTATATTTTCATAAACCATATATTCGTAAAATTTTCGTAGGTTTAGGAAGATAAGACAATATTTTTTAAGATATCTATTGGGTTTGCAAAAAAACGGAAAACACAGTTCATTACATAGTTTCTGAACAATAACACCTGCTAGTTTTATACATTTGCGAACAAAAGTAAATTAAAACTTATGTCATAAAGTTGCCCTTTTAACCCAGGGAAGCCGAGTTGGATTCTCTTATTTGTGTAATCTAAGGGTAAATGAAAGGAACAAAAAATAATATTATCCTTTTCCCTTTTTTTTTTCTTTTTTTTTTTTTTAACCTCTTGATTTTTTTATTTAGTACACACTGAGAAATCGTTTCAGCAAAATAAGTAGTCCAATTCGCAAAGTTCAGATTAGCCTCTGATGAAGTAAGTGCTCATTTGTTTAAATTTCTCTCTATATTATCTGAAGCTGTTCTCAACTGTCTGCTCAACAAATGCAAAACGTTTTGACACATTTACAAATTCATTTTTTAACGGAAAGATATAAAATTGGAAGACCTGACTGTTGAAGCGATTAGGAATTGAACTGTGTTTCCAGTTTTGGATCAATAAATTACCTATTGAGTTAGAAGCGATTTTGATCACGTGACAAGATGTTTTTATCCCTTTGCTGACTGGTTTTACTGCTTTCTTCGGGAACTTCGGTTCAAAACGTCAACTTTGGCAGTATTTTCTGAAAGATCTATTGCGTTTGCAAAAAGAAAAAAAAACGGAAAAACAGTTTGATTACATAGTTTCTGAACAAACACCTCTGCTTAGTTTCATGCATTTCCAAACAAAAATAAATTAAAACTTATGTCTTAAAATTGCCCTTTTGGATTTGAGAACAGCCTTAAGAAAACCTAGCAATGCCGTGTGGTACTGCTAGTTTTTTTTATGAAACTGGTACAATGTAACACAATTTGCTTAAAATACTTATCATAAACAGTCAACTGCGACGGTGCATTACATTTTACAAAAAGAAAAATATATACGCTTACAATGAAGATTTAAAAAAAAGCCATTTACTAATTTTAATTTTTTTTTCCATCAACAAATGGAGTAGCAGTAGATTTGGTTCTACAAATATGGCCACTCATTTATAGTCTAGACTACTGAAAACTTTTGGGCGTGTTGTCCTATTTAGAGTGATCTGAGGTTATTTTATCAAAATGAATGCCATTCGTAAGTGCTAAATGATCGGAAGAGGTGCGTTCGTCCATATAATTTCTATTTTTCTCGCCACGGTATCTGCTATCAACAAAATAAGTGATATTTTTTGATTATCTTGTTTGAACTTTATTTGATATCGAGTTCATATATAAAAAATTATAACTCTTCTTCATTCGTTATTAACATAATTTCTTTTATTTCAGACATTTTTTCAAATAAAAGGCATTTTAAGATTTCGAGCGTGTTCAATAATGAAAATAATTGCAAGTATAACACCAAAATGAACTAATTATTATTATGTAGTAGTGTGTTCAATTTTTCGGTCATATTGCACTACTTAAATGTGTTATGTAAATGTAAAGACTATTTTTTTTTAAGAAAGCATTTTCTTAGAATGGATTGGAGATAGCGTGAGGGAAATTCTTATCATTCGTTGCAGGGATGTAGTGGGATGGCATTATATAAAATTAATATCTTATCCTAAATTTCATGTAAAGAGGAAATTCCAATTTTATGAAATGTAAAGATGTTTATAATTGATATAGATCAGAAATGCCGTACTCCTAAAATGTTGAAAACAGTTACTTCTTCTAAATATTTGCTTTATTCAAACTTTACATTGAGAAAGAAAGAGATAAAGCATTATCATATTTTTGCATGAGAAATGGTGCACTCATAAAATATTGAATAAAGTTATTTCTTCTAAATTTTTAATTTATTCAAACTTTACATTGAAAAAAAAGTAATAAAGCATTATCATATTTTTGTAACAGAAATGGCGTACTCGTAAAATGTTGAAAACAGTTATTTCTTCTGAATTTTTACTTTATTCAAACTTTTCATTGAGAAAGAAGGTGATAAAGCATTATCATATTTTTGCATGATTTTAACCATTTATCTACTGGCGGTACTTATAAGTACCATTAAAATAACTTGTTATAAAATTCATTTAATATATCGATTGGTTGTAATACAGTTTAGAATGAGTTATAGATGCATTAATTTATCTTGTTCCAAAAGCATTATTTGTTACACAAAGCAAAAATATTTTTATAAGGATTATTGCTTTTGCCTTTTCATCTTTTCAGCTATCTTGGCGTTGGGAGGGGGGGTGGATTTTTCGATTCGGAAATATTTCTATATTTCTATTTTAAAATATTTGTACATTTCCAAATTCTACATAATACTAAGTAAAACATTTAAAATAAAACATTCGAGTGGGGTTATAAATATTGCACGAAATCCTTATAAATTCAAATTTAATTAATCCATCAAAATCCTTCAATCCTTATAAAATCCTTCTAAAATTTATTAAATGATTATGTAAATCTTCTAATGTAGTTTCAAAAATTCACGAAAACTGCTTTAGAAGATAAAATTTTCACGAATTCATAATTCAGTACATAAAGGTTTAAGACACATTAAATATACTTTTGTCAGTATCATAAATATATAACACTCGGAAAAAAATTATCATAAAATCTTTTTAAGTTTTCTTCAGTTTTGCAAATGTTGTCCAGATGATGAAGATTTTATCCAAATGTATTGAAATTTTACAACGGTTAATATACCATTACATAACACATTTTTATCATTTTCAAACATTGTTGAAAAGTCTTTATGACTTCCATTTTTCTGTCCGCCTATCCGTGCTCTAACTCTTGTAAATATACTCGAATTGCCTTATTAATTTTATATGTTACTGAGGTTTACAGAGGAATATTAGGAATTTAAAAAGAAATTTGTTAATTCAAACAGAACTGTTTAAGGGTCTCAGAACTCTTAAAATTGGAAAAAATTAAAATAAAAGTCTATATTCAACATTTAATATCTTAAAATGTATATGACTTTAAAACAAATTTTTTAGGGGGATGAAAGATATAAGTATGTTCTTTCATTTCATGTATTTAAAAATTGCCAGATGCAGAATTAGCATTTAAAGGGGGCTCCAAACTGTCAGACATTTGATGAACAGAAAATTGATATAACAGCTTACGCGCAGGATTACAAAATAAATTTTGCAACTAGAATGGAAATTTTGGTGCCTACTTATACTTCAGATTATAATAATTACCCTGAAATTAATAAATTTGCATTTAGAGCATTTTTATACAAAGTTGTATTTAGCTAATGCAAAATTTTGAAAATTTCAACAGCATAAAAACCTAAAAAAAATATTTTTTTAACAATAAAAAGGAAATTTTAGGTTCAGTTTATACAGACTAACATGAAACATACGTTTTGAAAGATTCATTGAAAAATATTCAGAGGTTTTTGAGACATCGTGCGCGTTATGCTCAAAAACGTCATTTGCAGAAAAAAAGACTTCAAAGTTAAGGAAACGCCACTTCAGCTATTGATCGGGTATAATTCTAAAAGCCATAACTTCTGTTCTAATGGGAATTTCAAGGAAACAATTATATCAACTTTTCAGAAAAAAAAAGTAGTTTAACATATAAAAAAAATTAAAATTTCGACAATTTTGAAGCTTTAAGAATCCTGAGACCTCTTAATCAAATTGGGTTCTTTGAACTTTGTGTGTTCAAGCTTAATGTGATTTGTTTTAGCTGACATATTTATGATAATCTACTCGTTTACAAAGGCTGAAAAGTATATATTTTCAGTAAATATATTAAAAATACAATTTGTACATTTTTCAAAAATTGAAGCTTATAAATGCAATTTATCTTTTTTTTATATCAATATCAGCTATTTTCCGCATGATCTTTTTATAATTCGATATGGCAATTCATGCTTTGAACTGAATTCAAATTACAATTTTCAACTACTGCCAAAAAATATATTTTCAACAGTATTAGTTTTTTTATAAATCGCTAATGCTTTACGCACATAAAGTATTAGTTCCAAAAATATCATAAGCATACACATTTGACGTTTTTATAAAATGGAAAAGAATAAATATAATCCTTCTTTTTAGATCGACATCCGCTGTTCATAACTCTTCTTTTAAGAATTCAGGAGTTAAAACTTTGCTTTGATCTCTACGCTTGTCGTGCGCTACATGATTTATTTTAGTTATTATATTTATGGCAATGCTGAATTTTCATTTTAACTAACCTAATTCTTTATGCATAATTCAGAGCTAAATAAAATCAGTTTTGAACCGGAATTTTTCCTTTAAAAATTTTTCCTAATCAATACTGCCCAGAAATATTTAAACTTTAATAATCAAAATTTCTGCTATTAACCCAGAAGGACTCGCGCCGAGCCTGATAGACCAAGAGTGTGTATGATTTTTACAACTGTCACCACTATTTTTTTAAAGTAATCTTCAACTTATTTTATCGCAGAATTTGTAACAATTGTCTCCGACTAAATAAGGTGACGATTATTATTTGTATTTATTGGTGACAAAGTAAAAACTATTCATACCCTGGGTATGACCACGTTCTCCCGAGTTAAACATTATTTTTGGTAGGGTAAGGTGGTAACAAATACGCGCAGCGTACAAGACTATGCAGAGCGATTATCTAATTCCAAAAAGAGTTTTGCATTTAGTTACAGTTGTAAACAATGTAAAGCCATGATAAGTTTATGGTGAAAAAATGTTGCGTATTTTCGTGAAATGTTAAGGCTGTTCTTAACTGCTCTGCTCAACAAGCGCAAAACGTTTTGACACATTTAAAAATTCATTTATTAACGGAAAGATATAAAATTGGAAATCCTGATCATGGAAGCGATTTGGAATCGAACTGTGTTTTCCAGTTTTTTTTTTTTTTTTTTTTTTTTGTCAATTAATTACTTATTGAGTTATAAGCGATTTTGATCACGTGACAAACACGTTTTCGCCCTTTCTTGAGTGATTATTCTACTTTCGAGCGGAAATTCGATTCAAAACATCCACTTTGACACTATTTTCTGAAAGATCTACTGCGTTTGCAAAAAAAAAAAAAAAAAAAAAGTTCCATTACATGGTTTCTGAACAACAACAATTGCTAATTTCATGCATTTCCGAACAAAAATAAATTAAAACTTATATCATAAAGTTGCCCTTTTGGATTTGAGAATAGCCTTAATGATTTAGAAGAAAAAAAGCGATTTTGGTCTTCTTTTTAAAATATCTGTGGTTTTTGAAAACAGGAGCGTATTATATGGATTAGGTTATTATTCGACTACCTGTCACCCAAAGGATTTTGATTTGTTTATCAGCAGATTATATTATTGATGTATCAAATATATTTAATGACGAAAGTGCAAAATTGAGCAGTGCCAAAATGTGCAAGACTGCGCAACTGCTTCTCAACAAACTGCTACCATTGCTAAAGCAGGATTTAAAATAACGGTTCTGAAGTCTTTAAAAAATTACCTTTTTTAGGGTAAAGTGCCCATATTTCGTCTGGCCAGACACTTTTAGGCCCTAAATGTTGTAATTTTCAGTGAAAACCTACCAAATTTAGATTTTGCATTGACTAACTATACACGCACATAGAAACATGGGCAAATATCGTACAAAAAAAATTTAACAATACGAAAAATTGCTTTTTCAAAAGTATCTAAAAAATGCAAAAGAAAAAAAAAGGTCTCAATTTCGTCCCCTTAAAAAATCCAATACGCCGAGGCTTAATTTATAACTAAATGAAAATTTATTTCTAAATGAGTAAGTAATTTAATTTACATTAAAGTAAGGCACAAATATATGTACTAATTATCAGTGGAAGAATAACATAACGAAACATTAGCCCTCCAAACATGAGGAAAAATTTGAAAAAATTGTCATGAAAAAGCATTCCTAATTTTGTCTTCGGGGCGAAAGTAAGAACTGCAAGGGGGACAATTTGGGACCACGCTACTTCCCAATATGACAGAGCTTTAGTTCCCGTTAAATGAACTGAGCGTCCTAAATCTCACTGTATGCTACTGTCAGCATCTTACCTACGTAAAATACATGCAATGAATAAGAAATAAATACTTACAGTACTGGAAATAACGTTCTACAAACTACGCAATAAGAACTCAAGTCTTCTAAAAATAGGAAATTCGGCGCCTTTAATTTACGTATGCGTCTTGGCGAACGAAACTTTCAATACTAACCCCTTTTACCTTTCGTCCACTGTGCCTTGCGTCATAAGTGGCGCCACTTTCGCAGAAGCGGAGAAGTTAAGGGGGGCGAAAGTAGGAAAGCGGGCTAAATGTGGGCACTTTACCCTATATACTGACTTTTCAGCTAGCAGCGGCACCGGCAAGACCATTAGAATATAAACTTGTTGAACCTCATATGTCAGTCGAACCACAGAAAACTGAAAATTGGGAGTAAGGGCATTGCTTTCAATATAAATGAAAATTCAGAAAAGGCAGAAAAGCTATATAAAGAAAAGACATATGCTCAATGTGAAATAAACTCAATTTCTGTTTCGCAAGGTATAGCTTCGACTTCAACAACTTCATGTTACTTCCAATTAATATCACCGTATCCTGAATCATCTGTGCTGCGATAATTAGAGGAGCAGGATGTCTGAAATTTTAAGCAGTTCACCACACAAAAGGCAACATGAAAATGACGCTTGCGGAAAAGGCCAAAAATCTTTACCAAAAAAAGAATAAAGGTAAACGCATGAGGAGAAAAAATGCACCAAAGAAAGAATTGTGGATATTTCCAGGCAGCTCAGAAATGTGCAGAGTACCAGTCGTTTATTTGGTGTTGTTTATTACGGCCGATTATCTGCACGAGGGATATAGTCCCGAGAGGGGATGCCCTTCGTGAGTGACTTTCTATAAGGGAACCTAACCCGTATTTACGCAAGGTTATCCAAGGTTCGAAGAAAACCACAGAAAATTCCGAACGGTTAGATCGACGGGCGCGAATCACTTCGAACCCATCACCTCCCGTCTACCAGCTTTGAGAGCAGAACCTCTCAGCCACTGGTGGGGTACCAGTCGTATACGATTGAATGGAGTGCATTTCTTACAGAGACTGGTGGCACACAGAGTGCACAGGCTATGCAGGTCGTGGCCACACCAAATGTCGCGTTTGTAAGTGAAACGCTTCCTTTTTTACTTTGATGAATGCAATTTTTCTTGTTAGCTTAATAATCTAAGATTAGAAATTAAGTATGACATCCCTTAAGGCTGTTCTTAACTGCTCTGCTCAACAATCGCAAAACGTTTTGACACATTTACAAATTCATTTTTTAAGGGAAAGATATAAAATTGGAAAGCCTGACCACGGAAGCGATCTGGAATTGAAATGTGTTTTCCACCTTTTGATCAATAAATTACCTATTGAGTTACAAGAGATTTTGATCACGTGACAAACACGTTTTTCGCACTTTCTTGAGGGATATTTTTCTTTCGCGAGGAAATTCGGTTCAAAAAGCTCACTTTGAAACTATTTTCTGAAAGATCTATTGCGTTTGCAAAAAAATGGAAAAAACAGCTCGATTACATAGTTTCTGAGCAACAACACCAGCTAGTTTCATGCATTTCAGAATAAAAATAAATTAAAACTTGTGTCAAAAATTGCCCTTTTGGATTTGGGAACAGTCTTAAATCTCTTCATTTATTGTTATTTAATGAAATATCTTAATTACTCACTCCTGCACCACCTTAACCTATGCGTATTATACTTCTGGAAATTAAGTTAATTTATTCCAACGATCACAATAGTATAAGCAAGTTTCTATTGTAAGCAATTTTCATTCTCAAAGGTTTTACTATTATATTTTTAATATCGAAATTTAATTTTTATTTTAGAGATAACCTTCTCTGACAAATTATTTGAATTACAATTTTGATATCAAAATCTTTATCTCATTCTCAAAAAAAAGAAAAATTCTTTTATATGGTGAAATGAGTAAAAATATAATACTTCTTTTTATTATTGCATTATGACGACTTTTCCTATATAAGGAAGAGAATGTTGTTAACTAGTTTCAGCTGGATAATTTATGGGCGCGAATAATAGAATATACTCGAACGCAATTTCAGTAGTTTCAGCTTGCAATTTCAGTTTCATGATATAAAAAATTCTCATCAGGAAATATTTTCAATGAACAGAATTTAATGTACTTCCACAAACAAGAATCTAATATGTTTACTTTTTATATTGTTTAAAGTTTAACAATAAGAGTTTTTTTTTTTTTCATATGGAATTCACAGTTTGCAAGCTATTAATCTCAAATGTTGCCAAATCAAAACAACCGTTATTTTGTTTTAATTTGAATATTTAAGACATAGTGGCCATTTTTATATGATGCCGAATACTTTATTTCGTACAATTGATTTCATAGCGCTAACTTTAATTTCTTACTATGATAAATCTTAGCATTAAATTTTAAGATTTTTACTAAAAAACATTGTAAAGGACAATTTTCTAAATTATAGTATGTTTTTTAAAGAAAAATCCTTCCATAAATTTTTTAAATTATATTTTTTAAATTAAATGTCATTAGTTCGCAATTATACACTGCTCAAAACAATTAAAGGATATTGCAGTTTTAGGTGGATTTTGTATCTGGTAAACTGTTTAGCTGATTGATACATGGTCGACAGACATAGTAGGTTATATGAGAATAAATTACACATGTTGGCAGAAAAAAATGCATTTTATTGCGCATTTGTGTACTAAAGGAAAAAAACACAATTTGTGCATATGAGAAAAAAAGAATAAGAAAAGGTGTTTTCTTCAAAGAAAATCATTTTCAGTAGGAAGTATGGTTTCCACGGGCGGCCAGCAACGTTGAACACCTTTGAGGCATGGACTCAATGAGGCTATTAATGACGAGTTGGGGTATTCTGCCCCACTCTTCCAGAAGAGCTCTTTCCAGTTCTTGGAGAGTTTGTGGGGATTGTTTTCGGCCAGAAACTCGTCTTCCTAGAGCGTCCCAAACGTGCTCGATTGGATTCATGTCTGGAGAACACGCTGGCCATTCCATTCGAACGATTCCTTCCTCGAAAAGGAAATCCTCCACCAGGTTTGCACGATGTGGCCTGCAGTTATCGTCCATTAAAATGAAGTTATCTCCGATTGCTGCAGCGTAAGAGACTACAATAGGTCTGAGGATCTCATCCCTATATCGGCGACCAGTCAGAGCTCCATCTCGAATGATGTAGAGGTCAGTGCGCCCGTCAATGGAGATGCCACCATACACCAACACTCCTCCCCCGCCAAATCTGACACTTTCGAGCACGAACGCAGGATTATTCCTACTGCCACGGTCCCTCCAGATGAAAATACGCCTATTATCCGGATGCACAGAAAAAAGGGACTCGTCAGAAAACAGAATATTGCTCCATTCATTTCTCCTCCAGTTGACATGCTCGGTTGCCCACTCCCTGCGGCCGCGACGATGCCTTGATGTTAATCTAACACATACCATCGGTCGGCGAGCATACAGACCTACAGCATGGAGCCGGTTTCGGACAGTCTGAGTTGAAATCGTGGTGCCTGTAGCCGAGCGAAGGTGTTGTTGTAGAAGAGTAGCGTTCATGGTTCGTTGTCTCCGAGCTGTTAACGCTAAATACCGATCTTCATTGGGCGTTGTTGTACGTCTACGACCTTGCCCTGGTCTTCGGCCTGCACATCCACTCTCCAAAAAACGGTTCCAGATCCTGGAAATGACACTTTGTGACACTCCAATGGCTTGCGCTACTTCGGCTTGAGTTTGGCCCCCTTCTAACCTACCAACAATTCTCAAAGCTTCTGAATCTGTCAAATGACTTCGCTGAGACATCGTACTCATCGAAACAAAGCAATCACTGAATGCCGATCATCCTTGTCTTCATTCTCTTTTATCCAGTTGAAAGTCAAATTTCATTCGCTGCCGCTGAAGCGACGTTTTTGACGTCGAACTCAAAATTTGCATACTCCACAGTTTGAAAACCAGAAAAATTTGCATTTGTGATTCTCTTCTTCTATTTTCGGCAAAAAAAATTTCGTTTATATCTTTATTTTATATAAAACTTCAAATATCCTTTAATTGTTTTGAGCAGTGTATAAATACGTACCACCTACAGTCGTTGTCTATGACAGACTATAGATAAAAAGCTCTGCAATACTGAATTCCATAAATGTGGAACGATAAATGTCAATCTCAGCCACATCTGTAGTTCTTTTCAACGTACATATTCTATGAGAAACCTATAAATTTTGAGCATTGTTGGACATTTATCGGAAAATTTTTAACACTTTTTGATTTGTCTGTTTCTGTACTATGTTCTCCTGATGTTACTGTACGCTGTCTTGAAATGTATCCGTAGGACTAGCCAGAGATGTGAAATTAGAATTACTGCTACAACATAAATTAGTCGAAAACGGTTTCGATTCATACAAAAAGTAGACGCTATGTCTCAACAAAAGGAAATAAAAGTAAAATAATAGTTGATTCGAATTGACAGTAACTGAAGTTAATAGGCTGAAATATATACAGATATACACTATATTGCCATTAATGGCCGGCAACTTTCAATTTTAGACATTTTGTCGAATATTTAGAAATATACTTGAAGATTCTTCTGGAATTTCAGGATTGAAAAGAACAGGTATGACCTCATATTTAGCAATGTCGATTTTATAAGGGGGGCAATTAGGGGGTCAACAAAAAATCAAAGAAAAAAAATAATACTTGGGATCACCCTGTAAAATAAAATGCACGAAATGATCTACCGCTACCGAATATAAATAAACAGACATTGTGCAATATGTGTAATATTTTGTGTAAGAATAGCACGTATATTAATAGAGATAGCGATTTATTTAAAAAAATTAAAAAATTCTTGCATGTTTTTTGCTTATAACATGCAGGGTTTTCAACCAAATTTAACGCCGGTTTCAGAAACATTGACAAAATATTGTAGAAACAATATAGTGCAATCGGAATATAAATATATTAAATATTTTAGGAAATATGAGCATTTGTATGAAATAATTTTTATCTGCGCATGCGCGAACGATAACAAGGATCATTTTACATAATTTAATAGTCAACTCTATTATGGAGCAACGTATTAAAAAAATCTAGTCAAATATCGTAAAAATTCAGAAAGATATTGGCGTTAGAATGAGCAAATTTTTACTAGTGCTCTAAAAGCAGCTGAATGATAAGGGATTTTCCACAAACTGTCATTTTTATTTTTTTTTCACTTTTTATTGATGCTTTAGTTCTTCTTGGATAACCACCAGAACGAGCCTATACCATGATCAAAAGACGTATCAAAATCGAAGCATTTTTTTCCAAATCTATTCGTTGATACTCACTAAATACTAACTTTTTTCTGAAAGTCAGTTAATAAAAAATGACAAATTGTGTAAAATCCCTTATCATTCAGCTGCTTTTAGAGAACAACTAAAAATTTGCTCACCTTAACGCCGATATCTTTCTAAATTTTTACGATATTTAACTAGATTTTTTTAAATAAGTTGCTCCATAGAGTTGACTAGTAACTTATGTAAAATGATCCTTGTTATCGTTCGCGTATGCGCAGATAAAAATTATTTCATACAACTGCTCATATTTCCTAAAATATTTAATATATTGATATTCCGATTACACTATATTGTTTCTACTATATTTTGTCAATTTTTCTGAAACCGGCGTTAAATTTGGTTGAAAACCATGCATGTTATAAGCAAAAAACATGCAAGAATTTTTTAATTTTTTTAAATAAATCGCTATATTTCTATTAATATACGTGCTATTCTTACACAAAATATTACACATATTGCACAATGTCTGTTTATTTATATTCGGTAGCGGTAAATCATTTCGTGCATTTTATTTTACAGGGTGATCCCAAGTATTATTTTTTTCCTTTGATTTTTTGTTGGCCCCTTAATTGCCCCCTTATCAAATCGACATTGCTAAATATGAGGTCATACCGGTTCTTTTCAATCTTGAAATTCCAGAAGAATCTGTCAAGTATATTTCTAAATATTTGACAAAATGTCTAAAATTGAAAGTTGCCGGTCATTAATGGCAATATAGTGTATATTTATATGGTCAAACAACAAGGCACTGGATCACTTCATATGGATTGGTCATATTTTGTCTTTTAATGTAATACTTTTATTTTTTGCTTCGTTTATGAAGAAAAATATTGAAAGTTCAACAAATCTCATAAATACATTTTCAGCAGCATTATTTTTCTTAAAACTCGTTTTCAATGTCTTATGTTTGTAAAGTATATACTAGTTTCAAACGTGTCTTAAACATACTCTAGCTATATTTTTATAAAATGGAAAAGGATAGCGATCACCTTTCTTTTTATATCGAAATCAAGTGTTTTTGTCACAATCATTTGATAATTTGGTGTGGAATTCGTGCATGTTTTTATAGCGTAAAGTGCTTATTTTATTTGTTATATTTATCACAATTCTGAATTTTCAAGAAATCCTTAAACATAAATTTTCAGCAGTATTATTCTATATGCGACTTTTTTTCAATACATTATTCCCATAAAGTATTTAGATTCATAAGTATCTTAAAAATACACTCAGTACATTTCTATAAAATGGAAAATAATATATGTAATCCTTCTTTTATATCAACATAAACTGTTCAAGATTCATCTTTTAAGAATTCACGAGAGAAAAGTTTGCATTGATCTTTATGTTTTCAAGCGTAATATGATTTATTTTAGTTCTCGCCATGATCTTTTCATAATTCGGTACGGAATTCGTGCTTACAAATGTATCCCTCTAAGCGTAATTTAATTAGTTTTAGGTGTTAATAGTTATGATAATGAATACATGATTCTAATATCTTATGACGATAGAGGTTATAGTTACAAAAAATATCTGACACGTGAACTTGTCACATTTTTATAAAATGGAAAAAAATAAATATAATAATTCCTTTTTGTAACAAAATGGGAAGTTTTCATCACTATCTATTGATTATTCAGCAAAAAAAAACCTGTGAATTAATTGAAATCAAAATGCAGAAGAATCTCGTGGCAATGATTGCATCTTTAATGAATTTTTCAGTTTAATAGATATTATTTGGATTAGAAAAAAATTTCTATACTTTGCCATTATAAATTTATTCCCTTTAACGTATTCAATTTTAACAAATTTTTCAAATTAATTTAATTAAGTCTTAAAAATAATACTTATTTCAGTTATCCGGCGAACAGTGAGTTCGCCAGAAAACAATCTTTATCGATTTTTTTTCCATTGTCCAGCGGTCTTCAAATTTTCAAAGTTTTTTTAGTTTTTTGCTTGCCTTACATTCCTTTTAAAAAACGTCCAGATAATTTATCTTTGCCGTAGTATCTAACCATTGCATTTGGCAGTAAATAGCTGAACTATTAGAGAATTTCTAATCTGCAACAAATTATATATTTGGAATTAAAGTCTTTTTTTTAATGCTAGAAAACAAGAAAGAAAACAATTTTCATTGAAAGGAAAAATCAATATTATACAATAGTAAGTGCACCAATAAGGCAGGTAAATGTATCAACAGTTTGTGTTCTGTGGGAAAAAAAAAAGGATCAGTCGCACATGAGAATTTTTAAAAATCATCTATCGCAGAAAAAAAAAGTGGTTTTATACAACGTTAAAAAATATTGAATTCAAAATCAAGGTTAATTTATTCCTGGAGTGCCTACGCGGGACGTAATGCTCACGTTTACCTGTTATCTAAACTGAGAGGATATAAACAGAAATTATCAGAGCATACATAAAAAATACAGATTAAATAATACTGAAGACTTTGCTTTGAGAAAATTGTTGTCAACTTCAGAAAATATAAATTCCTAACTTTTTGTAATAATAATAAAATAATTAAAAGTTACACTAATGGTATGTGTCAGTGTGAATTTTTCAGTTTTCAGATATGTCAGGCAAATTGTAATTTCTTTATAGTTATGTTTAAAATTTCGATATTTAATGAATTTAATAATTATCCTATAATAAACAGATTCGGAATAATATGCTGTTTATTTAGTTTTTATTTATTAGTATTTCCAGAAAATTAATATAACTTTAGTAATCATATATATTTTTATTTAACGTGTATCCGAATTTATTTTTTTTTAATCCGCCATATTGGAATTTCAGATTTTCGATTTTTTTAGAATAATGAATTTAATCAGGGGGTCTCTAAATATTCGCTGTAAAGAGATTTTACTGTAAACTGTTTTACTAAATCCTTCAAAATATATATTTAGCAGCATTTCTTTTCTTAAATAGCATTTCGATTTCTCATACCCTGTAAAGTATGTAATTTCAAAAATATCTTAAACATACACTTCCTCTATTTTTATAAAATGAGAAATAATAAATGTAATCCTCCTTTTCATATTGACGTGAGCTGTTTCTGAAATATTTTCTATATTCGATAAGAAATTCGTATTTTGAACTGTATGCTTTTCTAGCGTAACGTGGTTCACTATAACCCTTATCTTTATGGTAAAGCGAAATGTTCAATGCAACAGTTTTAGTTTTTTAATGATTGCAGTTTTATCATAAATGGCTGTTCCACGGTGTTTTTTAGTGTAAGTCACATAGGTGATAACTTCTATGCTTTTTGGTCACCGTTATTTTCGAAAAGTTTTCTTCGCCGTATTCAATTAATGAGATATCTCCGATATAATAAGTCACATTTTTCCGTTCTAAAATTCTGGTAGCCGAAAATCGTAGCAATTTGCACATATAGTGGTATCCAAAATTGTGAACATTTTTTGAAATTTTCATTTTTTATAACTTTGTGTGCTTGAAGAATAAAATAAATTTCACTTAAATACAAATAATTATATATTAAATTCAAGGAAATCTAATGTAGAATTTAAAAAAAAAAAACACAATTAAAATATCTACATTACGAAAAAATTTACGCTTACAAAAAATAAGATCTATCTTAGATTTCATTGCATTTTAAAGTTACACTTACGCATTCAATATTTAGTAGGATAACCCTTGATTTTTATTACAGCTTCACAGCATCTTTTCATTGAGGTAAATGGTGTTTGGAGTTCATCCTTTTTAATCACATGATGCTTATAATCAATTATAGCTTCAAAACGTTGCGTTTTATTAGATGTGACGCTTATTTTTTACAAGGATTTTCAAACATCGCACAAATTTTCTATAGGATTTAGATCAGGGCTGTTTCGTGGTCAGGGTAATAATTGTATGCTTTTATTTTTAAACCATTCTTTGCATATTTTTGCCATATGGCATGCAGCTGAATCCTGCTCAAAGATAAATGGTGCTTTATTCGGAAAGAGATCCCTGATGGAAGGTATCAATTTTGGTGTCAAAACAATTTCAATGCTTTTTTTTTTTTTTTAACCATTTGGAAAAATGGTTATTTTCCTCTGTCAGGGTAGGAAATCAAAAACATATCTGAAGCGTTTTATTAGTTGAATCCGCATTTTATTCGTTTTCTGATTGGTCTATACAGTAATCTATTTTCCCTTTACTTTCAACAGAGATGGATACTTCTGTTGCCACTATGACAAAAAAGTAATAAAAACTACAAAAAAAATTAATTACTCAAAAACAAATTGAGATACAGCTTTCAAACAAATTGGATTTAAAAGTACATTTTTTTCTCTATACGACGGTGTAAAAGGTAATATCGTGGGATGATTAGAAGTTTAAGAATGAAATTTCCTTTAAAATCGTTCCAGGAATATTAATGTTTAATCCATGGCGTACGTAATTTATGACCAGCTCCGTAGAAGTTTAAAAATTTACAGTACCGAAAATTGTAAAACTGAAAATTCTTTTAAAATTTGTTCATGATGGGTTCAGGAATGTTAATGTTTTAATTCATGGCGTACGTAATGTGTGATCAACTCCGTGCGATTTTTTATGTCTTAAATTTTAGTCTTCGAAAAAATCATTTTCCAAATGGTCGTTGTAATTTGTTAAATTGCTTTTTTTTTTTTCTTTCATTCAGAATGTTATCAATCGCTTGAATGTGGCCCACACCATCTGCAGACATAAAGGCCGAAATCATGACATTTGTTGGGTTCTTTGTAGTTGTTTCAATGCAGTCAGGATGCAACACTTCTCTTACTATTCGTCTTGCATATTTTCGCCCATCACTACCAAGGAGCGATATTTTACTCTCATCGCTCCGAATTATTTGCTTCCACTGATTTTCTGACCAATTAATGTGTTCTTTTGCCCACTGAACTCGTTTCTTATGTTGCTCGAAATTTAAAAATGTTTTTTTTCATCGGAATTCTACCTTTCAGTCCAAAACCTGCTAATCTTCTCCTTATTGTTCTTGAACTAACTGAAATACCCATCGCATTAATTTCACACATAACAGCATCTGATGAAATTCTTCTATCTTTGAGGCATATCCTTGTTATATTTATATCGTCAGAAGCACATGCGCATTTGTTTAGGCCTCATCTTGCCTTATTTATCACTGATTTAGTTTCTCCATAACGTAAGCACAACATTCGTATGCCAGATAAAGTGACTGATCCACCAATCTTTCTTTCAATATCGTGTTCAATCAGTTCTTGTTTTTGATGACGTTGCTTTAAATTATTTGTATTAAGAAAAAAAATAGAAATATTTTAAAAATTATTATTCTATTTAATTAACTAGTATTCACCCTTCTGCAAAATTCATTCCAGCAAAATACCGCTTTTACAAATCAAAACATACGACAGTTTAGTTATTGACATTTGATTTGTTCTCAGAACAGTCATTGTGATTGGCTAGGAAGCTTTTACAATACACTTGAGCATTTATGACTAATTGTGCTTGTATTTTAGACTAAAGTAAGTGTAACATTTTTTGTAATACCGATATTGTAATTCTGGTTTTTGTTATTATTATTAAATTCTACATTAAATTTCCTTGAATTCGATATATAAACATTTGTATTTAAGTGAAAATTAATATATTCTATAAGAACACAAAGTTATAAAATATGAAAATTTCAAAAAATATCACAATTTTGGCCACCGCACTGTATGTGACCTACACTGCAAGTACTTATGGAACTAGCCAAATGTTATTTTCATAATTATAATACAATAAATAGATTAATTGCAATTTTGTAAAGTTTGATTGAATGTTAATCTATTATTGCAATAAAAATTTCAGAAAACTTTATTTAAAAAAAAAATCAGTGTAATCTTGTAGAAACTCATGCTTCTGGAAGCTTTAACCTTATCGATTTGTAAAGAACCAGACGGTAGCAGAAAACAATAGATTTCCGGAATGTATATAAAGTTTACGAATTAAATTGTTTCGTTCAGAAATTTTGTAGACTGCAAATACCGGAAATACGTTTATGTTATTCTCCGAACATTATTTGTTTTCATTTAATGTTCACTGATAATAAAAGTAAGGTTTCTAAAATCATGCGTACAGACAATCTACAGGGTGAATACTAAATACTGTAACATTCCAAAAAATACGAATTAATTTTAATCGTTTAGTAAAACAATTTATTTCTCTATTTTAGCGTTTGGCAATCTTCTATTAGTGCAGACGAATTTTGTTATAAAGTAAATATTTAAAATTATTTTAAAAAGGAAAGCCAAAAGAATGATGATTATACAGCTCTTTGATCGCAGATTTTCCGCAGGTAAAATCTTTCAGCAATTAAAATGTCTTGGTTTTAATTGAACATTTATATATAGAACTATAAATCGATTATTTAGGGTTTAATCTAGAGCTATCCAAATAGCCAAAAAGCTAACTGGAAGTGCTTTTTGCCCCCAAAGCATTTAGTGAATTAGCCAAATAGCGACAGCCAAAGGAATATGCTATATCATTCCCATTTTGTTGTTCCGCATTTCGTAAACCTGCTGCCGTTGCACAAAAAAAAAAAAAAAAAAAAAAAAAAAAACAATCTTATATTGCATCTGCACTACGGAACACTTCAAAATTTGTCTCGTGCTCTCTATGCCAGCGTCTTCAAACAGCGTGACGTCATTTGCATCAGACACGACTCCAGCATATGGCAAAAACGAAAATCGCAGATTGTATAAGCATGGGATATGATGTGCACTAGCTTTGAATCATCAATGTGCCAGATGCATGTCCTATAACCTTTTCAGACTTGAATTTATGCAGGTTCTGGCTACAACGTGTAAAGAAATGAAACTAGCTTATTGTATTATTTTTTTTTTTTTATGGCATTACTGGCATGTTTCCCAATGTGACTTCTTTGTATGAATTTGTAGCACCACTTTTGTTGTTTACAGCAGACTGTGAAGGGGGATTCAGTCTCATGAATATAACAAAAACTGACTTGAGAAACAAACTGACAATCAAGAATTTAAGTAACTTAATGATGATTAATTTGGAAGGGGAAATTTGAAAAGAATTTCCATTTAGAAAAAGCATTTGCGGTGTAGTATACAGCCAAATCTCGAAGGGTCAATCTTACAGAGTGATATATTTGTTTGTATATTGCATAACTAAAAATAATACTCATGTGTATAGAAATTTTGGTACTTCTTAGTTATCCCGTCGACCAAATTACTGTCGCCAAATTGTAAGATTAAATGCCAATAATGGCCAATAAAACCATTAATTCGACGTTTTATTTGTATTTTTATTAATGTTTTACTAATTAATTTGTTCTTTCGTTATTTAAAATAAAAATTATGTCAATGTGTATAATTTGGCGAGTGGTTTGGCGATTTATATAATTTGGCGAAACAGGTCGACGGGATAACTAAGCTAAAAATCCCTTTTTCCTAGATTAAACCCTAATTATTGGATACTAATAGCTATGTAAAGATCGATCTAGGTCTGGTCGTCCACTCTCAATTCGCACATTAGAGCCCATCGAAAGAATTCGCGAAAAGGTGTGAAGAAATCCACAACGTTCTACAAATAAAATGGCTGCAGAAGAGAACGTGTGTCGCAGGACTTTGCAAGTTATTATAAATAAAGATCTGGATTGTTGCCCTTATCACAAAAGAAAAATTCAAGGTTTGACTGCTGTACAAAAAATAAAAAGATTACAAAGAAGGAAGAAATTGATGAAGCGGCATGGTAGGAAAAGTGTTTACAGAATAATATTTTCTGATAGGAAGCTATTTTGCACTGAACACTGTTATAATGCTAAAAATGATGTCGTATATTCAGCAACCCTCGAAGATATACCTGAAACCTTTCGAACTGTTAAACGCTTTCAGAACAAGAATTATGTTATGGTTTGGGCTGCAGTGTCAAAAAATGGAAAATTGCCTTTGAAGTTCATCGATAAAGGGATAAAAATCAATGCGAATATTACAAATAGGACAAATTGGTTACACATTTATTGTCACATGCTGACAGGTTGTATCCCAAAAACAATTGGATATTTCAGCAAGATTCTACACCTTCGCACCGAGCTAAATCAACACATGCTTTGCTCTCTGTCAATTGTCAGAACTTAATCCTGCAAAAAGATTAGCCATCTTCCTCACCGGATCTAAATTCTTTAGATTATTGCGTCTCGGGGATTTTAGAGGCTAAAGTAAATAGCAAAAAACACAGAAGTTTGGACCCTCTCAAAGCTTCCACATTGCGTGAATGGTACCAATTACAACTTAAAATGATTCGTGTCGCTTTCGGACAACGGCATAAGAGATTATCTTTGCTAATCGATAAAGATGGCGGTCAATACGAGTAAAATTATTTCCCGGTAAACTTTAATCTCTGATGTTCATCATATTAGTGTAGTTAACATTTTCCATTTTATTTTTGTAAAATAAAATGATTAAATATTTGTAACAGTATTTAGTAGCCACCCTGTATATAATCTTTTAATTTTTTTTTCTGTCTAATTTTTTTTTTTTTATATTTGGGACAAAGGATCAAAAATTTTACTTCACGTCGAACTCGACACACCTGAACGCGAACTCGAAATACTTAAACTGAACCAAATTCGAAATGGAATAAATTTAATATATATTTTAATACAGTTATGGAAAAATAGTCTGCAAATATATATCTAATATCAATTTTAACATATATGTTGAAAGAAGAATATAAATATACTCATTAATGTTTAAAAATGCGTTTTGTTTTTCGACAAAAAAATTTCTAGATTTTTTAGAAAAATGAGCCCCAACCCGCAAGTGAGAATTATCAATCTGAATCCGAAACAACTGAAATCAACCCGACCAAAAAGAAATATAATTAGCACAGGGCTGATCCAACCAGAGATGAGGTGGACTCAGTTCGAGCCGGTGAGACCAAGCCCAAGGTCGACCCGATACGGACTGGGGCTCGATTCCTATATCAGTCTTCGGGCTCGGGCTCAAAGTGAAAATTTTATTTATTCTTAAATTGAAATATATAAAAAATGACCTCCCTATTTGATAATCAAATTGCAGTCTAAGTTTCTTAGTGTTTTACATACCTTTCAAAATTAGTTTGAAAAGAAATTGAATTGTTAGTAATCGGATATTAGGAGATATTACCTAAAGCTCATTCTGATGCCTTTGCACGGTCAGTGCTAGCAACATAAAGAAACCGTGGGATACCCTTACGTATTCTAGCTTATTGTTTGAAGACCTTCTTCAGAATTATTTGGAGGGAAGCCCTTTCTGGTGATCCTCAATCGGCCCCTTGAATGAAGAAAATCACGGGAGTAAAGCAGTGGACACTGAGGTCACGAACCGGTCTCTTAAGTGAGGAAGATGACCGATAGTAGGGTCCCCGCTTTGAGCAAGCACTGATGAATCCTATCTTCCAAGTAGCTTCTCCTGGTTAATGCAGTCATTTTGGCTCCGTAAGTTGAACCCAGTAGCTTTTTGGTGAGATGTTTCCCTAGACTTCCCCTCCTCTTTCTAGGTGTTCCCCAATCGGTCCCTCTGGCGATCGAGGTTGAGGCTTAATCAGGGAATGTCATGATCTCAAGCCGGCTGCCGGCAGTTGGTGTTGGGGGTTTGGTGTCCTTTCACGTGGTTCCCACGCTTCCCCTTCGTTGGGGAAGACGACGGGGAGCCTGGACCGGGTGATGGATGACGTGCAGAAGCCAGCCCGGTGCGAGAGCTTCTGTGAGAGAATATCTTGGTGGTCCTGGAGAAACAGACGGGGAGCTGGGGTGTATGGGGTAGGTGCTTTCATATATGGATTTCTGGGCAAAGTCCAATTAAAGAATTAATGTAGTTCCAAAACACAAAAAGAACCACTCACTATGCGGTCGGCGAGGGGTGGCTCAACCCTGTTCTGTAATCCGGACTCGGCCACTTAAGTAGGGAAAATGACCAGGAGTAGAGCGCGCTGTAGTGTCTCGTCGGCAGCCACATGAATAGTCCGTGGCATCTGTCGCGGTGTGCTTCAGACAAGTTGACCGCACAGGGTTTTTCAGGGTTTTGCCTTGTGTGTAACGAGAATTTGGGTCACTTTCTCAGAGTCCTCCCTAAAAGCAGTCTCTTCTTTGCGGTATGGGCATTCGCTGTTGCCATTATGGTCATCCAGTGTAGTCCTTGATTGAGGGCGAGTCTTGTTTCAGGCGGTGGGTCCTCCATTTGGAAGGATTTGACATCATATCGGCAGGCTTCGCCTTGGCTAGCTGCCGATGTGGGAGCTTTCGATCCGGGTACAGTTTTCTCGTGGTTTTCCCATAATTATTTGAAAACAGAACTCATGTCCTTCTGCCATAGTTGTAAAATATTATTTTAAAACAACGCGATTTGTATCTTTTTCAGATTTCTACCAGTTCTTTAAAATAAATAATAAACTTGTTTTTTTAAACAGATTTTCAGGGGTAGGAAAATCACACAAAACTGTCATGACGATATATTTAGAAATCAGATTTATTTCTATTTAAGAAGAGATTTTTAAATGTAAAAATTATTCTTGAAGATTTGTATAAATATTATTTAGAATCTTCTATTGCGTACTTTCGATATCGGGTTCGAGCGGACACGGAAGACTCTGATGACACACAGTTTTTCGGACTCGAATTTTCAATTGTCGCACTTGGGATTAGAAATAAAGAACCCGAACTAATTTTTGAACAAACCCGAACCGCGGGTAGGGTCAGGTTTGGTAAAATCTCGTAACCTGACCTGATGCAGGAATCTAAAAATAGAGGGAGATGCATCTTTATTCAAGATGAGAAAAATATTAAAACAATTTTCTATTTTGTAATAGCTATGGCAAACTTTTCAAGTTACTAAATTGTAAGATGCAGCTTAATGTAATAGATTTTTTAATGAGAGTTTTGAATTTGATGGATTGTCTGTGTGACATCCCTGTAGTTTCGCTAGCATATAGTGAAGAAAACCTCATGTTATGGAGAGAAAATCTGAGTATTTATCATCACAGACTCTCAAAAAAGATATTTAGCAAAACCGGAAATGAATGAAAAATATAATACGAGGGCAAATCAAAAAATAAGTTACACTTCCAAGTTATGGCCATTTATAAAACCACACATATATAGGCAACACGGCTGTGACAACATGCAATGTAAGTTAACTTTTCCACATAGTCCCCAAGAGACAGTAAACATGTCTCGGAACGGTCAACCAACTTTTCGATTCCGGACACGTAGAAAGCTCCTCCAGCACTATGTAACCACCGGAGAAAGCGAAATTCTAGGTGCTCGTGAGCAATGGAGAACACACTGCCGTACGAAATGTTCAGCATGCACGCTATCACGGATGAATATCGCGAAGGCAGGCCCGCAATGTCCAGTACTGTTGCAAATGCTGACCGTGTGGATGCGATCACTAGAGAGAATCGGCGCATAACACTCCAGGAAATTACCAGAGGTTTTTAGTCTCTTGGAGACTATGTGGAAAAATGAACTGACATTGCATGTTGTCATAGCCATGTTGTCTACGTATATGTGGTTTAATAAAGTGTCATACCTTGGAAGTGTAACTTATTTTTTGATTTTTCTTCGTAAAAGAATAATTTTGTAAGCGTGTTTTTCATAAAAACCGAATATTGAAGAAAAAAGAGTTAAGTGATCATTTTTGCAATAAATGTTTAAATAAATGAGTCTTAATAAACACATTAATTCGTGAGAATAAAGTATTCTTTGCATTGTTTTCCGTATTGATAAAATCAAGTTGTTGGAAATCTCTTCTTTTATAAATGGGACCTGCTGCATACTAACTTTTTTACATAGATACATACAATATTCCCTGACACTATGTTCTATGGGAGAATATCTTTAGCGATGTATTTTAACAGTCTTACAATATTTTAAACATAACGAAATTTACGTACATTATTGAGGTGCACAAGAAGATAGTTCCTATAGAATATTTTACTTGTAGCATTTACTGTACGCATACAAGAGAACTCAAAAGTATTTCATTATATTATGGTCTAAGAAGAAAAATCGTTTTCGGCGTATTTTAATGGCGTTAACTGTTACAAACATAAAGCAATTAATATGAATTCCTGAGATGTACTAATACACACTTTCTGTAGAATATGGGGTGCAAAGCTTTTATCATTCCTTTATAGGATCACACAAAAGAGTTTTATTGCATAATGGTTTACGGGGAAAAACTTTTTGCAGCGTATTATGTTGAACAATTTCATAAATAACAAAGCTGATATACATTACTGAGGTTTACTACAAGATGCTTCCAGTAGAATATGATGTGCATTGCTTTATCTTTCACTAACAGGAACACATCAAAGATTTCAAATACAATACTGTATCCGATGCATTGTCTATTAGGTATGATTTTTTAAAGTGCGCTTACAGTTATGGTATGCATTTTTAAGTTTAAATATACTTTTTGTATACGGTGTACACAAATGCTATAGACCATATACACATACAGGGCTACATGAAAGAAATCGTCAGCGTTACTGTTAATAAGCTTGAATTGCTTAAAGATGTTTTTAAATCAGTGTTATGCATTTTCAAGCTCAGCTACATTTAGTAAGCTAAGAGATGTTTGTATTGCATAAATAAAATCATATACAGTACTATTCAAAAAGCTGCATACATGGCCGCCTATGGATAGTAATTCCTGGAAGTGTGTTTTCAGTAGTTTGAAGCATGTTTTTGCATGAATTAAATTTCATCTGAATGTTAGAAGATTGTATATAATATACAGTGCTGTACAAAAGAATTCAAGTAAGTTTCCGTCTATTGGTAGAAATTGCTGAATGTGAATTTTCAACCGTAGCATGCGTTTTCTCACTAAAATAAATTTTACACTGTAAAAATACCACTGTAAATTTGCCAGCACAACTCGATCACAGTGGAATGTACTGTTTCTTTCTTTGGTTTCCTGACTATTTAAACATGAAAAATACAGTACTTGCGTAAAATTAACAGCACAATGTACTGGCAATTTTGGACGCATTTGGACCACAGCACAAACTACTGGCGTCCAAATTGACAGTACATTGTGCTGTTAATTTTACGCAACTACTGTATTTTCCATGTTTAAATAGTCAGGAAACCAAAGAAAGATACAGTACATTCAACTGTGATCGAGTTTGTGCGCGAGATGAACAGTACTTTGTACTGTAAAAATTTCGTTGTTTTTTTTTTACAGTGTAGCATACTATGTACAATCTGTTCAAAACTATAGATCACACGCAGAGCAGCACCTTTCCCAAGAATTGGAATACTCCATCTATGGACGGTAATTGTTGAAATCTCATTTTCAAATTTCCTATTGTTTTCTAAAATGTTAACTTAGGCATTTTGTTTACCTTATTAAATCGCGAAGTTTTTAAAAATACTCTGAAATTGGTGTGAAGTGTTTCATAATCTATGTTTGACGCATGATTTTTGTTTCTTGTTCTTATTATATATTCCTTATTGATCAATTGTAATACAGAATAAAATAAAAATTGTAGATCATTTTGACTTACTTAAACGATTGTCACATTGCAAAGCTCTAAAAAATTTAATTACAAAATAATTAATTTTATATAGTAAATTTTACTTTAAACAAAAACAATAAAAAAAATTTTATAACTTTTCTTCTGAAATAACTTCATGAACTGAGTTATGAGAACGCTACAGCTATCAGAGAATCATCTTATGATAGATGCGGTATTCAAACCTATTATATTCGGAGAACCAAAATTCTTTTTCTGATATCTTAGACTATTCAGCCATCTCGACTTCGATAAATTTTTCGCTGTAACGAAAGAACTTAAAAATTGGTTTTATACTCGCTTAGTGTAAAAAAAGCACACTTTAAAGTGCCCAATAACGATGCTTAGAGCAGTTGAACTGTGTCTTAAAAATTCAGCTTTACGTTTTAAATCTATAGATTTTAAGTTTTGCCTAAAATACAATTAAAGTGTAAATTGCTGGCACACAGAATGGTGGTGTCACACAGCAATAGCTGGAAGAAGTCTCCATTTCATTGTGTTTTCATTTAGTATGAAGAAGACACATTTTAAGCACTTTGCAAGGAGTCTGTGATTGTTCAACAACAAGATAACATAGGATTGCATAGATACAAAGCATTGTAAAGCGGATTGAACGTTTTTAAAAATTTATTAACTCGTACACAATGTCATATATTGAAGTTAGCTTGAAAATTAGTAACATGTTGAAATTTTTAATTACGCTAATTTGTTTTAGTTTCAATAATCACCGATTGCACTGCGCTGTGTAAAATTACTAAAGCGCTTGCATTAATGTTTAAAAACTGATTAAAGTTCACTTCGTTTTTACCCTTCCTTATGTTAGCTACATACTTTTATTTTTTGTTTGGTTGAACCAACTTTTAGTGTTGCAGTAACTGCAACCATAATATTGTGAAATCTCGTTCCAACATTTTGAACTCCAAGTGAAACTTTCCTCCAAATGTTTTAATAAGATTTCCCTATTATATGATTGCAGTTACCCAGCACAAAAGTCGGTTCTACACACTACAGAACGCATACTTTTAGTGTATTTTTTTTATTTTTCTCCTGCGGGCTTGCCATTATTTGTGAAGGGCCTCCCTCTTTATTTTAGAATTGTGGGCTCGCGCGGCCATCCTCTTAAAGAGGATAACTTTTTCCTGTTTATCTACTCATTTCGTCTTCAATTTTCTAGGTGTTCATAGCGTTCGTATGTTCTGCGATGGAGTGGGTCTTTTTCTAGACCAGGATTGACTGCTACCGGCATTCGTCTGGTTGTGCGCATTTGGCAGAGTTGTTGACATCTTCCACTTTATACTCTTTGCTATCCATTAAATTCTCAATTCTTAATTTAATTAGACGCTTATTATGCATGACAGCTATATTTTTTCACATCTTTTCTTATTGCTGTGCTATACTATTTTTCTTTCTTTCAAACCGCTGAACAGGCACCGGGCTACAACACAGTTTTACGGGTTTGAGTGCCTGAAAGCGGGGCGAAATCGCCTGATATGTTGGAAAAGCAAATATTCTTTCTTAAGGCTGTTTTCAACTGCTCCTCTCAACAAGTGCAAAATGTTTTGACACATTTACAAATTCATTTTTTAACGGAAAGATATACAATTAAAAAGATTGACCTTGGAAGCGATTTGGAATTGAACTGTGTTTTCCATTTTTTGATCAATAAATTATCTATTGAATTATAAGCGATTTTGATCATGTGACAAACACGTTTTTCATCCTTTGCTTTTCTCCTTTCGCACGGAAAATTCAGTTCAAAACGCCCAATTTGACACTATTTTCTGAAAGATCAATTGCGTTTGCAAAAAAACGAAAAAAAAACCAGCTCGATTACATAGTTTCTGAACAACAACAACTGCTAGTTTCATGCATTTCCGAACAAAAATAAATTAAAACTTATGTCAAAAAGTTGCCCTGTTGGATTTGAGAACACCCTAAATTGCAGATCTGTTTTACTTTGTTTTGGTTCTATGTTGGCCGGTTACTTAAAGTGGATTAGCTTGTTTAATTTCACACTGTATCGCACGCCTATACAACATGCCGAGAACACAAAAGGCGGCTCTTGTTACTCGAGTTGGTCTCGTAATTTAGAACCTTGATCAGGTGAAAAGATCTTCACTTGACTAGGCACCTCTAGAGTATAATTCATAGGGAAAATCGTGGACTTTGCACCCTCGACGGATTTTACATGCACCAGGTGCCATTAGCGCACCTGGCGGATTTTTAGCTGTCGGCTAGCCTCGAACCCGCCACCTTTCGGATATGAGCCAATGCACTGCTAACTGAGTCAAAGCTACATCGGATGTAGAGCCGTGTTTCATAACTATTTTTTTAATTGCTTCACAACTAAGAAGCTCTTGGAACCTCTCAACTGTATACTGTTTAAATTGTAAATTTATTTTGTCATTATTGCAGTTTGAGACAGTGCAGCGCATCCTATTATTTCTATTAGTCTAAGATCCGGTCTATGAAATATATACCCTCATTTGTTATTTAATGATAACAAAGAATATATGTTAGATAATGTACAGATTGATACATTGCAAACAGGTTGCCTAGCTAAATCACGTGCCGATAATGATAAACAATAAAGTGTTTAATTAAATTTTTTTGATCAACTTCCTCGATTAGTTATTTATGAAAGTCGAGAATCAGTTGAGGGAACATACCCCGAGGAATTCGAAAAATAAGGGTTGCCTACTCTCGACTCTGCCCAACTATGGGGTTGCCAGGTATAAACAGGCAAGTAAGCGTTGTTAATATACCCTCATAAGTTATTTAATCGAATTACACATCAAATGAAAGCTTATTTTATTCCCATTCCAACCGTATTAGGTTGCCTTATCAAAAAGTTGCCTGAATCCATGGTTGCCTAGATTTAAGATGTTCAATTTTCTGCGTGAGCGTTGAGAGTGACAGAGAAGCGTTGCACGCGCAATTCCATTTGACAGACAAAGATGCAGCGAGGCATAGATTAAAATACAAGATCGGACATTTCCATAGAGCGTAATGGTAATGCAATTGCGATCGCAGCGCCTTTAGTGATTATGGAGAAGAAACTTCCCTTTCTTGTAATATTTTTGTTATTTAGCGTCTATCTTATTGTAATATTTCTTTTTTTAATATTGCATGTTTACGTTTTCAACAGAATGTTACACCGATACATGAACATAGAATAGATGTTCTATTCTATATATCTAATATTTATTCTATGTTCATGCATGGATATATATATATATATATATATATATTGTACATGATGGGTGAACGATTTAAGTGCCACGAAAAACAAGCTGAAATTTTCGTCTTGAATATTATACGTCAAGTAAATATGATATAATTGGGTTTAAAACCATATAAAGCGATGGTGTAATGTAAAAATATATGAAATATTGCACTTTACAGGTCCCAAAAATTTTTATAAATATTCCCATATGGTAGAAAATTTTTTACAGCTGATGTTTTATTAATTTATGAAGTTTAATATATTAAACACTCGTTGCAATAATCTTTCAAAATTTACACATTTTCACTTTCTCACAAATAAAATAAAAAGATTGTTTTTAATGTTAATAACGTACAATCAGTTCAATAATATTTATGATATTAACATATAAGAAATAAAAATAAAATTACAGATACGGAAAAATTCCTTTTTACACGTTTTTAGAGTTGTATAAATCTAAAAGTTTAAAAAAAAAAAAAAAAAAAAAAAAAAAAAAAAAAAAACCAGAGATACTGATATTACACTTGATAAAATTGTATTCGATGTGAATAAATTAACGCAATACCCGAATTTAATTTATTACAATTTTATCTCATTAACTTACATGTTTACGTTTTTCAACAAAATTTTCTGGGGGTTTTCTTTTACATTATTATTATAATTATCATTTTGTAAGTTAAAGCTGAACGAACAAGTCAGATTAAAAAAAAAAAAAATCGAAAAAAATCAAGCATAAATACAATATCGTCTGCCGCTCTGCTTCGTTTAGGAAAGAATAAATAGGCAAAACATAGAGCGTAAACAGATTTCATCAACATAGGTAAATTTCGGAGGCTTGTTAATTCGTTTCTAAACGTCCCGTCCCATCTTGTATGTTAATCTATGCAACTTGGCAGATGTGCGATACTTATTCGGTGTAATAGACAAGGACGACTTGACCGGCCGAAAAGTGTTTGGAACGCTGCGCTGGTTTGGAGTAAAATTCGAATTCTGTTATAAATAAACGTGCTCTCGAGTATTCTGTCGCCCGCTGGCGTGGTCAGTAAGTGGAGGCTGCTGTCACCCCGAGGGCCCGGGTTCGAGTCCCTGGGTAAGGCATGGATGTAATTGTGAATGTCCCATTGTAGTTATATAATATATGTAATGGAAAATAAAATTTGTTGTTACTTGTTGTTGTTTCTGTATAATAAGGATCATTCGAGGCGACAGCCATTGTAGCTATAAGCCCCAAAGCATTCTCCACTTCGGTGGACTTCAAATGTCAAATGTCTCGAGTATTCTGTATTAAAACATATCGCGTGCTCGAAAATGAAAAAGTGTTTTTTGTGTAGTTTAGAGGATTCTACTATTGATTTTAAAATTACTACGGATTTCCAGGAAATATTCGCATCATTGACGGATCCAGTAGATGTACTCCTAGAAGAAAAAATTCAACCCGTTCAGGAGTTTACTGCCCTTCTTTATGGAATCAAGCAATGTTATAATATCAATGACTCTAGATATCAGCTATTCCAAAAAACATATTCAATGAACAAAGACAAAGAACAGTTCATGAAGAAGATTAAAGGCATCGACTCCAATATGATACCACCGTGCTGGATCTCACTGAAACAGAAAATTTTGCGCACAATATATGTTAATTCTATGTGGCTTCATGCAACCGATGCATGCTGCGTTAATGTCAATCCTGAAGATTGTGGTTGGTTTTTGGATGGTTATTTGAAGCCTACATAGTTTAAAGTGGACCCAACACCCTTACAAGTTAAAGACGTATTAAGAGAATCGAGAAACAGAGAAACCGATGAAGAATTAGAATTAGATTGTGACATCGGCACTTCTGACGATTCTGAATGTGAATGCTTTATATAAAAACTTTGTATTTTGCTATTGATAAATTTATATATTAAAATAAAAATATTTGTATCATTATGTGATATTTTATTTAAATTTATCAGTATTTAATCCGCGCTTAAACGATCGAAAATATCTCCTTTTAAAAAACGGACATTTTGAACGGAAAAACCTATTATTTCATAATTATGTATTGATTAATGATTGATAAATGAATGTATGAGTGAAAAAATATTTGATATCATCTTTAATATTTACACTATCGGAGAAATCTTAAAAAAGAATTCGCTGCATCTTTGTCTGTCAAATGGAATTGCGCGTGCAACGCTTCTCTGTCACTCTCAACGCTCACGCAGAAAATTGAACATCTTAAATCTAGGCAACCATGGATTCAGGCAACTTTTTGATAAGGCAACCTAATACGGTTGGAATGGGAATAAAATAAGCTTTCATTTGATGTGTAATTCGATTAAATAACTTATGAGGGTATATTAACAACGCTTACTTGCCTGTTTATACCTGGCAACCCCATAGTTGGGCAGAGTCGAGAGTTGGCAACCCTTATTTTTCGAATTCCTCGGGGTATGTTCCCTCAACTGATTCTCGACTTTCATAAATAACTAATCGAGGAAGTTGATCAAAAAAATTTAATTAAACACTTTATTGTTTATCATTATCGGCACGTGATTTAGCTAGGCAACCTGTTTGCAATGTATCAATCTGTACATTATCTAACATACATTCTTTGTTATCATTAAATAACAAATGAGGGTATATATTTCTTATACCGGATCTCGTACTATATTTGTAAATTAAAGAAAGGAAGTGTAATTAAGAAACATCTGATTTTACACATTATTCTCCAACAATAATAACATGAACAGCTGTCATTGTATACTTGTTATTATATTTCATGTATGTTCAATCCATTTTAGACCATCCTGCATTTCTGCTACTTAAGTTACTTTAACCATTTTTATAAAAATACCGTAAGTTCAGCTTTTATATTATTTAAACTTTTCATCTCAGAAATATTTCATTTTTATTATTTTTTCCATTTTTCACAGCATATTGTATGTTTTATTCTTTAGATATTTTGAAAAACATTTAAAAAGTTATTTGATTCCTTGAATTCAATAAAACCTGTTTTGTCAAATTCCTAAAAATATATTATCAGTTGTTTATTTTTCTTGATAAGATTCTTTTCGATTCTTTATGCACATAAAATATATGGCTTCTGAAATATATCGTATAAACAAATGGTTTATACTTTTTTTTTTTTTTCAGGGGAAAAAGAACAAATGTAAACCTTTCCTTTTTATCAACATCAGCTGTTCCTGGCATAATCTTTTCATAATTCTGTAGTGAAAACTTTACTGTATGCTTTTTTCCCATACTCGATTGATTATTTGTCATATTTGCGAAAAGGGTAAATTTTTAATGCAACAATTTTATTTTAAAGAAACAGCGTTCTCACAGTTTTAAATCATAGGCATAAGTCATACATATAAAATTAGTGATGGGCGATAACGAGATGTTTTTCTCGATTTTCTCGATTGTATGGACATCTCGATATTTTTCGATTGTATAAATTTTTTCTCGATGACTACAGTTTGCAAATTTCTTTTATAAATCATATATTATGTATTATATACGTCATACATTTATCAAGAATCGTCTGCGGGTGAACTGGAATGAGTCGATGTTAATAAAGACTAGGTGACTTCGACCGCTAGCGGGCCCCTCCTTTAATTGGGGCCCCTAATTTATACGTAATCTTGTAATATGAAATCACGAACAGGTTACCCGCTATATACGGCACTGATATATGATAGCAGGCGGGTGTGGTGTGCACGCACTACAAAATCTTGTAAAAAATATAATATCGAAACGAATGAACATCGGACCAGATCTCTTGGGGGAGGGGTCAAAGCGAGCGGAGGGGCACAGCAGCTGCATAATGTGATTAAGTCGTCACAGGTCTTTAGGCCTTTCCAACCATCACATGAGAACCATCACATGTCACATGAGAAGTCTGGATCTGGATTTATAAAAATGTCCTCCCCGTGGGGGGGAAAGGGGGAGGGGTGCGGGAGGTGGATAACATGAGTAAGTGGTCATAAGCCTTTCCAACAATATGTCACATGAGGGGTCTCGGCTAAATTTAGAAAAACACCCCCGTGGGGGATAAGTGGGGGGGGGGGGGTCACCGGAGGTGCATTACATCAATAAGTAGTCACAGACCTTTCCAACGATATCTCACATGTGGGGTCTTGGCTAAATTTGGAAAAGTGTCCCCCGGGGGGGGGGTTCAAAATGGGGGGGATGGACACCGGAGGAGCATAACATCAATAAGTAGTCACAGACCTTTCCAACGATATCTCACATGAGGGGTCTTGGCTAAATTTGAAAAAGTGTCCCCCGGGAGGGGCAAATTGGGGGAGACTGTCACCGGAGGTGCATAACATCAATAAATAGTAACAGACCTTTCCAACGATATCTCACATGAGGGGTGTTGGCTAAATTTGGAAAAGTGCCCCCGGGGGGTGGGGCAAAGTGGTACTGGGGACACCGTAGGTACATAACATCAATAAGTAGTCACAGACCTTTCCAACGATATCTCACACGAGGCGTCTTGACTAAATTTGAAAAAGTGTCCCCCAGGGGGGGCAAAGAGTGGGGGGACTGTCACCGGAAGTGCATAACATCAATAAGTAGTCACAGACCTTTTCAACGATATCTCATAAGAGGGGTACTAACTAAATTTGGAAAAGTGTCCTCCGGGGGAGGGCAAAGTGGAGGGGGGCGGCCACCGGAAGTGCATAGCACTAATAAGTAGTCACAAACCTTTCTAACGATATGTCACATGAGGGATCTTAGCTAATTTGGAAAAGTGTCCTGAAATTTCATATATTATAAATAATATTTAGCAGAGGGCTCCATAAAAAAATCCGATCTAAAATGATAAAAGCGGAAAAAACTACCCTCGCAGTGGGGCCAAATTGGGGAGGGGAGGAAGAAAGTCTCATAATATGAAAGAGTCATCCGAGAGCTTACCGATGACATATCACATGATTGGTCCAAAAAAAGTTTGAAAATTGCTCCCCCTCTCTCCCCCCGTGGGCCCACTCTTTCACCCCAGAATTCACACACCCGCCACTTTAAAATTTTTATGTTCAATAAATAATATTTACCGGAAGACTGCATAAAAAACCCATATTTAAAGTGATATTTAAATTTATTATAGAAATCGGCTACGGTTTTAAAAATTTGTTCGCCCCTTCCCCACCCCCCTTTGAGCGAAGAAAGGTTCATAGTATAAAGAAGTGGTCAAAGGGCTTTTCGATTATATGCCACAGGAAGGGTTCGGTAAAATTTTTAAAATTGCACCCCATGAGTCCACTCTCACGTCCTCCTCCCTCGAAATCACCCGACCCACCTTCCTCTTTGAAAATTTTATATTTAATAAATAATTTTTATCGGAGGGTTCCAGGTATGTGACATCTTGGTAGGGCTAAAATAAGAGAAATTTTGAAAATTAAAGCTTCATTTCACAGCTCATTGTCATGTCTTTTTCTCAATCTCATCCCTTGGTACTCTCGATAAATTTTCTTACTTTTCTTCTCTGCCGAGGACGAGAGAAATCCTCGAAAAGCTTCTCATAGCGAAATGTTGAAAAGCGCGAGAGAAATCCTCGAAAGGCTTTTCATTGGGAGATTTCGAAAAGGACGAGAGTAACAAGCGAGAGGCTTCCCATCCCGAAAGGTTGAAAAGGGCGAGAGGAAAATCTCGAGAGACTTCCCATCCCGAAAAGTTTAAAACCGCGAGAGCACCAACCATCGGAGCAGCGTGCCATCTGGAAGCGTCGAAATGCTGGAAAAATCATCGAGATGAGATTTGCCGAAATGCGAGATGGAAATGAAGCTTTCAGAGTCAAACTTACCGCATTTCTGGTTTAAGTCATATTTTCTCAAAGGAGTCCATCTGCTTATCCAATCTCTTTTTAGCTCACAGGCTATCTAAGCCTGAGAGCTAATGTACACGTCGGTTCTGTGTGTATGCATGTACTGTACGTACGTACGTACGTATGTATGTACGTAACGCGATAACTCTTGATTAAAATGTACGATTTGCTTCAATTTTTTTTTATGTTCATTCTGGTAAGGCGTTCCGCTGTTTAGTTTTGACGGTTCATTGGTTAAGGATAAAGGGAGAGAAGGGGGGCTGGTTCCCACCCCCTCCTTAATTTAGATAAATAGGTTTTTCATGCAGAATTCTTGGATTTGCTCCAAATTTCGTATACCGGTTTATTATGTTAAGGAGCTTCCCTGATTAAACTTGGAGGTTCATTAGTTAAGTATGAAGGGGGGAAAGGGGGATAGACCCCCTCCTTAATTTAGATAAATTGGTTTTTCATGCAGAATTATTCGATTTGCTCCAAATTTGGTATACCGGTTCATTATGTTAAGAAGTTGCCTTGATTAGATTTGGAGGTTTACGGGTTAAGTATAAAGGGGGAGAAGGGGGCTAGACCCCACCCCCCTTAATTTAAATAAATGGGCTTTTCATGCAGAATTATTTGATTTGCTCATAATTTGGTATACCGGTTTATTATGTTAAGGAGCTTCCCTGATTAAATTTGGAAGTTCATTGGTTAAGGATAAAGGGGGAGAAGGGGGGCTGGTCCGCCCCCCCCTCCTTAATTTAGATAAATGGGTTTTTCATGCAGAATTATTCGATTTGTTCCAAATTTGGTATACCGGTTTATTACGTTAAGAAGTTGCCTTGATTAGATTTGGAGGTTTACGGGTTAAGTATAAAGGGGGAGAAGGGGGGCTGGTCCCCCCTTAATTTAGATAAATGGGCTTTTCATGCAGAATTATTTGATTTGCTCCAAATTTGGTATACCGGTTTATTATGTTAAGGAGCTTCCCTGATTGAACTTGGAAGTTCATTGGTTAAGGATAAAGGGGGAGAAGGGGGGCTGGTCCCCCACTTAATTTAGATAAATGGGTTTTTCATGCAGAATTACTCGATTTGTTCCAAATTTGGTATACCGGTTTATTATGTTAAAGAGCTTCCCTGATTAAACTTGGAGGTTCATTAGTTAAGTATAAAGGGGGGAAAGGGGGGTAGACTCCCTCCTTAATTTAGATAAATGGGTTTTTCATGCAGAATTATTTGATTTGCTCTAAATTTGGGATACCGGTTTATTATGTTAAGAATCTGCCTTGATTAGATTTGGAGGTTTATGGGTTAAGTATAAAGGGGAGGGGCTAGTCTCCCCTTAATTCAGATAAAAGGGTTTTTCATGCAGAATTATTGGATTTGCTTCAAATTTAATATACAGATTTATTCCGATATGGCGCTTCCTTCATTAGATTTGGAGGTTGATTGGTTAAGTATACAAGGGCGAAAATGGGGCAAGTCCCTTTAATTTAGATAAATGGATTTCCATGGAGAATTATTCAATTTACTTGAATTTTTTTTTCTATGTTTGTTCTGATAAGGAGCTTTCCTGATTAGATTTGGAGGTTCATTAGTTAAGTATAAAAGGGTTAAAGGGGTTAGACCACCCTTAATTTAGCGATATGTTCCTTTTTTTCATGCAGAATTATCTGATTTGCTTCAAATTTGATATACTGATTTATTATAGTTAAGGAGTTTCCCTGATTAGATTTGGAGGTTCATTGGTTAAGTATAAAAGGGGCAAACGGGGGATATTTCCCTTCATTTATTATTTGAGGGACATTATTCTTTGAAATAAGAGTATAATATACAGTTAGTGTTAATAACCTGTGAGCTCAATGCCATCAGTTTAACTGGCACTTATCATTTTATTGCTATTAACCGATGTGGGTTATGAAGCATAGTGGTTTATGTATTCAGTTCTGTATAGTCCTAGTTTCAAACTTTACTGTTAAATTTAGTGTCATTTTGCCACGAATTTTCAATGTTTCTCTTATTTTAGCTCTGCCAAGCTGCCCCATACCTGGAGACTCAGATAAATACTATTTATTAAATATAAAAAGTTCAAAGAGGAAGGTGAGTGAATTCTGGGGTGCGCGAGAGTGCACAAAGGGAGGGGGGGGGGCGGGTAATTTTCAAACTTTTACCAAACCTCTCCTTGACATATCATCGGAAAGTCCTTTCACCACTCTTTCATATTATGAATCTTTCTCCTCCCAGAGTTGAATTCCGGAAGGGGTTCGGGGGGGGGGGGTGACTTTTTTTTTAATTGTAGAGATTTCTACAATAAATATCATTAAATGAGGTTTTTTAATGGAGCTCTCCGATAAATATTATTTATTAAATATAAAATTTTAAAAGTGGGGCTGCATGATTTCCGGGTATATTCTAGGATAAAAGAGGGAACCCACGTGGGAGGGGTAGATTTCAAACTTTTTTTGGACCAGTCATTTGATCTATCATCGGAAAGTTTTCGGTTATCATAGCAAAGTTACTCTTTCATATTATGAACCTTTCTTCTTCCTTCCTTAGTTTGGCGCCCCGAGAGAGGCACTTTTCGAACTTTTTTGAAATCGTAGCGTTTTTAAACATTTTAGATCGGATTTTTTTACGGAGCCCTCCGATAAATAATTTTTAATATATGAAAATTTCAAAGAGAAGGATGGGCAGGGTATATTTCGGGGGGGGGCGGGGGGGGGGGGGGCACGATAATTGGAATCCTGGGAGTTGGGACTCTTTTCTATCTTTTGCTGACACCCCTCATGTGATATATCATTGGAAAGCTCTGTGACTACTATTTCATTTTATATATCGCCCGCGCCCCTCCCCTTACTTTGCCCCCGAGCGGGGGCACTTTACTAAATTTAGCCGACACCCCTCATGTGCCATATCGTTGGAAAGTCCTGTGACCACTTATTCATATTATGCACTTTCCTTGCCCCTCCCTCCTACTTTGCTCCCCGCGGGAGTGCGTTTAATGTATTCCAGTCGAAGAATTTGTAAAAATGGGGAAATTAAAGATCCAATCTCAAATGACGTAGAAAAATCAATAAAAAATTTTGATCCCTTTTATCATCCTTTAGTTCATATTTTTGCCACTAGGGGGTGCTTTTGATTCTTATTTCTTTGGCCATTTTGGTACTAATTGCCGAAAAATTCTAATTTTTGATACTTAAACTCCCCTTACCGCTTCATAGCTACTCGCGTTTTTTCAGCTTTTTTCAACCAGGGGCACCCTTACAAGACTTTTCCAGTCTTATGGCTCCTTTATAGTTTCCCTTTGGTTTGTTGTTTTTTTATTCCATCTGTTTTCAGTTACCCTATAAATCTGCCTTATATATATGTAAAAACAATGATTTCAATAATCGATTCTAGAACATCTCCTTTGTAGATTCTCGAAAGTAATCGATGACTGTATCGATTGTGTATTTTACGATAATGATTTTTTTCGATTGGTAAATTTTTGAGAATCGCCCATCACTAAGCCCTATCACTACTATGAAATTGTCGGCCAGAATAATAGCTAAGTTTTCCAATAACTGTTTTTAGCTTTTCTCGTTATAATCGATTGTAAAACATCTCGATTGTAGATTCTATGAATTAATCGATGGCTGTATCGATTGTGATTTTTTACGATGACGATTTTTCTCGATTGTCGAATTCTCGAGAATCGCCCATCACTATATAAAATCATAAATGTTATCTTAAAAATACATTATCACTCATTTGTTTTTCTTTTGGAATTTTTTACTGTATTTTATGCACATAATAATACCCACAGCACAATCGAAGATATTCACGCTGCAAATATTTTTAAAGTAAAAATATAAAATATGATAATTGTCTTTATATCATCATAAGCTGTACCATGATCTTTTCATAATTGTAGTTGTAGGAAAAGTTAAATGGTTTGTTTTCTAGAGTAATTCCATTCATTTTAATTGTCATACGAGGGTGGTTCAATAATTATTGTACCTTGTGTATATAAAATATTTGTACTGCAATGGTTGTTGTGGAACATCGAAGCTATATGTCTTAGATGCCTATATGCTTAATTTCAGAACCGTAGCTTTCACATAGTTTCACATATTAAATTTTCTTATACCTATATTCCGGCATTATAGTAGCCACCAGTATAGACACTTTTACCACATTTGTTTTACATTAATATATAAAGATTCATGACACTTAACTTTCATTTTAAAAAATCCTTTATCTTTCGTTTTGTACATATTAAAATCGAACATTATAATTTACATTTCTTTACTTTTCTTAAAAAAACAAACCACATTTTTTTACTTAAAAAGGACATAAATTCCGGTATATCGTTAAAACTATGCTATTTATAAATATATATTGCATTGTCCATACTCTTTGGCACTTCTCTGCAAAAACGTTTTCGTCCATTTCTTGGACTTCTTCAGTTTCATTTGGCGGCTCGCAGTTTCATTTTCGACCTTTTATCATTTCTCTTTTTCCATTTTTTCCCCCTTCTCCCTTTTCACTTTCCCCCTCTTTCCAGCATTTTTAGCCAACGGGAGTCAACATTTGCATGCGCCATATCGTTGCATACATTTTTTCTTTCGAGGTTAATCTCGATAGCCTCTCTCATTAGGGTGTTGTGGGGATTATCATATGCAGCTATTTTTTCTATTTTTATTGATTGAGGTATTATGGGGTTTTTTAAATTTGTTCGTGAGAAGGCTGTTGTTTGATTATTATATTTAATGTCGCGGATATGCTCCTTATACCTTTCGCTTATTTTTCGCTTTGTCATCCCGATGTATGTAATTTCCTTATTGTCTGTATTTGAGGCTTTAATTTTATATACTCCTGCCGTCTGTAATTCGTCGTATCTTTCTGCTTCATTTCGTATCGTTTTAAATAGGGAAGGGTTGGGTGTGATTGGGACTATCTTTCCGAGTTTACTAATTTCGCGTTTTATTTTTAGTGCTATTCCGTTCATGTATGGTAGGGGGGGTGTATAATCCTTTTTATTTTGTCCTGGTTGGATCCAGTTAATTTTTTCTTTCGCTTTTCTGATTAGCTTGTCTATTGTTTTTCTTGGATGGCCAGCGTTACGTCCTATGTTCTCTATAATCCTTAATTCTTCTTTTAATAACTTTTCTGTTGAACATATATTGAGTGCTCTATAGATGTAGGTATTTAGGGCTGCAAGTTTATAGTTTATTGGTGTATTTGTTTTGCTTGACATTATCGCTAGGTTTGCAGTAGGTTTTCTATAGACTGTTGTTTTTATCTGGTCATTTTCGTATATTATTTTTACGTCAAGGTATGGTAGGGATCGGTTCTTCTCTTCTTCTATTGTAAATTGTATATTGCTATCATATTTATTTATTTCGTTTAAGAGGTTTTTTAAGTTTACTGTTCTGTTTGTTATGATAAATATATCATCCACGTACCTTACCCAGAGGCGTATTTCATTTTTATGATCCTGTATTATTCTTTTTTCTATTACTCGCATTTTCCATTCTGAAACCACATTTGAAATGGGGGACCCCATCGGTACACCTTTCAGCTGTTTATATATCTTATTGTTAAATTTAAAATAACTTTCGTTTAGGATCAGATTTGTTGCACTTTCCATTGTATTTATAATTTCTGTGTCTGTGTAGTGTTTCTGTATAGTCTTGTTTATTTCTTCTGTCATTTCGTTAAGGTTAATCGACGGGTATAGGTTTTTTACGTCTAGGCTTATCATATAATCGTCTGGTTGCGGTTCGTATTCTCTTAATATCTGTATGAATTTTCGTGTTGAATTAACTGATATATCGGAAGGGGGGAGCATTTCTTCATACTGTTTCCGCATATATTTTTCTATGTCATAGGTTGGGCTTAGCTTTTTGTTAACGATCGGTCTCATTTTGTATGGATTCTTGTGGTCTTTCAATTTTCCAAATATAATTGGTGTATTAGGGGTAAAATTCTGCTTTTTTGGTTTAGTTCCATTTGGCCATTTTCCCCTTTTAATCAATTCTTCTGACTTTTTCGTTAGTTTATTTAGGGGGTCTTTTTTTACTATTTCGGTCCCTAGTTCATCTATTGTGCTCTCCATCATATTAACATATTCATTTTTATTCATTATTGCTATTTTTCCTGTTTTATCAGTGTGCAAGAAAGTTAAGTTTTGGTTTTCTTTAAGTTGTTTTATTATTCTAAGGTCGTTACCATTTTTCCTCCTCCTTTTCCCCTGCTTTTCAATCTCGTTCTGAGCTAAGTTTCGTAATTTCTTCGCTTCCTCTTCAGGGATATATTCCAAAACTCTTTCGATTTTGGGGATGGCTTCTTTTAGATTTATTTTTCTCTCTACATTAAATTTAGGGCCTTTCTTTAGGCAAGCGTCTTCTTCTTCGGTCGGTTTGTATGCCGATATATTTATGTATGGTATGCTTGTTGTCATTTGGGGTCTATTATGCCTATTATTAATCTTCATTTCCCAATACTTCATTTTCTTTTCATGTTTTAGCTTTTCATATATTCTAATACTGTTTATTTTTTCAAATATCTGTGCCCGTTCTTCTGGGGGTAACTCGTATATTTTTCCTTCTAGATCTTTAATTTCTCTTTTTGCAGAGAAGTGCCAAAGAGTATGGACAATGCAATATATATTTATAAATAGCATAGTTTTAACGATATACCGGAATTTATGTCCTTTTTAAGTAAAAAAATGTGGTTTGTTTTTTTAAGAAAAGTAAAGAAATGTAAATTATAATGTTCGATTTTAATATGTATAAAACGAAAGATAAAGGATTTTTTAAAATGAAAGTTAAGTGTCATGAATCTTTATATATTAATGTAAAACAAATGTGGTAAAAGTGTCTATACTGGTGGCTACTATAATGCCTGAATATAGGTATAAGAAAATTTAAGTGTAATATGGGCATTAAATGAGACAGAAATTACTGTCGAAAAACACTGGCTAAATAAATAGTTTCACATAGTTTTGGAGGGAGGAGTGAAAGCGGGGGGTGAAAAGCTTATTTTTAGCTTATGGGGCTAGATTTGTGTCAGTGGATGAGACGTAAGTACTGTCGTTTGGACTGGGGATCATAGTGATGTAGCCAAATCTCATCATTGTCACAAATGTAGCCTCATAAGCTCCAAACCAGCATTTCACCCTATCCCCATCCTTAACCCCCCACCCAAAAAAATAGGTCTTTAAAACTTCACCCCTCCCTCCAAAACTATGTTAATATAGCAGCTACAGTCCTAAATTTGAGCATATTATCATTTAAGACATTAGGCTTCGATATTTTACATCAACCATCGCAGTACAAATATTTTATATACACTAGGGACAATAATTATTGAACCACCCACGTATTTTCGACAAAGCTGAATTTTTAGTGTAGAAAATATCATTGAATGGATTTGGAATAATTCAGGTGTTTGTATACAGGGTGTTTAAAAATTCGGCGACAAATTCAGAGGGGTGATAGATAATAGGGCTCAAGAGGAGGAAAAATTGCCATAGAACGCGTCGCAAACCACTTATTTGTTTCATCCAAACTGAACACGGGTTGACGGTATTAATTTCGAGAAAAATAAAAACATTGCATTGAAAATGCAACGATATGTGCATTGTGTTGCGTGGAATGCGATAACATCAGAAAAGATCTGGGAAAACATGTTGCTCAAGCAATCGATGACACCCTATGAACTGATAATCGCAGTCCAAAATGGGGGGCGTCAAGTGCATACTGCTGGCGTGTATAATGCAAACTTCTATCACTTTTGTTTGGTATTGTCACATTTACAAAAAAGGTGAGAACTTTTAAATGTTTTATTATAATATACTTCAGTTTTCTGAAAGTTATTGCCGTCAACCCAAATTGAGTTAAGGCTGTTCTCAAATCCAAAAGGGCAACTTTCTGACATAAGTTTTAATTTATTTTTGTTCAGAAATGCATGAAACTAGCAGGTGTTGTTGTTCAGAAACTATGTAATCGAACTTTTTTTTTTTTTTTTTGCAAACGCAATAGATCTTTTTTTTTCTTTATATCAATGATTGATCATGGGAGCAACATAATTGTATATGTAGATAATTATTTGCATGGAAAAATTTTAAACTTTTTTACTGGCGGATATTTCTAATTCAAACCTAAACAGTAAACAGTGAACATATACTTTTCTGTTTTCTCTTTTTATATAACTGATCATGGAAACAACATAATTGTATATGTGGATAATTATTTGCATGTAAAAAATTCTTTCTTATTCTCAGGCGGGTATTTATAATTCAAAAGTAAATAATGAGCATGTACTTTTCGCTTTTTTCTTTTTATATGACTCAACATAAATACAACATAACTGTGTATGGTGATGGTTATCTGTATAAAAATTTATCTAAATAAATAAATAAAATTTGTATAAATTGTCACGAAAAAATCTATTTTCTTCTTAGTATAATGCACACTTCTGCACCTCACACTTATCAAATGTGACAGTCTGTGAACATACTTTTGAAAATAATACAAGTAGAAAATTGTACATCAAACATAGCAAATGAGGTTCGTACTATAACTAGTTTTATAAAAATTTGGATCTTGGTGCAATAGCTATTGCTCTCCTATGCAAAAATTCATGAATATAAAATTTATTACCATTAAACATATTAAATTCATTAACACGGAAATAATATGACTCAATCTTAAATAGGACGTGATCAACATGGCAACCTGGAATCATTACCTATCATGGGATGTCACTGAATTAATTACGCATGATAAGATTTCATTGAAGGAAACTTTTATTAATATCACTTTAAGTTTTGATTCGAGTTTCATAATTTTAACAAAATTCTGCAACGATTATATATATTATTTTTTAAACCATTTGGTTGGGTAGTTTTTGCGCTGTTATACGCAGACAGACAGACGGAGGGATAAGACAACGAATATAGTTGCTATGTATTTATATAATTACGAAAGTACTTAAAAAGGAAGGTCAGAATGTTCATGGCTATTATTAACACTGGACCCCCCCCCCTCCCTCATTTCCTAAATTTTCAATCAAAAGTGCAGAATCTCTATTAAACGTTTCTTTCTGCATTTTGGCAATTTCTAAGCTATAAAATGATCTAAAATTGATGATTAAAACATAAAAAAATGAAAAGAAAAGAAAAATACCCTTTAAATAACGAAATATATTGACAATATGATGCAGAAATCCAATTTTAAAATTTCATTTCTAAGAATCGTTATCGTGGCAGAGAAAATAATAAAATATTTCTTTAAAAACCAATATCAGATGCGTTATGCAATCTTTTGGAAGCCTCAAAAAATTGTTTTCTACCGCCTTTATAACATAAGCTGCAGTCGTTCAGATTTTCTGTTAAAGTCACAAATTCGTTATTGAATGTGTTATTTTTATACAGTTTTTCATATAAAAAAAAAAGAAACTGAACTCATCTGCTATAGAAAATGCAGAGCTTTAAGTGTTTTTATATTTATTTTATAGAGATAATTTTATTTTTACAATTTCATATATTTTTGAAATATTTGCTTTTAAAGTTCACTCCTGCGGCAAATAGATTGACCTTTTATTAAAAACTGTTCTGATACCCAGTATTCACGACACATTCACGAGGTCATTTTCATTCGAAAGCTATATATTCTAAAGTACCGAAAATATCCATAAAAAACACAAGGGAATAATCCATTTCTAAAATTCGGCTCAGTATAAAGATAGACATATTAATTCTAATAATCTATAGTACGAAAGGAAGCCTCGCATTTCTGGAACCAATTTTAGCGTCGACTATTTTAGATATATAGTAGATAAGATGTTGTTGGGTAACGAAAGTACCCGTCACCTGACGCACCAATGAGAAGTGTTACACCAGTTACGTCGCATAGTCTTTTACAATGTGAAATGAGGGGCAACAGGATTGCAGATGATTCCTGGGCTCAGGGCGTCATCGTAAGTCGGGTTGCCGTTTATTTCCGTTTGCGGCGAGGATGTACAGTGCTTCTGTGGCAGCCTCACTCGTAATTGAGACTGTTGACTGTTAGTTTTGTTATCTGCATCATCTAATCAATCCCATATTCCAAAATCATCGACGCTGAAATTAGTTGCTAAAATCCGCCGCTGCTTCCTGCGCTGGACTATCATTGAAACTTCATTACATTTGATAAAAAAAGGCTTAAATTTTATTACACATACAAATAAACATTTAAGCATTGTAAACGAATCCTTAACTATAAATTTTTTTTAAGTAAGTTCACATTGTCATTTAGTATAATTTGAAATAATCTATATGATAAATAGTACAAACGTATTCTGCAGCAATGCTAACCTAAAACTTAACACCGAATATCATAACATATTCCTTGGTTTAAGGCTGTTCTCAAATCCAAAAGGGAAATTTTATTACATAAGTTTTAATTTATTTTGTTCGGAAATGCATGAAACTAGCAGGTGTTTTTGTTCAGAAACTGTGTAATAGAACTGTTTTTTCCGTTTTTTATTTATTTATTTATTTATTTATTTACAAACGTACATCTTTCAGAAATATTGTCAAAGTGGGCGTTTTGAGTCGAATTTCCACTCGAAAGAAGAATAACCAATCAAGAAAGGGTGAAAAAGTCTTTGTCACGTGATCAAAATCGCTTATAACTCAACAGATAAATTATTTATCAAAAAATGGAAAACACCAGTTCTATTCCAAATCGCTTCCATAGTCAGGCCTTCCAATTTTATATCTTTCCGTTAAAACATGAATTTGTGTCAAAACTTTTAAAGTGCTTGTTGAGCAGAGCAGTTGAGAACAGCCTTAATCAAATATATCTTCGATTCTAAATATCGCATAATTTCATACTTTACACAGTCGCATAGAACAAAAGAAACACAAATAAACTTTGTTTGGCAATATAAACCTAATTTAGTGATTAAAAAATTCTATTGTGTAATTAATTTATGTACACGTGACATAATAATGAGCACTTGCTTACTCCAATAATATAAAGTAGCATTTGCCGTAACATAAATAAATAATGGCCCCCACTCAAGTATGTAAAACTAAGATGAAAATGGCAAACTAGTCAAAATCGATCATTTATCCCCAAAATTTTGTGAGGCTACTTTCTTTTATATAGATAATTGTTAAAAATTTTCGACTTTAAATACAAAAATTGAATTGATAATACATCATTTGGAAATGTATTCTTTTAGCACTTTTGAATAGTTGAAAAGTATTTACGAATTCGGTTTGTATGCCTGAGTGCCTGCCGTCTGTCTGTGCTCTAAATCAGGTAAATACAGGTTTGATTCAAAACGAATGAGACAAAATGAATTAGCAATCGCATTCATTTTGTCCCATTAATTTTGAATCAACCGGTATGCTCAGATTGCCGTGAAATTATATATGTTATTCTAGTTTACAATGGAAATTCGGCATTGAAAATGACGTGTTTAGCATTTATAGTTATTTTACAAGGCCATTCAAAATTATCCCATTACATACAGCCTACGGGAAAAATCCTTTACGGCGTATTTTTATGATGTTACATTGGTTAAATATATTGAAATTAATATACATCCCTAAGGGGCACTACAAGGCGCTTACTATAGAATAGGGTATGCCCACTGAACTCAACAATAGTACGGATTACTAATTCCCTATTCTGATACATTGAATCCAGTGGTCCGCCCACAAATACAATGCCAAAGATTTTCGGAGGAAAATTTTTGGGAAAACATAGATTTCCTCCCATAGAATATGTTCAAGGTGGATTTTCTTTTAAAAATTTGACGAAGTTGCTATGATTTTCGCTGATACATATTTTTTATTGAAAAACTATAGATTTTATTAAAATTGATCGCAATTTTTTAGTTTAATATTAGTTAAAATGAAATTTTAAGTAAGCTCAACGAAAAAAAAAGAAAAAATTGTTAAGTATTGCTCATAAAAATAGCAAAAAGATGTAGAAAACAGCAAAATTTATAAAAAAGTATGCAGAAAAGTTTGAAAAAATGCTTCTAATATTAGAAGCATTTTCTTTTTTTAACTTCCGCAATTATATCGCGAGATATTATAAATTTTGATAATACACCCAGCGCAATTACCCGTACACTGAGAAGAAAAATATACAGCCTTCACTTAGAATGAATAGGTGGTCATTTTCTGAATCCCCATACTAGAATTATAGATTTCAGAGCTATGCGAATAGGGTAAACAACTAAGCTGAATAGACGAAATGATCCAGAATTTCTAGTCTCTTGTTTTCTAGGTGACAAAACTATAATGAATCGTTTCACTAGCGAGAAATTATCGCTTGATTACTGGAATAGTCTCATAAACTAGAATTATAGTTACTAAAACTAACCTCTAGTGTTCGCATCTATTTGCAGAGATTTTTAAATAAATTTGACCACGAGAATATAGGATAACGCTCTTAAATTCTAGTAGGAGACTCTAGAACTCTCTAGCAAAGAGAACTAGAATTTATAAGGATGACATGGAACAAGAGTCATTTTTCTAGAGCCACAATTTAGATTCTAGATGCCAGAACCATATTTTTTTCTCAGTGTACAAAATGAATCTTTAAATGGCTTTTTCTCCATGTTCATATTTTAAAAATGCTAAAGGTTCCTTTGTATTTGAGATAGAGATTTAAACATTTTTTGTATGTATTCTTTATTATACGTGTCCACTCTCAACGGTGGCCAATGGCTAATTCCTAAACCGTTAGTCATTATATATATAATGGCGGAAAGTGTATAACGCTTCCGGAGTGAACTCATCCGGATCTTGATAATCTTTTGTTAAAATCAGCCATTTTATTTCGGCCATGTTAGGTTTAAGCATTCCGATGCCGTATTATAAGTCGAACAACTTTCTTATTTAATCTACGCTGTATAACATATATCCTTCTTCAGTTTTTTAAAACCTTCAAAAACTATAAAATCGTCATATATATTAAAACGCAAAGGTAAAATTTTAAGTAGACCCATTTCAAGACATCTGCACATGCATCAACCTTGTTCAATTTAGAGAGATTGAGAACGAGTTCTCGGTGGCTGAGCGGTCTAGAGCAGCAGTTTAAAGCGCCGATGTTTTGCAGTGGATAGCAGGTTCGAACCCGACGACCTGCAAAATGATCTCTATAATATTTTTCGCGATAAGTTATTTCAATAATGACATATTTTATTAGGAGGAAAAGTTATATGATTTTTATTTTATTATTATTATTATTTGAATGCTTTATAATATAATAAAATTTAACGCTGAACAATATTTAAAATAATAATAATAATAATTTTATATTTAAAATATTTAAGCTAAAATATTTTTATGTAATTATCAATTAAATAAATTGAGCTGATCTACAATTTTTGTTATAACTTCTGACCATTATCAAGAATATATGTATATGTGTGTGTGTCAGAAAGAAAAGTTTGCTTTTCTTTTCCTTAAAAAAAGAAAACGGAGAGAAAGAAATATATTCATATAAGAACTATTAAAAAAATTACCGTGATATCCATTGTTTAATATTTAAAAAATGTATAAAAATGTAAAATAAAATTCAAGTAATAAAAATTATATGCTGCACCAAGTTTCAAATTTGGGCTTTTAGAGAGTGAGACTGAAAAAACTAAAATTCATGCAGCTTTTAATGGTCATGTAGTTAAAATTCATAATAAATAAATAAAAATAAATACTGTTATTTTTTCGAAAAAATGAGACCATAGTAAATAAAAATAAATATTCTACCCACTATTTTTAGTTACACTTTCTGGTAAAAAGAAGCATAATTGGTTGTAAATTATAAAGTTAAAATTCTGTGACTTCATTGAATAGGTTTGGCTGATTGTACCCTCTATCGCTTTAAAGAAATAGGAATCACTTATGCAATATAAAAATTTGTCACAATTTCAATAATTAATTTAAAAGCAATTCATTAAAAATTCAAGAATTTTTCTAATGAAACATTCAAGTTATTTACCGTCAAATCTTGACGGGTACCATCTAGTAGATATACAGTTCCAATTACAAAAATGTTTTAAATGAGGTAAAGAAATATTTTAAAAGCAATTTGGGTCATTAAAAACATTCTTAAAAAAATACGAAATTTAAATTGTTATACGCTCCCTCGGTCCTATAAGTTACATTTAATAAAATTTTCCTATTACACTGACAAGTAAAACAAAAAAAAGTCCCATTATTCTATGATTAAAATTGACCGAGTAATAACTGTTTAAAGCTGGAACATATTTCTTGCCTCAAATTACGGGTCATTCACAAATTTAGAAGAAATATAATTTCGTCAGATGGTTGAGAGTAAAATTAACATTGCAATATAAAATTGAAATCTTTAAGCATTCTGACATATTGATGCAAAATATACAATTTGTAATAAACATATAAGAAAAAAAAATAAATTTGTGATAAATAAAATGACGAAAATTAACAGTCTTAGCTTTTGATAATTGATGCTTATGTACTCTGTACCGCTGAATCCGAAATTGACCTTCATTTTTTACCATCACATAAAGATTTTTTGTAAATCGTAAATTTTAAAGTTAAAAAAAGAAAAAATAGCGAAAATTTGATACTATAAAATAGGTGTTATTGTTGTGTTTTTAACTTTGATAATTGATTTTTATGTATTTTTGACCACTGAATAAGTAAACGACCTTCAGTTTTAACCATCAAGTCAGGATTTTCCGCAAATTGTAAATTTCAAAGTTAAAATATTCAAAGTTCAAATTGAATCTCCTCCCCCACCTAATCGGAACCCTCAACTGTTTAGCTGTAAGAATTCTAGTATAAGCCAATAAATAAATAGCCAGTAATAAATTATTAAATTAAATAAAATTAAATAAAAAAAAAAAACTTTTACATCTGTTTTATAGTATCAGATTTTCTCTATATTATAACTTTGACATTTACGATTTGCAAAACAATTCTAACGTGATGAGTAAAAATGAAGGTCATTTTCAGATTCAGTGCTAAACAGTGCATAAAAATCAATTTTCAAAAGTTAAAAAAGGCAGTCATCTCCCAATTTTATAGTATTCGATTTTTGTTATTTTTTAATTTTGACAATTTATGATTTGCGAAAAATCCTGACATGGTGGTTAAAAATTGAGGTCATTTTCGTACTCAGTGTTAAAAAATACATAAAAGTTAAAAAACACAACCACGCAGTCTTGTGTTATCTAATCTAACACTTGTTCTTAAACTTCTTGGCGGTAATCTATCTGAATTTTTTTGTGTTATCCTGTAAAATAAACATAAATGGTAGCCAGCGAAAATCATAATATTAGATTGTCATCGGATTTACGTCAGTATGTAAAATTTAATCTCGATCGGATATTTGAAAGTGAGTTAAAGTTCGAGTCCAAATTTTGAACTGGAAAAACATACATACGATTGCTGAAGTTAAATAAAAACTTATAAAAAAATAATATAATTTTTGTTAAAAGAAATCATGAAAGAAACAGTCCTAAATCCTTACAAATAAATAAATAAATAAAATACAATGATTTTAGTCAATCTGAAACTTAATAAAAGTTAACTCAATGCTTGTTACGATTTTTTTTCTAATCGCAGATACAGATGAAATACGTTCTTCGAATACTTTAAGCACTTGGTATATGACCCCTCAAAGCATGGCAGAACTCATCAGTTTTCGTATGCAGAAAAGTGGTATTTGTCATGCATTTTTTCGGTTTCATAACTCGGTCAATTTTAGAGTTATATGAACGGGACTTTTTTGTCTTACTTGTCAGTGCAATAGGAAAATTTTACTAAATATGACTTATAGGACTGGGTGACCGTATAAAAATTTAAATTTCGTAATTTTTTAAGAATGGTTTTTATTGACTGAAATCGCTTTTAAAATATTTCTTTACCTCATTTAAAAGATTTTTGTAATTGGAACTTACGTCTATGATTAACGGTTTAGGAATTAGCCATTGGACACCGTTGACAGTGGACACCCTGTATATGTGATAAATGTACGTATGGAATTAGCCTTCAGGTTTGTTGCCCTCAAGTTGTTGTTTTAAAAAAATAAAACTATATGAAGATGTGTTAGATTTCATCGTCTTTTACTATAGATACCAGTAAAAAAATTATATTAAATGTAATATTAGATTTATCTAAAAATCCATACGCAGTCTTGTGTAATACACATTTGAAAATCTTTAAAAAAAAAAAAAAAAAAAAATCGGGCAAAAAATATTAATTTAAAAAAAAATACTAAAGATTTTTAAAATGAAATTTTTTTAAACTTTTTTAAATTTTAATTTAATATGTAGTTAATATTTTTTTTTTTCAAAATTCACTATTTTTACTTTCTTCTATCTTTACAAGAAGAAAGTATTGGATTCGTGAAAATTTTCGACTTCCGGTTTTCGACGGATTTATACGTTTTAGAATGTCCTGAACACGATTTGATGGTTTTTAGAAAATCACTCTGTCACTCTGTCACTCTGTGAGTCTGTATGTGACAAAAATTTTGTGGGCGCTCTATCTTAAGAAATAATGCACGGAATTTCACAAAACTTCATATTTAGTTAGACCCTGATATAAACTGGACCTGATTAGTTTTTGGTGAAAATCGCCCTACAGGTGGCGCTGCTATGCGGCATTTTTCCCGATTTCTACAATGGCTATATCTCAAGAACTACTGCACGTATTTTCATAAAACTTCAGATTTAGTTAGTCCAAGATATAGGTTGGTGCTGATTACTTTTTTGTGAAAATCGCCCAACAGGTGGCGCTGCTATGCTGCATTATTCATGATTATCGTAATACCTCTAACTCAAGAAAAAATGCACGAATTTTCATCAAACTTCAGATTCAGTTAGTCCCTGATATAAATTAGTGCTGTTTAATTTTTTGGTGTACATCGCCCATTAGGTGGCGTTTCTGTTCTGCATTTTTGACGATTTCCGCAAGAGCTGTATCTCAAGAACTGATGCTAGAATTTTCATCAGACTTCAGATTTAGTTAGTCCTTGACATGAACTGACGTTTTCTGCATTTTGGTGTAAATCGCTCAACAGGTGGCGCTGCTATGCTGAATTTTTGTGATTTCCGCAATAGCTTTATCTCAAGAACTAATGATTGGATTTTCAACAAACTTCAGATTCAAGTATACCTTGATATCAATTAGTGATGTTTATGTTTTGGTGTAAAATACTCAACAGGTGGCGCTGCTATGCTACATTTTTCAGAATTTCCTCTATAGCTCTATCTCAAGAACTAATGCACGAATTTTCATCCAACTTCAAATTCAGATATACTTTGACATGAATTGGTACTAAATCGATGTTATTTCTTGTACTATTTAAATGATTTAATTGACATATTTATATAGAAGAAAGTTTTGTGATGGCCACAACATACTAGTTTTAACATTGAAATGCATTGTGTTCACCATTTGAACCATACTTTAAAAAATACACAAAATTATTGAAAAGGTAAAGTGCCCCCTTAACACTTTCTAACATAGTTGAAAAGTGTTTCAGAACTCGGTTTGTCTGTCTGCCCAATCTTTAATTCGCGTAAATATACTCGAATTTTCATGCAATCAATATATGTTAAAGATGTTTATCGTGGGCACCTTCGGTATTGAATTTAAAGTGTGTAGCATTAATTGTTCATTTGTAGGGGCACTCAAAGGAATTCCGTTACATTATGGTCAACGGGGAAAAATCGTTTGCTGTGTATTTTAATAAAATTGAGCAATTTCAAACGTATTGAAATTGGTGTAAATCACTGAATTTTACTACAAGATGATTAGCATAGAATAGAGCATTCATAGCATTTATTGTTCATTTACAGGGACACACAAAAGAAATCGGTTGCTGCACTGTCTTTGAGCAATGATTACTGGAAGTGTGTTTTCAAATGAGGTATGAGCTTTTAATTTTAACTAATCTTTTGATTGTTATTCGTTAGGGCTACACAAGAAAATAGACGTACAATTCTTCTTGTTAGAGAAAATTGCTGAAGGGGAATTTTCAACTGTGTAATGTATTTATTAACTGAACTAAATTTTTGAATCCATGTACTTTATAGATACAAATCTATATATCATATACGGGGCTGCTCAAAGATTTCGTATAGTTTTCCGATTATAGTTGGGAATTGCTGAAATTGGATTATTAAATGTGTTATGCGTTTCCAAATGATTCAATTAGACATAATATTTCAGCTTATGAAACTGTAAAATTTTGTTACAATAATTTCAATGTGTTGGAAAATGTTTTATGATCTATGCTTGATACATGATTTTTTTCTATATTGTTTGTAAATCTAAAAACATTTAATAAAAGATACTTTTACTAATAAAATGGCTGCATTCCAAAAAACAACATCATTATTTTCTATATATAAATAAATTCAGTGATGACTTAAAAGCATTTTCGTGTTTCGGAATCCATAATGACCTTAATATTTTATGTTTATATTTAGAATAGAATTATAAATCTTTCGTAATGTGATATTTCTATTGATTTCCATATTTAGAAATAAGAAAAAAAATTAATAATGCACAGAATATGGGAACTCTAAACTTGTAAAATGGCTCATAAATAAGAAGAGATTATGGATCATTTTACAGATTTAAAAGCTTCCATAATTCAGCATGAATAACAATGAAACTCAGTTCCTATATCTGTGCATTTGAATTTTTTCAAATTTATTAGGACATTAGTTGGAGAAAGAAATTCGATTCGGATAAAGCTTTGAAATTTTATGAATTTAAAGTACTGATAAAATTTGCATTCCAGAAAAAGAAGATAAAAAATATATACTTTATATGAAAAATCGAAAAGTAGTTGTCGTACTTAATAACCACATGGGATAAACCCGAGCTTCCCGGGTTACAGAAAATAACTACAAACAATCATACACAAGGTGTACTTAATTAGACGACCCTACTTTAAAGTTGCCTACACACATAATAAAGCGATGGGAATTTGTTTAAGGCTGTTCTTAACTGCTCTGCTCAACAAGCTCAAAACGTTCTGACACATTTACGAATTTATTTTTTAACGGATAGATATAAAATTGAAGCCTGGCCGTGGATGCGATTTGGAATTGAACTGTTTTTTCCATTTTTTGATCAATCAATTACCCATTGAGTTATAAGCGATTTTGATCACTAGCTAAACCCGTTTTTCGCCCGCTCTTGAGTGATTTTTGTACTTTCGCGCGGAAATTCGGTTCAAAGCGTCCAGCTTTGACATTATTTTCTGAAAGATCTATTGGGTTTGCAAAAAAATTATAAAAACAGCTCGATGACATAATTTCTGAACAACAGCACCAGCCAGTTTCATGCATTTTCGAACAAAAATAAATTAAAACTTATGTCAGGAAGTTGCCCTTTTTGATTTGAGAACAGCCTTAAGCAAAAATAAAAAAGTTCAAAATTTTGCCACCAGAGGGCACTTTTTAATAAATTATACATTTAGCATTGCGGTAGTTTAGAAATTTTATTTACAGGTGTCCATAATTAAACGACTCTATTTTAAAGTTGTCTGCAGACGAAATTATTGTTCAGATGTTATGAAATTTTGTGGAGGACATAATAAAGGTATGGGAATTTGATTGAGCGAAACAAAAAAAAAGAGGCCGTTTTTTAACGAATTACACATTTAGCATACATTTACGATAGTTAATCAAATTTTGTGACAACCAAACATGTTCCAAATGACGGTCATCATATTCAGATACCAGCTGGAATCGTAAGATAGCTGAAATCGTTTCACAGTGTGTTCTGGGAAATGCTAGAAACATGTCGTAAAATGCTGTCTTTAGAATCAGGTTAAGTTAATAAATAGAATTTCTAAACTATCTTAATGCTAAATGTGTAATTTATTAAAAACGGCCCTCTGGTGGCGAAATTTTGAATTTGTTTTTACTTAAACAAATTCTCAACCTTTTATTATGTCTTCCACCAAATTTCACAACTTTATGCGCAATAGTTTTATCTGTAAACAATTTTAAAGTAGGGTCGTTTAATTATGAACATCCTTTATATTATTTCTTATGTTAATATTCTTTTTTTCTCTGCGCATGCTAAAGGCACAGCGAAGAATGAAGTATTTTCCGAAAGCTTCTACAAGCGGTTTTTGACTTAGTATACATATCCATGTATAGTGTTTTAAAACACGTTGTTTGATAAAAATAATTGCAGTTAATCAAAAATTAATGAAAAAACGTATCAGCAAATAATCTCAAATTGCTGTGTGAAACCATACTTTTTTTTTTTTTTTAATGATAACTCTAATAATTTTTTTTTTTTTTTTTTTTTTACATTTAATATAGAGAACTGAATGAATGGCCACTAATAATACTAAATAATACTAAAAATCATATTTATATGAAAAACAGCAATAATGCGTTCAAATAAAGTTTTGAAACTTATTAAAATCGATATTTTCATACTGTCCTCAGGTCAGGAGTTAACAGCCTAAGAAACCTCCAAAGATCGCTATTTACAATCAGCCTTTTTTATTCTGTTCATTTCTGTGGATTAAACGCGAAATTCGATTACATGTCTTAAATTTATGTTTTATTTATATTTTATTGTTTTATTTATTGATTGATGAATGTTTTAATTTCGTTATGGAATATGAGTTGCAATCAATTGATGAGCTGCTTATATTTATTTAAGTACAAACGAATTTAAACTTTCGTAATCATCTGCACGCGATAGAGATAGATTTGAAAAAAATCATTCTTGAAAATTAATTTAAAAACAATCAAAATTGACTTAATTGCGATACAGTTTTTAATTAAATTGCGATATAATGTTCAAGTAAATTACATTTGAAAGTACATTTTCCTCTTTATTCGATGGTGTTAAATTAAAAATATGCGGTATTAAGAAGTTTAAAAAAATAAAATTGTTAATAAAAGCGAAATTAAATCTTCTGCTGTTGCAACCACCAAATTGACATCAGTGTTACGCATCGATACGTTTGTTCTTTACAATATAGATAGTGGTGTTAAGTTATATTTTCCAAAATATTCAAAATCAACATATTTATTGGAAATTTTATAATGTATTTCTATGCGGAAGAATATCTTTTGATGATACCTATAAACGGAATTTTTTAAATATGATTTATACCTGGCAATCTGCAACACTCGTGTGAATTTGATACGCAGGCACACTTTTAATGTCACACATCAGACTAAATTTTTCTGTTTTCATTTTCTTTCTTTCAATGCATATTATTTTATATAAATAAATTACAATATTACTAACTAAAAATGTAATACACTGTAAAAAAATCCGAACAGTATTCCTGTAGGAATCGGAAAAATGGTTGCCCTTATCGTACCGGAAAATTTTCCGACCCAGCTCGGAATAGAATCCGTCAAAAAAAAAAAAAAAAAAAAAAAAAAAAAAAGGGAAACATTCATTAAAACGGTACTTATCGGATTTTATTCCACGTTTACGGATTTTATTCCGATTTTACTGATTTTACTCCGAGCTGGGTCGGAAATTTTTTCGGTACGATAAGGCCAACTATTTTTCCGATTCCTACAGGAAATCTGGTCTAATTTTTTTTTTTTTTTTTTTTTTTTTTTTACAGTGTATTCCGTATCTTAGAATTGTTTTGTTTTTTATTTATACATACTTTTTCTCAACCCCTTGAGGGGCGGTGGGATATAATATCCCACCTAATTTTAATCAAGATTTGCACCAGAAACTTTTAATTAAATTTTACTTTTTTATCGTTGGCGGAAAAAAGTTTAAAAATTGATTTTCCTCGTTATAAAATAATTTTTATAAAAAATCCGGGTGTGAATTCAACATTACCGAAACACAATTGTTTGCCCCTAAAAGGGTTAAATCTTTATAGAGGTATAAAATAAAATGTGTTAGGGGTTTAACCATAAATTTTGTAAAATAAAATTAAAATCTTACAAGAAGAACCGGAAACGTTAGTTACCAGCAAAAAAATTATTGAAATTTTGAATATAGATTAAACTTCTTTTATAATAATGAAAGTACTATGCAATTGGGAAGCCCCAGAAGCACCAACTATTTGTCCGTTTATCTGTTTAATAAGGTAATTACAGTAAAATTCATCACGAGACTATATAACATAGTTTTTTCTCTGGATGTCAACGATCAGTGTTGCCAAACTGCAGGTTGTTTTATTCAGACTCTCCGAATTCTCAACAGAAAGTTTAAATAGTCATTTTTATTAACACTTCCAACAGAGATGAAAATGTTCATGAATTCAGTTTGTCTATCCGTGATCTAACTCCCGTAAATACAGGGTAGTCATAAAAAAACTTCCCCTAGCGACCTAACCGCTCAACCAATCGAACGGAAATTTCAGATTTAGTTATTTGAAGGCATGCGCTCGAGATCGTGATGATTTAAAACAATAGATCTCCCACAATTATGGTTACAGGGAAAAAATTTCGAAATTTTCTAATGGCAACACCATTTTTTTCCCCGCGCACATTCGTCAGCGCATTGAAAAACCATAAATGGCGTTGGAACGATACACGTATGACTAAAATTTGCCGGTGTAATATCGTGGCACTCAAACCTAGTTAGTTCCTATGTAACATAATATTCAGCACACTCCGTGAGAGCACTATTGTTTTAAATCATCACGATCTCGAGCGCATACCTTCAAATAAGTATATCTAAAATTTCTTTTTGATTGGTTGAGCGGTTAAGCCGCTAGGGGTTCATATTTTGGGGAAAGATTTTAGCCCCCGGGACGGTATGCTATTTCTTTCTCCCAGCTTATTTTGTCTCCAAAAAATAACGTTAGTTTACAGAAGGCAGCAATAAACAAACCAGATGTATCATTGTGCGATTCAATGCTCTATAGCAATTTTTTTAATTTCTAAGCATCGCACAATTTTAAATTTTTATACCGTCGTATTGGGAAAAATAAAGTACTTTTAAATGCAATTTGTTTGAAAACTGTATCTCCATTTATTTTTGAAATATTAATTTTTTTTGTAGTTTTTAGCACCATTTGTTTAATTTTGGCAACTCAAGTACTCCATTTATGTAGAAAGTAAAAGGAAAATAGTTGAAAAATAGCAATTATATCTTTTTGTTGACATTTTCTCATTACAACCGAAAAAAAAAAGTAAATAAAATACGTGCTATTTTGGAAAAATATAAACGAATAATTTCGTTAAAACATGAAGCTATTATAAATTATATTTAATTTTAAGTGTCTGTAGACGCTTTTAGTGTGACCTGAGTCATGACGTTTTGGTTGGAAACTGACACCAAACAAACGGTTGCTATGTTTCATTTATTTTTAAATATAAATCTTGGAAAATGTTACCCGTACATATCAAGTATTAAAACACTTAGATGTGAGATATAGATATAAGATATAGCTGCAACACACAAACAAAATAGAAAATACAGCCGTTTGTTTGGAGTCAGTTTCCAGCCAAAACGTCATGACTGACGTCACGATTGAAATCGTCTATATTAATGTTACAAACAAATGAATGTCTATGAATCATTAGATAGCCTTTTTTTTTGTCGAGTTTCTTTAATGACGGCATCTGTTTGCTGCATTTGTGTATTATTTTGCGATAGTGACATTCTTATGCATGCTTTACTGTAGATGTTTAAGAGTGGATCGTAAATGGGGAATTCTTAAGCGGATGCGAATGACGTCATTTTAGATAAAATAAAAGTGTGTGCTTTAAGTCTTAAAATTGAAATAGGTTTTGTACTATTTATACATACATTTTTTTTTTCATCGGGGGCGACACTAAATTCTGAAAAAGTAGAATTCCTGTTTTCCAGTTTTATGACTACACTGTATACTGCGATTGCCATAAAATTGATACATGTTATGGTGTTTACTAAGGTATGATCGGTATTGAAAATTAAGCGTGTAGCGTTTACGGTTCATTTACAGGGCAATCAAAAGTATTACGTTATGTTCCGGTCTATGGGGAAAACTCATTTTCTTTATATTTTAATGATATTACACTATTTTAAATATATTGAAATCAATATATATCACTGAAGTGTACTAGAAAGTTTTTGGTATATAACGTGGTAAGCACAGAATTTATCGTTCATTTATAGGGACAAACAAAATAATTTAGCTACAGAAAAAAATAAACAATAATTGAACTATTGAAGCTTTCGAAAAATAACTTCTGGAAGTGTGTTTTCAGTTGTGGTATGTTTTTTTTTAATTTAATTATTTTTAAAATATTATTTGGTGTATATAAACTCTATAGATCTAAATTCGTAGATCATACACAAGGCTGCACTACCCATTTTCTGAAATAAACTGCTGAATTGAAATTTTCAACTGTGCTATGCGTTTAACTGAACTAACTGTTAGCATACTAAATTTAAAAAAAAAAAAAAAAAAAAAAAAAAAAAAAAAAAAAACATACCACAACTGAAAACACACTTCCAGAAGTTTTTTTTTTTTTCGAAAGCTTCAATAGTTCAATTATTGTTTATTTTTTTTCTGTAGCTAAATTATTTTGTTTTAAAAAAATGTCCTTCCGCCATTGCGTGTGTTTGACGTGTTTTTGTGAGCTCCTGATATTACAAGTTTTAAGTTGGTAAATATTCATTATTTTGATTCAGTATTACATGCATAGTTTTCCTGTGTTTCCTCTTATTATAATTATATACTAATTTTGTATTTTAGCTGCTTTTTTCTATGTTTTCTGGAACTTTGAAATTTTTGAAGTTCCGACAACATGTGCTTTAGTTATTAGGCCTTGCCGTTCTGCATTTATGTTATTTTTACTTTAATTTATGCATTTTTCTTACATTTATTTATACTAATTAATTAACTGGTATCTTCCCTTGCTTTTCGCTTTCATTTGAGACTTCTGTGGCTTAATTTAATGCAGTTTTAGTTAGTTTATCCATTTTCTTGATGTCGGTGTTTCCGTGACTGTCTTCTATTTACGTCGCCATCTTGACGCCTTGTTGTGTTGAGTTGTTTTGTGCTTCTGATCTGTTTGGGAATTATTTTTGATTTGGAGATTTATTTTGGTGGGGCGGCCTTATGGTGTGTTGTATTTTATGACTTATATTTGATTTGGAGATTTGGTTTGGTGGAGCGGTCTTGTAGTGTGCTGTATTTTGTGACTTATTTTTGATTTGGAGATTTATTTTGGTGGAGCGGTCTTCTGGTGTACTGTATTTTGTGAATTATGTTTGATTTGGAGATTTATTTTGGTGGATCGGTCTTGTGGTGTACTGTAGTTTTTCGGGTTTTTTGAGTTTTTGGTTATTTTTGATTATTTATAACTTAGTGCCGTGTGTTGCATTTAATGTCGAGGAAAGCTAATGTGATGGAGGCTTCTATGCAGTCTGTATTTCAGGAAGCAGAGGATTTGGAATTTCCGGAGGTTGTGAATAAGGTGCATGCTTTTTTATATGGTGTTTTCGAGGGTCAGCGAAACAAGGGTGGAAAATTCACTGCGGAGATTATGTCAACAACAAGAAAATGTTTTGACCATATAGGTTTAAGTCTTGTTCGTGCTCATCGTGATTATGTGGCTAGCGAGGCCAAATTAAAGACTCTGGTTTCGAATTCTAAGGCATATGAAGCTCTTGCAGAGATATTTTCTCGCTCGTCAGGCCATTCTGCGTTTCCCCAGCGTGTTCCTGTTCAGCTAGCGGAACCACCAGCTGAGCCGAGCTTCTCCGTTGTGATCTCGTCTTCTGGAGAGAAACAAATTGAAGAAATAAAGAGGGAAATTAAAAATGCATGTCGTTCTGGAGTACAGATGCCTCTTCCGGAGGATGTGGTTACGACGAAGGAAGGGCAGCTCATATTCAAAGTTAAAACTAAGGCCGACACGCAAAGATTCAAGGAGACCTTAGATAAAATGGACACTTTAAAGGAAGAAATAAAGGTCACCGTGCCCAGGCGAAGACTTGACCGGGTCCTAGTTCTTAGTGTGGAGTCTGACGTTGATGAAGATGCTGTTCGTGCTTCTCTTCACAGATCGTTGTTCGTTGAGGGACGTGCCGGCGGAGACGGAGATGATGATGGAATTGAAATTGTCAAGAAAATACAGACTCGTTCGGGGAAGGTTAATTGGTTAGTTGGCGTCAAAAGGGGTGAGTGCGAAATTTTGGTCAAGAAGCGTCGTATCTGTATAGCTATGGAGAGATACAGGGTCGTAAGTTTTATTCCTATAGTTCGTTGCTTCAATTGTCAATCTTTCGGACACACCGCAGCCAAATGTGAGAATGATATGAAATGTGTTAAGTGTGCAGGACATCATTCTATTAAGGACTGTACGGTTTCGGAGATAGCTTGTGCTAACTGTCTTTTTGCGGAGGATACTGACACTGATGCTGGTCATAGAGCCGATAGCACGGATTGTCCCACTTTTAAATCTTATCGAGCGGAGACTCTTAGCAAACGGTTGTGATAGTTGTTACTGAGTCTTTTGTCAATAGCTCTGGTTTACGTTTTATTCAAATTAACTTACACCATTGTTTTGATGCCTCTAATGCTCTTTTCCATTATATGGACGATTTCAATATAACCTTTGCTCTTTGCCAAGATCCTTACATCTATGACGATTCCCTGGTTGGTCTCCCCACAGGCTGGATGTGCTTCCTCTCTTTAACTGGTTCTGCTGCTATTATCTGTACATCGGACGACTATGCATGTGTAAACACTCTGAGTTTAAACAATAGTGTCTTTATTAATATAACTATAGATCAAGGTTCTTTAATCATCGGATCGGTGTATGCTGCACCTTCTAAACCAATAGAGAATGACCTCAGAGACTGGTGTTACTACTTCCCAGACTTTTCTAAAATCATCGTTGGAGGAGACTTCAATGTACCTATTATTTCTCTCGGGTATACCAGAGAAAGCGAAAGGACGGAAAATTTCCAAGAATATTTGATGATCACTAACCTATCCATAGTTAACTCACCGGACTCGCATCACACCTTTGTTCAAGACGGGAGACGTGGTCGTCCTGACCTCACTTTGATCGGACAAGATCTTTTACCTTTTTTACAAGATTGGAAAGTTGATATAGATCATTACTCGCATAGTGATCATCGATATATCTGTTTTACCCTGAGTCTGTCTCCAGTCCAACATTTCTATACAAGATTTAAGACTAAGAATAAAAAGATGTGTAAATTCAATGCTTTGTTCTCACAACACTTGCTTCGTCTAAATGCTACTCTGGACGGAATTCCTAATCAAAGTGCATTAGATACTTGGACTGAGGAGTTTTCCGCTTTACTACAGGATATCATGAATCAGTGTTTTCGTAGAGGTCGCCTACGTCATTGTCCAACTATTACTTGGTACGATGAAGATCTTCGAAGGGAACGAAACAGAGTCAGTGCCTTGCATAAGAGATATTTAAAAAACTTAGATGTTATTACGTATAAAGAAAGCTATAACATAGCTCGACGTGAGTATAAAAAGAACCTTCGCAAGGCGAAGCGAAGTGCTTGGCTTAAGTTCTGCGATTCAACAAATAATGCATACGGATCCTTATATAAATTTATTTCTAAGAAGAAATTGTCACATGAAGATTTAATATTTACTACTTTAGAAAATTCTCATGTGTTTGCGAGCTATGACGACGTGGCCGAAGACCTAATGAATCATCACTTTGATGCTAATGCTAATTTTACAGATCCGCATGAATTTACCAGTACAAATTATTATACTAATCAGGAGGATTTCCATCCCATTACAAAAAGAGAATTGTTTTATGTTATGCGCCAGCAGGGTAACAATAAGGCTCCAGGATTTGATGAGATAGATGCCTTGGTAGTAAAAAATCTTTGTAAAAGTTTCACGCCTTTTGTTCTTAAGCTTTTTAATACTTGTCTTCGTTTTGCTCATTTCCCAATGTGTTGGGAAAAGGGTCTTGTTTTGTTTTTTCGTAAGCGCAACCGACCACCTGAGTTGCCTAAGTCTTACCGACCAATTACATTGCTGCCGATTATTGCCAAGATTTTGGAGAGAATAGTGAAAATGCGAATAATTACAGTTCTGGAATCTTCTGCATATCTGGACGAAGGTCAACATGGATTTAGAGAGTCTAAGAGCACTATAACGGCAATGGCTGCTGTAAAGAATTTTGTTAGGGAGACTTTGAATGATTTTAAATATTGTGCATTAATTAGTTTCGATATCGTTAGTGCTTTCGACGTAATTGATTGGCGAATACTTGCTGGTATTATAGATGACCTTCCTATACAGGATTATTTAAAAGAGATCTTGAAGAACTACATAAGTCATAGATTGATAGGATTCAAGTTTATGAGAGGGATTCGCTGGTTTCATGCTTTTCGAGGTTGTCCACAGGGGTCCTGTCTGGGTCCCTTGTTGTGGACTCTGGTTGCTGATGAAATATTAAAATATTATAAGCGTCGTTTTAGAAAAATCATTTCATACGCTGATGATTCAGCTATTGTGGAAGGGCCGATACTCGTGCAGCGCTGGAAGATAGAGTTAACAGATGTATCGAATATTTTATGAACGCATGTGAAGAGTTTGGCTTGACAATCAGCGCTCAGAAATCATCAGCAATGCTTTTCAGTAAATATACTTTGAACAAACGCCGTCCGATTTTTAAGCTTAGGAATACCAGCATTTCGGTCAAGGACAATGTACTATACCTGGGATTTTTTCTGGATAGCCGTTTCCGTTGGCTTGATCATTTGGATCTTGTTCGTGACAAAGTTATAGACTTTTCGTGCTCCATGCGCAAAACCCGTATTAGAGATAAGGGTCTTCCCTTGGACTACATGAAAACTTGGTATCATTCGGTAATTAAGAAGCAGATATCATATGGATATGAAATTTGGTACCGGAACTTGAGATACCATGGAATTAGACGCTTTTCTTCATGCCAGCGTCTTTGTTAATTATCAATAATCAGAGTTTACAGATCTGTATCTACGGAAGCTCTTTGCGTAATTTCGGGTATACCTCCCCTGGAGCTGGAGTTGGAATAGATGTCTGGTCACTATAACACGGTGCATCATGAAGATCTAGTATGGATAAAGGATATTTGTGTAACTAAGGAAAATATTATGCCACATTTACATACATTTGATTATCCTTATTTTGTGTCAACTCATCATATACAGTTTGTAAAGTCAGTCACTTCTGTAGTACCTATTTTTAACCACCCTGTAATTTACACAGACGGCTCCAAGATTAACAACACAGTTGGTTCCGCTTTTGTTGTTTATAATGATGGAAAGATCATTTTAGAAAACCGTTTTAAACTTTACGCTTATAATACTGTTTATCAGGCTGAATTATCAGCCATTGACAAGGCAATCGACTGGTGTTGCAGGGCTGATTTCAGAGAATTCCACATCTACACTGATAGTTTTTCTTCAATACAAGCCTTGCAGAACTTATTTCCAACTGATAAGATTTTGTATAACATATATTCTAACTTGAGACTGTTGAGTGGTAAAATTATTTTTATGGGTTGGATTAAATCTCATATTGGCCTTGCTGGTAACGAAAGGGCTGACTATCTGGCAAAGTCTGTTATTCTGGATGATGAGTTGATGAGAGGTTGGATATTCCAATGCCTGTTTCCTTCGTCAAACGTTTTTATAACAGTAACATTATCACGAGGTGGACTAATGATTGGAAAATTAGTGAAAAGGGTAGGGATACCTTCCTCATCTTGCGTTCACCGGACGTTTCTTATTTGTGTTATTCAAGGGTAGTAGCCTATTTCATTTCTTCGCATGGTGCTTTTCCAGTGTATTTATTTAAGATTGGCAAGCGACCAACAGATAAGTGTGATTGCGGTAACGTCGGTGACGTTAAGCATTTTATTTTCGGCAAGTATCCTCTGATGCCTCTGTTCTTTAACTTTGTGCGAAATAGAACTCTGTCTTGGAATTTGCAAAATGTTCTCTTGCTGAGATCGAATTATTATAAACTGACTGTTATTTATAATGAACTGAATAAATTGTATTCATTCATAAAGTACAAATTTTGATTATTTTGGTGTAATTAAAGAATTTTTGGTGGACTTTTGCCGGACTGTTAGCCACATAGTGCTTTGCTAATCTTTCTGCCTTCACGCATTTTTGAGTTGTTTCTGGACTTTCAGGGTCTGATGGTCTTTTGTAACTTGAATTGACCTAAAATGTGTTATTGGCTTAATGTTTTATCTTGTCTTGATTATTAGTGTAAATCGTACTTTTATACAGTCATTTGTAACTGAAAATAACTTAAAATTTTGTTTTTCAGTTTCACTCAGGCTTAGTTTTAGTTTTAGCTTTATTTTTATTTTATAGTAACTAGGGTTACAGTCATATGTTCAAACTTGTACATGACTTTAATTTTTGTATTTTATTTTCTAGGCAGAGTGTGCCATATTTTTGTGACTTTTTAGTTTTATTATTTGTCGCTGTTTCCGGGTCTGTTTCGGCGGCTGGGTTTGAGTTAGATGGTGGAGGACGTTTTTCTGCCAGGGATTCAGGGCCTTTGCCATTATTTGGTTGACTCCCTGGTAGAGTGATCAAGTATCATACGCATCTATAGATCATATACAGGGCTTCACACCAAAAAAAAAATTCCTGACTATTCATTGTAATAGAAGAAATTGGGTTTTTAAATGCATTATCGTTTTCCAAATTGTTCATTTAGTCATTGTATTTCACCTTAGCAAATTGTGAAGTTTTGTTATAGTATTCAGAATATGTTGGAAAGCGTTTCATAATCAATGTTGTACGCATAATTTTTCGTTCATGTTTTACATAAAAGTAAGCAATCCGTGTATAAAAGAATTAAAAATTACTATAAAAAATAATATTTTATGTATTCAGAATCTATGAATAAAAGACCTGCCAGATTTCGCAATATTGCCAATGATAGTAGAAGACACTTTTATCTCATATCGTCGAAAAGTAAAATTCTTAGATATCTGGAAAACTAACGATTGAGATGATCTTTAACCCTTAAAGGCCTGATTTTTCAAAAATCATTGTAATAATGTTTTTCGGCTTTAATTTTTTAAAATAAATCATGGAAATAATATTAAAAAAATCATATTTTGTTTTAAGTAAGGTTTACGGCTAAAAAACAGTTTGTTACTAATCGGCAATACTGGTGTTTAATTGAAAAAATAATTTTCCTTGATAATATTCTATAATATTAAACACACAAGAATTTTAGGAACTATAATAACAAATAAATTTTACTTGCTCACTGCAGAACAAAATAGGGTATTTCGCAAGCTTCCAAACAAAGCAAAAAGAACAAGTAGCAACAATTGAAAAGATAAATCTATCTTTATTCTTAAACAGCACAAGTGTTGCCATCTACATGTTGAAAATCGATTTAATAATATTTTCAGAGTGTATTTTATTGGCAACTTTAGGCATTATAGCTTCAATATTATTCTAATAGTATTTTAGAGCCTAAATTGGGTATGTTGCCGAAAAGCAACACCCGGCATTTAAGGGTTAAGCTTACACATCCACGCTGAATTGGGTTCATCTATACGTTTGTCTGTCTGGTTGTCTGACTGTCCGTGCTCAAACTCACATAAATAAACTCGGATTGTCTGTAATTGATATCCGTTACTGAGGTTCACCATGGCATGTTTGGTATTGAAAATGAAGTGTGTACATTCATAGTTCATTTACAGGGTCACTCAAAAGTTCTCTATGACATTATGGTCTATGGGGGAAAATCTTTTGCGGTGTATTTTGATAGTATTACAATATTGTAATACAATAGAGTGCCAATTATCCGGTCGTCGATTAACCAGATCGAACAAGGACCATACGTTTTTCCCCCGCCTTCTCCAAAATTTTTGAAGTGAAACTTCTTTAGGCGCGGTAGGGTAAATTTGGCTGGATGTCACGAAAGTTAACCGCTAAATAATCATATCCTAATCCTGATAAAATAAAACGCTAATAAATGCAAATAAGCAATGTATAAAATCAACTGTTTCTATAACCCAAGAAGTTTCACTTCTAACGTGCGATAATCCCACGCATATTTTTTTTTCCCCTACGAAAATCTCTCTTAATCTTTAAATTCTTTGAAAAGGGTGGAAAATTTGCTTTTTTTTTGTCTCTTGAAGTCCTCGAAAAGAGCCCACTGCCGTCTCTTTCTCTCTCTCTCCGCTCGCGTTTCTTCTGCCCAGTTTTAAAAAAATGTCCTCTATGAAGCAGAAGACTATCAAGAATTCGTTTATCCTACCACAATAATGTTTTCTTTAAATGTATGCAATGTACTGTGTATGTATATATGCATGTAATAATTTCTATGTGTATTTCTATATATAACTTTGTACAAATGTTGTAGAAAATAATTTTTTTTTTAAATAACTTTTGAACACGCCATTTGTAATATGCTAAAACGTGCACTACTACAATTGCCAGTCCTAAACCTGGAAAATTGTGACGGGAGGTTACCTAAAAAACATTGCAATAGCAGTTTTTTAAAGTTGTCCAATTATCCGGAATTATAATTAACCGGATCAGTCTCCGTCCCGACAGGTCCATATAAGCGGCGCTCTAGTACACCTATATTTTTCTTTTCTAAACCTGTTGCATACATGTTCACAAGGAAATTATTTAACTCTTATATAGAAGCGCGCAAAATAATTCGAATACGTTATTGTCAATGGACGATAATTGTTTCAAGTATGTTTTTGTAATCTATTTAAATAAAATCCAAGTCTCTGTGTGTCCCTCACGATTCCGGTAGGACCACCTCATTGAAATGAGTAATTGTTGAAAAATACTAATGCAGGGTTACCACAGTAGCGCCAAATGTTGGCCAACTTGGCAATAGCTGGCTGATTTGGTGAAATTCCCATTTATAACTATTAATCTTTCATAAAGGAGGTCACCAAAATTTAATTTAAACTCCGCTCTTTTAAGATATTTTTTCAAAATCTATGGGTGAGAATTTAAAGTACATCTTTACATCTTCCTCCCGATGCTACTAATAAAATAACCGCCAATAGACGACGCTGTACTGTATGAGCTCCTAACTGCGCGATTTTAATGTGCTTTAGGTACTTTTCCAGTATAAGTGCCTTGGCGAAAAAAGAAATTTGGCAACATTTTCCCGGAACCTATCCACTGTTTCATTTTATATGCATGCATTTTTTTTTTCGATATTTATACGATTTATTTATACGATTAAAAAAGCCGTTTCTCTAATTTTAGGTACAGATGTCATATTCGCCCCATATTGGCGCGATTTTTTTCGGTTGCCAATTTGGCGAAAACATCAACAGCATAAACAACATAATCCGGGTTACCACATAAAGCAAAATAACGACACTTTGGCGCCAGTTAAGTACCTGTTGCCTATATGATATTGGCGACAGAAAAAAATCGCGCCAATATGGGGCGAATATGACATCTGTGCCTAATTTTATACAGAAACAGATGTAATTTGTACATAAAAACATGAATAATATACATATAAAATAAACATATAAAAAAAACATTCATCAAGTTTAATTTCATAGCTGTTTATATGATTTGACAACAATTCTCACTATTTTTCCTTTATACGGACACCATGCCAAAATGTATGCGGTACTTTTCCATTATACGGACAGCATTGTCGCCAAGCTCAATAGTTGGCGCAAAATGAAAATAAGGTGAATTGAAACATTTGAAAAATAAAAGAAAAAACATTCTCGATAGTATAGTGGGCATTTTAAAAATATAACATTTGAAAATTACAAACTTTTACGAACTATTTTATTAAATCACAAATATATACTTAAAATAAATGAACAAATAACTGTTATACTATAAAGTAATAAAATAAAAAATCATATTAAACTGCTGCCATAAAATTATAAATATCTTTCAGCATTGCAGTAAACATTTCATTTTTTGAATGAAGGCGTAGCCACATAAAATCTATGAGATACGACTCTAAATGATGACGAACAGCTTCCCGATGTCTTTTGTTGCGCCATTTTGCGATGCCCCATAATCTTTCAACATTTGGAGTATGACATCCAGTATTAGGGTCGACAAAATTGTATTTGTGATTTACTGTGAAATGAGCATAACCAGCACTTAGCAGTTCATCTGTTTTATATCCTTTCCAACAATCTGTATAAATAATACATGACTTTCATCTACTTCTATAATTTTATTAGGTCCACCGATTTTTCTATTTGGTCGAGAACATAAAGCATTTGCACAAACTTCTCTCGAATAACTATTCCATTCCACTGTTGTGTTGTGGTTCATATCAAGTTGCAGCTGACAAAACTCAATCGATGTCAACTCTTTGCACGATAAATATATAAACCTCAAAGCATTAAGAAAAGTCACCCGCGATCCTTTAAACCAAGTTTTTTGTCGTATTTCTACGCTTTCTTCGCATGATCGTAAGCTACAACTCAATTTCGGATTTCCAGAACTCATCCATAATTTCATTTCATGATTTTTTGAACACAATCTTTTATTATGCAGAATTCCAAATTCCTGAAACATTTTTATCACAACTTTCTCATCATCTGGTAATTGCCAAATGATAAAATCCATCTCAGCATCAGCAGTAAAAGTAAACTACAACTTTATAAAAAAAAAGCATTTTTAATTCGATTAATAGCAGATTAAAAAGCTTTCCAAGGTTAAGGTTAAACAATAATCATTCACGTGATTCACGTTTCATAAATAACAAATCACAATGTTTCGCATGGTTTACAATAAAAATCTACGATCAAGGTTGAAATAATTGGCGCATTAGCATACATTTTAGCATGCTGTCCGTATAACGGAAAAGTACCATGTATGCTAATGCGCCAATTATTTCAAAATGCTAAAAGATATTTGTAATTTTATGCCAGCAGTTTAATATGAGTTTTATTTTATTGCTTTATTTTATAACAGTTATTTGTTCAATTATTTTAAGTATATATTTGTGATTTAATTAAATAGTTCGTAAAAGTCTCGAATTTTCAAATGTTATATTTTTTAAATGCTCACTTTAGTACGACAATATTTTTTCTTTTATTTTTCAAATGCCTTAATTCACGTGACTTTCATTTTGCGCCAACTATTACGCTTGGCGACAATGGTATCCGCATAACGGAAAAGTACCCAAATCTCACTTTCTGATGCCCAAATTACACCAAACTTTTTTTTAAAAATGCCAAAGCCCCTACAGTGGAAAAGTATCAAACTGTCTATTATTTTGCGCTATCTATGTTATAGTTTATACTATATGCAAGGTGAGTGGAGCGAAGAGTTTAAACATTAAATATTAAAGTTTCGGCACAGATGTCATATACACAACGGGTACTTAACTGTCATCAAAGTGTCGTTATTTTGCTTGATATGGTAACCCGGATGTTGTTGTTTATGCTGTTGATGTTTTCGCCAAATTGTCGTCGGAAAAAATCGCTCCAATATGGGGTATATATGACAACTGTGCCAAAGTTTCTATAAAGCAGTATAAGACTAAAAATTAAGAATAAAATAAATGCAAAATAAGACTAAAGAAAGAAAAATCATGCGTTAAGCATAGAATATGAAACACTTTCCAACACATCCTGAATGCTTTAACAAAACTTCGTTATTTAGGGAAATAAGGTAAATAAGATAACTAAGTAAACATTTTAGAAAACGCATAATTTTTTTAAAAAATTGATTTCAGCAGTTACCGTCCATAGCAATAGTACCGTTATTACATGCCACTATTTAGCTAAAATTTAATTTAAGCTACTCTTAAAGCTACTGAAATCATATTTCCAGATATTATCATCCATAGACGGTTATGTATCCAATTCTTTGCGTGACACTGTATATCATTTTATCTATATTCTACAAACATTCCTTAGTAATCTAAATGCAGTTCAGCGTAAAACTGCAAGGAACAGATGTCATATTCGCCCCATATTGGCGCGATTTTTTTCTGTCGCCAATATCATATAGGCAACAGGCACTTAACTTGCGTCAAAGTGTCGTTATTTTGTTTGATGTGGTAACCCAGATTATATTGTTTATGCTGTTGATGTTTTCGCCAAATTGGCAACCGAAAATAATCGCGCCAATATGGGGCGAATATGACATCTGTACCAACTGCATAACTCCTTTAAAAACCACCTTTAAGCAATTTATTCTCATACTCAGGAACCCTTACGAATTCTTTTGTGTAGCCCTGCATATGAACTGTAGCATTTATACACACGGTACAGTATGCATAAATGTAGTGAAACATAAAAGCGCATATCATAATTAAAAATGCATTTCTAGCAATCATTACTTATGTACGTACAATACTTCGGAGAAAAGTTTCTTGGCGAGAAAGAAGTTTGCCAACGTATTTTCTGACAACCTATTTACTGCTTCATACTCACAAGCAATTTTTTGCATATGTATACAATTTATTTAATGTAAAAAAAAACTATTTAACAATTTTTATAAAGAAACAGAAATACTTTTTGCACAGATGTCATATACGCATCGGGGTTGGCGTGATATTTCTCTGACGCCAATTCGGCAGAAATCTCGCTTTCGAATAGCAGTTACTTATATATTTTTAAATTATTTGCTATTGTTTTGAAAAGGAAATAACTATAAATAAATAAAAGTTTGAATAATAACTATAGAACAAAACAGTTTATATAATTTAAAAACAGAAAATAAAAGTAAATAAACAATGGCACAGATGTCATATTTGCCCCATATTGGCGCGATTTTTTTCTGACGCCAATGTCATATACGCAATGTATACTTAACCGGCGCCAAAGTGTCGTTATTTTACTTGATATGTTAACCCGGATGTTGTTGCGGAACAGATGTCATATTCGCCCCATATTGGCGCGATTTTTTTCGGTTGCCAATTTGGCGAAAACATCAACAGCACAAACAACATAATCCCGGTTACCACATCAAGCCCTTTAGCGCAAGTTAAGTACCCGTTGCCTATATGATATTGGCGACAGAAAAAAATCGCGCCAATATGGGGCGAATATGACATCTGTACCGTTGTGGCTTATGCTGTTGATGTTTTCGCCAAATCGGCGTCGGAAAAAAATCGCGCCAATATGGGGCGAATATGATATCAATGCCTAAACAATTTATTAATAAATAAAAAACAATAGCCGGCAAAATAACACCATTTTAGCGCCATAGGTATCCCGGTTCATATCTGAAATCTGTGCCGTAATTTGTATATAAAAAAAATATTATATATATTTAGAAACGATTTTTTATGTATATAAGTGCATATATAAGCAAAAATAAAAGTTCATTAGATTTGTTTTCATAGCTGTATATTTTGGCAACATATCTCACTTTCTGATGCCCGAATTACGCCAAGCTTTTTTTTAAAAATGCGCTATAATGGAAAAGTACCTAAATAAATAATTAACAGAAATAACCAATTATACAAACTAAAACATTTTATTTTGAGATTAAAGCATTGTTTTTAATTTCGATTAAAAATACATATATCTTTGGGGAACAGATGTCATATTCGCCCCCTATTGGCGCAATGTTTTTCGGTTGCCAATTTGGCGAAAACATCAACAGAATAAACAACATAATCCGGGTTACCACATCAAGCAAAATAACGACACTTTAGCGCAAGATAAGTACCTGTTGCCTATATGATATTGGCGACAGAAAAAAATCGCGCCAATATGGGGCGAATATGACATCTGTACCATCTTTGGATAACTTTAATTGAAATTGTGTTCACGGCTTAATATCTCATTCCATAAACCTAAACAAACACAAGTGATTCATTCATCGTGAACCGAAAAAATATTAAATCATTGAGGTAATCATTCACAAAGTAAGTTCTCCAACAATCAATGGACAATATTCTAATGACGTCATAGTATGTAAAATGGTGGTGGTACCATTTGTTTATGGTTTGAAATCACAAAGATTTAATTTTGCAATGTCTCTTAGTTACATTATTTTATTGTCGTATTTATGAGATCAGAACAAAAGCATATTTTTTCATTATTTAGTTATTAAAGACGGAAAAAAATTATAAATGTGCATGATTTGAAAAATTTAAATAATTTTCTTTCTTAATACTAAAAAATAACATCGGGAAGTAACAGCGAGTTTAAGTTAAATAAGTTTCGCTGTTTAATTCTGTTGTAATATTCAAAATAACTGTATTTATTAGATTTCAGTAAACAACATCAGGGCCCGATTAAACTTTGAAGTTAGAGGAATTACAATGTCATTTCAGGACCTTTCTTTTGGAGAAGCTTTTCTAAATTCCACATATACATGGAAACTCTTCGGTGTTAGAAATATTATTCCCAGGACTGGCATAACATGAGAACGGCCTGCAATTTTACACAAGTTTTTGAAAACTACTTTATATCAGAAATTTTACTAAAAACTGGTTACTTTTTTGTTATAGAGGCCCACACTATTAGAATTATGACAAGTTGCAGCCAATTTCGCCAAAGTCGTAACCAAGATCGTGAAGCACACACATATAATACCATATAATACCATTTTATGAAATCGTATACGATAATTTAGTAGTTTTTACCTTACTTCAAGTGTGTAATTTATTCATTTTTAAGGCTTAATAATCTAAATTGTCCAATATATGAATTTAAAAAAAATGTAAACAAAGACTGAATAGACATGACCGCAAAAATCTGCAGAAAACTTGGAATTGTGCAGATTAGTAGTCTTCTACTCTACACAGTTTTTCATAAATGTGTTTCGTTCTTAAAATGTGTTATTTTCATCTATCACTGCGGAACAAATGAGAAAATTCATATTTTTGCACATGAGTTGTATATATCTTTATATCTAAATTTCCGTCATTTTTGACGGGCTACCTTTCTAGTGTAATATAATATCTATTATTATGAAATTGAAATAATTTCATCTAATGCACTAAAGTTTACTTACACTTGCATTCTTATGTTTTGCTTTTGTGAAAAGTGGCTTTTGCAGCATTTATTTTTCATTTACAGGGGCATACAAAATAATTTGAATAAAGCAAGACGCAGAAATTTATTGAAATGTGCATTATAAAATTGATAAGCGTCAATTCGTTAACATATTCCATATAGGAAACAATATATGTAGCATTTTATACAAAGTGTCTACAAATTAGTTGGGCAAAAAGAATGATTTATTGAATGGAATTGACAGGAAAACATAAAGTACATATTGTTGTAAGATAGAAAATAGTTCAAGTTTACCATTATCACCATTATTTCGTCGTACTTGCGCAGCAGAATGAGTTTCATGAAACCAAAGACAGCATTTCGCTTTTTCAGCACCGTTGTACGTCTCTATTATCGTAATACCGAACAAGAATGATTACCGCTCGCTTAGCGATAGCGTCAGTTATGACACCTAATGCCATCTATGAATAACCTTCGTCAATTTTACTACTAGTCTGACTTTCAATTAGTTAATTTCGTTTAATATTTCGGAAGTTTTTAAATTACGAAATTGCCCAACTAATTTGTAGACACCCTGTATTTTATGTATATATATATATATATACAGACAAAGGAATTCAAATTCATTATCGTTTATGAGTGACAATTACAGAAAGTGCGTTTTCAGTGTGTTAAACATTTTCAAGCTTTGCTAAAGTTTAATATATTATGTGATGTGTATGAATTTAATAGATATGTACAGGGATGCCCAAAAGAATTCGAATTTGTTTTCTTTCTATCGACGAAAATTGTTAAAAGTGTGTTTTTCACTGTATTGTCAAATAAATATTAGAATGCTAGGTTACGTGACTATAATAAATATTTTCTACTTATAGAGCGAGATGAAGTTAACGACAAATGTTATCAATATCTAAACAAGTATCTGTTTGTACAAATATACACTGCTCAAAACAATTACAATATAAAGTAAGTCTTATATCTTATTAAATAACGGTACAAGCGACTAGAGTCAAAACACTGTATTAAACACTAGTATCGTGAAGGAATTTTTGCAAGCGAAATTTTTTTTTCTTTTTTTTTTTTTCGGAAAACAAAAGAAGAGAGTCACAAATGCAAATTTTTCTCATTTTCAAATTTCGGAGTATGAAAATTTTTAGTTTGAGGTCAAAAACGGCGATTTAGCGGCAGCGAATGAAATTTTGCTTTAAACTTACTTTAAAACAAACCGGAAAACAATAATCGACAATCAAAGTGCTTTGTTTCTATTATATCGCCGCATTCATACTATTACTAATTACTCTTAACTAAGGAAGGAAACATAACTATAAGATTACTTATAGTTTATTATACATATGTACAAATGCCGCTCAAGAGCAGCTATTAGAACAAGTCACATTTTAAAACTGCGCAGAAGATTCTCGGCTACGTGCAAAGCCTTACAATTCCAAACTGTCTCTTTATGGTGCTGCCATCTGCTAATACAGATCTCAACTATTATTGAGATATGACACCCCCTCCCCTCATAGTTCAAACGAATTACAGGCAATCTTGCTCTTTGACTTCTTCGAACTGGAGCACTTTTCTTACAGTCCTGGTCATTGTTTTTAGTCAAATTGTCTTTTACAGTTTTATCTGTCGCAATATCATTTTTCTTACTCACAAATGTACCTGCCACAATATCATGCGAAGGCTGAGATTGGCTTGGTTCTATAGTATTATCATTATTAAGCTGTTCTCTTATTTTTCCATTAATTCCCGAAAAACGGTTTTGGTTAACCCTTTCATACCTATCATAATTGCTATAATTTTTACCACAATGTCCCATATTTTCAACTTTGTCTGACATTAGTTTATCATTTCGGTTTATCTCTATGACTCTCTCTGGTATTTCATAACTTATCTCTTTATTACGTCTCAACTGATCAACGTGACGTTTACACATTACTCCATCACATCTATTTACTAAAACCCATCTACTCCCTAATAATTTCGTAATTTTTCCTTTTACCCATTTCTCCCCTTTTCCAAAATTTTTAACAAAAACTAAATCATGAAGCTTATATTTGTGCAGGGGTTGCTGCATTTTATGTTTTCATGGTAATACCAAGTGAAGGGCTGTTCGAACTGGCCTTCCAAACATTAATTCAGCAGGAGTTTTACCAGTCACCGAATGAGGAGTGGAATGATTTTCTAACAAAAATCGTGAAATTGACAATGTTATGTCACTTTTATCTAGCTTTCTAAGACAATTTTTCACAGTTTTCACATATCTTTCCGCTTGTCCTTTCGAAGACGGATGATAAGGTGGAACAGGCGTATGCTTAATTCCATTATTTTTAAGAAATTCCTCAAATTCATCACTTGTGAACGCGGGACCATTATCACTGTCCAATTCAACAGGTAATCCAAATGTGGCAAAAATTCTTCTTAATACCTGAATTGTAGTTTTACTATCAGACCTGGGTACTACTTCTACCTCCAACCATTTAGTATAAGAATCGACTACTATTAAAAACATTTTACCTTCAATAGGACCGGCATGATCTATATGGATCCTTTCCCAGGGCAGTTCAGATTTCCATTTCAAGGGTTCCATTTTGGGACAATCCCTCGCAAACATCTGACATCTATTACAAGAATTTACCATTTGTTCAATTTCTTTATCCATATTTGGCCACCAAACTACCCCCCTAGCATTCGCTTTCATGCTTGATATACCCTGATGAACGGAATGCAGTAATTTTAATATATATTCACGGCCTTCCTCTGGTATGATAACTCTATGTCCCCACAATAGACAATTTTCTAGACAGGAAATTTCCTCTTTTCTAGGAAAATATGGTTGATATTCGTCTGGTTTAACCTTTTTCGGCCACCCATGTAATACCCACTCTAAAATTTGTTTAGTTACAGGATTTTCAGTTGTCCACTTTGCAATAGTTTTAGAAGTAACAGGCCAGTTATCATTATTTAAAACAAACATTATTTCCGCAGGATTACTCACTATATTTACCGTTTCTGGGAGAGGTAATCTACTTAATGCATCCGCATTTTTATTATTTTTACCCTCGCGATACTCAATTGTATAATCATACCCAGCTAACATTAATGACCATCTCAGCATTCTAGGTGATAATGTATCAGGTACCTTTTTAACAGGATCAAATAATCTAATTAAAGGTTTATGATCTGTTATAATTTAAAATTTTTTTCCAGCTAAATATTGGGGAAATTTAGTGACACCAAAAACATTACAGATAAAGCTTCTTTATCAATCATGGCATAATTTCTTTCAGATTTATTTAAAGTTCTCGAAGCATAAGCAATAGGTTTTTCTTTACCATCAACAATGTGGCTTAAAACTGACACTATACCATATTCAGAAGCATCACAGTTTAAAACTACAGTGGAACCCGGTTAAGACGCATTTCAAGGGAGTGGACAAAAGTCGCGTATTAAGCGGGATCGCGTATTAAACGTGATTTGCATAAAGTTGCAGGAACCGGGCTTATTTACCACCTTACCGTCTAAAATGAACTTTAAGCTACGGACTTTTATTATGTTTACGGTCTTAAATCGTGTCTTATACGTATATTTAGATTTAAATTTATTTGTATTCAACTTTACTTATTGTTTCTATTTATAGGACTCACTGGAATAATAACTGAAAATAAATAAGGATTCAAACATGGTTTTATTGTCAATTAATTGGTTACTTACTATAAAAAAACAAAAATAATTTTATTTCTAGTCCCTTTTGTCTTTTTCTTTATTTGTACAGAAAAAAAGAATTAGATTTTTGAAGCACAATCGAGTTGTTAAAATCATATTTAGAACTTGTGATAATAAGTACCATTATAACATGCCCTTTTTTTCAATATGAAAAAAAATCCTTATTAATTTTTGTGAAAAAAATATTGATAGTATAGCAAAAAATAATGAAAACATAGAAAACATAAAAGAATTATACTACCGCAATCATATTTGTTTAATCTTTGCTAGTTTCATCTTTTTTATTTATTTATTTTGTCTATAATATGCATTATAAAACAGTAGTGGTATAAAGTACATTTAAAACGTCACTACCAACAGGTATAATCATCACTACTCATGATAATTTTTATGACGTATCTGAGTATCCTGAATTCGTCTGCCTCTCTCCTACTACAGTAAAAGCATGCATGAAGCGAGAGACAAAGAATGTTAGAATGCGTGATAAAAGAAGAATTGCAGTGTTGCTAATTTAGCGGGAATTTTTTTATTCAAATTTCTACCACTATCACCGATTAGTAATGTTCGCTTTAATTAATCTGTTATTAAATAAAATAAATATTACTAAACGAAAACAGTGTTTTTTATATCAACAACAACAACAACAAAAAAAAAACTACTAAATTGGCAATACTGAAGAAGGAAATTCGCATCTTCATCAATGAATTCGCGTCTTAAACGTGATTTTTTGCCTCATAGGATCGAAAATCTATCGCGTATTAAGCGAGATCGCGTAATAACCGTTCGCGTATTAAACGTGATATTTTTGCATTAGACATATGGGCGATGTTCATGGGATCGGAAAAAATCCGCGTATTAAGCGGGATCGCGTATTAACCGTGAGCGTCTTAACCGGGTTCCACTGTATATCTTTGTTTACATCATATAATTCTAAAACAGGAGATGTAGTTAATAATTGTTTCACTTTTTGAAACGCTTTTTCATGCTTTTCTGACCATGTCCAGTTTACATTATTTTCTAATAATCAATGTAAAGGTTCTAAAACATCTGAAATATTAGGCAGGAAGTTTCTATAATAAGAAATTAAGCCTAAAAACGAATGCAATTGTGACACATTATTTGGAATAGGAGCATTCATAATAGTATTAACTTTTTCTGGAGTAGGTCTAATTCCTTCCTGAGATATTTTATGACCTAAATATGAAACTTTCGAAATCATAAATTTTAATTTTTCCTTATTTAATCTAATACCATGCTGAGAAAAGCATTTCAGAAAATTTTCAACTCTTTCAGATTGTTTTGATTCATTACTAGCACTAATAATAACATCATCTAAAGATACACCAACATATTTAAATTTTTTTTAAATTTGTTCAATTTTTCTTTGGAACATTCCAGGAGCACATTTTACCCCAAATGCTAATCGTAACACATTAAACAAACCTTTAGGAGTATTTATAGTCAAAATCTTACTACTTTCTTTATCTACAGGTTGTTGTAAATAAGCATCTTTTAAATCAAAAACAGTAAAAAATTTACCACCTGATAATTTAGAAAATAATTCTTCCATTCTAGGAAGAGGATAGCTATCATTTTCAGTATTTGCATTTACTGTTGCTCTATAATCATCACATATTCTAACAGAACCATTAGGCTTAGGAACAATTACTATAGGACTAGCCCATTCTGAATGATCAACAGGTTTTAAAATACCCTCATCAATCGTTCCAATTCAACATCAGTAGCTTTTCTTAAAGCAAAAGGAACAGGTCGAGACTTAAAAAAAACTGGTTTTGCATCTTTTTTCAATTTTATTGATGCTGGAGGACCCTTGATTGTCCCGATCCCGTCAGCAAAAACATTAGGAAAATTTCTAATTAAATCATCTTTCGAAATGCTATTAATCATATTTACATTAGGCCAAAATAATTTTGATGCTTTTAACCAAGTTTTTTCCGATTAGACTCGGACCCTCCTCTTTAATAACTAACATTTTTAAATCGGGTATAGAATATTCATCAACAACAGCATTTACTTTTAATTCCCCCAAAACAGTAAAAGAGTTTTTAGTATAAGTTTGTAGCTTAATATTAGATTTAATTAAAGGCAGCTTACCTGAGAACAATTTATGAGCAACACTTTTACTTACAATCGTATGAGCCGCACCACTATCGATTTCAAATTGTATATTTACACCATTTATTTTAACCGATTTAATCCATGACACCTTATTGGAGTTGTCGTCCATAAAATTTAAACAATATTCTTCATGAACAGTTTTAATTTTTCTGTTCTTAAAAGGTTTCTCACTTTTCATTCCAAAGTTTCTCTTACGACAACAAATTTTTAAATGCCCCAATCGATGTCAGAAATGGCATTCTGCAGATTTAAAAGGGCATAACTTGGGGTTATGATTCTTAGAACATCTATAACACGGTTTCTCAGGCGCGAATTTATCTTCTTTAGGCTTAGGTGCATGAGTATAGTTCTCTATTTTCGATTTCTCTCCTTTCGGAACACGCACTTGATTGACAGTTGTGCTATCTCCGATGTGTAGGGATTTCACTCCAGCCTCAGCTATCTCAAATGACTCAGCTATTTCCATCGCTGTTTGGAACGTTAAGTCTCTAGAATCCAGTAATTTTTGCTGTATTTTCTCATCCCGGATGCCAAACACCAACTGATCACGCAGGTGGTCATTAAGTGTATTCCCGAAGTTACAATATTCGGATAAACGACGTAACTCTCTTATAAAATCGGCTATATTCTCACCTTACTTCCTTAGTCGTTTCTGGAACTTAAATCGGTCCTCAATTTCACTAGGGCGTGGTGAAAAATGATCGTTAGCTTTCTTTAAAAGATCCTCGTAACTGATTTCTTTCAGCCTATTCGGAACAATAACATCACGTAAAATAGCAAAAGTTGTTGTTCCAACCGAAACTTAATAAAATACTTTTTTTTTTCATTTCATCATTCTTGATGCTATTTGCTGAGAAATAAAAATCAATTTTCTGGACGTAAATAGTCCAAGGAACATTTGCATTATATTCTTCCAAGCGTCCCAGAGTAATTATTTCTTTCTCGGCCATTTTCCGTGCCACTTTTTCTTTTTCTCTTTCAAAAAAGATTTTTTTTTACCGGTCAGCGATACAGGAATGAGATCTTCAGACCTATCGTAGTCTGCAGCAATTGAGATGACTCCATGTTAATGGACGATAATTGCAGGCCATATCGTGCTCACTTGGTGGATGATTTCTTTTTCTAGGAAGGAATCATACAAATGGAATGGCCAGCGTGTTCCTCGGACGTGAACCCAATAGAGCATGTTTGGAAAATTCTAGGCAGACGGGTTGCTGGCCGCCTACCACAGCGCAAACTCTCCAAAAACTGGAAAGGGCTCTTCTGGAGGAGTGGTACAGAATATCCCAGCTCCTCATTAATGACCTTATTGAATCCATGCTTCAAAAGTGTTTAACGTCGCTGGCCGTCCGGTGAAATCATACCCCCTACTAAAAGGGAGTTTCTTTGAAGAAAGCACCTTTTTAGGTAGATTTCGTAAGAAATACTAACTATTGCAGTCGTTACCATGGTGCGACTTTTGAAAAATTCCTTCATAACTTTTAATTATAGGACCCCGAGAACCCAAAACCACCCCAAACTAAAAAGTTTATATATATATATATGTATGTTTGTACTAAATTTTGTCCGCGCGATAAAAGTCGCAATTATGCACGGATCGTCTTCAAACTTGCTAACAACTTTGAGATGGCTAATATCTCGGCGGGTATTGAAAATGGGCAAAATCGGCCCAAGGGAATGGAAATGGGGAGGGTTAAACTTTTTGAATACCGCCTTAATGTGATTCTCATAAAACCAGCTCTTACACAACAATGGCATGGGAAAATAAATATTTTTCGTTATAGCAATTGCCAAAAATTAAAAAAAAGCAATAAAATTTCTCACCACAACAATTGCTTTTTTATTGCAAGATTTTCACGAGAAAAATTACATTAAATAAACAGTTTGACGAATTGAAAACAAATTGAATATTTAGTTTTCAGTCATAAGTTTTCTAGAGCAATATTTCCGCATGAAAACTCAAAATGAAATATATATAATAAAACACTCATACTGCAATATATATTAAAACCCACATACACATATAAATAACGCCTGCATTCAACAGTTAAAGGTATATATGAATATTATACAGACATACAAAAAATAAATACAATAAACCCAACTGGATTGAAAAATTAGGCAGAGCCAGGAATCGAACCCGGAACCACAGTATACAAGACTGCTGCTCTAACCACTGAGCTACTCCAGCCGATGCCTGAGTCTGCAATTTCTCACTAATAAACCATGTTGGGGAAGTCACCAGCCATCTATACAACAGCCTTGGATGACCGGACAACGATGAATAGATTTTACTATTACATCGATCTACGATAATTGTTCGGTCGTTTTTATGCTTTGCATTTTTGGCAATAACTTTGATCGTCTGCGTTTGTTTATGCGAGTTCATAGAATGTTTTGTTGTGAGAGAGGTAGCCATGAGCGGCTCTTGTGATATTATTTAATAAAAAAACAGTGCACTGCAGTTTTGTTATTTTGTGTATTTGTGAGTATTTAATATGAGTTAACATAATGGTCCGCCGAGCAACGAAGAAGCAGCCTGGGATTAAATTCAGCGACCTTCTAAAATCAAATTTTAAGTTGAGTGAAACGCCGAGATGAATGATAAGTTCTAAGAGTTCCGTGCTACGAAATTCGTCAAAAGATTATTCGAAAAGTAAGTGAACGTGATTTTTCTTATCTTTACTGTTTTATACATATATTAAACAATGTTTAAAGGTGCAAAAAAAGAAGATTTAAGGCTTATAGCCACTGAAATAAATCTAAATGTTAATGAAAATATGACAATTGCGGATTTAAACGTTATTATTGAAGACAGTGAAATGTATAAAAATAAACCAGATTTTGTGAAAGATATAGCAAACGATATAATTGAAAATCGTAAACATGAAGCGCAAAGGCGTATTGATGAGGAGCAAAGGCGAATTTATGAGGAGCAGGAGCAAAGGCGAATTTATGAGGAGCAGGAGCAAAGGCGAATTGATAAGGAGCAAAAGCAATATGATCTGGAAAAAATGAAACTTGAATTAGAACTAGCTAAAATTAAATCTGAAGCTAAATCCAATATTAGTGAGGGTAAAATAAAATTAGAATCATTAGATCAATTGATAAAAAGTATTCGAACTTTGACTGTAAAAATACCTATACGTCCTGAAGGATGGGGGTTTTACTTTTCTTCTTTAGAACGAGCTTTTAAGACTAAAAATGTTCCAGAACAATATAAAGCAGAAATTCTGTTAAATTTATTAGGGGATAAAGCATCTAACATATTAACTTACTTACATGATAGTGATATCGAGAATTATGCAAAAATAAAAGAATTAGTGTTAAAAGAATTTCAACCTACACCTTATTTTTGCTTAGAACAATTTAGAAAAGCTGTTAAACAACCAAATGAGACTCATGTACAGTTTTCTTCACGTCTAATGACAAACTGGGAATATTATTTAAATTTAAGAAATGTCTCTAATTTCGAGAGTCTAAAACAACTTATAGTATCGGATAAATTATATCAAACATTAGATAGAGAAACAGCTTCCCACATTAGTGTGAGACAAGGTGATAAATGGTTTTTACCAGAAGAGTTGGGACGAGAGATTGATTTATATTTCACATCACGCGGAAAATCTCTTACTGAGAATTTTAGTGTTAATCGTAAATATACTAACTCCAAAAGTGTATCTAAAGTATTCTTATCAGATGTTAAATGATTAAGTTGTATTTTTTGCCACGAAAATCACACTCTTTCAAAATGCCCGCATTATTTAAAATTATCTGTCAATGAAAGGGTGAACGTTATAAAATGTAACAAGTTATGCTTTAATTGTTTAAATTCACATTCAGTTGCAAATTGTCCATCAAAGTACACGTGCTTTTGTAAAAAACGTCATCATAAAACTATACATTTCCCAAAAACAAATAACAACACATACGTGAAAGAATATGTTTCATCGGAACAAAATAAACAAGGAAAGGTAAATGTGGAAGAATGTTCAGATTCTAGGCCAACAAATCGTGGCACATCAGTCTTGAATGCTAATGCAGAAGAGTTTGTTCAGAAAACCTTTATTAGTAACTATTCGAATAAAAAGAGCAAAGTTTTACTTTCAACTGTAATATGTTTTCTAATTGATGAATCGGGATGTAAACATAGAGTAAAGTGTTTATTAGATGTAGGCAGTGAGTCTAATTTTTTATCCCGCCATTTAATAGAGCTAATGCATTTAAAAAAAGAGAGAACAAACATCTTAGTGTCAGGTCTAAATGATGCTACCTTAGTAATAAATCATAAAGTTAATGCATCAATATGCAATAGAGATGAAAGTTTTGTGAAAAATTTAGATTTCTTGGTAGTTCCGAAAATAACTGCAGATTTAACGCCTTCACGTCCAATTGAAATCTCAATACAAGATTTACCTAATGTAAAATTAGCAGATGCTAGTTTCAATATCCCAGAACATGTAGACATGCTCTTAGGAGCAGGAATTTTTTATGAGCTTTTGAGACCGGGACAAATTCGTGTTAATAATTCTGATCTTATTTTGCAAGACACAGTTTTCGGTTTTGTTGTATCGGGAAGTTTTCCGTCAGAGAATGAAAACAAAGTTCATTGTGGGTTTATTAAAAAAGAAACCAACCTAGACAAGACACTTAGGAAATTCTGGGAGATAGAAAATATCGAGGTTGAAAAACCAAAAAGTAAAGAGACTTTAATTTGTGAGAAACATTTCGTAGAAAATTATACACGAGACAAAAGCGGTAAATATGTTGTTAAAATGCCCTTAAAAGAGGATCCAGCTATTTTAGGAAACTCAAAACAAATCGCTACGAAAAAATTAAATTCTTTATGGAATCGTCTAGCAAAAGATCCTGAGTACTTAAGATTATATTCAGATTTCTTAAAAGAATATCAACAGTTAGGCCATATGGTTGAAGTTAACGAAAGCGAGGAAGAAAGTGGATCCTATTACATTCCCCATCTTGGAGTGTATAGAGGAATAGAAAAAAGTATATCAACGCCTTTGAGAGTTGTATTTAACGCGTCTTCCTTAACAACTAAGGGAAACTCACTTAATTCTATTCAATATAACGGAGGTGTAATACAAGATGATTTATTCTCAATTATGTTGAGATTTAGAAAATATATCGTCGCTTTCACTACAGACATTCAAAAAATGTATAGAGCAATCTCTATTCATCCAGATCAGAGGAAGCTGCAAAAAGTCTTATGGAAGGAAGGTCTTAACGAGCCAATTAAAAATTTTGAATTAACGACAGTTACTTATGGTACTGTTAGCGCACCTTTTTTGGCCATGAGAACACTACTTCAATTGTCTAAGGATGAAGGAAGCAAGTTTCCTTTAGCAGCACCCGTACTGAGAGAAGACATGTATATGGATGATATTCTATCTGGAGCTGATTCTTTAAGTTCTGCATTGGAACTCCAAAATCAATTAATAGAAATTTTAAACAGTGCAGGAATGTTATTACATAAATGGTGCAGTAATGCTCCACAACTTTGTAAAACAAATGTCGAAATATACCCCTTTGGTGATTCAGAAGAATCTAAAGCGTTAGGTGTTTTGTGGAAATCGAAGAAAGATTGTTTAAGTTTCAATGTTAAAATTCATAATGATTTAAATGTCACTAAGAGACAAGTGTTATCAACTATATCAAGTATATTCGATCCCTTAGGTTTAGTATCTCCTATTATAATTAAAGCAAAAATATTTATGCAGAAGTTATGGTTATTACAATTAAATTGGGATGATTTGCTAACCGAGAAAGAGGCTAAGGAATGGAGAGAGTTTTCTGATACCCTACAATTAATTAATAAATTTGAGATTAGTAGGTGTATTTTATTGAAAGATGCAATTATGATCGAGTTACATGGTTTCAGCGACGCATCTGAAGCAGCCTATGGTGCGGTAATTTACTGCAAATCAGGGACAGAATCAGGTCAAGTGTCTGTAAAATTAGTGACAAGTAAATCTAGAGTTTCTCCCTTAAAGCCATTAACTGTTCCAAAACTTGAGCTTTGTGCAGCAGTTTTATTGACAAAGCTTATGAAACGAGTGATTTCTTCGCTCAAAATTAGTGTAAACCAAATCTTCTTGTGGTCCGATTCCATGATAGTATTATCCTGGATTAAAAAAGAACCATACGTTCTAAAAACTTTTGTTGCGAATAGGATTTCTACAATACAAGAACTAACTCAAGGGATGCAGTGGCGACATGTTCCATCTCAGCATAACCCTGCTGACCTTCTAACAAGAGGAGCTAATCCTGATAAACTATTATCAAATGAGTTATGGTGGAGTGGTCCATTGTTCCTAAAGGAAAAAGACTATCCCAATACAAATATTCCTGTAGCAGTTAATTCCAATGACTTTTCAAATGAACTGAAAAATATTAATATAAGTGACTTTAAAAGCATATCTGTTTTTACAGTTTCTGTTAATTCTTTTGTGCATGATATAATTGATTTAAGTAATAACTATTGTAAAATAATTCGTATTTTAGTATTTATTTTCAGGTTCCTTAGTAATTGTAAAAAAGAAAAAAAGGAGGGTCCTCTGGACCTCGAAGAGCTCAACAAAGCAGAAAGTTTTTTGTTAAAAAGTGTTCAACGTGAGTTTTTTGACAAGGAAATAAAATCCTTGCAAAAATCAGGTAATATTAATCAAAATAGTCAGGTAAAAAACTTACATCCATTTCTTGATAAAGAAGGTCTTCTAAGAGTAGTAGGTAGATTAGCGAACAGTAACTTAAATGCCAACCAAAAATTTCCAATTTTACTGCATAATAAATGTAAACTTACTCAAATGATAGTAGAATACTTTCATAAACGGTATTTACATTTAGGTCCACAAACTTTACTTTTTCAATTAAGGCAGAAGTTTTGGCCTTTAAGTGGTCGTGTAATATGTAGAAACACAATTCATAATTGTTGCAAGTTTCATGTAATAAATATTGTAAAAGGGTTTATATTTCCTTAATGCAATAGGTTTTATAAGAAATTTTGAGTGTACCATATGAAATTAAGCAAATTTCTGATTGATTGAATGTCTTACTTGTTATCAAAGAAAATATTCATACAAAATGTGTATTGAGAGAGTATATATAATTTGAGTTACATTATTTATATAGAGAGATTATTCATATGAGATATATATTATTTGAGTTATTTAAATGACATTTATTTTATCCAGAAGGTTTCAGTTTATTTTGATAAAATCGAGTGTGTTAACCTTTAAATACTTTAAAATAAAGTATTTCTGAGTTATTTTCTAAATAAAATATGAGAAAAGAAATAAATTCTTGCAGCATTTAAAACAAATTTAATTTGAGTGTTAGATGTCATGAGTGTACATCATTACATAATGCATGCAGAATTTTAGAGAAGTAAACATAAAAAACAACGAGGTGTTTTCAAGAGACCAATTTCAAAAATTTGTCTGTTACCCATGGAAAAATGATTATTATCTTTTGTAATTTGTCGATTTATTATTTACTAGTATATGCTGTATTATTTGTTTAAAATTCAAAGTGTAATAACGTATTATAATTGTGGTTGAATGAAAATCATTCAACGGGGGCCGGTATGTTCGGTCGTTTTTATGCTTTGCATTTTTGGCAATAACTTTGATCGTCTGCGTTTGTTTATGCGAGTTCATAGAATGTTTTGTTGTGAGAGAGGTAGCCATGAGCGGCTCTTGTGATATTATTTAATAAAAAAACAGTGCACTGCAGTTTTGTTATTTTGTGTATTTGTGAGTATTTAATATGAGTTAACAATAATTATAATAAAACACTCATACTACAATATATATTAAAACACACATACACACATAAATAACGCCTGCATTCAACAGTTAAAGGTGTATATAAATATTATATATAGAAATATATAGTTTGACGAATAAAAAAAAATAAACAAAACATTGCGTCATATTGGAAACAGTGTTGCCAGATGGGCTACTTTTTTTTAATTCATATTCTTAATTGGCCCCACTTTTTTGAAATGGTAAAATGCACCTTATTTAATGACATATTAACTAAGGCGAAAACAAGGGTAATTTTACCGTTTCAACAAAGTGGTGGCAACCAAGAAATCTGAATTAAAAAAAAAAGTAGCCCACTGGCGACACTGATTGGAAATATAATGGACCTCAGCAGGTGAATATGTAACGCCATGTGAGTTTGAAAAAACGTATTAAAACATGATAAAACCCCGACTATGTTAATATTAACACATTTTAACACTTTGAGGTACTCTGAATTTGCTTTAGCCCTTTTTAAACCTCTTCCATATACATGCGTGTGTGTATTCGTGTATATTAGAATTTTCACAAAATGTTTAACTCCCTAGAGCGCATTCTTAGTGAAGGAACTGGGTTTATCTCTAATCTTGATTTAAGTTTTGTTGGTGAATTTAGTACTTAACTTCGAAATCTACCTCCGCCTGTAGGACCGAGCCGGCAGGGATTTTTTTTAATTGTTTTTTCATAAGCTCAAAATGTGCTTTTTTTTCCTTTTGTACCCAAATGCCTCAATACAATGCATTTTTTTCTGCGAAACATGCGTAATTTTTTTCTCATATAGCCTACCATATATGTCGATCATGTATCAATCCTCTAAGCAATTTTGTCACATCCCAAGAAGCTAATTAACTGCCAAATAATGACAAATTTTATAATTTTTCTAACAAGCATGATGTACTGATTCCGCCAAAATATTTAATATTTATGTATATTACGTAACAAATAAATGGGTTAAGTCGAACAATCACGTCGCGCTTTTTACGACATATTGCTGGATTAGTACTATATATTAATCAGCCATTGGTGAGGTTGTATACCACTAAAACAGTCATACCACTTAGTGCAAGTATCGCTACTTGAGGTGTCAACACTGTGGAAATTTAGCAGCTGTGAACAGAAAGAATATTCCAGTTGACTTATTTAATCAACTCTATCTATTGTTGATAGTGATGAGATTGGTGAAGTCTAATCAAACAACCATTGATTCATGATACAGTCAAGGCAGATTAGGTAGCATGATTGGTGAAAAAAGGATCAAGAAATCCAGGGTTTTTCCAATAAAACATAGGCTGAAGTCATTGGAAACTGTTTATTTCATCACAACATATCAACGTAAACAATTACCACAGGTGAGAATTTATCATAACCATCATGCTTGAGCACGAACTAATTATTCATGCGAAAAAGATGTTAAAGAACGGTTTAAATATTCTACATGACATTTGACACCAGGTAACAACTTAGATGAACAATCTAACAGCACTAAAATCTTTCTTCTGAGTTCATGCTCGAGCGTTTTATTAGAATACGCAGAGGAATTCCAATTGAAATGTAAACGTCAGACTAGCCAAACAAATTCATGAGCGAGACACGAAAGAAACTGCGATTCGTCACTCAATAAATGGAGAGCGAGCGAGGAACGTCATAAAAATGAGTCCCGGCTCTGCTGACGGAGGGATTCCGATGTGATTCGGCTGACGTTAGACGGGCTGGCGGGAAATTGAGATGGAATAAAATAAAAATGTAAAAAATGACTTTTATAAACATTCGAAAAATAAATTAACTGCGCTCAGAATTTTACAGTTTGGTAGCTGATAAAAATTAATGAAGGGATTAAAAGTTTAGATTAAGTTTTGGAAAAAGACTATTATTAAGATACGCATTTTAATTTTATAGGAATTTAAGTAGAAATTAACAGTATTAAGAAATAGGGAAATAATGAATACGCCGGCAATTTAGAATAATTTAAATGAATAATGAAAATAAAATTCTTATATAACATGTATGTTCAATTGAATATGATGTTCAGGATATTTTGAAAGTTTATTATTAGGATGCACTTATGAAGACTTTCTTTGTAAAGTATGTGCCTGCACGTTCGAATAGTTATAATGTTGTTTCTTTTAGCCATCTAATATATTTCACACATACCTACTATTAAGGCTTAATTTCTAACAAAAAAAAAATAGCCGGAACTCTAATATTCTTCTGTAATAAAAACCTTAGTATAACCCCTCCCTCTCACCGGATTCCTCTGCACCGGCATTTTTCTTTATCCTGCATTATGTACAAAATTTAAAAGCATTATTTCTTCATGAAAAAAATAATAACATTAGTAATAATATATTTTGACTACATCTTTATTCTTTTCTATATATTAAAATTTAATAATTAAACGAAGCAAAAAGATTAAAATCAAAAAGAGGAATTTTCAAAAAATGCTATTCGCCAAGGATTTGTTTGTTTCAACTAGCAAAACACAACACACAGGTCTTCGGTGAGCAGCATTTATAAACTGGTGGGTTCCTACTAATATTTAATTTTCACTAAAAATAAAGACTGTGCTTATGTGAGCTTCAGTGTAAATTAAGCACCGCGAGGAGCTTATAAATCGAACAATAAAAATATTTTAGAAATATCAACAAAAAGCAGAAAGTAAACGTAACTGTACCACCAGTAAAAATGGCAAATGCGATTGCGGTCAAATCTGGCATTCCTCAACGCCGTTTGAAGGCCTCGGCATTTTGAAATCTCTCTTCTACACGGCTCCGAAGCGCAGTATTTGTGTGATCCTGTTAATTCTGACCAACATTTAAATAACCACTAAAAGCAAAGATGTACCGGAGCTGGTCTCTGTTGCGCTCCGGCGCAAATAATGCGCTGCCTACTATGATTATTAGGAAATTTATATTTTTTTATGTGTTTGGTGTCATGAATGGGAAAATAAATATTATATATCGTTACCTCTTTTCCAAAATTTTTAATTATTTACTTCAATAAGGGAACTATTCTATAAAAACTATATAAAAGTTTAAATAGCCTAGCTACACCACACATTATTATACAAGAAAATAAGATTCAAGTCAAAACAAACAAGGTTAATGTAGCTTGAATGTTTAAAGCACAGCATTTAAAGAAGAGAAAACTTTCTCGGAGAAATTCATCTTAATGTTTACTTTATGGGATTTTAACAGAGGATAACCATTAGATTTAACCATCAGTTTTGTTTAACCTTCTGATAAATGAACGAATCGACTTGTTCTTTTAAAAGAAACATTATACATTCCTCTTTGAAATTTATTATCACTTTAGTTTTCTATTTTCAAAACAAATCTCTTTTAGGAAAAAAAAATAGGTTCGTTGTTTTAGTGTTTGAATCTACCTTTACATAAATATGTGTTTACTGAAAATATCTCTTAAATATCTTGTCTGGGCATTTAAAAAGGAACTGTTTTTGTATAGTTGAAGAGATTATTGCTGTTATATTCAAATCACAATATAACTAAAACATGTTCATTTGTAAGAAAAAAAAATACGCTTAAACAGCAAAATACATAGAATAATACTGAACGGCACTTAGAATATTTTATTTAAACAATCTATAACTTTTGTAAAAGAATTTTGTTTTAACGTTTAGTTTTTGTTGCTTAAATAGAAGAATCGGTCCAAAAAAAAAAAAATCAACAGAAAATAAAAATAGATAAATAAATAAAATGAATATTCTTTGGCGCCATTCGCATTGGCCCTGTAAGTCAAGGATCTGGGTTCGATTCCTGGCCTGGGCATTTTTTCGCTCAGTTGGAAATATTCTATTCGTATGATAACTTTACTAATCAGTTTGTGTTAAAAAAATAATATTTATCTAATTATCAATCCTAATATTTTATGTTTCAAAACAAAACCTTAAATCACTGAATAATCCAATACAATATTTTCCGGAATATATAAAATAATCTATTTTCAATTCAAAAATCTACAAAGTGTTAATTTACAGGATAAAAATTCCTTGGAGAAGGTAAAACAAGGCGATCCGAAATGAAATTTGTACAACAAAAGGTGAAAGTAATCCGCTGAAGCAAAAACTAACGAAGTTCTCACTAGGAATTTTTGGGACTTACGGGGTATTACGTATTACGTATTGTGTACGTGATTTTCTTAGTGTTCGAAGTACATATAAAGGACGACAAGCATGTCTGACGTCATACAACGTCAAGATAGATTATAGCTAAATCAGCTTCTCGATTCTCCCCACAAGCGTTCACCAAAAGTCAAACAAATACCGCAATACTTGTGGGAAACATTGGGAACTCCACCCTGTGCGTGTGGTCAATTCAGCATAATAAGGTTAATTATTGGGGAAGATTAAAGAAGCACGTTGGCTCTAAAAATGTCCCACACAAAACCAATTGCTCTTCCGCTACGGTATATTGCAACATCTTACCCAATGTAGGTGCAACAAATGAAAATTTCCCTGAACATCATTGAACCACCCTCCTTATAGTCCGACATTATCATCTTCGGACTACCATTTGTTTTGATACCCTAAGATCTTAGCCAATGTAGGAGCAACGAAAGAAAATTTCGCTGACAATATTGAACAACTCTCCTTATAGTCTGGCCTTATCATCTTCGAACTATAATTTGTTTTGATCCCCTTAAGGGAAGACTCGACTGGAACGCCACACCCATTCACATTAATTTTACATTAATATTTTATACTCATTTATTATATGTAACTAAATTTTATCCAAGTGTTTATATGTACTTTAATTCATGTGTTTGATAAAATTGTGCAAGAACTTCCCACAAGCTAGTGTCTACGTTTCTTAGCTCTCCGAAAAATTGTACTTTTCAGCTAAAAATCCCATTAACTCCTAAAGCTGCTATCAGATTCACCAACTTTTCAGCCGATTTTAACCCCAACTTTTTCCACTTCAAAGGGAGAAAAAGGTTACAATTGTCGTTGCTAAAGTTGGAGGAAAACCAGTACTACTAGTACCAGCCGTCAATATTTATTGCCTTTTCGTATCAATCGCTTATCTCCGATTCGCTGAAATGTTGAAAGGTGGGAGGAAAAGTTGCGGCTAGAGCAGACTTTTTAGAGATACAGATAAAAAGTTTGGGATATTGCTGTTTGCTATCACACTGGGTGTCGAGACAATATTTCGCGAAAACTTGGAGGAAATCAAGAGGTTGGCTCAAAAATTGCTCGAAAAGCTGGTGAATCTGATAGTAGCTTAAAGTACTCGAGCGATTTCGATCAAAAAATTTTTGGGGTTAGAGTATAAAAATAAGATGGTAGGTGGCAGACAGTTATAAAAAAATTGTCATTAGTTGCAGAAAAAAAAAAATCTGAAAAATGGAAAATTTCTGAAAAATTGCCATTGCTCTAAAACAAAAAGTTTTAATCGCAGGAAAAACTGTCTATCAAAAGTCTTAAGTATAATACAGTGGATATGGATTGCAAATCCCATCAAAATCGGTTTGGTAGTTTCCGATGAAACAAGTCTTAAAGCTCGTTTATTTCCCATAGGATTGCACCCAGTCTTGTCTTTCCTTAAGGCTGGGCTCAACGAGCGCAAAACGTTCTGACACATTTACGAATTCATTTTTTAACGGAATGATACAAAATTGGAAAGCCTGGCCATGGAAGCGATTTGAAATTGAAATGTTTTTTCCATTTTTTGATCAGTGAATTACTTAATGAGTTATAAGTGATATCGATCACGTGACAAATCCGTTTTCAAAAATCAAAAATTGGAAAGCCTGGCCATGGAAACGATTTGAAATTGAACTGTTTTTTCCTATTTTTGATCAATAAATTACCCATTGAGTTATAAGCGATTTAGATCACGTGACAAACCCGTTTTCCGCCCGCTCTTGAGTGATTTTTTCTACTTTCGCGCGGAAATTCGGTTCAAAACGTTCACTTTGACACTATTTTTTGAAAGATCTATTGTGTTTGTAAAAAAATGGAAAAATCAGCTCGATGACATAGTTTCTGAACAATAACACCAGCTAGTTTCATGCATTTTTGAACAAAAATAAATTAAAACTTATGTCAGGAAGTTGCCCTTTTGAATTTGAGAACAGCCTTAACAGCTAGGAAGAATCAAAAGTAAAATATAAGCGCCATTAAACCCAACTATACACATCATTTTTTGAGCATTTTTTTTTTTAAGTGAAGGTGCACTGCTCTTTCAAATGATGAAAATTTTAACTGTTTTTAAAATTACTCTTTGAAATCTTATGAGGTACATTATGAACAGATTATTTACAAGGGCATTTCGAAAAATAAAGACACACCGTACACCGGAGGAAAAGAAAAGTTTTGGCAAGCAAGTTGGCAACACAGGTGTTAACCTTGAACCGTTAGCTTTCTCCTCGCGGTCGTTCGGCATTTCAACGTTGATTCTGGTTGGAGTAGGTCGTGTTTAAAATGGTTCCGCCTATTCAGAATCCCGCCAAATGCGAAGTGCGCTCCGTCATACGTTTTCTTCATGCAAGAGGTCAGCGACCAGCGGATATTCACAAGGAAATTGTTTCTGTTTATGGGAACATTATAAATCGACAACACTCTCAGAAATGGATACTCAGATTTCACGAAATTTTCTTCATTTTTGACGAAACCATTTCCTGGGATATGCTCCGAGCGAATATTTCGTCATATTGAGAAAATTACTTTCTTCGCTTGTTTGAGGATAACAATTTCGTCAAAAGTGCTTATTTGAAAAGTGCTGGTGGTGCCACCTATTGAACAGATTGGAAGCTCTTGTATCGACAGGAGAAAAAATAATAGCTTCGGTCTTCGGGTTGATTCGAACTCATGACCTCCGGTGTGGGAGACGGTCACTCTAGCTATTTCGCTATTGAGTCCTCGAACAGATACGATTTTACATGCATGTAATGGATTCTACTGTATATTTATATTTTTATAAGGTTGATTGTAATTTTATCGTTGGTGTTATACTTATAATTCTTGCAAGTTTTAATTAGTAAGACTAATTTATTATTATTATTTCCTATGGTTAATATGAATAATTATAATATGGCTTGATTAATATAATTTATTAGGAAAATTTTCCTTGCTCGATGAATGATTAAAATATGGTCTGGTTAATTTGTTGCTCAGAAATAACGAATTTTAAAGTACATATGGGGGAGATTTTATCAATTTGAGCAGTTGGTTAAGATTTTAACACTTTACTGTTTACAGAAGAGAAGGGAGAGGGATCAATTATGCATATTTAATTTGATAGTTATATGAATATATTTCTTAAATGAAAAAGAGATCTTGGAATTTTGAAACTTTATTGACCAAATTTTCTTTTTGAACGTTTTTGTAAAACACAGGAAATTTATTCTTTTCGAATTAAACCATAGCGAGCAAAGTAAAATAATAATAATAATAATAATAATAATATAAATAATAATAAACATTCTTTAAAACTTTAACAGCTAAAAAAATAACTAATGCAGAAACAATAACTACCTGTGTTTCAGCATTTTCTGAAAAGCGCTAAAAAGTGCAATTTTTTAAATAAATTATGACAGGAATAAAATAAATTTTTTAAATAAATTATGACAGGAATAACATAAACAAGCAAATATTTGCTTGCTAAAGTCGCAGGATTTGAGGAGGTACGGTTTCCTTAAAATGCATTGAGTCTGGCCGTGAGTGAAGAAACACCTTCGTCAAATATTGGAGAGTTTACGTGTCGTTAAAAGTTACGTGATTTTGATACGAAATGATTGTCAAAAACAACGAAATATAACTCGAGGACTGCTGAATCGTCAAAATTGAGAGTTTCATTTCTGAGAGTGAAAATGTAATGAAATGGTGTCGTCATTTCTCTGAAGGTAGGACCGATGTTCATGACGAACAAAGAACAGGTCGGCCATCTGTGATCTCTGATGCCCTTCTCCAGAGAACGGAGGAAGCAATTCCTGCAAATAGACGTCTCAAATTGAAAGAATTGCATCAGATCATACCGGAAGCGGAAAATCATTCCACGACGATGATGAGATCAAAGATGAAGTTGAAATGTGGTTCCGACAACAAGCGGAAACCTTCTATGACTGTGGGATACAAAAGCTTGTGCCCCGACTTAACAAATGTTTGGATAACGGGGGTGATTATGTCGAAAAATAATAAATAATCCAGTTAATAAGATGTAACTTACGTTTTCTAAATAAATGTTTTTTTTAAGGAATGCGAGCCATTGTATCTTTACTTTTCGAAATGCCCTCGTATTTCATTTTTAACACTTTCTAACAAAGTTGGAAAATGCTTATGTATTCGATTTGTCTGTCCATCTGTCTTTCTGCCTGTCCGTTTATCAATCCAACTCGCGCAAATATACTCGGATTACCGTGTAATTTATGTATGTTATTAAGTCTTACCAGTGTTTATTCGGTATTGAGAATGGATTATGTAGCGTTTATACTTCGTTTACAGGGAATTTCAAAAAATCCTGTAACATTATGGTCTATGGAGAAAAAAAATCTTTGCAGTGTATTTTAATGATGTTATCCGTTTCAAGCATATTGAAATTGATATGCATCACTTAGGTGTACTACAAGTTGCTTACTATAGAATATGATGTGCATGGCTTTTACTGTATATTTACCGAGTCACTCAAAATAATTCGGTTACAGTATAGGGTCTATGACCTGATGGAGGTGCTGTTTCAATTGTGGTATGTGTTTTTAAATTTATCTAATTCTTTTTCATATAACTTGGTGTGTATAAATTTTATAGATTATATACAGAATTACATAAAAGAATTCGAGTATATTTCCGCTTATTCAAGAGAATTGCTGAAAGTATTTTAAACTTTGTAATGCCTTTCCTCAACGGAACTAAATTTTTGCATACTATGTAGTATAGTCCTCCCCACTTAATCGGGTCACGAATAATCGAATTACCCGCTTATTCGAATAGAAACATCCGGAACTGAATTTATTCCCATTGGTTCTATGTTATTTTTCCCCGTTTAAACCAAGTACCTTTTACGAACGTCCCCGCTTAATCGAATAACAACTGTGTGACCGATGTTTGAAAATAGGCGTGGAAAGCACGTTTCAGCTGGAACTTCCTTCCACTTTTGTCATTTTCGGTTCCTTTAGGCTTAAAACAAATTTTCAGTTCTTCCTGCAATGATTTCGGTAGCAGGTGTATAATGGGCAGGTCAAATGATTTCCCACATTGATCTCCCCACCATCACTTCTTGCTGTTAACCAAGCTTTAATGGCAATGCGCCGTCACTAGAGATGGTAGTTGTGATATTTTGCACTCACTCAAAAAATAACTCGATATTTATTCCTTTAAAATTCCACGTAAACAAACCACTTTCAACGTTTAAGGCAGTATAAATAACGTAAATTAGAAGTAGGAAAGTTTTTACCCAATTCAAACGAAGTGCATTAAGTGTGATGTAAACCATATAAATGTATGTACTGACATTAAATTAATACGTATTTACTTTATATTAGCATTTGAATTTATTTTAGTTTATGTTATTCTGTTAACAATTTATTAATCTGTTATTTAAATATACCGTAGATGGTTATTTTGCCATTTTATTACGTATTAAATATTGCAGTTATGATTCCCCGTTTAATCAAAAACCCCGCTTAATCGAATATTATTTCTGGAACCGTCAATATTCGTTTAAACGGGGACGACTGTATATCCATAAACCTAAAGATCATATACAAGGCTCCACAAACTAATTAGGATATTTTTCTTTCAATAGATGGGGATTGTTGAAATTGAATTTTCAAATGTGTTATGCATTTTCCAAATTGTTTACTTGGACATCATCTAATATCATATTAACTCTTTATGTACTGAATTATGAATTCAAAACAATTTCATCTTCAAAAGCATTTTTCGGGAATTTTTGAAACTACATTAAAAGATTTACTCAATCGTTCAATAAATTTTAGAGGGATTTTAGAAGGATTAGGGGATTTAGAAGGATTCATTAAAATTGAATTTATAGGGATTTTGTGCAATATTTACAACCCCTCTCAAATGTTTTATTTTAAATATTTTTTCTTAGTATTTTTTAGAAATAGGAAATGTATAGATATAATGTTCTTACAATAGAAATATAGAAATATTTCCTAACTGAAAAATCCCCCCCCCCCCAACGCCAAGAAAGCTGAAAAGATGCAAAGGCAAAAGAAATCATCCTTTTAGAATTTTTTGTTGTTGTTGTTTTGTGTAACCACTAATGCTTTTGGAATAAGATAAAGTAATGCATCTATATCTCATTCTAAACTGCATTACTACTAATCGATGTATTAATGTTGTTCTCAACTGCTCTGCTCAACAAGCACAAAACGTTTTGACGCATTTACAAATTCATTTTTTAACGGAAAGTATAAAATTGGAAAGCCTGACCATGGAAGCGATTTGGAATCGAACTGTGTTTCCCCTTTTTGGATCAATAAATTACCTACTGGTAAGCGATTTTGATCATGTGACAAACACGTTTTTCATCCTTTCATGAGTGTTTTTGTTTTCCTTTCGCGCAAAAATTCTGTTCAAAACGCCCTCTTTGACACTATTTTCTGAAAGATCTATTGTGTTTCAATAAAAAAAATAAATAATTAAATAAAAAAAAAATAAAAATAAAAAACAGAAAAATTTATGAACCTTAAATGAATTTTACAACAAGTTATTTTAATGGTACTTATAAGTACCGTCAGCTGATAAAGGGATAAACGATAAACTTCTGTTACAGTATTTTGGAAGTATTAATAAAGTATTTCATAGTATATATTTAACGAATGAGTTTTCTTTCTTGTTATATTTATGATAGATAAAACAAGAAAGAAAAATCATGCGTCAAGCTAGTTTGTGAAACACTTTTCAACAAACCAAAATACCTTAACAAATCTACTCCGTTTAAAAAGGTGAAGAAAGTACCTAAACATTTTATAAAACGCATAACACATTTGACAAACAGATTTCAGAAATAACCGAAAAGGTACTGCAAATCTTTTGTGTGGCTCTGTACAGTGTAACCTCGAAAATCCAGAATCGTCGGGACCAAGATGATGCCGGATTTTTGAAAATTCGAGATTCTTGAAAGGATATCAAAAGTACTTCCGATATTCTTAATGGTGCCTTTATTTGAAATTCAATTCTTAGCGAAGTGATATTTAATATAAGAAAAAGAGAAAATTAAATATTAAAAAAAAATACTTTAATTGGTATTTTCCATGTTACAAAAAAAGTCTAATAAACGATGTAGTTATTTTTTCTTGTATAATTTCTGAAATATAGATGTCAATTTTATTTATTTCATTTTTTTTGGCTGATCTTTAACAAGCTTTCCTGGATTTTATACAAGTGAAGAGTATTTACTTCGGAAATACAGTCTTGTTTTTCTAAAGCACATATTGATTTTCCAGTCACATTTATGCATTCTTTCAGTGACACCTTTTCTTCGGCCAACTCTTCGTCCTCTTACTAGCGTTACCTGTGGTTCCATTTAGCACAGCGTCCGCGATCTCGCTATCCGCTAATCCATCGCTTCCGAAGTTTTTAATTCGTAAACAATTGCTATTCTTCTTTTTCCCCGTAAGTTGGATATAAAAAAGGGGGGGGGGGGGAGACGAGTTTGATGCCGGATTTTTATGGTCGCACTGTATATGATCTTTACATTTGTATAAATTCTGTTTAGTATGCTAAAATTTAGTTTAGTTAGAAAAGGCATACCACAGTTGAAAATTCGCCTTTACCATTTGCTATCAATAGAAAGAAACGTATTTTAAATACTTTGAGCAGCCCTGTATATTATCTGTAGACGCTTATACACGTCACATATTAAGCTGCTTTTTAATTCAGACAAAAACATTCTTACAACAACTGAAATCAACACGTCTACGAATTACTCTCCATAGGCGGCCATGAATCAAGTTTTGTGAATGGGCCTGTATATGATATTATTTATACTGCACAAACATTTCTTAGCGCTCTAAATGCAGTTGAGCTTTAAAATTCATAACTCAAATTAAAAGACACATTTAAACAATTCATGTTCATTATCATTCATCCTTACAAATTATTTTGTGTAGCCCTGTATAAGGTCTATAGAATTTATACTCTTCTGTTAGAATACCAAAAAAAAAAAATTAAACTTAAAATGCATACCATAACAGAAAACGCTCTTTCAACAATAATTCTTATTGTACAACTTTTCAGGTAAAGTATTATATCAGAAATCTTTTATGTATGTCTGTAAATGAACAATAGATTCACATCATATTCTACTGCAAGCATCTTGTAGTAAGCCTCAGTAATGTATATACGTGGGTAAATCAAAAATTATCTGCAATTTTGATATAACTCATCTTACATTGTTTATACTGACCCCTGTCCTCGTTTATTTTATTGTTATGCTGTTGTTTTCATGCTTTGGAAGTTTGATCGTAATTCCTCCATTTGTATTCCTTTTGTTGCAGATAAATCATCGGCGCTTTATCAGAGGTTTGCTTGAAAGAGGAGCAGCAGCAGTGATCCCGTTTTTGTGGTCGGAATGTGTAACGGGAGCCGCAATCCGCAATCCGATTTTCCACACAATACGGAAGTCTGTGACGGAAACAGAGTTTTGTCGCAACGGGGTGTCTACGAATGGATTGAAAAAGTCAAAAATGGTGACACAAGTGTTACGCATGAGGAAGGAGACGAGTGACCGTATACGGCCACAAATGATGACAACATTGAGCGTGCACGTGACATGGTTCTGATAGACAGACGAGTGACTACATGTGAAGTGGCACATCGTCTCAAAGTTAGTCAGGGTTCTGCCTACGAAACCATCCACACCATACTTGGGTTTCATAAAGTCGGTGCATGCGTAGCCCGATGCTCAGCCGAAAACCTTTTTTTCTGATGGCATCAGGAAGCTTGTGCAATGATGGACCAAGTGCGTTGAAAAACAAGGGGACTATATTGAAAAATGATGTTAGCGCTAGTTTCCCATTTGTATTGCAATAAAATTTATAATTACATTGCGGGTAATTTTTGACCTACCCTCGTACATTTCATCATGTTTGAAGTAGTGCAACATAATTAAATTACGTTGCGAACAGTTTTTTCGTCGTAGAACATTATATAACCAAACTCTTTTGTTTGACCTTGTACACGAAAGATAAATAGTTTGCACTGCATCTTCTACAGAAAGCATGCTTTTGTGCTCCTCAAAAATTCATAATATTTTCATCATGTTTGTAACAGAGTAATACCACTAATATATGCCATAAACGATTTTTCTTCATGGACCGTAATATAATGGAATACTTTTGAGTTTCCCTGTTAACCTGCAGTAAATGCTACAAATAACATATTCTACAGTAATCTTAAGGGCGAAAAAATATTTTTTTAAAGATTTTTAATATTTTTTTTTTTTTTTTAACCATTTGGAAAAATGGTTATTGTCCTCTGTCAGGTTAGGAAATCAAAAATATATCTGAAGCGTTTTATTGGTTGAATCCGCATTTTATTCGTTTTCTTATTGGTCGATACAGAAATCTGTATTTTCCCTTTACTTTCAACAGAGATGGATACTTCTGTTGCTACTAAGACAAAAAAGTAATAAAAACAACAAAAAAATTAATAACTCAGAAACAAATTGAGATACAGCTTTCAAACAAATTGCATTTAAAAGTACATTTTTCTCTCTATACGACGGTCTAAAAAGTAATATTGTGAGATGATTGGAAGTGTAAGAATGAAATTTCATTTAAAATTGGTCCAGGAATATTAATGTTTAATCCATGTCGTACGTAATGAATGACCAGCTCCGTAGAAGTTTAAAAATTTACAGTACCGAAAAATGCTATCCATGGCGTACGTAATGTATGATCAACTCCGTGATCAACTCCGTGAAAAATCATTTTCCAAATGGTCGTTGTAATTTTTTAAATTGCATTTTTTTGTAACCATTTGGAAAAATGGTTATTTTCCTCTGTCAGGGTAGGAAATGAAAAACATATCTGAAGCGTTTTATTATTTTTTTTTAGCTTGATAAAGACCATATCCATTTTAATGGATGTATAGGTATTACGTATGATGAAATGTAAACACAGTTCAATTCAACTTTTCACATGTAAAGTGATACTAAAAAACACTAAATTAAGAATAAATTGAAACATTTATTTATTATTAATTTAATGAAGAACACTGGATTATTTTACGCAGTTCTATAATCTAAGTTACAATCTTTGAAACAATTTTTTTCACTGGTAATGCACAAAAACATATTGCAACTTGTACATCTAAATTTAGTTTTCTTTCGAATGTATATTATTATCAACATATTTTTACTTTCTTCTATCTTCAATAGAAGAAAGTATTGTAATCGAAATATTTTTCGACTTCCGGTTTTCGACGGATTTGCATATTTTAGGGGTCAGAGATTCCAAAAAACATGTTTATAGAAAATGTCTGTCTGTCTGTGTGTCCGTCTGTCCGTCCGTCCGTCTGTCCGTCTGTCCGTCGCCATTGTACCATCAAAAAGTGTATGAAGTTATGTATAGAATTAAACCAAAATTTTATTATAAGTTTTTGGCTATGGCAAGCAGGTCCTCCCGGAATTTGGAAAAAATTCGCCGGTAGGGGGCGCTGATATAACAATTTTTGTGCGATTTTGAATATTGTACCATCCAAAAGTGTATCGAGTTATGCATAGAATTGAACCAAATTTTTAGTTTAAGTTTTTGGATATGACAAGCAGGTCCTCCCTGAATTTGGAAAAAATTCGCCGGTAGGGGGCGCTGTAATAGCGATTTTTGTGCCATTTTGAATATTGTACCGTCCAAAAGTGTATGAAGTTATGCCTAGCATTAAATCAGATTTTTATTTTAAGTTTTTGGCTATGGCAAGCAGGTCCTCCCTGAATTTGGAAAAAATTCGCCGGTAGGGGGCGCTGTAATAGCGATTTTTGTGCGATTTTGAATATTGTACCGTCCAAAAGTGTATGAAGTTATGCATAGAATTAAACCAAATTTTTATTTTAAGTTTTTGGATATGGCTAGCAGGTCCTCTATGAATTTGCAAAAAATTCGCCGTTAGGGGCGCTGTAATAGCGATTTTTGTGCGATTTTGAATATTGCACCATCGAAAAGTGTATGATGTTATGCATAGAATTGAACCAAAAAAAATTTTAAGTTCTTGGCTATGGCAAGGTTGTCCTCCCTTAATTTGTAAAAAAAATCGCTCGTAGAGGGCGCTGTAATAGCGATTTTTGTACAATTTTTGTGCCATTTTGAATATTGTACCGCCGAAAAGTGTATGAAATTATGCATAGAATTGAACCAAATTTTATGTGTTTATTTTTGGTCATGTCACGAAGGTCCTCCCTGAATTTGGAAAAATTCTGACGGAAGGGGGCACTATAATTGCGATGCCTGTACCATTTTCATTATTGTACCATCGAAAAGTGTATGAAGTTATCCATATAATTGAACCAAATTTTTTGTGCATATTTCTGGCTATGGCAAACAAGTCCTCCCTGAACTTGAAAAAATTCCGAAAGAAGGGGGCGCTATAATTCCGATCTCTGTAAGCAAGTAAGTAAGTAAGCACCCACCCTGGGAACCCGCTTTTGGCTTATGGTTGGGTGTAACCCCCAAGCCCAGGGTAGGGAAAAGTTTTACTACCTGCGGAACACTTTGAAAACAAATAAGTTTTAAGATTAATTATAACTATTCTAAATATTGTTATGTACAAACGAGGTTTTATAGATTACCCACAACTTTTTAAAGTTAAGTGTTCATATAAGTTCATGTATAAGTTCATACACCTTGTAGTTATAACTAGTCCCATCAAAACCAGCCACCACCACCAAGGCCACTAGTGCCTGGACTGGAAATGTCATTCCTGTATTTAATCTGATTCATAAAGGTGGGGCATTGTGTTGAGTTCGCTGTGTGTTTATAATAATTTGGTAAGTTTATACAATTTGCACAGTTTCTGAGATCCTGTTTGTTTATATTCGTGCAACTAGTGGTCTGATGACCCATCGCACAAACTGCGCATATTGAATTTCTCCTGCAGTTACTTTCGGAGTGTCCGTACAATTGACAGTTCGCACACCTGATGATTGGCCTGTAAGGATGAATCCTGCAGTTTCGTAATCCCACATTTATAAGTTCCATGCTCAAAAGTGTGTCTGAAGTTGTCTTGTCTACCTCGAGGAGCAGTTGATAATATCTTGACGAAGTTTTTTGTATTACTTTTTGAATCTGGATGTATGAACTTTTCTTTATGTTTGGATGTTGCTTTATTTGATTTATAAGATATTCTCCCTGTGTATCTTTTGAAATACCTATAATGATAATTCTTTTAGTGTTATGTTTTCTGTATTGTATTTCCGTGATACTTTTTATATCTTCTATTTTTTCTATATGTTGATATATTTCTAGTAACTGCGATTCTTGTTGGGTTTTTATAATTATAGCTTTTCTGTTTTTAGATGTTCTGCTATAGAATAATGGCAAATGTTCTAATTGCAATAATTTTGCAGTAATTATTCCTTGGATTTCTGATATTTTTGATCCTTCAAGACCCTTTATGAGAATTGCTGCTTCTGTATAATTGTCCTGTTCCCTTATGGAATTATATGTTGTTCCGATCTCTGTGCCATTTTCATTATTGTACCATCGAACAGCGTATAAAATTATGCATACAATTGAACCAAAATGTTTGTGCTTGTTTTTGGCTTTGGCCAACAGGTTCTCCTTGAATTTGGAAATATTGCGCGGTAAAGGGGCTCCGTGCTAGCGATTTTTGTATGCTTTTCTTGATTTTTCGTAGTTCTATTGTGCATCGGCGGGTCATGCAGCGGCGGGAGCTCGCTTCCAGCTATGCCGGCTATTCGCAAACAGCTGATAACGACAGAATAAGGAAAAATTAATAATTTTAACAAATATCATGATATAGATTAACTCGTTTTTAGTCCGTTTAATTGACTTGAGCAGAAATTTAAGATGAAAATCAAAGTTGGTATAGTATTGAACTAATAATATTGAAGTATTAACATGTGTAACTAGGTTTTCAAATATTAAGATGTATAAGATAGAAGAAAGTTTTGGGATTGGCACATCCAACTAGTTTTAAATAATCATGTGCTTTAAATTTTATGTGCGTTTGGGCTTCTTGGTCTAGCTGTTGTGAAATACCAAGAGGATATGGAATGTTTGATGCAAACCTAAAAGAGAACATAATTAAAATCATATTTCACCCTGCTTCTAAAAGTAAAATATTTTAAATTGTATTAATTTATTTATCTTTGTTTATATTTATGAATTTCTAACAAAAGGAAAAGTTAGTCAAAATAATTATCTTAATTTAGAAATTAAAAAAACTTCATATGTACATAATTTACAACTTGAACTTACTTGAAAGATCTCTTCTAAATCAAAGAGGGATTTTGCTATTTCGCTATTTTACTTCCGCTAGTTTAGATAAATGCACCATCAGCAAAATTATTCATTGATCCTTTAGTATTCTCATTTTCATCTTCAGAAGAATCTTCAAAATTTTTATTAACATTCAAATCTTCATCACTAGAATTACTAAAATCAAGATCAGAGTCACCACCATTTTCTATTATAGTTCTAATGCTCTTCTAATGTTGTTAATCACTTAACTAAAATAGAATACAAATATATATATAATATTTGGTGTCTCTTTTTATAAAATAAATAAATAAATAAAATATTACAGAGATACTTAATAAGCATCAAATACTTGGAAATCTATTTCCTGATTAAATCAAAACTAATGCTAAAACTAATTACAATTTTACTCAAGTAAAACTCAACATTCATTTTAATGGATGTTTTAGGTAGCTTTCTTTACAAAAAAGCTACCTATTGCAGCCATTCGGAGGAAAGCGATTTCAAAAAATTTTGGTATATTTTCATCGATCATGACCCCCAGACCCCGAAACCACCCTCCGTTCAAAATTGATATATATATATATATATATATATATATATATATATATATCTGACCTATGTCACACTGTAACTCCCGTAATTATGAACCGATTTCGATGTAATTCGGTGTGTACATAGTACATACCAATGTCTCGACCGAGTTCGTTGGCCAGCTTCATCCGCCGTTTTGTTTCAAAATGGCGGCTATTTGAAATTTTCAAAAAAAATTTAAAACTTGAAATGTTGTACCAAAAAATTAAAAATGGAAAAATATTTTTTTCTTATGTATTTGACCTTTATACAAAGATTCCGGAGCAGTTTTTGTTTCGTCTATATCTTAAAAAATGGCTGAGTTATAGCATTTTGAATTTCTAGCGTGGCTGACATTTTGAAACGTCCTGAATTTTGTCACGCGATAAAAGGCGTATTTATGAACCGATTTGGATGTAATTCGGTGTGTACATAGTACATACCAATCTCTCGACCGAGTTCGTTGGCCAGCTTCATCCGCCATTTTGTTTCAAAATGGCGGCCATTTAAATTTTTTTAAAAAATTTAAAATTTGAAATGTGGTACCAAAAAATTGAAAATGGAAAAATATTTTTTTCTTATGTATTTGACCTTTATACAAAGATTTCGGAGCAGTTTTTGTTTCGTCTATATCTTAAAAAATGGCTCAGTTATAGCATTTTGAATTTCTAGCGTGGCTGACATTTTGAAACGTCCTGAATTTTGTCACGCGATAAAAGGCGTATTTATGAACCGATTTGAATGTAACTTCGTTTATACATAGTACATACTAATGTCTCGACCGGGTTCGTTGGCCAGCTTCACCCGCCATCTTGTTTAAAAATGGCGGCCATTTAAATTTTTAAGAAAAATTTAAATTTGAAATGTGGTACCCAAAATTGAAAATTGAAAAAATATTTTCTTCTTATGTGTTTGACTTAATAAAAAGATTCGGGAGCAGTTTTTGTTTCGTCTATATCTTAAGAAATGGCTGAGTTATAGCATTTTGAATTTCTAGCGTGGCTGACATTTTGAAACGTCCTGATTTTTCTCACGTAATAACAGGCGTATTTATGAACCGACTTGGATGTACCTTGGTGTGTACATAGTACATACAAATATCTCGACCGAGTTCGTTGGCCAGCTTCATCCGCCATCGTGTTTCAAAATGGCGGCCATATAAAAAAATTAAAAAATAAAAAAAATTTCAATGAGATACCAAAAAATTGGAAAATGAAAAAGATTTTTTTCTTATGTGTTTGACCTTGATAAAAAGATTTTGGGAGCAGTTTTTGTTTCGTCTATGTCTAAAAAAAAATGGCTGAGTAATAGCAATTTTGGAATTTCTCTTGAGGCTGACATTTTAAAACGACCTGATTTTTGTCAAGCGATAACAGGCGTATTTATGAACCTATTTGGATGTAACTTGGTCTGTACATAGTACATACCAATGTCTCGATCGAGTTCGTTGGCCAGCTTCATTCGCCATCTTGTTTCAAAAGGGTTGCCATTTAAAAAAAATTAAATTTAAAATTCAAAATGAGGTATTAAAAAATTGGAAAATGAAAAAGATTTTTTTTTATGTGTTTGGCCTTGATACAAAGATTCCGGAGCAGTTTTTGTTTCTGAAAATTTGTTCTTTTGTTGATATCTTAAAAAAATGGTTGATTTATAGCACTTTGAATTTCTAGCATGGCTAACATTTTGAAACGATCTTGTATTTGTCACGCGATAACACACGTATTCGCCTATTTCGATGTCAGAAGGCATGTGGATAGTATACATCAACACCTCGACCACGTTCGCTGGCCAGATTCATCAGCCATCTTGTTTCAAAATGGCGGCCATTAAATTAAAAAATATATATATATTTAAAGTGAGGCGCAAAAAAATTAGAAATTGAAAAAGGTTTCTTTCTTAAGTATTTGATCTTGATATAAGGATTCAGGAGCATTTTTTGTTTGTCTTTACCTTAAAAAATGGCTCAGATATAGCAGTTTCAATTTCTATTGTGGGTGACATTTTGAAAAATCTGATTTTTTGCATGCGACAGCACTCCTATATATTAACCGATTCAGATGTGACTGAGCATGTGCACAGCAATTACTAAGGTCTCGACCAAGTTCACTGCTTAGCCTCATCCACCATGTTGTCTTAAAATGACAGGCACTTTAAGAAATTGCCGAATTTGGCAGCCAAATATAAGTTACTTTAAAGAAAAGCAGCTTGGATAAAGCTGACTAATTTCGCGAAATTTTCATTCATTATATTGATAAAAATTAGTATTGAATCTCCTATATTCGGTTTCCACTAAATTGAGCTTCGTGTGTTTGCATGATATAAGTTGGCTTTTTTAAAATAAGGATTATGAAAGCTACCTCTTCCTCCCGGCACTGGCCGGAAGGACTTTTTAAATTGAGCTTTAACTCTTTCGGCCCTGGCAGTCACAAATGTGTTCTTTACTTTTAAAATGCTTTAAACTATAAATAACGCCTTGCAGATACGCAAAAACCTCATAATCGCATATGTGCATTCTATATTTTGAATTCTTAGTAGACAAGTAGCGCCATCTAGCTTTGAAATAGTAAAAGAAAAATCAGGGCCGAAAGGTGTTTTAAATCAAATTAGGGACTACTTTTTCGAATGAAAAATTTGTGATAAACAATAAAAAATACTAGTATGTTTTTATGCCTGTTAAATTCTTTTGTAGCACGGCATTTTCCAAACGTCTACAAAAATTCTTCCTTCGACTATTGTGGTATTCAAAGAACGCGAAATAACTACATTCGTTAGGTATCAGAAACTAACATATTCGTTAAATTTCAGTAAAACCTAACTTCTGTGATTTGGTTACTTTTAATTTTATTTGCGTAAAAGGGATTTTTACCTCAAACTGAAAAAAAAATTTAGGGCCGAAAGGGTTAAAGCAATAAATATATCAAAATTATAGTTAAAAACTAACTAGGATGCTACAAAAACATGTGATTAGTAGGTTAAACCGAAACATCCATTTTAATGGATGTTCTATTCTAGTAGGATAAATTTCATTTTGTTTAAAATTATGTAACACTTAAAATTCACCGAAAATGATTTTTCCCCATAGACCATAATGTTACGGAATACTTTTGAGTGCAATCGTAAATGACCTATGACCAGGGCTGCGGAGACGGTGGGAAAATGGACGACTCCTACTCCGCGAATTTTAATAAATCCGACTCCGACTCTTTCGCTCAAAAATGGGCCTGACTCCGAATCCAACTTACAACGCAGCCCTGCTTGTAAAATGGACGACTCCGACTCCCGGAATTTTAACAGATCCGACTCCTACTCCGACTCAGCAGCCCTCCCTATGATTGCCACGCACTTCATTGCAATACCGCATATGCCATGACAAACCTTAATAATATATATCAGTTAACTGACAATTCCAGTATATTTTCGCGAGTTAGAGCTCGAACAAATAGACGGCAGACAAACTGGAGTCATAAACACTTTTCAACTATGTTGGAAACTGTTAAAATGGACGAGTTATAATGAACGGCTGTTCTTTTCAACACCTTTGACATAATGTCCTTTATAACAATTCATTTAAAAAGCGAAATTTTCCTAAAATTTCGTCTTATATTTTTTCTATATAATAGGGGTCTCAGGACTCTTAAAGCTGCAAAATTTTCGAAATTAAAATTTTTTTAGCTATTAAACTTTTATTTTTTAATTTCTTCTATCTTCAATGGAAGAAAGTATTGTAATCGAAATTTTTTTCGACTTCCGGTTTTCGACGGATTTACATGTTTTAGGGGTCAGATATCCCAAAAAACATGTTTATAGAAAATGTCTGTCTGTCCGTGTGTCCGTCTGTCTGTCGCAATTATACCATCAAAAAGTGTATAAAGTTATGTATAGAATTGAACCAAATTTTTATTTTAAGTTTTTTGGCTATGGCAAGCAGATCCTCCCTGAATTTGGAAAAAATTCGCAAGTAGGGGGCGCTGTAATAGCTATTTTTGTGTGGATTTTGCATATTGTACCATCCAAAAGTATATGAAGTTATGCATAGAATTGAACCAAATTTTTATTTTAAGTTTTTGGATATGGCAGGTAGGTCCTCCCTAAAATTAGAAAAAATTCGGCGGTAGGTGGCGCTGTAATAGCGATTTTTGTGCGATTTTGAACATTGTACCATCCAAAAGTATATGAAGTTATGCATAGAATTGAACCAAATTTTTATTTAAAGTTTTTGGATATGGCAGGTAGGTCCTCCCTAAATTTGGAAAACATTCTCCGGTAGGGGGCGCTGTAATAGCGATTTTTGTGCGATTTTGAACATTTTACCATCCAAAAGTATATGAAGTTATGCATAGAATTGAACCAAATTTTTATTTAAAGTTTTTGGATATGGCAGGTAGGTCCTCCCTAAATTTGGAAAACATTCGCCGGTAGGGGGCGCTGTAATAGCGATTTTTGTGCAATTTTGAATATTGTACCATCCAAAAGTATATGAAGTTATGCATAGAATTGAACCAAATTTTTATTTTAAGTTTTTGGATATAGCAGGTAGGTCCTCCCTGAATTTGGAAAAAATTCGCCAGTAGGGGGCGCTGTAATAGTGATTTTTGTGCGATTTTGAATATTGTACCATCCAAAAGTATATGAAGTTATGCATAGAGTTGAACCAAATTTTTATTTTAGGTTTTTGGATATGGCAGGTAGGTCCTCCCTGAATTTGGAAAAAATTCGCCGCCAGGGGGCGCTGTAATAGCGATTTTGCATATTTTACCATCGAAAAGTGTATGAAGTTATGCATAGAATTGAACCAAATTTTTATATTAAGTTCTTGGCTATGGCAAGCAGGTCCTTCTTTAATTTGGAAACAAATCGCCGGTAAGGGCACTTTAATAGCGATTTTTGTGTCATTTTGAATATTGTACCATCGAAAAGTGCATGAAGTTACGCATAGAATTGAACCTAATTTTTATTTTAAGTTTTTGGATATGGCAGGTAGGTCCTCCCTAAATTTGGAAAAAATTCGCCGGTATGGGGCGCTGTAATAGCGATTTTTGTGCGATTTTGCATATTGTACCATCGAAAAGTGTATAAAGTTATGCATAGAATTGAGCCATTTTTTTTTGTGTTTCTTTTTGGTCATGGCATGAAGGTCCTCCCTGAATTTCGAAAAATTCCGCTGGAAGGGGGCGCTATAATTACGATGTCTGTACCATTTTCTTTATTGTACAATCGAAAAGTTTATAAAATCATGCATACAATTGAACCAAATTTTTTGTGCATGTTTTTGTCTTTGGCCAACAGGTCCTCCTTGAATTTGGAAATATCGCGCGGTAAAGGGGCTCTGTGATAGCGATTTTTGTATAGTTTTCTTGATTTTTCGTAGTTCTATTGTCCATCGGCGGCTCGTGCAAAGGCGGGAACTCACTTCCTGATAAGCCGGCTATTTGCAAACATCTGATAACAACAGAATAAGGAAAAACTATTAATTTTAACAAATATCATGATATAGATTAACTCGTTTTTAGTCCGTTTAATTGACTTGAGTAGAAATTTAAGATGAAAATCAAAGTTGGTATAGTAATGAACTAATAATATTGAAGTATTAACATGTGTAACTAGTTTTTGAAATATTAAGATGTATAAGATAGAAGAAAGTTTTGGGATTGGCACATCCAACTAGTTCAACATCTTAATCTAAATGTTTCCTTGAAATTTCCATTAGAAGAGAAGTTATGGCTTTTAGAATTATACCCGATCAATAGCTGAAGCGGCATTTCCGAAATTTTAAATCATTTTCTTCACTGTAAAAAAAAAAATTCCCTTGCTTTTCACCAAAAATGGTGGCAACTAAGTCTATCTTCAATAGAAGAAAGTATTGTAATCGAAATTTTTTTCGACTTCCGGTTTTCGACGGATTTACATGTTTTAGGGGTCAGAGATTCCAAAAAACATGTTTATAGAAAATGTCTGTCTGTCTGTGTGTCCGTCTGTCCGTCCGTCCGTCTGTCCGTCTGTCCGTCTGTCTGTCGCCATTGTATCATCAAAAAGTGTATGAAGTTATGCATAGAATTAAACCAAAATTTTATTTTAAGTTTTTGGCTATGGCAAGCAGGTCCTCCTGGAATTTGGAAAAAATTCGCCGGTAGGGGTCGCTGATATAGCAATTTTTGTGCGATTTTGAATATTGTACCATCCAAATGTGTATGGAGTTAAGCATGGAATTGAACCAAATTTTTATTTTAAGTTTTTGGATATTGCAAGCAGATCCTCCCTGAATTTGGAAAAAATTCGCCGGTAGGGGGCACCGTAAATGCGATTTTTGTGCGATTTTGGATATTGTACCATCCAAAAGTGTATGAAGTTATGCATAGAATTGAACCAAATTTTTATTTCAAGTTTTTGGATATGGCAAGCAGGTCCTCCCTGAATTTGCAAAAAATTCACCGGTAGGGGGCGCTATAATAGCGATTTTTGTGCGATTTGGAATATTGTACCATCGAAAAGTGTATGAAAATATGCATAGAATTGAACCAAAAATTTTTTTTAAGTTCTTGGCTATGGAAAGGAGGTTCTCCCTTATTTTGTAAAAAAATCTCCCGTAGAGGGCGCTGTAAAAGCGATTTTAGTGCAATTTTTGCGCCATTTTGAATATTGTACCGTCAAAAAGTGTATGAAGTTATGCATAGAATTGAACCAAATTTTATGTGTTTGTTTTTGGTCATGTCACGAAGGTCCTCCCTGAATTTGGAAAAATTCTGCCGGTAGGGGGCACTATAATTGCGATGTCTGTACCATTTTCATTATTGTGCCATCGAAAAGTGTATGAAGTTATCCATATAATTGAACCGAATTTTTTGTGCATGTTTCTGGCTATGGCAAACAAGTCCCCCCTGAACTTGAAAAAATTCCGCCAGAAGGGGGCGCTATAATTCCGATCTCTGTGCCATTTTCATTACTGTACCATCGAACAACGTATAAAATTATGCATACAATTGAACCAAAATTTTTGTGCTTGTTTTTGGCTTTGGCCAACAGGTCCTCCTTGAATTTGGAAATATTACGCGGTAAAAGGGCTCTATGCTAGCGATTTTTTATACTTTTCTTGATTTTTCGTAGTTCTATTGTGCATCGGCGGCTCATGCAGCGGCGGGAACTCGCTTCCTGCTAAGCCGGCTATTCGCAAACAGCTGATAACAACAAAATAAGGAAAAATTAATAATTTTAACAAATATCATGATATAGATTACTCGTTTTTAGTCCGTTTAATTGACTTGAGCAGAAATTTAAGATGAAAATCAAAGTTGGTATAGTAATGAACTAAAAATATTGAAGTATTAACATGTGTAACTAGGTTTTGAAATATTAAGATGTATAAGATAGAAAAAAGTTTTGGGATTGGCACATCCAACTAGTTTTATTTTAAACTCAGTGTAGGCCTGACTCGTTTTCGAATAAATAGCCTAAGCAAATTAAAATAAACATACCATAAATACAACTAAACATTACAAATTGTACAAAAATCGGATACAGAGATCTAAAAACCACCAACACCTCAAGCGTTATAAAGAACAATTTTTATCACTTTTAAAATGCAAATTAAAAATACTTAACGGCATAATTAATTAATAAACACTACAACGCTGGAAATCTTGAAGTATAAGCTTTTAAAAGATACTACTAGTTAAGCAAAATGATAAGGTTTAAATAGTTAAAAAAGGTGCGAAATAAGTAAACAAAACGCGTAACGCTATGGGAAAGTGGTCTGAGACAAAACAATGTATACCAAACTTCATGAATTTTTTAAACATGTCTAAACTCAACCCAGGAATACACGGTGGGTGGCGGAGCGAAGCCCGTACTTTATACAACATAAAACAAGTATTAGTTTTCAAAATAATTAATAAAAAGTTGAAAACAAGCTATGTTAAGATATGTCAACAACAGTAAAAATCCCATGTATTTCTATCACTTTTAAAATGCAAATTGAAATACTTAACGGCATAATTAATTAATAAACACTACACCGCTAGAAAGCTTGAAGTTTAAGCTTTTAAAAGATACTAATAGTTAAGCAAAATGATAAGATTTAAATAGTTAAAAAAGGTGCAAAACAAAGTAAACAAAACGCGTAACGCTATGGATCGTGGGCTAACTTGAAAATCGAAAAATGTCAACTTTTGAAACGCTCAGAAAATACATAAAAAGTGTTCAAAACTTTTAAAACTAGATAGAATCTTGAAGCTTAAACTTTAGATGAGCTGAATATCACATTAGTTTTTCAGAAAAATTTAGTTTTTGTAGTTAAAAAAAGCTTAAGAATATCGTTGTATACGAAATGTATTTCCTATGGGAAAACGAAAGACGTAATCCTAAAAACGATACTTTTTTAAATGGCTCGCAAATAGTTAAAACTTATTGAAAACTTAAAATGCTTGGTTAAAAAATAATCTATGATCTTTAATTTAGTTGAATAGAACATTATTTTAAAGTTAACAAGCGGTATTTATTGTATACTGAGCGTCTCAAAAGTGACAAAAATGCCAACATTTGAAAATGGCAAGAATACACTGTAAAAGTAGGTTGACTTCATATAATCATAAAATTATAAATAAACATACCTTCAGCTCGGGTACTGCAACAGAAACTGGTTAACTGCTTTTTATTTAGTGATCATTACTGATAAACATTTTCGAACAAAATCCGATCCCTAGAACACAGCTATATAAACAGATTTCGAAATGGCGGACTGAATCATATATGTCGCTTTAAAACTTTACACCCGAACTGGTGTTTGGTTTCCACAGTTTCTTTAAAAGATTAAAATTAAACCGTTTTGAGTGTATGATGACACTTTATTCGGTGTTTACACCAAACTTAGAGTATATTTAAACCGTTTTGAGTGTATCATGACACTTTATTCGGTGTTTACACCAAACTTAGAGTATATTTAATCCTCATTTGGCATTTCATAAACTCAAATTAAGCGTAACTATAGTCCCTTTTCTTACAGCGCTCCAAATGACGCTTTTGGGCATAACGCGCAGGGTATCTCAAAAATGTCAGAATGTTTTTTCATGAAATTTTCAAAACATACGATTCATATTAGTCTATATAAACTGAACCTAAAATTACATTTTTATTCTTCAATTTTTTTTTTATTTTTTTTTTTATTTTTTTTTTGTGTGTGTGTGTGTGTATGTGATTATACTGTTGAAATTTTCAAAATTTTATATTAGACATTACAACTTTGTATTAAAAATATAAAAATGCTTAAATACGAATTTATTTAGGTTCAGGATAATTATTATAATCTGAAGTATAATTAGGCATAAAAACTGTTCTTCTAGTTGCAAAACTTATTTTGTAATCCTGCGGGTAAGCTGCTATACCAATTTTCTGCTCGACAAATGTCTGACAGTTTGGAGCCCTCTGTAAATACGAATTCTTTATCTTACAATTTTTTAAATACGAGAAATAAAAGAACATACTTTAATCTTTCATCCCAAGAAAAATTTTGTTTTTAAATCCTATACATTTTAAGATATTAAATGTTGAAAATGGTCCTTTTTTTTCATTTTTTTCTAATTTTAAGAGTCCTGAGATCCCTTAACTAGAGGTATTGAATCGTGAGATAAATGATTCACTTCTTTATCTTTAAATGCAGCCCAAACATTTATCTTCGAAATTTATTAGCATTTCAGTTTACAAATTTCAGAAACATTTCTTTTGGGAAAACAACAGCACAAGATGAAGTAATGTTTTATGTTTGTTGTCTCAAGTTGGATTTTTTTTTTTTTTTTTTCATTTTTGGACTTTTATTAAGAAAAAAAAAATTAAGCATACACGACTTCTTTTTTTTAATAAAAGAAAAATATATTTTTCTCCTTGTTAAGGAGTAAGTACATTTCACATTCCAGTAAAAACTAAAATTTATGTACAGGTGAAACACTATAGTCAAATAAAAAGAGTTGGACATAGCTCGTCAAACGTGGCAAATGAGGTGCGTTCGTATTATAACTAGTTTTATAAATATTTTTTGCACCGCATATTGTACTGAATGTATATTTTAGTGCACTTCATAAGTGCATATCAATTTCATTCTGTTCGAAAGGCTGTAACATCATTAAAATGCACTTTAAATAAATTTTTCCCATTGGTCGTAATGTAACGAAAAACTTTTGACTCTTCTTGTAATTAAACTATACATCCGAGTTTCATAAAATTTGAAATGACTCGACAAAATTTTTCAACAATTATATATTTAAAATTTCAGACCATTCGGTTTGGTAGTTTTTGGTCTGTTATATGCGGACAGACGGACTAAACGACGATTATAGGTCCTACGTATTTATATAATTACGAACGCACCAAAAAATGCAAAGAATAATAAGACATTTGAATTAAAAGTGCCAAGCGAAATTTAAAGTTCAAACTAACTAGATTGATTAAACGCAAATTTAACAGACGCGAAATCGCACTATGCGCTTAAGGGAGCTCTCAAATCCAAAAGGGCAACTTTCTGACATACGTTTTAATTTATTTTTATTTGAAAATGCATGAAATTAGCTGGTGTTGTTGTTCAGAAACTATGTAATCGAGCTGTTTTTTCCATTTTTTTGCAAACGTAATAGATCTTTAAGAAAAGATGGTCAAAGTGGACGTTTTGAATCGGATTTCCGCGCGAAAGTAGAATAATCCCTCAAGAGCTAGCGAAAAACGTGTTTGTCACCGGATCAAAATCACTTATAACTCAATACGTAATTTATTGTTCAAAAAATGGAAAACACAGTTCAATTCCAAACTGTTTCCATGGCCAGGCTTTCCAATTTTATATCTTTCCGTTAAAAAATGAATTTGTAAATGTTTCAAAACGTTTTGCGCTTGTTGAGTAGAGCAGTTATGAACAGCCTTAAACACTGCAATAATCAGAATAAAAAATATTACCGTAAATAGAGAAATGCGATTGACCGTTGGCATGCAATTAGTAAAAAAGTACCAAAGCCGCTTTTTAGCTCACAGGCTATCAAAGCCTGGGGGCTAATGTGCCCGCCCGTTCTGTATGTATGTACGTACGTATGTATGTATGTATGTACGTAACGCGATAACTCTTGATAGAAACATCCGATTTGCTTCAAAAAATTTTTCTAGGTTCATTGTGATAAGGCGCTTCCCTGATTAATTTTGGGAGTTCATTGGTTAAGGATAAAGGGGGGAAAAGGGGGGTTAGTCCACCCCCTTAATTCAGATAAATGGGTTTTTCATGCAGAATGATTCGATTTGCTTCGAATTTGGTATACCGGTTTATTATGTTAAAGAACTTCCCTGATTAGTTTTGGAGGTTCATTGGTTAAGGATAAAGGGGGAAAAAGGAGGTTAGTCTATCCCCTTAATTCAGATAAATGGGTTTTTCATGCAGAATCATTCGATTTGCTCCGAATTTGGTATACCGGTTTATTATGTTAAGGAACTTCCCTGATTAGTTTTGGAGGTTCATTGGTTAAGGATAAAGGGGGAAAAGGGGGGGGGGGGTTAGTCCACCCCTTTTAATTCATATAAATGGGTTTTTCATGCAGAATGATTCGATTTGCTCCGAATTTGGTATACCGGTTTATTATGTTAAAGAACTTCCCTGATTAGTTTTGGAGGTTCATTGGTTAAGGATAAAGGGGGAACAGGGGTGTTAGTCCACCCCTTTAATTCAGATAAATGGGTTTTTCATGCAGAATCATTCGATTTGCTCCGTACTTGGTATACCGGTTTATTATGTTAAGGAACTTCCCTGATTAGTTTTAAGGGTTCATTGGTTAAGGATAAAGGGGGAAAAGGGGGGTTAGTCCACCCTTTTTAATTCAGATAAATGGGTTATTCATGCAGAATGATTCGATTTGCTCCGAATTTGGTATACCGGTTTATTATGTTAAGGAACTTCCCTGATTAGTTTTGAGGGTCCATTGGTTAAGGATAAAGGGGGGTTAGTCCACCCCTTTTAATTCAGATAAATGGGTTTTTCATGCAGAATGATTCGATTTGCTCCGAATTTTGTATACCGGTTTATTATGTTAAGGAACTTCCCTGATTAGTTTTGGAGGTTCATTGGTTAAGGATAAAGGGGGAAAAACGGGGTTAGTCCATTCCCCCTTAATTCAGATAAATGGGTTTTTCATGCAGAATCTTTCGATTTGCTCCGTATTTGGTATACCGGTTTATTATGTTAAGGAACTTCCCTGATTAGTTTTGGGGGTTCATTGGTTAAGGATAAAGGGGGAAGGGGGGCTAGTCCACCCCTCTTAATTTATATAAACGGGTTTTTCATGCAGAATTATTCGCTTGCTCCAAATTTGGTATACCGGTTTATTATGTTAAGGAGCTTCCCTGATTTGTTTTGGGGATTCATTGGTTAAGGATAAAGGGGGGGGGGGCTAGTTCACCCCCTTAATTTAGATAAATGGTTTTTTTGCAGGATTATTCGATTTGCTCCAAATTTGGTATACCGGTTTATTATGGTAAGGAGCTTCCCTGATTAGATTTGGAGGTTCACTGGTTAAGTATAAAGGGGTAAACGGGGGCTAATTCCCCTTCACTTATTTTTTTGAAGGGCATTATTCTTTAAAATAAGAGTTTGATATACAACTAGTGTGAATAGCCTGTGAGCTCAAAGCCATCAGTTTAGCTGGGCACTTTTTTTTATTAGTGTAGTTGATGGGCAATCTAGGAAAATATACTAAGTGTAAAATATATATATACTAGTGTAAATGCCCGTCCTAGGACGGTGGGTAAAAATTGTGTTTTTCACTTAAAATTTGAAAAACTGATAAAAAAAATAATTGACAATATGGAAGCGTTTACATGAGCAAAGTTCGGCTAGTTTATGTTCTGATAAACACACAATTAGCTTTTACAACATTTCTGGGTAAACCAGGTTTTCCGGCTAATATACTATAGCAAAATTAAGATTTCTTAATAAAAGAAAAATTTAATAAATATGCAATAAAAGTGCGTAATTAAAACAGTCTGCTGCAACTACTGAAATAATACTATTTTTTTAATAACACTTTGAAATTGTATTTTTATTGTTTACCCTTCCCCTCCCCTTCCTCCCCCCTCCATTTTTTTAAATATGTATATTGATTAATAAATAAGTATCGCGGGTTGAATCCCATCCGTCTAATCCCCTAAGCTTCTGTCCTCCTGATGCAAAGCTATAAATAAAAAATTATTAATTTTACTTTTCGTATAAATATTAATTTTTTACTTTTAAAATATGGAATATGTTTGGTTTTTTTTTTTAAGTTTAAATTTACATACACCTGTATACAGAAAAAGAAAATATAAGTAATGTGTAATGTGTAATTTAAAAATAAGTTACAAAATGACAGGTTATCATTTCGGGGAGGACGGGCGGCGACTAATCCCCTAAGCTTCTGTCCTCCTGATGCAAAGCTATAAATCAAAAATTATTAATTTTAGTTTTCGTATAAATATTAATTTTTTACTTTTAAAATATCGAATATGTTTGATTTTTTTTTTTAAGTTTAAATTTACATACACCTGTATATAGAAAAGGAAAATATAAGTAATGTGTAATTTAAAAATAAGTTACAAAATAATAAGTCTAAAATACTTAAATTGATTACTTTTTTAAAAGAAAGTCAGTTTTATCAATTTTTTGCAGGGAAAAAAAGGATATTTTTAAAAATATCATATCATTGTTTTCCGTGATTAAAATTCCTTACATGTCGCAAAGAAAATTTAATATGATTGCAACTTAATACTTGAAATAATCTTAAGATTTATTTTGATGGTGAAATTCGACGTGCCTTCTGATTTGTTAGGAAGAAGTGTCTACCACTGCTCAATTATCAGGATTTGTAACCTTGAGAAGTAATCGCGGGATTCTTGTTTCTTGTCAACCAATGGGAGAATGGAACCTTTCACCCTTCAGTTTTTTCCTCGGAGACTGGTAAGATTGATGGATTAGCCCCGCCTTGCGTTACACAGCCTTTTATTATATAGAGATATATTTGAATTTTAAATTATAACCGGGGTAACCTTTCTTCCGTTAGGTAAATAACAAGAAATGCTCCGTAAAAAATTTATGTAAGTTTACTCCATAAAATTGTTGGCAACATGCTACTTCCAATTTTATGGTTTAATTTAACTTATATAATGGTGTAATTTAAACTGATATAACTAATGTGATATTACATATTAGGGTAACGTAACACCAGTGATATCGGATAAATTACTCAATAAAATGGAAGCAGCAAGGCTGCCAACAATTTTGTGGTGTAACATTACATAAATTTTTTATAGTGTAGTGAACCTGAAAAATAGAGAACGCGTTCTTTATAAGCAATTTTATTTATATCTATTTGAATTTTATTAGAAAAACATTTTATTTTTAACAGATTGATTAGACATACATAAAATACCAGTGGAGTGCAAAGAATGCGCATGTAGTTACCCTACCCTTCAATCCATTATTCCCTCCCGCTGCTGCGTTATCCTCTTCCACATCTCCGCATAACCCCAATTTTTAATTTGAGTAAAATTTCGAACAAACAGGCTTTTAACGAAAATTCAGAATACAATGCCAGATGTGGACAAAAAAGCATATCCAATGATACATCATTAATCGTTGCAAACTACATATCAGTTGAATTCAGTATTCGATGTCAGATGTGCAATCAGGCTCTATTTAAGTGCTAAAGAATCGAATAGCGTTTTTTAATTCCCTGAAACGTAGTACAGCTTGAATTATAATAAATTATTATGAAATTTTACTTTTTCTTAACCTTTTCAGAACCGAAGGTAAAATAAGACTGTGAATACACATTCATTGATTTTGCACAAATAAAAAGCCACCATAGATGAAAGGAGTTTAGATGAAAGGAGCCCTTTTTCTGAAATTGATATTTTAGGTGGCTGGTAATTTAGGTTCCCAAATATGCATCTAAAATTTTTAATACCCTTATAATTTCAATTTTATTATTGCTAACCTAAATTACGCAGTAACAAATTGAAGGCCTTTAGTTAATTAAATGATCTACAAATCCTCCAAAATTTGTATTCTAAAGCGTTTAAGTTAATTATGAAAATTTCTTAATTTCTTGGACATACTATCTGGAATGCATTTTGAATACTCGGGTGATAATAACTCTTATTTTATGTGAAAATAAGCATCAGGGCTGCCATTTTTAGTTTCCATCCAAAGCCAAGAAAATTCAGCTACAGAAGTGAGGCATAGCATAGCAGAAGAAGAACATTATGAAAAATATATTTTAATTAAAGCTTTTAAAATTAAATTATTTACAAAGTAGCAAACACATCTTTGCGCCGACAACATTCGAATGTACACCCAATCTGTCTGTGTCGATCTCCAAAACCTTGGAGAAGAGTTGGTTTGGTTCGTCTCAGAAAATGTCTGTCGATTAAAACGATCAGAAAAATAAAATTTCGAACAAACAGACTTTTAATGAAAATTTAGAATACAATGCCAGATGTGGGCAAAAATGCATATCCAATGATACACCATTCATCGTTGCACGTTACATGTCAGCTCATTTGACATGCATTCAGTATGCGATGTCAGATGTGCAATCAGGCACTATTTAAGTGCTAAAGAATCGAATAGCGTTTTTTAATTCCCTATAAATGTAGTACAGCTTGAATTATAATAAACTACTTCTTGGTGAATTTCTTTCCTTTACATTTGGGGCCTGAAGAGCATTTAAAATGAAATTTTTTACATTAATTTTTTAACGAAACCTTTGAATTTATAAGACAATATTAAGCGGTCCTAAATATTGAGAAATGTGAATAAGAGAATCTAAAAATACAATTCATTTACAAATAAAATTGTCTTTTTAATGTATTAGAAAGTAACAAATTTGAACTTGAGAACAAAGAACTTTAAAGGAATTTTATTCAATCAAGAGAAAACTCTGAAGTATTTATTTTATTGTTGGATTTAACCCAAGCCATTAAATCGTCAGATAAAACGGATCAACGTTTTCCCCTTAAAGAAGCTTTGCGCATTTATCTTTGAAATTTATTAGCATTTCACTTGACTATTTTTAAACAGATTTCTTATATGGGAAGAGAAAACAAAATTTAAAGCATCTCACTACATTTGGCACATTTCTTTTCTAAATAAATCAAAAATTATTATTATACCGATTGTTTCAAATAAATTAGTTCATACAAAGGCAATTTCCCTTGTTGAATAAATTCCAAAGCGGGCTACTCGGATCAAAAATGACCAATATACACAATTCCGAGTACAGATCATAGGGGTCAATATCTGAAAACTTGACAATTTCATTCGAAAATTTTTAATTTTTTAAATTAATGTATCAATTACCACATACAATTATATACTATGATGCATGTTTTGTCATTTACATGCTGTAGTGTTTTCAGATCAAGGATGTATATTTTATGGGTAGGATAAACTTTTATGGAAGAAAGAGTCTGTTAACATCGTAGTTAGTGTCTAATAATTGGGATTCAGATGATGGGGACTGATGTGATGTTTTTGTCTTAACAGCTGCACAGCCATTTTGTTGAATCATTTTGAACACATGTAAATTGTTAAATATGTCATCTGACATTTGTATGTTACATAAATAAAGTTGCAATAAGCATTTTTTTATAAATGAAAAGTGAAATATGGGGATATGATTGATGCTATAAAAAATACTCATCCCTACGCAGAATAAAAACTAAATATTTCTAAATATGAAACAAAGAGAAGAACAACTTACCTTCATCCATGGTTGGCTATTTGAACTTTAGTTGCTGTTGCAATAGAAATAATTCTGCCAGCGCCACCTAGTATCTGTTAACCTAAATGTGTGTTTACTGGGCCTGGGATATTGGTCAACCTCAGGGATAAATATATTTACTACAATATTTTACAATACAATCTATACTAATAAAGGAGAATCACATTTTCCCATACTGTATATATATAAGTATAAATTTATAACAGCAAAAGTTAATAATAATTATAGAAATTTTTACAGCATACATTTCATATTGGATTTTGTACTTGGGGACAGGGACTGAAATGATGGTTTAGTTTGTTTAAAGCTTAAAATTAATTATTTATACATCATTATACGTCCATTTATCATAGGTAATTGTTATAGCAAATGTTACAATATATTACATTTTTCAGTTTTGTGTTTTAGTACAATTAATGAAATATTATTGGCAGTGGACGCAAATTGTCCAATTTTCAGATATTGACCCGTAGATGAAAATCGTTTTAATTTAAAATTCTATTTTTTTTTTTTTTACTATATTTTTTAGTATATTTTCTCAGACAACCCAACAGCTACACTAACAAGAATGTAAATTCATGCGATAAGCATAGATTATGAAACTCCAACACATTCATAATTCTGTAATAAAACTTCACAGTTTAATAAGGTGAAAATAGATGTCTAAATAAAGAATTTCTAAATCGATTAACACGTTTAAAAACATAGCTTCACCAATTCTCATTTAAAAAAAAAAAAATCCGAATTTTTTACACATCCCTGTATATAAACTATAGATTTATCATATAATACATTGTATGCTAAAATTTAGTTCAATTAGAAAACGCATAGCAAAATTGAAAATCCACCTTCAGCAATTTCCATCAATAAACGAAAATGCACTTCATATGTTTTGTGCATCCCTGTATATGATTTGTAGAATTTATATACAATAGAAAATAAAAAATTTTAATTTAAAACCGCGCACCACAAAAGAAAACTCACTTCCAGCAATTTTTGTTCATAGAGAGTTTTGTTCATATTGTACCCGAATTATTTTGTGTGTCCCTGTATACCAATGAGGAATGCTTGCATATCATATTTTTAGTAAATATCTTGCAGTGCACCTCTGAGATATATATATATATATATATATATCAGTTCCAAGATGTTTGAAATATATAGCATGAATAAAATACCCCGCAAACGATTTTTTCCCATAGACCTTAATGTACTGGAATTATTTTGAGTGTCCCTGTAAATGAACGATGAATGCTATCCATACTGTCTGTATGTCTGTGCTCTAACTAGCGTAAATATAGTCGGATAGCTACCAAATTGATATATGTTATTGATATTCACAAAAGCATGCTCGGTAATGAAAATGAAGCTCGTAGCTGTTCAGTTTCTTTACAGGGACATTCAAAATAATTCCGTTATATCATGGCCTATAGAAGAAAATCATTTCCAGTGATTTTTAATAATGTTTCACAATTTCAAACACATTTATCTAATACATAAAAATGAAAATTTGTCTGTCTGTAATCCTATACAAATCCACAGTTTGGAAGTCGGAATTGTGAAATGTTACGTATATGTGTATTAAACGCGGCCGAGGCAATTAAAGTAATCCGGAATCGAAATAATTTATAGCTATTTTTTAATTAATAAAAAACCACCAATTTAACAGCAATTTCCTATCAAACTGAAACATTTCTCCTTATAGCAGTAGCCAAGAATTAAAAATTCACAATAAAATTCTTACCACAACAGATACTTTTCTATTGCAAGATTTCCACGTGAAAAATGAAAATGAAATAAATAGTTTGAAGAATTTAAATAAAAAGTTAATATTACGTCATGTTGGAAATATAATCATGTCAGAAGATAAATATATAACGTCATATGAGTCTGAAAAAACGTATTGAAACATGATAAAAACCCAATTATGGAAATAGTGGCACATTTTAACATTTTGAGGGTCTCTGAATTTCTTTTCGCCATTTTTAAATCTATTCCATATATATACGTGTGTGTATGCATGTATATTAGAATTTACTGTAAGTTTTAAGTCCCTAAAGCTCATTCTTAATGAAGAACTGAAATAAAAATGGCTTTATTGCTTTCTTCTATTGTTTATTCAATCTCTACTATTAGTTCACACTCTCCCTATATTTATTTATATATCTTGTTCAAATTTTCAATCGTTAATAAAATACTTATTATTCATTCTATCAAGTTGAAATAATTTTTTTTTTTAAACTTGTACTGGATGACAATTGATGTTAATACAGATTTTTCAAATATTAATTCATTAATTAAATTTTAATTAATTAATTTTAGTTTTATACGGGAGACAAAATGGCGGTCATTGGTTATGGAACAGCATTTAATGCATCTTCATATCTATAAGGGGGGTTACCATAGGGGGGGACTCTGTTCTGTCGCCAACTTGGCGATATATCACCAAATGTGGCGACCAAGATTAGTCGCAAAAGTGACGCCAACTTGGCGATATCTCTAATATTTCGCCAAATTCCCATAGACTTCCATCATAAACCTACTTGCTTACAGAAAATCAACAAATTGAGATATTTTAATGCAACAAAAACTAATATTAGCTTAAAAGATTATATTAAATTTTTCTCTTATGACCTAAATAGGAATTGACTTTAAAAAGAAAATTTTTATATTACTTGTTTTATACTGTATGTTTAATTTTGAAATTAAGTTTTCAAAACAAACATTCTTAAAACTCCGGGCAACGCCGGGTGGTTTAGCTAGTATTTATATATATTAACATTAGCGAATGGGTGTTTGCGCGCAAGCTAATTAGCCTCTTAAAAGTTGTCTAAGGACTTTTTAATCTTATTGTCCAATATTTTCAAATGTTTATTTAAAATCTGCTAGATAACCAATATTTGAAGCAGCTTTCTATTTCGTATCATGAATTTTATAGGCAGTTTTCGATATTTTTATCTATGTGCTTATTCTCAGCGTTCGGCTTTCTGAAAATTCAATTGAATTGAATTTCAATGCAGTGTTTCCTATAAAGTGAATATATCTGCAGTAAAAACAGCTATAAAACAGCTAAACCTCTAGAAATGTATACGATAAATTTTTGATCCGCTTATAGGGAATAAAAGAATGGATTTTACACTTGATTGGTTCCTTTATAGAAAGACTGGCTTTATCAGAGCTGAGTGTTTCTGGAGAAATTTTTAAAGAACGGTAAAAGGCAGTCGAACGAATATTTCTTTGTATTTGAAGCCTATGATGGGTTTAAGTAAAACATCACATGACTTTTGTAGGTCATAGATCACATTTCTTTCTATTTCCATCTTTCTTTTACAAGATAGAAAAAGTAAATATTGAATTTTGATTGAGAATAAACGAATGCCATTTTAAAGGGACAGTTTAACTTAAAGTTGGTCACAAAATCGATTTTTCTTTTTTAATATTAAATGAAAACCTGGTTAATTCTGAAAATTTTGACAGCTCATTTTTACTCATACGGTAATTATATCGAGAGATATTGTAAATTTTGTAAATACACTCAGCGCAATTACCCACACAAATTAAAATTTTAAATGACTCTTTCTCCATGTTCATATTTTCTCCCCTTCCATGTTTTTAAATGCTAATGCTTTTTTTATATTTGAGATAGAGATTTAAACTTTTTTGTATATGTTCTTTATTATATATGTGATAAATCTGCGCATGGAATTAGCCTTCAATTTTTTGTTATTTAAATGACTTTTTCTCCATGTTCATATTTTCTCCCCTTCCATGGTTTTAAATGCTAATGCTTTTTTTATATTTGAGATACAGATTTAAACTTTTTTGTATATGTTCTTTATTATATATGTGATAAATCTGCGCATGGAATTAGCCTTCAGGTTTTTTGTTATTTAAAAAATAATAATAAAAGTATATGAAGATGCATTACATTTCATCGTTTTACACTATATACTCGTATATCAGTAAAAAAATTATATTAAATGTAATACTAGATGTGTCTAAAAATCCATGCGCAGTGTTGTGTATTACACATTTCAAAATCTTTTTAAAAAATTGGGCAAAAATATTAATTTAGAAAAGTAGTAAATATTTTTAAAAATTCAAATTTTTATAAAGAATTTAAAAATTTTAATTAAATATGGAGTTAATTTTTTTTTCAAAATGTACTTTTGGTTGAACATTGAACTGCAGTGAGTTTCCCATTTAAACCATATTTTTAAAAATAAACAAAATTGTTGAAAAGGTAAACTGCCCCCTTAAGGGTGCTGGTCACTCAGCATCCGATTTCCCCTCACTAATGTAAAGTTTATGGGCATTGGATGCATTCGTACATTTAAAATATCTCCTCGGGAAATTAATATTTTTAACTTCTATTTGTTGTGTACACTTCCTAAAAGATCTCCTTTTTTCTTAGTTCTCAAAATATTTCTAAAGTATACATTTATTTTTAATTGAAGTGTTAAAATCTTACTCGCAGTTCGCCCGCTTTTAACACATAGAATATTGAATTCAGCATAGATTTTAGAAATATTTTGAAAACTAAGAAAAAAAACAGACATCCCTTAAGGAGCCTCAGGACTCTTAAAGCTTTATAATTTTCGAATTTTTATTTTTTTTAGATGTTAAACTCCTATTTGTTCTGAACATTTTTATATAATTGTTTCCTTGAAATTCCTATTAGAACTGAAGTTATGGCTTTTACATTTATACCCGTTCAATAGCTGAAGCGTCGTTTCGGAAACTTTGAAGCCATTTTTCTCCAAATGACGTTTTTGGGCATAACGCGCACGATATCTCAAAAACTTATGAATATTTTTTCATGAAATTTTCAAAACATATGTTTCATGTTAGTCTGTATAAACTGAACCTAAAATTTCTTTTTTATTGTTCAAAACAATATTTTTTTAGGTGATTATACTGTTGAAATTTTCTTAATTTTAGATTAGCTAAATACAACTTTGTATTAAAAATATAAAAAAGCTTTAAATACAAATTTATTTAGGTTCAGGGTAATTATTATAATCTGAAGTATACGTAGGTACCAAAATTTTCATTCTAGTTGCAATACTTATTTTGTAATCGTGCACGTAAGCTGTTATGCCGATTTTTTGCTCGTCAAATGTCTAACAGTTTGGAGGCCCCTGTAAATGCTAATTCTGCATCTTATAATTTTTTAAATACATAAAATGAAAGAACATACTTATATATTTTATTCCAATTAAAATTGTGTCTTAAAAGCAAATACATTTTAAGATATTAAATGTTGAAAATGGTCTCTTTTTTTTTTTCATTTTTCCAATTTTAAGAGTCCTGAGACCCCTTAAGAAGAATGCACAGAAAAAATAAATGTTTAAAATATAAAAAATGTTTAAATATGAATTTCCCGCGAAGATATTTTAAATATACTAATGCATTAGAAGTCCATAGACTTAATATTACGGAGGAGAATTCCGAAGCTGAGTGACCAGCCCCCTTCATGAAACTAGTTGCGTGGCAACCCAGTGTGTTGCTTTTGAATTGCATGAGATCATTCGAACAAGTCAATTATAGCATTAATTTTATTAAATACAAAATTTCAAATAATAAATTATATTTACAATTTAAGTCAAAAGCTTTTTCGATAAAAATGCACATATTCTACAACTTTGTTTGCCACTTTTCGTTCTTCGAAGATTTAGCTTCTGATTTCGAAGCTGGTAGAAATGACGTCATTTGGGTGAACTTATACAAAAATGACTTTGTTTTTGCAAATTTATTCAAAAGCTTTTTATATTTATGAATTAAAATAAATGCTTAGATAAATATAATTTTGCTTGCTACAACATTTTGTGTTTATCGTCCTTGTAAAAAGTTTGAATCGCCATCTTAAGGAAATATTTGAATATCTCTTTTTCTACTTTAAATTGAATTAAAAAAATCTACGATGGGTTTTTTCTTTGTTACGTCAATGGAATCTATCTCGGTGTTCCAAGTGGAAGACGATTATTTGAATTCTAAAATATACTGATTCCTCATTCCTGAAGTTTGAATATGTGAAAATAAGTTTGTATTTCTTCAAAAATAAAATTCAATCACAATATTATTTTCACTATCTATTCAAGTAAAAGTAAATTTATACTTAAAAATGATGTCAAACAAAAAAATCTAATAATTACTATCGTTTTCCCTTTCTCCTTTTTATCAACAAATAATGGAATGCATTTGTTACCATCATTTCAGAAATTTCTATAAAAATTACGAAACAATTAATATCTCGAAAAATAATTCACATTTTAAAATTCTAAGACTTCTTTAGACATCCTCGGATCCTTGCGGACAACTGACGTAAATTTAATCACTCAACGTTCCATATTCTTGGGGGAGTAGCTGTGAAATATAATATGTTGATGAAGTTTTAATTCCGTTATGAAAAATTAGCCAAACACAAATGCTGAAATATTTACATCCTTTTAAGGCTGTTCTCAACTATGCTCTGCTCAACAAGCGCAAGACGTTTTGACACATTTACAAATTAATTTTTTGTAGGAAAGATATAAAATTGGAAAGCCTGAAATTGGAACCGATTTGGAATCAAACTGTGTTTTCCATTTTTTGATCAATCAATTGCCTATTGAGTTATAAGCGATTTTGATCACGTGAAAAATACGTTTTTCATCCTTTCTTGAGTGTTGTTTCTCCTTTCGCGCGGAAATTCTGTTCAGAGCGTCCACTTTGACACTATTTTCTGAAAGATCTATTACGTTTGCAAAAAAAACGGAAAAAACAGCTCGATTACATAGTTTCTGAATAGCATCAACTGCTAATTTCATGCATTTCCGAACAAAAATTAATTAAAACTTGTGCCATAAAGTTGCCCCTTTGGATTTGAGAACAATCTTAAGTGGAAATGGGTTATTTCATAACAGAGCCTTCACGTGATGAGGATAAATTAAAAAAATTCATGATTGAAATTTACTTTAAAAGCCATAATAAACCAGTTAGTTAAGATAAAGTTTTCAAACAAAATGCATTTGAATGTAGATTTTTTTTTCTATACGACCGTGTAAAAATTGGAAATGTGCAATGTTTGGAAATTAAAAATATCCCTGCCGGCTCGGCCTGCAGGCGGAGGTAGATTTCGAAGATAAGTATACTAATTTCACCAACAAAAACTAAATCATGATTAGATATAAATCCACTTTAACAATTTTATCTGGCCGCTTTTGACAAGTTTTTATTTCATTTTTATATACTAGCTGGTTTTATTAGAATCATGTTAAGGCGGTATTAAAAAAATACTTTTCCATGCTCAACAACTCGAAATTTTCTGGCACATTTTCAGATTCATTTTTAAAAGAAAAATTACTAAACTTGCTGACGTGATTTTTGAAAAGGTTTATAAGCGACATGTGTTTTTATTTTTCTTTCAATTAATTAAAACTTTTTCTCAGTGGGGCAATTATTTTCTCAGTAGGGCAATATTTTTCGTTTCTAACACAATCGCTTCAGGAAATTCTGTTCAAAATGTCCACTTTGACATCCTTTTTTGAAATATATTCTCCCTCTATCAAAAAATCGATCATTACGGTACATTATATAGTTTCTGAATAAGAGAATCTACCAATTGGATGCGTTTGAGAGCAAAAATGAATTTAAAAATGAGTAAGAAAATAAGCAGTTTGGATTTGAATACACCCTTAATAAGATTTTTTTCTTCAACCGCTATGCATGTTTAATTTGTTTTTGCTGTGAGAATTGGTCCTATCAAAAACTTGTCTGTATTAATGTTGAAGACAATATTAAGAAGATCTATGATAAATTCATGGGGATTTTATATCTTGTGAATTGACGGAGTTATGGAAAATTTTCTTCTTCAACCCCCCTTTTTTTGTTTTCGTTTTTAATTTTTTTTTTTTTTTTTTTTCGCTGCGAATTGGTCCTATCAAAAACTTGTGAATATAAAAGTTGTAGATAATATTAAGGAGATGTATAATAAAATTAATTGGATTGATATCTTGAGAATTGACGGAGTTAGAAATTTTTTTCTCCCCAAAACCCTATTTTTTGCGCCCCTTGAGCCCATTTTTAATTTTATCAAAAATCTGTGATACATAAATTTTGGGCCCTATTTTTAGAAGTAATAAAAACTTTAAACTGATTTGATATGAACAAACTGATATGTGATTTGATATGTGATATCATGATCGGTGTAGATAAGCAAAAATTTTTCAGAAATTCCAACATAGGAACGATCTCAATAGGTAGTATTTCATACGAAATCTACCTAAAAATGGCAACAGCAAAAATTGCAAAATCGAAATTTAGTGGTGAAGTACAGTCATTCGTAATATGACGTCAGCGTTACGCACGGACACGTTTGTTCTTTATAATATAGATATCTACTGATCCAGGGGTGACGAACCTATGTCACGGGTGCCATAAATTGCAAATAAAAGAATATTTTCCGGCTTGGTGTTGATGGTGGTTCTAAATCAAAATATAGCGGCAAATAAATAAATTTAAATAAGCATTGCTTTGCTAAAATATGAGACATTTAGAAGACAATCCGACTAGCTCCATTTTAAGTGGCGTTTTTTAAACAAAGAAATATTGAAAATTTTCTATATATTTATACACTGATAAAAAGTCATCCTTCATTAAAAGACAATTAATGAGTTCAATCAAAATATCCTGATAAAAAATGTCATATAGATACAACATTTTTTAGACCAATCAGACGGGCGTCTTTTTTGCTGCTTTTTTGCTTAAGTATTATCCATTCACAATGCTATAGCATTGTGAATGGATAATACTTAAGCAAAAAAGCAGCAAAAAAGACTCCCGTCTGACATTGGTCTTAGAGTTACAATAAAATAAACTGTTTATACTGAACATTTTCATTTGATGGAGTTAATCGATTTGTGCCCTGAACGACTCGTATATTGATTGGAAAGTGAGGCACTTTCAATTGTAGTTTATTGAATTTCAGCCTAGTTCAATGGATGTTCAAAAATTTATCAATGATAGGATTTGAAACCATGAAAAAAGACAGACCATTAAAGGAAAATATTTGGATGATAACAGCATAGCAACTAGAATTTAATTCTAGGGTGATTTTAAACGGTTTATAACCATTTTACATTTTTTTTTAATTAATCTTTGTTGACAAGTCCCTATTTTCGTAAATAAATAACATAACAATAACTAAAAATCTTGCATCATGTATAGATTATAAAACACTTCACAACAATAACAAAATATTATTATGAAATTTTACTTTGTTTCATAAAATAGAATGAGATATCTATATACAAAATTTATAAACATGTCATCAGGGCCTGATTACCGAATAGACCCTAGAAATCCGTGCTTACCCATTGAAATACAAAGGGGCCCCGAAATTTACTTTTAAAATCTAATTTTTAGAAAAAAGAAATTCTATCGGCATAAAAAAATACATTTATTTCCTTACTATGCTGCAATTTGTAAATTATAAAAATATTTTGAAGTTCAAATATTCTCAACTGTACAAAACAAAATTAATTGGTTATGTATAATTATGTATATAATAAAATTCATTTCCATATGTAAATAAGATAGTTTTAGTTTAATATTCAAAGTGTTAGTTACTCGAAATTTTGATGGTAAAATTTCAGATTATTTAAGCATACGAAAAATGGATTTAGTAAATATAAAAGCAATTGGAAGAGTAATAGTGGGGGCCCCTGTGCTGACTTCCCCTACTTCTAAGTCTTCAGCGGACCCTGCATGTCATACAGAAAAAATATATTTTCCGCAATTGATGTCTAGGGGCTGTACATGTATAACGTTACTGCTTTAAGGGGAGGGGGTCTGGCACTTAATATCGTTAGATATCTCTGGGGGGAGGGGGTGGTTGTCATTCAATATCATTATCATTTTTGATCCAACCAAAATTTTCTTCTCTTTGGTAACTTCCTTTTTGACATCAATATAGACTGTAGATTTTTTTTAGTCTGTTATCTATTTTTATGAAAATACAAAAGTATTATTAAAATCATTAAATGATTATAAAATAATTTCTTTCTACAATATTTAATATCCGAACGTTCGTTATTCCTATTGTTCTGTCCTATGCACATATAATTCGTTGTTAGAGAAACCAGCTTCGAAATCATGCTTCCCATGTTTACTAGTAAAAAATTGGGAAGAATGCTGTCCATCTGTTTTGTTTATAAAAAGTTCTGCTTACCCTCGTTCAAGGGGCAAGTGCAAAAAGACAATTTTACTTTTAAATGTATTATGCGACACGTTTACAAATTCGTTTTTCAATTGAAATATATAAAATTGGAAGGCCTGACTATGGAAGTGATTTGGAATCGACCTATGTTTTCCATTTTTTGATCAATAAATTAGCTATTGAGTTATAAGCGATTTTGATCACGTGACAAAGACTTCTTCTCCCTTCGCTGACTGATTTTTCTGCTTTCTTCGGGAACTTCCGTTCAAAACGTCAGCTTTGACACTATTTTCTGAAAGATCTATTGCGTTTACAAAAAAACGGAAAAAGCAGTTCGATTACATAGTTCCTGAACAACAACATCTGCAAGTTTCATGTATTTCCGAACAAAAATAAATTAAAACTTATGTCATAAAGTTGCCCTTTTGTATTCGAGAACAGCCTTAACGTTTTTTCTTCATATAAATCAGTAAAGTGTGCGAATAATAAATGTATAACTATACTTCTATATCATTAACAACGCATTAAGGCTGCTCTCAACTGCTCTGCTCAACAAGTGCAAAACGTTTTGACACATTTACAAATTCATTTTTTAAGGAAAAGATATAAAATTAGAAAGCCTGACCATGGAAGCGATTTGGAATCGAACTGTCTTTTCCATTTTTTGATCAATAAATTACCTATTGAGTTATAAGCGATTTTGATCACGTGACGAACGTGTTTTTCGCCCTTTCTTGAGTGGTTATTCTACTTTCGCGCGGAAATTCCGTTCAAAACACACATTTTGACATTATTTTCTGAAATGTTCATTGCGTTTGCAAAAAAACGGAAAAAACAGCTCGATTACATAGCTTCTCAGCAACAACACCTACTAGATTCATGCATTTCCGTACAAAAATAAATTAAAACTTATGTCATAAAGTTTCCCTCTTGGATTTGAAAACAGCCTTAACAGAAAAAGAAAAAAATTGTAAAAATAAAAAGGTTTTTTTTGGACACTGATAACGATATCATTCGGGAGGGGGTCTAAAACTGCCAAAAAGTTGGTAACGTCATATAACTACAGTCCTCTATATCCGCCAATATGTACAAACTCTTCCGTGTATCCTTGTATGTGATCTATAGAATTTATACATAGCACCACAATTTGTTTGCATATTTTATCAAATTTTTATTTATGCATACTCAAAATTAGATAGCTTAAAAATACATACCACGCCGCGGAAAATGCTGATGCAACAGAAATTTATGTTAGTTCTGTAACAAAATTCTTTTGTGTGTCTCTGTAAGGGAACAATAAACGCTGTGTAATCAGAGAAAACATCTTGTAGTACACCTTAGTGCTACTTTTAATTTTGATCAAGTTTGGAGAATCATAACATCAATAAAATTCATCGCAATTTATTTACCCCCGTAGATATTAATGTAAAGGGATTTGTTTGTGTGTTCCTCTAATCGAACTATAAATGCTACTTATTCTATACTCCTGAGATTTAAAAAATACATATCACGCCGGTAAATGCTGATGCAACACAAATTGATGTTAGTCCTGTAACAGAATTCTGTTTTGTGTCTCTGTAAGGGAACAATAAACGCTATTTAATCTATAGAAAACATCTTGTAGTACACCTTAGTGATCCTATTATTTATTTGTTATTTATTTTACAAAGAAAAGTTTACTTAATGTATGTTAGAGATGTGTAAATTTTTTCAAAAAAAGAAAATTCAGCTACATGCACCTAACCAAAAAATTATGAAAAATCCTCACAGCTTAACTACGGCCACCTTTGGCTGTCCTCTCTTATATTAAGTATTATTAATTTTTATAAAAGTAGGTGGTGGGGTGGATTACTTAAAGCATTGGATCTTCTGCCACAAGCTAATGGTGCAAAATTTTAATAGTTTAACGTTATATTAATATAACTATTCATTAGTTCAAAAATTAAATTTGTAAAAAAAAAAACCTTAAAGCGTTTCAAATTGTTAAATTTTCTTTTTCCCATAAATTTCTCCTGATATGCTTTTAGACGTTCTCAATTTCAACATTCTTCAAAAGATATAGAGATATGAAAGCTGGCTGCGTGCCAAACGAAGTCTTTATTACATACGAAAAAGTATGAAAATATATTCAGCACGGATTTAACTGCTTATTGTATTGTTAAACTTTGAGTAATAAAACTTTTTTTTTCAGACACCCTTTTTATCTTATGATGAATAAAATATCACATTTTCTTTTATTCCAGTTCACGGAAATTCGATGCGGAATAAATGATTATGAAAAAGTTACTTAAAGCATATTTTGATCTATATTTGGAAAAAAGTTATTGTAATATCGACTTACGGAGAAAAGACTTTTAGAAGAAATATAGAAGAAAGAAATTTCTATAATGCATGTTTTGTGGGCAAAGATCAGCAAAGTATATGCATTTAGCTATAATAAAATAAATGTTGTGTATGCGTGTGGTGTAGAAACTTTCGAGATGGCTATCACATTACCATAGCTGCCAAGTTATTGGTACTACTGAAATTGAATATAAATTTTAGGGGTAAAAAAAGAGTAATACTTGGTATCTATATGCATTACGTTTGACCCCCATTTTTTATAAATAAATCAACAATGAGTATAGTATTCATTGTTTAAAATAAAGTTTATAAAAAGACGCTTTCATTTGTTAAATAAATCATTTTGTTGCAAATTCTTTTTCAGTTTACAATTTTAAGTGTAAAAAATGCAATATTTGAGGTGTTCCGAAGACAACCTAACTCCATTGTAAGTGGCGTTTTTTTTTAACAAAGGAACTTTGAAAATTTCTATATATTTATACAGTGATAAAAAGTTACCCTTGATTAAAAGAAAATTAATGAGTTCAGTCAAAATATCCCGAGAAAAAATATTATATAGATACAATATTTTTATAGTAACAATAACTTTAACTGTTTATACTGAACATTTTCTTTTGATGGAGTTAATCAATTTGCGCACTGAACGGCTAATTTGATAATACACAAAAAATGAAATCAAAACCAAAATAATAATACCTTTATTTTTAAAAGTTCTCAACAATATTGAAAAGTGTTTGTAAATTCGTTTTGTGTGCCTGTCTGTCTATCTGCCGTCTGTGCGTGCTCTAATTCGCGTAAATATTTTCGGATTACCATAGAATTTATATATATTATTGGGGTTTACTATGGCATGTTTGTTATTGAAAATGAAGTGTGTAGCGTTTATGATTTGTTTACAGAAACACACGAAAGAAATTCTGTTACCTGACGGTCTTTGGGAGAAAAATTGTTTGCAGGGTATTTCAAAGATGTTACACTATTTCAAACATTAAAAAAATCTTATTGAGGTGCATTATAAAATACTTATTATAGAATAGGGTATGCATAACAGTCATCGTTCATATACAGGCATACACAAAATAATTCGGTTACAGTACTATCTAAGAACAATAATTACTGGAAGTGCGGTTTAAGTTGTGGTACACTTTTTTTGAGTTAGACTAAATTTTTGCGTATTTCTTGTTGAATATAAATTCTATAGATGATATACAGAGCAGCAGAAATGATCTTGAGCACAGTTTCTTTTACTGACAGAAATTGGTGAAGGAGAATTTACAACCCTGTACGTTTCCTAACTGAAGTAAATTTTGGAATACTATGTAGTATATACACAAATCTAAAGATCATATGATCCACTCCTGTATACTATACAGGGTTGGACAAAATAATTCGAATATTTTTAGACTATTGATGTTAATTCCGGAAATTGGGTTTTAAAATATGTTAGACGTTTACTAAACTGTTTACTTGGACATCATCTTTCAACTTATTAAACGGTGAGGTTTTGTTAAAGTATTCTGGGAGTGTTGCGAAGTGTTTCATAATGTTTGTTTGAGGCATATTTTTTTTTTCTTTCTTATTCAGTAAAACTACACTTTCGGCTTCTAAAAATGTAATGAATTACAATTTAAGGCTGTTCTCAAATCCAAGAGGGCAACTTTCTGAGATAAGTTTTAATTTATTTTTGTGCGGAAATGCATGAAACTAGCAGGTGTTGTTGTTCAGAAACTATGTCATCGAGCTGTTTTTCCCATTTTTTTGCAAACGTAACAGATCTTTCAGAAAATAATGTTAAAATGGACTTTTTGAACCAAATTTCCGCGCGAAAGTAGAAAAATCACTCAAGAGCGGCCGAAAAACGGGTTTGTCACGTCATCGATATCGCTTATAACTCAATGGGTAATTCATTGATCAAAAAATGGAAAAAACAGTTCGATTCCGAATCGCTTCCATGGCCAGGCTTTCCAATTTTATATCTTTCCGTTAAAAAATGAATTTGTAAATGTGTCAGAACATTTTGTGCTTGTTCAGCGGAGCAGTTTAGAACAGCCTTAAGCTGTAAAACAAAATCTACCATATATATACCCTTTCAAATTTTCACTGTGTTAGTTTTTCATATACTGGTATGTCTCGCTAAATGTTTCCATTTTAATATAACTGAAAACGAAAATTCATAGTACCCACTTCCGAGTTGCCCACGATACTGAAAGGTGTTCGTTACCTTTAAAAACCTCATAAATTGATAATTTTCTCAGATTTAAAGAAGCATCAATAAAAACAAATTTTCTTTTCCTGCCACTGACTTTCGGAAATGTTTCCGAGTAATTTTTATAGTGCGTTAATCCGGATTTTAAAACTGGAATACATGTTTTCCAGATTCTATTAATTCTCGAGTAAACATATTTATTTTCATGAAGCATGTTTTTGAGTTAAATATGATAAATTAACAGTATTAACATTAGCATTGACATTAATATTATTTTGTTACTCTCGCATGTATAAATTAAAACAAGCAGCGGAAAAAGTTTCCTTGAGAGTGATACACTATATTGCCAAAGGTGACCGGTCACTTGCGATTTTAGACGTTTTGTTAAATATCTAGAAAAATACACGAGGAATTAACCTTAAACTGCAGGTATGTAAACAGTACAGCATAGGTCATATATTCTCGTGAAGATTTTTTTCCCGAAACCTCATAGGGCGCCGACAACAAATTGAAAAAGAACGAATAACTTTTGGATAACCCTATAAAAACTGATGTGGCAAAAGCGTTCAAACTCGAGATTGTTAATAAGTGGCTTATTGTAATATACTGTGTTCATTTTTATGAGGATAGCATGTATACTCGTAGAGAAATTAAGGCTTTTGTAAAAACAGTCCCAAATATCGCCAAATTTTTTCCTTATAATTTGCAGAGTTCTTAATATTAAAAAAAGTTCTTTTCAGAAATATGACAAACAACATTGTACACAATACTAAGCATTCAGAATTAAAAAATAATAAAAATTGGATGAAAAATGAGCAGGTTTACTAAAGAATGTTTCACTGCGCATGCGCGAATGCAATCAAAATATAATATGCATAATGTATTAGTTACGTACATACAGCAACATTTGTGAAAGTCTCAAAATCATAGTTTGAAAATTCAAAAAATTATCGTCGATAGAATAAGCTGGAAATCCGTTGTTCCCCAAAAGAAGTAAAAAATATGAGGGCATAGCTGCCAACTCTTACGCTTTTTCAGACCACAAAAATGTAATAGAAATGCTTGCCTTATTTAATCGGCAGATAACGGCGATTTAAAAAGGTAAAATTTACTGTAAAATTTTTGTGGTCTGAAAAAGCGTAAGATGTTGGCAGCTATGTGAGGGGTTGTATCAAATATCTGTTGATTAGTGCTAAGATAGCGTACACAATATTGCACGTACTACTATATTTGGATGCAACCGCTCATCTTTTTGCTTCCTTTTGGGAACAAAGCATTTCGAGCTTATTCTGTGGACGATAATTTTCGGAATTTTGAAGCTATGATTTTGAGACTTTCACAAAAGTTGCTCTATATACTTAGCTAATACAATATGCACATTTTATTTTGATTGCATTCGCGCATGCACAGGGAAACTTTTTTAGTTAACCTGCTTATTTTTCATCCAATTTTTATTATTTTTACAGAATATTGTGTACAATGTGCTTCGTCATATATTCTGAAAAGAAATTTTTTTTGTATATCTTAAGAACTCTGCAAATTATAAGCAAAAAATTTGCAAAATTTGGGACTGTTTCGATAATAACCTTAATTTCTGTACGAGTATACATGCTTTCCTCATAAAAATGAACACAGTGTATTACAATAAACCAATTATTAATAATCTCGAGTTTGAACACTTTTGCTACATTAGTTTTTACAGGATTATCCAAAAGATATTCGTTTTTTCAATTTGTTGACGGTCCCCTATGGGGTTTCGGGAAAAAAATCTGCGCGTAAATATATGACCTATACTATACTTTTTACACTCCTGCAGTTTCAGGTTAATTTCTTATGTATTTCTCTAGATATTTAACAAAACTACTTATATCGCAAGTAACCGGTCACCTTTGGCCCTATAGTGTGTCATCCGATAGTTTCCAAAAATAAGTGTTAACAAATAAAACTTTTTTTTAATAAATACTTCTTTAAATATCAAAATTATATTGATTGCTGAGGATTCTAATGGTGAAGAACACTTTTCGAAATCGCGGGTAACTCGGAATAGGTTATTGTGTTTCTTTCTTACGTGGTTATATTATATTTTTGTAGATTAGGGAACATTTGTCTTTTTTTTTACATTCTGGTACATTTTTAGCAGCAAGTTGAAGTGGAATCTTTGAAAATGAAATTTCTAGAAAATACAGAAAAAGTAAGTAACATTAATGATTTCTAAGAAGTTTTTCTAAAATTCGAATTCCTCAGACAGCATATGATACATATAGACAGAATATCGCTGGTATTATGCAAGTGCACCGAGGATTAGAAAATAAAATTTTGTGTTGTAGCAAGATATGTTCCAAAAAGAAGAAAAACTGTGCAATTGGCAATTGATGTTTGTTTGCAGGCATAGATTAAAATGTATGTAAGTTCAAATTAATCAAATTGTATTAAAGCCATTGTGCCTAAATGTGATGACCTCTAAATGCGGAAATGTTGTTCTACTTAATATCTTATTGCAAAAATCGTAAATAAATACTGTATAATAAGATATCCGAACTTCAGGAATAAAACCCGAAACATTTCTCTGCATTTAAAACGTTTTCTTAAAAAAAAATCCCCATTAAAATAGACATTGTCCATTATAAAGCGCCCCCATCTTCTCTAAATGAGGCAAAAAGTCCCGAATGAGAGTGGCGCAGGGTTTTTCTTTTTAATTTCGAAGATAAAATAACTCTATGGACGTGAAGAACTACGATTTACGTTTCAGTCACATGTATTGCAAGTTTAAGAAAAGGCAACAAATTTTAAAATTATAGTTATAAAATATTCTACGCATTTTGGTGACTTCGTTTTCTTCTGATACTTATTAGCGACAAACTGAATGTCATAAATGCGGAAAGACTTTTGGTGACTAATGAGGTACGTTTATATGGTATTTTTTATGTATTGTATTAAAATAATTTGCAAAGCACATATTGTGTTTGATTAAGCTGTGTTGAATTAGTAAATTAGGAATTTCAGCATGGTCCTCCAATAGTGTTTTTCTTGGACCTGCTACTTAAATATGTGCTCAAAATGATCAAAACAGAAAAATATGCATATTTAAAATTATTAATAAAAAACGGCGTAAGAATAGCGGTGTCTATTCGAGATAGAGAATGTAGATACATGATTACTGAATTCACTATACTGATGGAAATTCTGAAAAATCTTTTATAGATTTAAAACACTTAAAATATATTAATGGGATCAATCAAATAAATTTTACAATCAGTAAAACTTTCAGAAGCTTAAATGGCGAGTCTGATTAAGGCGGATGCAGTTGAGTTTTGCCCTGATTTGGCGGTCTCCATTTTTTATTTCTTTTTACACTTTTCTTTAATCTGATATTTTAATTCTGTTTTCTACTTTTACTCGCTATAATAAACATTTTCTACTTTTCGGTTGGAATAAGATCAAAAAGGAAAACTGTTTACCTAAATGAGTATTTATGCTTCCATATATGTATTCTAAGGCATAGAAAAAGTTCAATATTTTGTGAAAGTGTAAGAAAAAGAAGGGGGGGGGGGGCAATAAATTATCAAGCTCTGGACCTCTCTGTGGCTTAATCAGGCCTGCTTAAATGGATTTTTAGAAACACTGCACAATTTTATCTGCTTATAAGTCTAATATTTTTATCATGTGGCATTTTGTTATAACTCGAGTAATATGTAATAAAAAGTCTTGTTAGCAATGTTATAAATATCTTGTAAATACCCTTTTAACCCGTGAACTCCATACTAATGCGAATTTGCACCAATCAAAATTTAAAATGTCGGCATTATTTAAATCATGCTTTAATTAACTTCATTTTTTAATCATATAAATAGATAAAAATCAATATTCCATTTCGATTCCTTATTAAATTTCGTATAGGAATCGTGTGTTATATTTTATTATCACTATATTTCATACAAAAGTATACGCAGTTGAAGTTACGGAATCCAAAGCCGCACTAATGTAGAGTTTACGGGTAAAATATTCACTCGCGAATTCATCTAATTTTAATTCATGTTTTCTACTATATGTGTTTAACCATTAATTGCTCTCAACGGTCTCACAGACTACTTCCTTTTAAAATTGTCAGGGAGTAACTTGAAATTTTCGGTTTAACTATAAACATTTGTGGAATTTGTTTCGTTCGGAACACTAGTACTAATGCTAGAAACTTCTGAATAAGTGATTTTAAATTATAATAGTTCCTGTAACATAAAGTTTAGTACAGAAACAGCATCCTGCGAGTTGATGAAGCTTTTTCAAAAAATGGAAAACAGAGTTCAGTTCCAAATCGATTCCATGGCCAGGCTTTCCAATCTTATATCTTTCCGTTAAAAAAAGAATTTGTAAATGTGTCAAAACGTTTTGCGCTTGTTGAACCGAGCTGTTAAGGCTGTTCTCAAATTCAGACGGCAACTTTCTGACATAAGTTTTAATTTATTTTTGTTCGAAAATGCATGAAATTAGTAGTCATTATTGTTCAGAAACTATGTCATCGACCTGTTTTTCCCAGTTTTTTGCAAACGCAATAGACCTTTCAGGAAATAGTGTCAAAGTGTGTGTTTTGAACTGAATTTCGAATATTCGCAAAAGTTGAATAACCACTCAACAAAGTGCGAAAAACATGATTGTCACGTGATCAAAATCGCTTACAACTCAATAGATAATTTATTTATCAAAAAATGGAAAAACAGTTCGAATCCAAATCGCTTCCATGGTCAGGCTTTCCAATTTTATATCGTTCCGGTAAGGCTGTTCTTAACTGCTCTGCTCAACAATCGCAAGCATTTCTTTTAAGGGTAATATAAATATTTATTATTTAGGTAATAGTACTTTGCGTACATCAATATTAAAAGATTCTACATAACAAATTTCGCTTCTTTTCATAAATTCTTCATATTTTTTTCGATTAAAAAGGTTTTCAACAAAATATATGGAGTCGTAAAAATTGGCTGCATTCCAAAAATAACGTTTATTATGCATATAGAAATATGAAAGCATATTCAACAAGAATTTAACTGCTTATTGTATTTTTATACTGTGAGTTATAACGCTCTTTTTTCAGATAAATTCCAACTTTTCATTTCTAAAAGAATATCATAAATTATTTCCTTTTTGATCATTGAAATTCAACACAGAATGAATTATTATGAAAAGTTACTCTGAAAGTCATACTCATATCTATATTTGGAAAAATCTTTGTAATATCATTTATGAATACATGAAATATTTATTTTCATTTCGAAAGATAAAAGAAAAAATGTTATATTACTTAGGATATAAATTTATAAACAGAAATTATCGTAGTGCAGTAGAGCCTCTTTTATCCAAAACTCTTTTTTAATCCGTTTTTTTTTTTTTTTTTTTTTTTTTTTTTTTTTTTTTTTTTTTTTTTTTTACTATTATATTCCTTGTGTGCAAGAGATCCTTTCCGAACTACGAGGACATATAAATATTTTCAAACCTCTTTCTAAGAGTTCCTTTGAATTTAACTTTAGCTCCCGTACGCTCAGGAGTAGAACGAGAAAAACGAACAAATTAGCAATTCTGAAGTTTTTGAATGTTTTGCAAAACGTTTGGCATGTCTGGAGCAGCAGAAAGACTGTGATACTACTGTGATACTGGTGAACTAATAACATTAAAATAAAAAGAAAATGGCCCAGTTAAACTGATGGCATTGAGCCCACAGGCTATTCACACTAATTGTATATTATACTCTTATTTCAAAAAATATTGCCCCTCAAAAAATAAATGAAGGAAATAGCCCCCGTCCCCCCCCCCCCTTTATACTTAACCAAAGAACCTCCAAATCTAATCAGGAAGCTCTTTAACATAATAAACTGGCATACCAATTTGAAGCAAATCAGATAATTCTGCATGAAAAAAACCATTAATCTAAATTAAGGGGAGGGGTCTAGCTTCCCTTTCCCCCCTTTATACTTAAGTAATAAGCTTCCAAATCTAATCAGGGAGGCTCCTTAGCATAATAAACCGGTATACCAAATTTGGAACAAATTGAATATTTCTGCATGAAAAATCCATTTATCTAAATTAAGGGGGAACTAACCCCCCTTTTCCCCCTTTATCCTTAACCAATGAACCCCAAAAACTAATCAAGAACGCGCCTTATCCGAATGAACCTGGAAATTTTTTTTGAAGCAATTCGGATATTTCTATCAAGAGTTATCGCGTTACGTACATACATACGTATGTACATACAGAACCGGCGGGCACATAAGCTCTCAGGCTTTGGTAGCCTGTGAGCTAAAAACCTGTGATAGAGCTTCAAAGCAAAAGCAATCGAAACTGCGACAAAAAAAAAAAAATACATTGATTCAAATCCTTGTAGCATACGTAAAAGATACTTAATTAAAAATTAAAATTCTTTTTCTTCTCCTATTCCTTTATTTTTTATTAAGCACTTGTTACCATAATAAGAAATATTTCATATATTTCTCATTAAGGCTGTTCTTAACTGCTCTGCTCAATAAACGAAAAACGTTTTGACGCATTTACAAATTCATTTTTGAACGGAAAGATATAAAATTGGAATGCCTGGCCGTGGAAGCGATTTGTAATTGAACTGTGTTTTCGATTTTATGATCAATAAATTACCTATTGAATTATAAGCGATTTTGATCCCGTGACAAACACGTTTTTCGCCCACTCTTGAGTGTTTTTTCTACTTTCGCGTGAAAATTCGGTTCAAAACGTCCACTTTGACACTACTTTCTGAAAGATCTATTGCGTTTACAAAAAAATGGAAAAAATAGCTCGACTTCATAGTTTGTGAACAACAACACCAGCTAGTTTCATGCATTTTGGAACAAAAATAAATTAAAACTCATGTCAGAAAGTTACCCTTTTGGATTTTAGCATTAAATCCCCTTAATCTTAAAATTGAAGCATTCTCGATTATCCGAAAATTTCAATTTTCCGAAAAATGGTTGATCCTAATTACTTCGGCTAATCGAGGTTATACTGTATATGCTTTTTATTATAATACTGAATGAGTCAAAAAACGTCGAATGAAAATGTTTAAAAGAACTGATTGATTGAATTTATAAAAAAAAATTACAAAAATAATTACAGTTAACAATCAATCTTATACTGGCTGGCCTAACTCTAAAAATAAGTATTATTTTTAACTAAAGTTTAATTTCAACGTTTCAAATTATTAAAAAATTAAAATTTTCTTCCTGTATGTAATCAGTAACATACAATTTTGATAAGAACTTATGAAGTTATTAAACCTTTAGTGCGCAGCTTTGCATATATGCAAACAACAATGTTTTGAATTAAATAGATTTTTTTATTTTTATATACCTAATTCACACCAGAAAATTAAAATAGCAATATTTGCTTTAATTAATAACAGACATTCTTTTATATCGCCACGCTTTTATTATTCACTAATTACTCTTAACTAAGGAAGAAAGCATAACTATAATATTACTTATAGTTTGTTATATACATTATTTACAGCAGCTGCTAAACGCAGCTCTCAGAACAAGTCACATTTTACAACTGCGCAGAATTATTCTCCGCTACGTGCAAAGCCTTACAATTCCAAACTGTCCGTGTATGGTGCTGCCATCTATTAATACAGATCTCAACTATTATTGAGATATGACACCCCTCCCCTCATAGTTCAAACGAACTACAGGCAATCTTGTTCTATGACTTCTTCGAACTGGAGCACTTTTCTTACAGTCCTCGTCATAAGTTTCAGTCAAATTGTCTTTCGCAGTTTCATCTGTAGTAACATCATTTTTATTACTCACTACTGTACCTGCCACAATATCATGCGAAGGCTGAGATTGGCTTGGTTCTATAGTATCATCATTATTAAGCTGTTCTTTTATTTTTCCATTAATTCCCGAAAAACGGTTTTGGTTAACCCTTTCATGCCTATCATAATCACTGTAATTTTTACCACTATGTCCCATATTTTCAACTTTGTCTGACATTAGTTTATCATTTCGATTTATCTCTATAACTCTTTCTGGTATTTCATAACTTATCTCTTTATTACGTCTCAACTGATCAACGTGACGTTTGCACATTACTCCATCACATCTATTTACTAAAACCCATCTACTTCCCAATAATTTCTTAATTTTTCCTTTTACCCATTTCTCCCCTTTTCCAAAATTTTTAACAAAAACTAAATCATGAAGCTTATATTTGTGAAGGGGTTGCTGTATTTTAGGTTTTGATGGTAATACCAAGTGAAGGGCTGTTCGAACTGGCCTTCCAAACATTAATTCAGCAGGAGTTTTACCAGTCACCGAATGAGGTGTGGAATGATTTTCTAACAAAAATCGTGAAATTGACAATGTTATGTCACTTTTACCTAGCTTTTTAAGGCAATTTTTCACAGTTTGCACATATCTTTCCGCTTGTCCGTTCGAAGAAGGATGATAAGGTGGAATAGGCGTATGCTTAATTCCATTATTTTTAAGAAATTCTTCAAATTCATCGCTTGTGAACGCGGGACCATTATCACTGACCAATTCAACAGGTAATCCAAATGTGGCAAAAATTCTTCTTAATACCTTAATTGTAGTTTTACTATCAGACCTGGGTACTACTTCTACCTCCAACCATTTAGTATAAGAATCAACTACTATTAAAAACATTTTACCTTCAAAAGGACCGGCATGATCTATATGGATCCTTTCCCAGGGCAGTTCTGATTTCCATTTTGGGACAATCCTTCGCAAACATCTGACATCTATTACAAGAATTTACCATTTGTTCAATTTCTTTATCCATATTTGGCAACCAAACTACCCCCCTAGCTTTCGCTTTCATGCTCGATATACCCTGATGAACGGAATGTAGTAATTTTAATATATATTCACGACCTTCCTCTGGTACGATCACTCTATGTCCCCACAATAGACAATTTTCTAGACAGGAAATTTCCTCCCTTCTACGAAAATATGGTTGATATTCTTCTTGTTTAAACTTTTTCGGCCACCCATGTCACACCCACTCTAAAATTTGTTTAGTTACAGGATTTTCAGTTGTCCACTTTGCAATAGTTTTAGAAGTAATAGGCCAATTATCATTATTTGAAACAAACATTATTTCCGCAAGGTTATTCACTATATTTACAGTTTCTGGGAGAAGTAATCTGCTTAATGCATCCGCATTTTTATTATTTTTACCCTCGCGATACTCAATTGTATAATTATAACCAGCTAACATTAATGACCATCTCAGCATTCTAGGTGATAATGTATCAGGTACCTTTTTAACAGGATCAAATAATCTAATTAAAGGTTTATGATGTGTTATAATTTTAAATTTTTTTCCAGCTAAATATTGGTGAAATTTAGTGACACCAAACATTACAGATAAAGCTTCTTTATCAATCATTGCATAATTTCTTTCAGTTTTATTTAAAGTTCTCGAAGCATAAGCAATAGGTTTTTCTTTACCCTCAGCAATGTGGCTTAAAACTGACCCTATACCATATTCAGAAGCATCACAGTTTAAAACTATATCTTTGTTTACATCATATAATTCTAAAAAAGATTGTTAACTAATTATTAATAAAATAATTAATATTATTAAATATAATTAAAATTAGCTAAATAATTGTTTCACTTTTTAAAACGATTTTTCATGCTTTTCTGATCATGTCCACTTTACATTATTATCTATAATAATCTGTGTAAGGGTTCTAAAACATCTGAAATATTAGGCAAGAAGTTTCTATAATAAGAAATTAAGCCTAAAAATGAACGCAATTGTGACACATTATTTGGAATAGGAGCATTCAAAATAGCATTAACTTTTTCTGGAATAGGTCTAATTCCTTCCTGAGATATTTTATGTCCTAAATATGAAACTTCCGAAACCATAAATTTTAATTTTTCCTTATTTAATCTTATACCATGCTCAGAAAAGCATTTCAGAACAGTTTCAACTCTTTCAGAATGTTCTGATTCATTACTAGCACTAATGATAACATCATCTAAAAATACACCAACATATTCAAAAAATTTTTAAATATGTTCAATTTTTCTTTGGAACATTCCAGGAGCCCATTTTACCCCAAATGCTAATCGTAATACATTAAACAAACCTTTATGTGTATTTATAGTCAAAATTTTGCTACTTTCGTTATCTACAGGTTGTTGTAAATATGCATCTTTTAAATCAAAAACAGTAAAAAAATTACCACCTGATAATTTAGAAAATAATTCATCCATTCTAGGAAGAGGATAATTATCATTTTCAGTGTTAGCATTAACTGTTGCTCTGTAATCACCACATATTCTAACAGAACCATTAGGCTTAGGAACAATTACTATAGGACTAACCCATTCTGAATGATCACCAGGTTTTAATATACCCTCATTAGTTAATCGTTCCAATTCATCATCAGTAGCTTTTCTTAAAGCAAAAGGAACAGGTCGAGACTTAAGAAAAACTGGTTTTGCATCTTTTTTCAATTTTATTGATGCTGGAGGACCCTTGATTGTCCCGATCCCGTCAGCAAAAACATTAGGAAAATTTCTAATTAAATCATCTTTCGAAACGCTTTTAATCATATTTATATTAGGCCAAAATAATTTTGATGCTTTTAACCAAGTTTTTTCCGATTAGACTCGGACCCTCCTCTTTAATAACTAACATTTTTAAATCGGGTATAGAATATTCATCAACAACAGCATTTACTTTTAATTCCCCCAAAACAGTAAAAGAGTTTTTAGTATAAGTTTGTAGCTTAATATTAGATTTAATTAAAGGCAGCTTACCTGAGAACAATTTATGAGCAACACTTTTACTTACAATCGTATGAGCCGCACCACTATCGATTTCAAATTGTATATTTACACCATTTATTTTAACCGATTTAATCCATGACACCTTATTGGAGTTGTCGTCCATAAAATTTAAACAATATTCTTCATGAACAGTTTTAATTTTTCTGTTCTTAAAAGGTTTCTCACTTTTCATTCCAAAGTTTCTCTTACGACAACAAATTTTTAAATGCCCCAATCGATGTCAGAAATGGCATTCTGCAGATTTAAAAGGGCATAACTTGGGGTTATGATTCTTAGAACATCTATAACACGGTTTCTCAGGCGCGAATTTATCTTCTTTAGGCTTAGGTGCATGAGTATAGTTCTCTATTTTCGATTTCTCTCCTTTCGGAACACGCACTTGATTGACAGTTGTGCTATCTCCGATGTGTAGGGATTTCACTCCAGCCTCAGCTATCTCAAATGACTCAGCTATTTCCATCGCTGTTTGGAACGTTAAGTCTCTAGAATCCAGTAATTTTTGCTGTATTTTCTCATCCCGGATGCCAAACACCAACTGATCACGCAGGTGGTCATTAAGTGTATTCCCGAAGTTACAATATTCGGATAAACGACGTAACTCTCTTATAAAATCGGCTATATTCTCACCTTGCTTCCTTAGTTGTTTCTGCAACTTAAATCGTTTGACAATTTCACTAGGGCGTGGTGAAAAATGATATTTAGCTTTCCTTAAAAGATCCTCGTAACTGATTTCTTTCAGCGTATTCGGAACAATAATATCTCGTAAAATAGCAAATGTTGTTGTTCCCACAGAACTTAATAAAATATTTTTCTTCATATCATCATTTTTTATGCTATTCGCTGAGAAATAGAAATCAATTTTCTCGATGTAAATAGTCCAAGGAACATTTGCATTATATTCTTCCAAGCGTCCCAGGGAAATTATCTCTTTATCGGCCATTTTCCGAGCCACTTTTTTTTCTTTCGAAAAAGATTTTTTTTTTCACAACAAAAAAATTTTCACTGCATTTTAATTTGGGTTAAATCCCATTTTCGTCGCCACTATTATATCGCCACGCTTTTATTATTCACTAATTACTAAGGAAGAAAGCACAAGGAAAGCAACTAAGGAAGAAAGCACAACGATAATATTACTTATAGTTTATTATATACATTATTTACAGCAGCTGCTAAACGCAGCTCTCAGAACAAGTCACATTTTACAACTGCGCAGAAATATTCTCGGCTACGTGCAAAGCCTTACAATTCCAGATTGTCCGTGTATGGTGCTGCCATCTATTAATACAGATCTCAACTATTATTGAGATATTAACCATTGAAACTTTCTGGTGTGAAAATTCTCTGAACAAGATTCTAGAACACATTCTATCATGGGAATTGAAGGATTAAACGTTAAGTTTAATCAAATAAATAATTGTATAAATAAGGTATGTAGAAACATACTTGTTGAAATATTTACTAATTTGCAATCTTTTAGCGTAAAACAGCCACACGACAGTAGATTTTACTTATATAGCAGATGTGCAACAGAAGAAAAGATTGACGTGTGTGATTTCTCCTGTGTAATAAACTTTTCAGAGAATCATATATAATTTTATCGAAACAAAATAAAAAATCGCGCATTTAAGGTTTAATTGAGGCTTTGATAATTGGTTTTATGTAATGAAAACTCACCGAAAACCGCCACTATGCACAATCATAATTTTTTTTAAAACAAAATCTAGAAATAACGCCATTTTGACCGTCGCAAAATTTACATGCATACTTATTCCATATTAATTTTCCTATTTTACAAATATTTTAAAGTGCCATAGATTATTAATAATTATAGTCCAAAACGAGATGTCACGTTTGCCAGTTACAGTTTTGCATTTGAACATTTGCACTCTTGACTTGAGTTTCTAATCTGTGTGTCGCCGAAATTCCGAAATTTATGCCTCTTTAGACGCATTCCTAATAAAATATTTAGTTTTATCAAAGTAAATACTCATTTCATTTTTACTATGACTTCATTTTCATTCACTCAAGCCATCTGAAATTAAAGTCTCAATCTCAGTATCAGCAGAATGAGAAAATATTGAAATGTAAATGCTTTATGAGTATTAATGCGTTTTTTTTTTTTTATTATTCATTTTCTGCTCTATATATTTTTTTAAGTTATTTTTAATTGTAATGCGAAAATGGCATCCGTAATGATATGGTAATTCCTATTATTTCCCTCCTCTCTTCAACAATGGAAGTCACCCGAATGCCACCAATGTGAAGAAATTTCATAAAGAACTTTTTAAATTAAAATTAAAATATAAAAACGTGATCATTTTAACCTCTTCAGTTCCGAAGCTAAAATAATAATACAAATGCTTATTCATTGGTTTTTTCCATACAAAATGACATCGTAAATGGCAGAAAAATATCTTTTTCTGAAATTGATCCTTTAGGCGCTTAGTAATTTAGGTTAAAAAATATGGATCTAAAACTACAAACCCCCTTAAAAACATCATTTAACAACCATTAACCTAAATTAACGCATTCACAAATTTAAGAGCGTTAAACAAGTAAATAATCTTCAAATCCTCAAAAATTTTTATTGAAACAGATTTAAGCTAAATAATTAAAATAATAAATCTTTGTAAAAAATCACCATAAAATAAAAGCAATACATAGGACGCGTTTCGAGCTAAAAATATTAACAGCTCGTCATCAGCTACAGTAAACACCTGTCCGTAAGGGGACAAGGTCAAAAATGAACTGAAAGGGCCTTGTTCCCTTACGGACACGTGTTTGCTGTAGCAGATGACGAGCTGTTAATATTTTTTGCTCGAAACGCGTCCTATGTATTGTTTTTATTTTATGGTGACTTTTTACAAAGATTTATTATTTTAATTGTTTCATATCGCCAGTTTTCGGTGCTGTTTCGCTGTATTTAAGTTAAATACTTATGAAAATTTCTCACTTATTTCTTGGTCATACTGTCTTTTGGGCATTTTTAAACATTTTGCAAACTCAGATGAAAATAATATTTATTTTATGTGGGAATCAGCTTAGATGCTGCCATTTATTCGTTTGCTTTGAACGCAAAAATCATTCAGCTATTACGTAGTGATGTGAAAATGTAAAAAAATCGGGCATTTTAGTTTTTATAAGGAAAAGAACAGAGATCCCCGTATGGGGACCCAGAGACAGAAGAGGTTTAACTAGTCGGATGTACCAATCCCAAAACTTTCCTCTATCTCATACATGTTAATACTTCAAAATTCGCTATCACAGTGCCAAAATTAAATGGCAGTCTATACTCATCATGAGGATTCTAAAAAGATGAAATTCCGTGTATCAGTTCTTGAGATAGGACTATTGCTGAAATCGTGTAAATCCAGCAAAATGCAGAATAGTAGCGCCATCTATTGGTGATTTACACCAATACCTAATCATCATCAACGTACGTCAACGACTAAATGAATATGAAGTTTAACCCCTTAACCTACGATTTACTTTTAGCAGCTCCACGTTTTGGCAAATCCATAGCTACCACTAAAATTTAATAAAGATTTTCGCCTTGTTTAATCATGGAATTTCGACGATTAAATTAAATTATATTTACTGTGAAATTTTAGTGGTAAGAATAATTTCCATTTGGCTCGATCATCGTACGCGGGCTATGCCCGTCATTGTAGGTTAAGGGGTTAAGGAAAATTCGTACATTAGTTCTTGAGTAGGAGCTATTGCGGAAATCTTCACAAATGCAGCATAGCAGGGCCAGCTATTGAGCAATTTATACCAACACATAATCAGCAGCAATATTAATCAAGGTATACTTCATTCTGAAGTTTAGTGAAAATTTGTGCATTAGTTCTTGAGATAGAGCTATTGAGGAAATGGTGCAAAATGCAGCATAGCTGCGCCACCTAAGGGGTGATTTACACCAACACGTAATCAGCATAATTTCATATCAAGGACTAACGGAATCCGAAATTTCATGCAAATGTGTGCATTAGTTCTTGAGATAGAGCTATTGCGGAAATCGTGTAAATCCTGCAAAATGCATCATAGCAACGACACCTGTTGGGCGATTTACAAAAAACGTAAACAGCACCAACTCATATAAAGAACTAAATAAATCTGAAGTTAGCAGCACCACCTGTTGGGAGATATACACCAAAAACTAATCAGCACCATTTCCTATCCGGGACTACTTGAATATGCATTTTTATTAAATTCCGTGCATTAGTCCTTGAGATAGAGCGCGCACAAAATTTATGTCACATACAGACAGACTCAGAGAGTCACAGACAGATATTTTGTAAAAACATGTTTTTCGGAATCTCTGACCTCTAAAACGTGTAAATCCGTCGAAAACCGGAAGTCGAAAATTTTCGCGAATCCAATACTTTCTTCTTGTAAAGGTAGAAGAAAGTAAAAATAGAGAGTTCGGGCACGTCTACAAATAAACTGCTTTTATAAAAAATATATATATACCATTAGCATATACCATTTCATGAAAAAATGTTGAAAGATTTTGATGAAAATTTAATAAATTCCATAGTAAATGAATTTAAATGAAATGACCTAAAAGTTCAATTAATTTTCTTTAAATGTTTGTTTATATGAAAATATTAATTTTTTTTATTATTCAAACACATGAATTGTGTTTCAGTAAAAAATATTTTAGTTAGATTTTATTTATCAAAGTACTAAAGTAATTAGTTTATGCAGTTCATCTATGTGAGTTTTATTCTGCGAAAAGTGCATCAGTTCTTGAAAAAATATTTATTTATTTTTCATTTAAAAGTGAAACAAATTACAATTATCCAATTTTCTGAAAAGCAGGATAATATATATATATATATATATATATTTGTTTTTGCATGGTTTTTTAAAAATGTCCTAATAATTTTTAAGTTAACAAAATTAAAACATTCGTTTACTTTATGTAATTGACCTCTTAGCTTAATAATCATTTAAACATAATAAATATTTTTTTATTTAAATTTATTTATTAAGTTGAAAGATTATTCTATTCGTTATGAATAAATAAATATATAATGTATAAAAAAAAAAAAAAAAAACTGTCGTACATATTTTTTATCTAAGCCAATCTAAGCCAATCTAACTATTTTCTGTATTTTTATCGTTATTTTTAATAAACTTATATCAGTGATAATAGAGATAATTATAATAAAAAAATCTATTATAGATTTAATCATCTTCAATATTTAGTTGATGATCATCAATTCCTTTTTCTCATAAGTAATTTAGTGAATTATAGTGAAAGCATTTGGCTAATTTCCAGTATTGTAACCGCCAAAATTTTTTTGAACTGCATGTAAATATCCCTTATTTATATTCCAAATGATTTTGCAGATGACAGTTATTTATATTATATGTTATTTTTTTCTAACCACATTAGTTATTAAAGAACCAGAAAAGATGATTATTTAATATTTTAATATAATATGTATTCCATTAAATGCAATGTTATAAAGAAAATGAACCTTTAAAGATTTAAACAGCTTAGATATATTTTCAAGCATTTATGCATTTAAAAAACCCTCTTTATTAACACTTTAAGCGTCCTGTAGAAATTTTCATATAGGTTTAAGGCTGTTCTCAACTGCTCTGCTCAACAAGCGCAAAACGTTTTGACACATTTTCAAATTCATTTTTTAACGAAAAGAAACCCAAGTTTGAAACTATAAATAAATTATACACACTTCGTTTAGCCTTCATCGAAATTTACATGAAATTCGTACAATTAGTTTCCGAGAAATTAATTATTTTAAAATGAGCATATTTTAGGGGTTGTATCCAAATTGAAGTTCGGTACTCGATTGTTGAAATGCTACAGAATGACTATGTCACTTCTATTAATATATTATTTCTTGCCAATATGACTATTTCACTCGCTTAATATGTTTCAACTATTACCAACTCAAATATTTCAATAAAATGAGTAAATATATTTTTTCAAATTATGCTTTTCTGCACATAATAGGCGATCCCTTAAACCCTCTTTTTGCCTTTTTTTTAAATGATAATTCAAAAATTAATTGAAAGAAAAATTTGAAATTGAGAATTTGCATAATGCAAGACATATGTAAATCTATATAATAATAACAAATATAAGTCTATAAAAAAAAAAAAAAAAAAAAAAAAAAAAAAAAAAAAATCTAGGTAGCAATTTTTAAATTGCAATTTTTTTAAATTACAAATTCAATGTATTTATGTTTGGGTTTTTTTGTATTATAACCACATACAAAATTATCACATTAGGATTATAATTTCAGGCAATGTTAATAAAAATATGAAAATGTAATTTAACATTAGAAGCTCTAAACTTTGAATGTTTATAATTCAAAAACTTATCTTTCAAATGACTCGAAATTTCGTTTCTAGCCCTATTTTGAACCGAAAATTCAAATATATTGTCAAAATTGTGAGCTGCTATTGAAAAAAATAATTTTTTTCTTTTTTATTCGTAGATGGCTGTTGTGTTTTGGAGACAGGAGGTGATAGAATAATATTGTAAAGTTATTTTGGATATTGAAATTCCAAATCATTTTTTTAGGATCGATCGTATAGTGTGCATTTAACATTTTGTTGCGGCCACAAAAGACCACTTAGACACAACAGTCATTGATTAAAGAAAATCTGAATTTACTTATCATACATTTGGAAATTAAGAACAAAAAATAAAAAGGTAAAAGCATTACCTGCATTGACCCGAAAGAACAGAAGAATGATGGAGACATTTGCAGAAAGAAAAGTAAACAAATGAAAAATCTTCCTTGCAAATTTTTTTATTTTGTGAAGCAATTTTTTGCAGAACATAGCGTATTATCATAGAGTATACATCTTATTCTTTTAGATGTACTATTTTTTATGATCGACACATACATCTACATTCTTACTAAGGAAAATAAAATAATTTCTTTCCTTTAAGGAGTATGGAGACACAGGCATTTAGAGGATTTTTATAGCATCATAATTCTACGACTCGAAATAAAAACAACACTTGAATAAAAAATAATAATAATGCCGTCGACAGAATTCTTTATCCACATCCTACAGAAGAACGAGAAGTAACAGATCAAAGCATCTCGGCACAAAAAAAAAAAAAATAAATAAATAAAAAATAAAAATAACACGAAACTATGCAGCCGAAATATTCTTGCATTTTTTTAATATTTCTTACTGTAGATGCGAAATCCGTTTATTATTTTTTGTAGAAGGGGAAAAGGCATCCATCCATTCTCTGCGTTCGTTGATAGAACACTCATGCAGGCGCAGACATAATTTCTTCGCAGAACGGCAAAAAAAAAAAGGCAGCCATTCTGCATTGAAATCCCAACTCAACTGCACTACTCAATGCGCACGAGCTATCCGAAAGGAGGAGTAAAAAAGGGTTGCTATAATCCTTGAAACACGCCAACTTTGGCTGAGCGAACATACAGGCGCCATGCATTGGCATGAAATGCAATGCTAAAGTATATAAAAAAACTGCTTTAAAAAAGGAAATTTGATAGATTTCACTGAGATAAGATACCAAAGAGTAGTAAAGAGTTAGAAATTTTGAAATGATGAATTAAACTGATTTAAATATTATTGGCTAAGGGGTGGAGCTACAAAAGGATATGACTTCACAAATAGAAAGATATGGAATTTTCCATATCATTCTTTTACCGGAAGTACAGATTTCAAAACGACGTTTATGATTTTAAAATGAATGAAATGCTATGCCAGAAAGAAAAACTTACAGGGGAGAGTTGACAAAAAAGGGAATTAAAATAATATTGGAATGCGGATATTAAAATTAAATGAATACAAGATTAATAAAAATATTTTCTAAATGAAATTAAATAAAAATATGGCAGTGGTTCTAAGTAACCACAACAATGGCCCCCTAAGCAAATTTTAAATGCATCATTTAAAAATAGACTATATTTCCAATCGATTGGTACCAGTAACTTTCTTCTACTATAATTAGTTGCAGAGTTAGTAGGGGTGCTTACTTTTTTTTCCACGACTGTACATTATAAAAACAAAAGTTGATTAAAAATTTCTGGTACTAGTTTCGCAGTTGGGGATTAAAATTAAGTGGTATAAACAACATACGATAAAACCCTTCAAAAGCTCAAGAAACTACCTCCGTGACGCAAAATACTTGCTAGCTAATGTTAAACCTGTAAGAGCGGTTTTTTTTTTCAACATCTGGTTTGCATTTTATATATATATATTTATATATATATTTATATGTATATTTTTTTATCATTAGATAACTGAGGTCGATTTCTACAAAAGCCTTTTTTTACTTTTTCGATTTTGGTTACAGATTTTTTATGTGGTAAATTTCTATTTCGAAAGTGAGAATGACCTCATCTAAAAAGAAACCGCGAAAGAAAAAAATCGAAAAACTGCAGAACGTCAAAATTTTATTGAATGCTAATAAATCGATTTTCAATTTAAAATTGTTCTCAAATTCTAAGACATATTAGACTCATATATCAAGTTCAAATCTCTCTTATAAAGAATTTAAAGAATGCAGATTACTCGCTTATAACTCTTCTTGAAAAATGCACTCATAAAATACTTTAGTTAAGAAAAACTTGTAATAGTTTACGGCAGTGGCTTCTTAGATTAAGCTTACATGCTTAAAAAAGTTTTCAATTTAAAAAAAATATCTGGTAGTGATATATATTATGCAGTATGCCCACTAAAGTCCCTTGAAACCCTTTAAACTTCGCAACGGTTGCTGCTATATTCATGAAAGTGGTGCCTAGGTATAGTAAAGTAGCCATGCACTACTGAATGAAACCGCCTACGGCGCCACCTGGGGAAAAACTGCGGAATTAGCATTCCTATCTCGAAAACGGAAAGAGATAGGGAAAAAAGTGATTTACAAAGCTGTAGAGCATCATCGATTTAGTACGAAAAGACACCTAGTAGATATTAATTCGAATGGTTAAAATGCGCATTTGTTTTTTCGTGATTTCCTACACTGTGACATCACGAAACTTGAACGGAAGGAGAAATGATTATCTTTCGGACAAATGTGCACCCAAATGTGCATTGCAGATGACGGTGAGAGATTTGAGCATCTCAAATAAAGGTATTTTGTTATAAACAGTTGTTTTTTCTTTCTAAGATCGTTTTGTCACGTTTTCTGTTTTTTTTTTTTTGTTTTTTTCTTTCAATAATTAAATTACTGATCGGGTTGTAAGCAATTCTTCTCACATGACGATAAGTTTTTTTGTCTTTTTCGCGCTGCCGTGTCGGTAATTCGGATTGAAAAGCCAACTTTGACAGTATTTTCTGAAAGGTCTTCTGCTTTGCAAAAAAAAAAATGGAAAAAACATTTAGATTATACAGTTTCTGAATACGATCACCTGGCGTTTTTCGAACAAAAATACATTTAGAAATGTGCCAGAAAATAGCTTCTTTGGATTTGAGGACAGTGTGGCCATTCAAGTCTATACAGTACAGTACATTGTCTTTCACTTGTAATATAAGGAGGGTGAGAGTGGGAGATGTAGGAGTTTCAACACACTTTTTAAAGATTTGGTATGCTACAGTTCTTAAAAGGCATATCTCGTATGGATTTGAGGCATGGTTTGTTTACTGATTTGAAGAGTCATGGTTTGAGAAGACTATCATCTTGTCAGAGAATATGTTTATTAAGGGTGTTCTCAAATCCAAGAGGGTAACTTTCTGACATAAGTTTTAATTTATTTTTGTTCGAAAATGCATTAAATTAGCTGGTGTTGTTGTTCAGACACTATGTCATCGAGCTGTTTTTTTCCATTTTTTTTTTTTTCAAACGCAATAGATCGTTCAGAAAATAGTGTCAAAGTGGACGTTTTGAGCCGAATTTCCGCGCGGAAGAAGAAAGAACCTCAAGAGCGGGCGAAAAATGGGTTTGTCACGTGATTGATATTGCTTATAACTCTGTGGGTAATTCATTGATCAAAAAATGGAAAACACAGTTCAATTCCAAATCACTTTCATGGCCAGGCTTTACAATTTTATATCTTTCCGTTAAAAAATGAATTTGTAAATGTGTCAGAACGTTTAACGATAATTAGAGGATACCGTTCAATTTCTACCGAGGCTTTACACTGTAAAAAAAAAAATCCGACTAGCTTTCCTGTAGGAATCGGAAAAATAGTTGCCCTTATCGTACCGGAAAATTTTCCTACCCAGCTCGGAATAAAATCCTTAAAATCGGAATAAAATCTGTAAAATCGGAATAAAATCCAAAAAATACCGTTTTAATGAATGTTTCCTTTTTTTACGGATTTTATTCCGAGCTGGGTCGGAAAATTTTCCGGTACGATAAGGGCATCTATTTTTCCGATTCCTATAAGAAAACTTCTCGGATTTTTTTACAGTGTATGTGTTTTAGCTGGAGAACTGCTAATCAATATTGAGTTATCAAATCCCAGTTATTTATATAGTATTTTACATGGCGACGGTTCTGTGGACATAGATTATAACGTGACTAATTATAGTGATATTTCTAGACGTCTTCCTACTTTTAGTTACCCATATTATTATGAGACACATAGTATTAATTTTATTTCCCATGTACAGTCTATTAAGCAGAACATTTTGCCTCTTGTAGGCAGTACGCTGGTATAGAAAGAAAAGTTACGACCATTTATATTTTTACACAGATAGTACGTCATCTGTCTCTGCACTTCATCACCTTTTCACAGGAAATGATTTGCTATACGAAATTTTTACTGGTCTTCGAATCTGACGAAACAAGACTATTCATGTTGGCTGGATAAAGGCCCGTGCGGAATTGCCGGTAGCGAGCGGGCAGATGAATTCGATAACTCAGTGTTTGTAGACAACACCTTTGATTCTGAAGAAAAACTCTCTGTGCCAATTAATATACTTATATCATACTTTCGCTCAAAAAGTACATCGGGTTAGCAAACACGCTGGTCATTTTCTGATAAGGGAAGAGACACTTATAGGGTTTTACCGGATGTGCTAGTGTATTTCTTATGCGACTCCCTTATAGTAGTGTACTTTATAAATGGTCATGGTGCTTTTCCAGCATATTTGAACAAGATTGGGAAGCGGCAAAAATATACGTGTCTTTATGGGAAGCGTGTAGATCCCTGTCATTACCTTTTTGACAGGTGTCAAATATCAAGAGATCATTTTGTCTTTCTTCGTAACAGAACTTTAGAGTGGAATATGAGGAACGCTTTATTAACTTGGTCTAATTATAGAAAACTGTGCAATCTTTTCGTTTATTAAGTACACTTTTTGAAACTTTGAACTTTTTCTCGGATCTGTATTCTGGAAGAATTTTTCATTTAGTTTGAGAGGTGTACGGACTTGTTCGAATTTCCATGGTAAATTACAAATAACTTTCTGGCTCAGGCAGTATAAGGTTTTGAACTTTTATATTTGCGCTTTGCGGATGCAAGAATATTTGTTTTGTTTTCATCTGTAATCATTTTATAATAAGTAATCTGTTTTAGGTTTAGTTTTTTATTTGCATTACTTTTATTTAACAGACAATTGTTTTTGTTAATTGTCTATAAATCTTGTCTGCCTTTGGTTTCCTATTGCAAGAGACATATGTTAAAAATTTGTAAATGTGTATAATTTTGTTATCACTTCTTTGTATATTATTTTAAGTGTCAGAACACTTACTTATACTTGTAATATATATTTATGTTCTTATAATAAAGACCTGTTGTTTTTCCGGGACTGTTGCCCTGGCTCTTGGTGTAGTTGGGGGGTGGAGATGATTTTCCGCCTAGGCTTACACTCCTATGCCAGATTTTGGTGGGGCCAAGGTTGAGTGATCCTGATCCAGTAATTTAATTATTTAAAAAACAGAAAACTCTATTCGATTTCAAACTACTTCAAAATTCAGGCCTGCCTTTAATGTTTAAAAATGAGTCTTACAATGTGTCAGAAAGTTTCACGTTGTTGTTCAGGGAATTTAAGAACTACTTTAAGGGTCTTTTTTCTGTAATTCATAGCTTTGAAATTAAAATAAGAAATACTATTTTGTACGTGGATACTAATGCAAAAATATTCTACTGAATTTAAGTTTTTAAAAAATTATTTTAGAAATGCATATTCGATAGCGTTTAACGACAGGTTAATTTCAAATAGAAATTCTGGCAATTTTCTCGTAAACCGCTGATTATAGAATCATACTCTAATCACAAAAAGTATACAAATCAAGCATAGCTTTTAGATATGGCATTTGTTGTTCAATTCTTTTTCTGTATATACTATAGAGGGTGTTTCATAAAAGATGGGCAAAACTTTAAGAGGTGATAGCACACATCCAAAAAAACAACTTTCATCAACTTCCATGCATTCTTATGCATGGTCGGAATTAAAACGCAAAGGTGCTAGAGGGCGCCAAAGGTTATGTTATTATACGAGGCAAAAACACACAAAAAACGATTAACTGACAAAAACATTGTGGGAAAACGATCTCTGCACAAACGTTGAGCCTGTGAGCCATTTCCAATAAAATGCATATTAACCTTTTCCCTATTAGTAATGTGCAACACCTTCCGATATGTTCCTAATATGACTTACAGTTGCACACTCGGATCAGCGGGTTTTATGTATTAATTGAGGTGAAATTTTGCATACGCGTTCTTCTTCTTCCCCAAATCACGTTTGGATGCTATTAGTGTCGTTCTTCTCCCGATAACTCGCAGCAGGAATGGAGTTTTAATATTTGCATGGACCATGTTTCCAAATGCGCCAGCATCTTTGCATTTTATTTTCGACCATGCATTCTTTGACGAAAGTTGTTTCTTTGGATGTGTTTCTAAAGTTTCTAAAGATAAAGAGAGCTTTTCGGAATAGTGGATAACACGGAAGATGTTTTTATATTTTTTCGTTCGCGGTTATATAGGGTGTACATGAATGAATATCTTAACTTTACAGGACTATTAAAAGAAAAAAAAAATACGAGGTTGTTGTTCATCGGAAATAAAAAATAACAGTTGAAAGTTTAAATTCAACACAGTTATAAATGGTATATAAAAATATCAAATAGACATGCATACAATAAATACAATAATCCCAACAGAAGTGAAAAATTAGCCAGAGCCAGGAATCGAACCCGGGACCACAGCATTCCAGGCTGTCTCTTTAACCACAGCGACAGCCTGGAATGCTGAAGTCCCGGGTTCGATTTCTGGCTCTGGCTAATTTTATACTCCGTTCATGCATTTCCTAGCTTCATGCATTTCCGAACAAAAATAAATTAAAACTTATGTCATAAAGTTGCCCTTTTGGATTTGAGAACAGCCTTAATGTATTTATTATAATAAGGAAAGAAGTTTGTGTGTGAGAGTGTCGACTGTGTTCTGAAGAGACCGCTCCACGTAGAGCTACAAAATTTGGGGAAAAGGTACGTCTATATATGAAGTTTTGCACCTCGAAGACCGATTTTCGATTTTTTGATTAGATCGTTTTTAATTTAATTTTTTATGCGATTTTTAGCGCTTTTTTTCGAGGCGATTTTCCCACATCAGAGAAAAGAATACGGTTTCTTTCTTTTAACCCAATATAGTCAATTTTGTTCTCTTTTCAAAAAAAGTTTATTCGGAATTCGTACAGCGATTTTTGAATTTTTAGCGAACTTTTTATGCAATTATTGAACAGCATTTAATGCATCTCAATACCTATAAGGGGGTTATCGCAGGGGGGACACAGTTCTGACGCCAAATGCCGCCCAATTTGTTGCCAACTTGGCGATATATCGCCAAATTGGGCGACTAAAATTAGTCGCCAAAAGTGACGCCAACTTGGCGATATCTCTAATATTTCGCCAAATTCCGATAGACTTTCTTTGTAAACCAATAGGGATTACTTGCTTATAGAAAATCAACAAATTGAGATATTTTAATGCAGCAAAAACTAATATTAAATTAAGGGGTTATATTAATTATATTTAAGGGAATCCGAGTAAATTAAATAAAAGTAACATGAGTAAGTAAAATACATAAAAGAGTTTGAATAAAAGTAACATGATTCAATGCTTAGCATTTTTTCCCAAACATAAATTTTAAGAGAGCCCGCAGGTCAAAGGAATTAGATTTGAAACTTTTGTCCAATTATAGTAAATTTTGACTTTCGTGATTTTTGAACTTTTTGTGATTTTTTACATTTCTTCGTGATCTTCTGCAATTTTTTGACATTCCATATTTGATCTACAATACTAAAGTAATTTCTGTTCTCTCGAATAGCAATTTTCGAATTTTCGGGAATTTTGTGTGTGATATTTAGTGTATTTTAGCGATTTCCTACCATTTTTCCACATTAGTGAACGGAATCGACTTTCAACCTTCGAATACAATATATTATTTTTTTTTTCTCTTTTCGAAATTTGTGCAGCAATTAAAAAATTTTTCGCGATCTTATTGTGATTTTCAGACCTTTTTCGCAATTCGCGCTGTTTTTTGTCGTACCCTGGCAACGCCGGGTAAGTTAGCTAGTAATTCAATAAAAAAATAAGCTTATTAGGTGCGTTCTTAATTGTATAAATACTTTGCACCTATAGCCGTTGTCTGGTCTGTCCGTCTGTCCACATATAACAGCGTAAAACCTGCGCAATCGAATGGTTCGGAATTTAATATATGTAATCGACGCAGAATATTGTCGTGTCATTTCAAATTTTATGAAAATCAAATCAAAACTTAAAAAGATATTAATAAAAGTTTTCTTCATTCTTTTAAATCCTATCATACGTAATTAATTATGTAATATCTCATATTGGGTAATGATTATATGTTTCCATGGTGATTACGTCCTATTTAAGTTGGAGTTGTATTATTTCCGAATTACTGAATTTAATATATAATCTTAATAAATTTTGTATTCATACATTTTTGCATATAAGAGAGCAACAGCTGTTAAACCAAGTTCTGAATATTTATAAAACTAGTTATAGCACGAACGCACCTCATTTGCCACGTTTGACGTACAGTTTTCGAATTGTTGTTGTTTTTCGACTGTATCTTTTAAGACATAAAGTAACAAACATTTTATTTATTCTTTTAATTTTTTTCAACTGTTAAAAGTAGTTTAATTCCTTAAATATTTCTCCATTCATAACTATCCCTCGAGAATATTTATCATTATTATATATAGTAAAATGAAGACAGACGCCGCGGTTGACAGATGCCGCAGAGATTGTGTGGGCGACACTAGCGCCCCCTAGACCAATTTAAGAAGTTGGTAGTGTTCCTCTGTGCTGTGTGCTGTGTTGTATGTGTTTCCACCGATTAATTGTCAGTATTTACATATTTATGCTAGTTTTTATGGTTCGAACCTGAGTGGTGAGTTGCTATAATTATTCTACTAAAGTTTTATTATATATTTTAAGCCAAATAAACAGAGATTTCATCTCAAAACCGATTGCAACTGTAGACTAGATCCTCGTAGAATACAGACATGTGCTTGCATTTCTCTCGCGTCGCTCACGTGACACAAAATGGCGGCAAGGCATCTTACCCGCCACTATGGGACAGATGCCGCACCGAGGATGAGGGACAGATGCCGCAAAATATTCTTTTGTTTTTCGGTTTAATAAATTCATCACTGCAATTTAGGTAGAACTTACATTTAAATAAACGTATATTACCGCATTCTGCTACTTATAAAAATACTCTTAACAACAATGTTGGTTCACCATATGTGAATAAGGAAACCGCAGACCGTTTACAATTCTCGTCGTCTAAACTGTTAAACAACATATCTCCTATCCCAATGGTCAAAAGACCTATACAGACAAGTAAGAGAAAGCAAAAGGATGCAAATATTACAAGCACAGAGTTTATAAACAAGAAAAAAGAGGAAGAAAATAAAAAGCAAAAGAGACTAGAAAGCGTCAAAGAACGATAGCTTGGCGGAAGTAAAATGTGTAAAAAAAGGAAGGGAAAGATGAACTTGAAAACACCTTACTTGAAGAAGAAACTAAAATATGATTCATCTTCTGAAAATGAGTAAATAACTCCTCTTATGGATTCTGATGGCTGTATTGGATTGGAATTTGATGACTCTGAATGTGCTGAGTGTCTGGAGTCTTATCAAGAAACAAAGTCTAAAGCAGACAGGATTCAGGGCATCAAATTCAATCGATAGCTGCATGAAAAAGGCTCACTTTACTTTTGCAATGGGAAGTGTGGTGTGATTGTGGGCGAACGGAAATACAAAATCAAAGAATGAGAAGAAAGGCCAAAAATAAACAGGCGAGGACCTAACTAGAATAGAACTAATACTTACATTAAGAGCAAAGTTCAATATTCGCCTGGATGCAAACCAGGGATTTATATCTTTTTTGTATTTATGCTGTCTGTTGTTTCCAGTAATTATGGTGTCCATTTATGTAAATTAAAATGTTTTCTTTTCATTTCCGTTTTTGTCTTAAGGGTGTATTCGAAAAAATATTTTTCCACCCTCAACAGCTCGAAATTTTCTGAGACATTTTCAGACTAATTTTTAAAAGTAAAAACATGAAACTTGCTGGGGTGATTTTTGAAGAGGTGCCGTGTGATTTCCTTTTTCGCTCAATTAATTGGAATTTCATTTTTAAGCAATTATTTTCTCAGTATGACCATTTTTTTCATCCCCAGATCACCCGCTTCCGGAAATTTCGGTTCAAAACGCCGATTTTGACAGCATTTTTTACAATATTTTCTGCATTTATCAAGAAATCGAGAAGCACGGCACATTAGGTAGTTTCTAAATAAGAGAATTTCCTAGTTTGATGCGTTTGAGAGCAAAAATAAATTTAAAAATAAATCAGAAAATAAGCAGTTTAGATCGGAATACACATTTAAGTTTCATTTTTTGAACTTACACTTTTGCATTTTCGTTAAACTTTTCCCAATTTAGCGATATATATATAATTTTTGTAAGTTTACTGTTATTTATTTTAATTTTAACAAGTTTGAGAAAATAAAAGTGAGATTTAAAAAAATAAAAAAAGAAACAGCCTACCTTTTTCCTCCATGCGGCATCTGTCCAACACCCCATGTGGCATCTTACCCAGCACATAAAAATGATGCAAAAAAAAAGACGTTTGGGAAAATAATTATGGCTACTTTATTAAAAGGGTTTTAACTTGTTTAACATATAAATTAGATTCTAAAGGGTTTGATTAATGATTTCTGGTACTTAGTTTGTTGTTTTTTGCTTTATTGTTCATTTTATAAGAAGAAAAGTAAAACTGCGGCATCAGTCCCCACTTTACTATATATATATATACACTGGGCTTCATAATGATATGAACACCTAGTAATTATCCAATTTTCTTGATTTTTTTTATCAATGGTTACAGTTATAAGTAAATAAGTTAGTCATTATTGATGGATATAAATCAAGCTAATTAGCCGTGATAGAGATAATTTCCTCAGTTACATAAATAATGTGTCATTTCAACTCAGCCATAAATCTTTTCAAATGTGAAAAATGTATTTAACCTTGAAAACCTTGATAAAGATAATGACTTGTTGAGTGACTCATAGGCATTAAACTGATTTATTATTATTATTATGATATTGCTATTACAATTATTATTACTGATTTATTATCTTATAATGTAAATATTTTTTCATTCTGAAAATGTAGTTATTCCAGAGAAGAGGGATGAAAAATGCTCTCTCTTTTCACAATTTAAAGAAAGTTAATTAAATAGCTTAAAGTGTTACCACTGCTTATTCATTTGATATAATAGTCTACAATTTTTTCTCAAAGGAGGTTATAAAAAGTGGTTGATTAAAATTATGACAACTAACACATTACATTGGGAAACCATTATATTGGATTACACAAAATGTGGATTTACACCGAAATAGATAAGTATCCTGAAGAACGGGTAAGTCCCAATTTTATCTAATTTACTCACGCTTTTTTTCATTGGGATTCAAATACTAACAAGATTATGATTACTGATCACTGAATAAAAATAAATAAATTAAATAGCCTCCACTGAAATCTGAAATATCAGATATTTGATAAATAAGCTTTTAAACTTTCAAAAAGAAAAGTTGGAAGAACTTTTTACGGTAACACGTAAGTAATCAAAAGTTAAGAAAATGGCAGCTTCTAAAGATAATTTAGCAATTGAAAAACTTACAGCTACGAACTACTCGATTTGGAAATTCAAGGCCGAAATGATGTTAACTAAAGAAGACTTTTTTCATGTAATTACGGAAGAACCGCCTAATCATATTACGGACGCTTGGTCCAAAAGTGATAAGAAAGCCCGTGCTCTAATTAATCTAACAATTGATGATAGTCAGATTACTCATGTTAAAAATTTACAGACAGCCAGACAAACTTGGCAAGCTTTGCGTGAAATCCATGAGCGACATAATTTGTCTAGCAAACTTTATCTCTTAAGAAAACTTTACGGGATTAAATTAGCGGAAGGTGGCAACGTTGTTAATCATATTACAAAAATAATGGAATTAGTAGATAAATTAGCGGCCATAGGAGAAGTTATAAATGATAACCACATTTCTGCACTGTTATTATGCTCCCTACCCCAATCTTATGATACTCTTATTACTGCCCTTGAATCGAGAGAAGAAAATCAACTCCACCATCATTTATTAAGTCTAAACTTATTGACGAATATAACCGACGATATGATAATAATGAGAGAAAAGAAAATCCTGCCAGAGCATTTAAAGCACAGAAAAATTTCAACAACAAAACAAGTAATAAATACTGCTCCAATTGTCGGATGAGAAACCATTATACCCAGGAATGTTGGCATAATAAAACCAAAACACAAAATACACCACAAAATCAACACATTAGACCAAACAAAAAACATTACTCTACATCACTAGTTTTTCAAAAGAGTGAAAACAATTTTAGAAGTGAACAAACACCAGAATCAAACCGTAGGTACAGTCACTGTGAAAATGAAAACAATACATGGAGGGCGAGCGAAAATAAAAATTACGCCTTTATAACACAAGGAATAGAAAACAAAACATTTATAGTAGACAGTGGCAGCTCAAGCCATATTGTGTGTTCAGAATCAATGTTTACAGAAATAAAATCACGCGAAAAAACAAATGTAACCATCGCAAACGGGAAAAAACTTATCAGTTACGGGTCAGGTGACGTAAATATAAACACGCGAACATCAGACAACAAAGTTCATGAAATAACACTTAAAAATGTATTACTAGTACCTGAAATAGAAACAAATTTATTATCGGTTAGCAAAGCGACGCAAAATGGATGTGAAATTATATTCAGAAATGATAGATGTATGTTCAAACTTAACGGAGAAATATGCTTAGAAGCGCGAAAAGTAAATAACCTATACGAAGTTCAGTTGGCATTCCAAAATTATGCAAACGTAGCACAAAGCTGCAACAACAAAAATTGCCTAGAATTATGGCATCGTAGGTTAGGACATAGAAATCTAACATCAATTAAAGAAATTATGCAAAAGGAATTAGCTACAGGAATCCAAATAAACAACTGTAAGCATAACATAGATTGCGAACCGTGCATTAAGGCAAAATTAACTGATGAACCCTATCCAAAAATTGCAGAGTATAGAGCAACTAAAAGATTCCAGCTCATTCACTCCGACGTGTGCGGATCTTTTCAAACACCGACAATAGGGGGGAAGTCATACTTTTTGACTTTTATTGATGACTACTCACGATTTACGATCATATACCTATTGTCTAGAAAAAGTGAAGTTTACGAAAAACTTAAAGAATTCATCGCGTTAATTAACAACAAATTTGGAGAAAAACCGAAAGCAATTAGAACAGATAACGGAGGGGAATTCACATCAGATGAAATAGAAAATTACCTCAGGGCTAATGGGATAAAACATCAACACACAGTTCCATACTGCGCAAGCCAGAACGGTGTGGCAGAGAGGAAAATAGATCGTTAGTTGAAATGGCAAGGACAATGTTAAGTGAATCAAATTTACCATTAAAGTTCTGGGGGGAAGCAATTTGCACAGCAAATCATTTGCAAAACAGACTACCGACAAAAGCAAATGAAAAGACGCCATACGAGTTATGGACAAACAGACAGCCAAACTTAAGTTACGTTAGGGTATTTGGCTGCAAAGCCTTCGCATATATCAGTAAAGCCAGAAGACAAAAATTAGACGATAAAGCTATAGAGGGAATTTTCGTCGGATATGATAATGAATCCAAAGGATATAGAATATATGTAGGAGGAAATGAAATAAAGATCGCGAGAACCGTTAAATTTCTCGAAAACAAATTTAAATATAGAAACGAGAAAGTAGAAAACAAACCAAAACAAGATGAAAATCGGGTTAACGAAAACTTTGTAGAAATAGAAATTTCAAATAGCAATGAGACACCATCCACGTCCAATCAACCAGTACCAGAACTTAGACGATCAGAAAGAATTAATAAAGGTGTACCTCCTGATAGGTTAATATACATGGTTAAGAACGAAAACGCTGCTGAACCAAAAAATTATGAGGAAATCGAAAACATGGAAAATTTTAAGGATACACAAAATTGGATAGATGCAATGAAAAGCGAAATGAACTCCCTTATGAAAAACAAAATTTGGTCAATTGTAGAACCTACACCAAATAGGAGAATAATAGGTTGCAAATGGACCTACAAACTAAAACGCGACAACACAGGAAAAATCCAAAAATATAAAGCACGTTTAGTTGCAAAGGGATATTCACAAAAATTCGGGGAGGATTATGATGAAACTTATGCACCAGTCGTGTCATATACAACAATAAGAGCATTATTAATAACAGCATTGCATCAAAATTTAAAAATTAAAACATATCGATATTAACACCGCGTTCTTACATGGAGAGCTTGAGGAGGAGATATATATGTCACAACCAGAAGGTTTCGCTAAACCAAATGAAGAAAATAAAGTATGTAGGCTAAACAAAGCCATATACGGACTTAAACAAGCCGCGAGAGCGTGGCATAATAAAATCACAGAAACACTAAAAAAGATGAATTTCAGTCAGAGCAAATTTGACTCATGCCTTTTTACGCGAAAAAGGGGCGATAACACAACATACATAATAACATACGTAGACGACATTTTAATTGCTGGAAAAGACGAAATAATAGAGGAAGTAATCGCGAGCTTAAATAAAGAATACGAGCTAAAAGATTTAGGTGACATCAGTAACTACCTATCTATGAACATTAAAAAAGTAAATAAAAGCTACATGATAAATCAAACTCAGAAAATAGAATTAATCAATAAATTTAATTTGCAAGACGCAAAACCGTGTAGCACGCCCATGGAAACAAATTACACACGCTTTAATGATGAGGATAACATTTTACCAAACAACACATATTACAGACAAGCCATAGGAGCACTTCTATATCTAGCAACTATAAGCAGACCTGACATCTGTGCAGCAGTAAACATTCTTAGCAGAAGAAATGAATCACCAAGAATGAAAGACTGGAATGCAGTAAAAAGAGTGATAAGATATTTAAAGACTACAAAAAATTATATTCTAGTTCTGAGCGGAGAAAAGAAACCGATACTTGAAGTTTATGCGGATGCAGATTGGGGAGGAGATGTAGATTCACGAAAATCAACGAGTGGGAACCTATACATGTTAGGAAGAAACCCCATACAATGGTCCACCAAGAAACAATCCTGCATTGCATTATCATCGGCAGAGGCCGAGTATGTGTCAGCAGCAAATGCAGCAATTGAAATAAAGTGGCTAGTCAATCTACTGGAAGAATTAAACCTAAAGCAAACCTTACCTATAGACCTATATGAAGACAACCAGTCCACGATCAAGATGATAGAATTAGAAAAGCACTCAAGTAAGACTAAACATATTGAAATTAGGTTCCACCTGATAAAACAACTAAAGCAAGAAGGGACTATCAACCTAAAGTACTGCCCAACCAAATTTATGATAGCAGACCTGTTTACGAAACCAGTTCCCAAACCTGTTTTTCAAACCCATAGAAGGAACTTAAATTTGTGTGAGAATGAAACTTCAGAAATTAAGGAGGAGTTGATGGATATAAATCAAGCTAATTAGCCGTGATAAAGATAATTTCCTCAGTTACATAAATAATGTGTCATTTCAACTCAGCCATAAATCTTTTCAAATGTGAAAAATGTATTTAACCTTGAAAACCTTGATAAAGATAATGACTTGTTGAGTGACTTATAGACATTAAACTGATTTATTATTATTATTATGATATTGCTATTACAATTATTATTACTGATTTATTATCTTATAATGTAAATATTTTTTCATTCTGAAAATGTAGTTATTCCAGAGAAGAGGGATGAAAAATGCTCTCTCTTTTCACAATTTAAAGAAAGTGAATTAAATAGCTTAAAGTGTTACCACTGCTTATTCATTTGATATAATAGTCTACAATTTTTTCTCAAAGGAGGTTATAAAAAGTGGTTGATTAAAATTATGACAACTAACACATTACATTGGTAAACCATTATACTGGATTACACAAAATGTGGATTTACACCGAAATAGATAAGTATCCTGAAGAACGGGTAAGTCCCAATTTTATCTAACTTACTCACGCCTTTTTTCATTGGGATTCAAATACTAACAATTATCGCGGTATTTTAGTTTGACCTATGAAATATTATTATAAATATCCAATATTAGCAATATTTCTGATATTATTTATAGGTGTATTGTATAATATTTTAATCAATTTTGATCATTTTTCTGCATTCAGTCGTTTTTAAACTTTTTTTTTTTTTTTTTTTAATTCCCATCGAGCCCCAAAAACTGAAATTTTCCCTTCTTATATTTTTTTCGCAGTTTTAATTCGTTCTTTATGACTGTTTCTTACCCTAGCTTTTTGTATGTTTGAGGGATTGACCTAGGATACTGCATAGTCCCTTAAACCAGTGGAGCGTAGGTACGCGCAGAAAAATTCGAGAGATCACACAATATATAAAACTTAGTCTAAGGACTAGTCTGGCGGCCAGTCCTGGGTAAAATATAGGTCAATATCCCAATATGGGGGTTTGCAATAAGTATGGGGTCATCAGAGCTCTTGAAATACACCGATGATCCAATGTTTCTGTTTCTTTTTGATTGGGGCAATTGGGTGGGCAGGTTGATTGAGGTCATTGATTGGTTAGTTGGGGCGGTTGTTTGCTTAGTTGAAGTTGGTTGCTTAAGTTCGTAAAAGGATCTGAAAAAGGATGAAATGATATAAAAAACTGGTGGAGCCAGAGAGAAAAGTAAAGCTCGATCTAAAAAAGTTACAGTAAAAAATTGCCAAATAGTTTCAGTTTAAAAAAGTAAGTAGTGCGTAGAAAAGTAATGGAACTATATTATCTGTAAAGTTCATGAAATTACCCAAATTTTTCTTCATAGCAGAAAATGTGGACTGAGCTTTACTGGTGCCTTATATTCAGAATCATATTATCCACTCAAAATGAATTACTGGGTATAGTAAACAGAATGTGTAGTTATGTGCTAAAAAAATTCTTTCAGGTCTGTAATTGTGGACATGATTGCATCAAGTCAAGCTAAACTCCACAAAGCTAAAATAATGTAAACTATGAAGTAATATTTTAAGTATAACATTAATATATTCATGTTGTTCAGGAATTGTTGTTATTAACATTTCTGACATAATACATCTAACGTAATAATTTTTATTTCATGTAATTACTGTGAAAAGGGAACCGTATGTCAATGGACTTAAATCAGACAAGTAGTTAGCATATGGTTGAATCTTACATACTTAGGGTTTTGGGCTTATTTTGGGCTTTGATCTTCCAGGTTTATCAAGGACCCCTGGAATAGAATTTGGTCCATACTTCGTACTGAACGATCTCTCATGTTCTCGATATCTCTCATTTTCTCGCTCGTTACCAAATCAACCTCAAACCTATTCTTATGAACCCAAATTTTTAAACTGGTTATGAATGATTGGAATTCAGTATGAGTTGATGTGCCTTTATGAAATGCTTTTATTTCCCTCATTGATTTTAAGGCACCAGTAAAACTCAGTCCACATTTTCAGCTATCAACAAAAATTTGGGTAATTTCATGAGCTTTACACACAATCTAGTTCCATTACTTTTCTACGCACTACTTATTTTTTAAACGGAAACTATTTGGCAATTTTTCACTGTAATTTTTTTAGATCGAGCTTTACTTTTCTCTCTGGTTCCACCAGTTTTTTATATCATATATACACTGAGTTTCATAATGATATGGTCAACTATTAATTATGTGATATACTGGCAAATATTGATAAATAATTATCAGGAAACTCTATTCTCGAGACAAATGCAGTAATTTTACATAATGCATAGCTGTAAAAGAAATATCAAACTTTAAATTCATTGAAAATATGAATTAACTAAAAAATGGTGTTGCAAAAGTACATGAACATTGATCGAAATTATCACTAAACGAACATGAAAACTGCAGGAATATCGAATGCCACTCCGAAAAGAAGAAATATGCAAGTTAGTTTAGCATATAAAGATACTTCGCAGACTAGGGAATTTCCAAACCTGATCGAAAAGTGAGTTCTAGAAGTGTGGGTCTTAAAAGCGCTTTAAGTGTTTTTGAGAAAGATAAATTGTGGCTTTTAAGGATCAGGGACTTTTGACCAGAGCTATCACAAAAAATCTGAAAAGATCTCCAGGTGTAACACTAAATTTTCTTTTATTTAAAGAGGATTATGGAGCAAGGAAGTCTCCGGGACGTCCATCAAAGCTGTCCAAAAGGGAAAAAAGAGCCATTATAAAAAGAATGAGCAATGGGAAAACAACTTTAAGCGAACTTTCAAGAGATCCACTGATAGCAGTGTAGAAAACTACCTTGTCCAGAATAGTCAAGAACTCTAAGATGATGAGGTACAAGAAAAGAAAGCCCCAACTACGTATGACTAAAAAGCATCAGCAGAATCGCCTGGATTGGGCAAAAGATCACATGGCCTGGAAGTTAGAATATGAAAGAGTAGTATTTTCTGATGAAAAAAAAATTCTATTTGGATGGTCCGGATGGCTTTCTTATAATTGAAATGATCTGCGCAAGAAACCAAAAACGTTTTCAAAACAGCAGCTGGGTGAAGGTTCACTCATGGTTTTGGCTGCGTTTGGATTTCGTGGTAAGATCAATGTTGCGTTTCCTTCTGGCAGAATGAGTGCATTAACGTACTAAGATCTACTTGATCTAACTTGCAGAAATTTGCTGAGAAAATTGGCGGACCTTTCTGGATGTTTCAACAAGACATTGCATCCATCTACATGGCAAACAGCACTTGAGAATCATTTCTTAATAATGGTGTACCTGTAATTCTACGGCCATCTGTTTCTCCTGATTTATATCCTATGGGAAATGTATGGAGCCTACTGTTTAGAGCTGTTTACGCAAATAGAAAACAATATGTCACAGTTTCAGAATTAAAAGCTGCTATCATCTTCCACCGGAATGAAATCGATAAAAATGTAATAAAAAGCTTGGTCCACTCCATGCCGGATCGTGTTTTTACATTAATTAAAAGATATGGTGCATACACGGACTATTAATCTATATTTTTGGTCAATGTTGATATCATTATGAAACACCTCAAAATGGAATAATGCAGTACATTTTATGTATTAATAGCTGTTTTAATTAAATTTTAGTTATAAAATAAAACGATTTGTTCTATTTCTAACATTGGTTGACTTCAGTTTGTTTTGTAACATTTTCTTCATTTTTATGCTTAAAAAACTAGGTGTTCATATCCTTTTGAAACCCAGTGTATATCCATTTTCACTAATATAAACGAATATAGAAAATATTTTTATTAAATAATGCATAAATGCAAGAGGAATGCTCCAAGGCGCTCTTACTGATAAAAAGACAAAAACATTGCGGGCGATAAAGCGTTATTATAGGAAAGTTTCACTTCTAAAAACTCGCTTATTTATCGAATTTCTTTAAAAAGATCTGTTTATCTTTTATCAGAATAAGCTGCAATACACATTTTAATTATTTGCATGTATGTTTTATTATATTAGCAAGTTATTTGGGAATATTTTAAAATCTTGTGAAATTGTATGATGACTTAAATTTTAAGCAAAAAATGATATAACTTCAGATTACACTTTCCAAAATTATTTTTTTTTGTAATTTTATATGTGGAATATGGGAAGATATATTGCAATGTTGACAAACGAAAAAAGACATTTTCTTTTAGCCAGGGTAAAGTCCCTTGAAATTTGTGTAGGTTTCTGCTGATTTTCGTTTAAAGTATTTACAAAGAAATGCAATGCTTTATCCTCGATTAGAGATTCTAAAATGCCATTCCTTTTACCAAAAAAAAAAAAAAAAAAGATTAAACAAAAGTTTTCACCTACTAATCGTTTGTTTGTATGTAAGAATTAGGCCATTTATGCCTGGGGTCCCATTTTTGGGACGTTTCGAATTTTAATAATTTTTTTAAATTTCTTCTTCTTTATAACATGAAAATTATGTGAAATAATTATCTATAAATGTATTTAACTGTTTCCGAAAGATGATAGCATAAAGGTGAATATTTATTTGCTTAAAATGAATGTTTTTTTCGGGGTTTGTAGATTTTTCGTTTTTCAAGATGACGAAATGTAAAAAGTAAGTTTATTTGTGTTTTTTCTACCAATTATCGAAATAAATAAATCCTAATCGTAGCTTGTAGTTTCTTTGAAATACGTATTTTTTTTAAATTGTGAAATTATATGTTCAATCGTATTTTTTATGCATTTTTGCAACATACAAAATATAGAGCGCTAGGCAGGAATGGGCAGGAATAGGCAGCCATTTAGAGGACAGTTATAATTCTAAAGTCCTTTTCAAGATGATTATGAAACAAATTGTTTTTAAGCCTCAAATACAATAATTCTTAGTTTATTATTGCTAATACTTATAATGTTATTAGTCTCTATAACTATATTTTTTTAGCAATTCATACAAATACTAATTACAGTATATAATATACTATTTAAAAGTTTATTTTATATAAATTTAGACAAACATATAACTATGCATATTATATTATTACAAATATTATGCATATTCCCATGTTTAGAACGTTTACGTTTTATCAAATAAATACAAAAAAATTTTAAAGTAATTTTTTAAGTATTACTTCAGTTCATTTTGCAACATTTTAAATTGATTTTACCAACAAATTTGAGAAAACAAAAATTCAGGCACAAATGGTTTAAGGGGACCGGGAAAGCAAAATTCAACAAAAAAAAAATCGATTTTTATTTTTTATATCATTAAATAGCTTAAACTTTTATCTTTCCAACGTTGTATCACACATGTTTATATATAAAAAAAGTAAGTGTTGAAATTATCCATTCTTTCTAAGAGTACTTCACAGCTTAATGGCCATTTAAATCTTAAATTGACTTTTTCTCAAAACTTGGATTTTTCATGTTTATGTTCCTTTTTTTCACTATCTATTAAACTTAAGTACTCAGATTTTTTTAAATATTTATATTATGTTATATTGTATACTTTAACTCAGGGATTTAATGATTTGTTGAGAATTATTTATTTTAGGCAGTGAAATCTTACCAAAAATGCTAATTTAAAAATGACTTTAAATAAATAATTAATAATTAATTTTGAGTTTCACTTAGAAAGAAAATGGTCTGTTAAAAAACGTAGAGTATGTTATTCAAACTACTCTAAAAAATCTAGACCTCTATCTTTCCCCATTTCTGAGAAAAAGGTACATAAAATTGGTGAATTTAACAAGGCGGAGATAGGGCTTTCCCGGTCCCTTTAATCATTACAAAAAAATCTTTCTCATATTACTTCCGTAAAAAATATTCTTGCTCCGCTAAAAATGACTTTATTAGAAAATCAGATTTTATTTTAATCAAAAATTTATAAAATCCTACGAGAGAATTTCACTTTATTCGAACTGAATAAGAAATGCCCTGACTAGGAGTCGAACCTTGGACTTTCTGCTGCGTGCCTCAACGCTGTGCCAATTAAGCCATCCCGGATATCGCGCGGAAATTCGGCTCAAAGCGTCCACTTTGACACTATTTTCTGAAAAATCTATTGCTTTTGCAAAAAAAAAAAAAAAAAAAAATGGAAAAAACAGCTCGATTACATAATTTTTGAACAGCAACACCAGCTAGTTTCACGCATTTTCGGACAAAAATAAATTAAAACATGTCAGAAAGTTGCCTTTTGGGATTTGAGAACACACTTAAGGCAGTTCTTAAGGGTGTATTCGAAAAAATATTTTTCCACTCTCAACAGCTCGAAATTTTCTAGGACATTTTCAGACTCATTTTTAAAAGTAAAAACATGAAACTTGCTGAGGTGATTTTTGACGAGATGTATAATAGGGTGGATCGAAAAAATTTTTCTCACATTTTCAAAACCCACCTATACGGGAAAGATGTTCCATTGTATGGAGATTAAGAGAAAAATAATTAAAAAAATAATTTCATAATTTAATACTGCCGCATGGTGGTTGAATTTTGTGTGTTTGAGTCTTTTTACGGAAAAAGCCAAAGTGATTTTTGTTCAGCGAAACATACATTTTTGTACTTTTTAATATTTATTGCAATGAGAGGACACTTACTTGGTTACACGAAAAGCTTCAACTTCTTTTTTAACAGCTTTTTTAATATTAATTGAAGAAAAACTAAATAAATCTTCGAAATTACAGTGAACGGTAATCACGTTTGGTATTGAAAATTGGCATGAGATTTCATGATTCGATAAAATTTGTTATAAAATTGTCTCTTCTCTATGGTCCACAGACAGCAGAAGATACTTCCACGACTGTTTTTACTATTCGTTCTGTAGCTTGAGTGTGGCACGGAAACCCCTTGATAATAGTTATTATTGCAGCCGGAATTTACTATTGCTTCTGAAATCATGTCGTCACTAAATCGTTCAGTTAGTGGAGGTTCCATGAAATTTTCCCATGTAATCAAATCAATATAATCCATCGCACAAAGGTCAAAAACCAGTAAATTGAAAATACGCATATTATTCAATGCAATAGATTGGGATTTCAGTAGACCGTTTGACTTCGCGCGCTTTTAGAATTCCTCGAAGGGCCAATTGCCTTATCTGACTTCTGTCGTCAGCTAACATCGATATCAGTATATTTTTAAGGTGTCCAAAAAAAATTCTTCTAATAACAGGTCTACGTCGTCATTCAGATCACTCAACAAATAACGCGAGAAAACGATTGATTGGTGCAAATGCTGTGCACCATAGATTATAGATGATTTCGTTTTGATCTTGAACCGCATTGGCGCATAGACTTTTACGATGAACGGCGTTAATGTTACTAAAGCCTCGAATGAATTTTCGTAAGCTAAATAGATCCTGGGAATTCTGTTCGCGATTGTAAGCCCCCATGAGTGGCAAATATTGCCAGGATTTCTCTTTGATATATTTTCTCTTCAATGTCCGCAATTGACTTAACAAATTTCCATTAAGTACACTTGATCGGTACTTAAGTGTTTCTTGTTAGTTACTTCCCACAGTGTGCAACTGACATGAATGAAACGCCAAGTAGCATCTCACATCCATCCAACATTTTTCTTATTTCACCAGTGAAGCTTCTGGGGCCAGTCGTGGTTCCATCCACGTGTGCGAAAAGATGACGTATTGATAGCTCACTGGCGTGTAACAGGTACACAAACAATTGTAGTGAACGCTTCAGGTTCTGTTCCATATTTCTAATAACACTTCTTTTGACAGCAGTGTTAACAGATGTTCTGTCTCATCCGATAGCAAGCAACTTTGTTCCCAATGATTTGCTCTCTATCGGAATTTACAGATAGGTGGCCGATGTACTCGGAACCAAGTTCTTTTACCAAGCTTACTTTTTTTCTATTATGACTTTTCTTCAGTTTTTTCTATTGATATAGGACTGTCTTTACGTCCATCGAAGTATAAACCAAACTTGTCATGGTCATAATCTTTTACACCTGACTGAGACAATAGAGTGGTTCTTGCCTTTGTTCTTTCACGCCAAATTTTATGTCAACAACGTTCAATACATCGCGTTGTGAGATAATGTACACATCTTGAAGCGCAGCTGACATTGTGGCAGCGACTGCTCCGTCGGAAATGAAAAAACGGTCAAATGTTTTGGCTACGGATGGAAATTTGGTCACTACATGTGCGACAGTGATGTCGTCAGCGTTTTAGGCCCTCTTTCAATGATAGATGACGATTCAGAAATGTCATTATGCTCGCACATACGGCGCTTCAATTTACACCCATTATTTATATTCATATTCAAATCTATTGAGCTGGAAAAAACATCAGGCAGTGTTTTGTTTCTTTCCACACAATACTTTTGGCTTTAGTTATTTGTAATATGACTTTCCAATCCAGTGACCCGCTTACCAGTTTTCTGTCAGTCCGCTGGTCTAATAGATTTTTCTCTCGTTCATCGGTACTTTTTGTTCTTTCTTACAGCAGCAACCTTCAAACGATTTACTAGTACATGTCGATGTATCAAATAGAACATTTGCTTTATTTCGGAAAGCGTAAATCTGATTGCGGTAGCTTTCAATCTCTTTTCTTGCTTTGTAACACTTTAGAAGAGCACGATATTTATCGTAGCATGATCGAATTTTTCTGAAAATGCTATGGTAATCATTTATTGGGATTGAAGCTCGCTATTTCCTATTTTATTTCGCTATTTTAATTGTGTTTTCTTTTGAATGCCATCTTACACACTTTATTAGTAGGTTTTCATAGGTAAGAAGCATATTCGTTGGCATACCAGAGCAAGACCCAAATATAGGGCAAATCATGTCTTTTCTTAGCATCGCTATGGTGCAGTAATTTTCGAGAGACGAAAAAGATGGAATTTTTATTTTCTTTCCAAAATTCAACCCCCTTGGTTCAGTATTAAATTTTGAAATTATTGTTTTTAATTATTTTTCGCTTAATCTTAACATCTTTATCTTATAGGTAGGTTTTGATTAATATTAAAACAATTATTTTGAATCAAAAATCATTTAACCAAAATTTGGTATTTTTCCATTTTTTTCGAAATTTCAACCCGTTTGCGGCAGTATAAAATTTTTAAATTTATTATTTTTATTATTTTTCTCTTAATCCCCATACAATATAATATCTTTTCCGCATAGGTACTTTTTGATTAATATTAAAAAAAATTATTTTGAGTAAATATCATCTAACGAAAATTAGGTATTTTTTCTAAATTTTTAGAAATTTCATGCCCCTGGCGGCAGTATTAAAATTTAAAATTTATTTATTTTATTATTTTTATCTTAATCTCCATGCAATAGAACATCTTTTCCGCATAGGTAGGTTTTGTTTATTATAACTTTATTTTTTCACCATATAACAGCGATCCACCCTAATGTATAAGGGGCCGTGTGATTTCATTTTTCACTCAATTAATTAGAATTTGATTTTTAAACAAATACTTTCTCAGTATGACCATTTTTTCATCTCCAAATCTCCCGCTTCGGAAAATTCGGTTTAAAACGCCATCTTTGACAGCATTTTTTACAATATTTTCTGCATTTATCAAAAAATCGACAAGCACGGCACATTATGTAGTTTCTAAATAAAAGAATTTGCCAGTTTGATGTGTTTGAGAGCAAAAATGAATTTAAAAATAAATCAGAAAATAAGCAGTTTGGATTGGAATACACCCTTAAAGCCCCCTGCTCAAGAATACGAAAGTTTCTGAAATATTTTCTCATTTATTTTTTTTCACAAAAAAGCATAAAATTGGCAGACTTGAGTATTGAAGTAGTTTGGAATCGAAATTAGTTTATATTTTTTATAAATAAATTACTTATAGAGTTATAATCAACTGTGGTCACGTGGTGACCGGTTTTTCTCCTTTCTCTCGGTGTCGCGTTCAGAAATTCGGATAAAGTTCCCACTTTGACAGTATTACCTGAAAGATCTTATGCCTTTACTAAAAAATGCAAAACGCTATTCGATTTATGCAGTTTCTGAATAAAAAATTTGCTAATTTCATGTGTTTCAGGACAAAACTTAATTACACAAGTTGGAAATTGCTCGTCAAACGTGGCAAATGAGGTGCGTTCGTACTATAACTAGTTTTATAAATATTTTATTCATCGCATTTTGTACTGAATGTATATTTTAGTGCACTTCATAAGTGCCTATCCATTTCATTCAGTTCGGAAGGCTGTAACATCATTTAAATGCACTTACAATAATTTTTTCCCATTGGCCGTAATGTAACGGAAAACTTTTGACTGTCCCTGTAATTAAACTATACATCCGATTTTCATAAAATTTGATATGTCTCGACAAAATTTTGCAACAATTATATATTTGAAATTTCAGGTCATTCGGTTGAGTAGTTTTTGCTCTGTTATATTCGGATAGATGGACGGACAGACAGACCTGAACGCCAACTATAGGTGCTACGTATTTATATAATTACGAACGCACCTAAAAATGAGTCAGAAAGTAGCGCCTTTGGATTCGTGAACAGCTTTAACTTCATTTCACTCTGGAAGTGCAAAATACTTATTATAATCAGTACAAGATCAGACGCAATTTCAATAATTCGTCCTATATATAGTTTATTAGAAGTTCAAGCAAAATATTAATAGCAAATTTAAGATCTCCAAACTCAAGAAGTTCAGGAACATTGTCCTTTTGGCCAGTGTTTTAATCAGGCTAAGTCTGTATATGAAATTTGCATATTAATTTGTATGTATTATAATTAGTTAAACTTTCTTAAATTAGATATTTTATATATTTAACCATCAATCAAATGGATTTTAACTTATATGTATGTTGCAATCATTTGGATCTAATAATTGTTGCTTTCAATATAAGGTAAAGCAAGGAGAGATCGCGCTGTAGGAAAGATCGCGCACAAAGAGATTCGACGGGAAGGAGTAGAGTGCGCCCGCAGCGACTACAGGTTGTTGTTCAGCAGCATTAGTGCAGTGGGTACATGAATGTTCACATTGATTGTTCCCAGCGTCTTGGAAAAAGCATTGCTATTTTGCTTTGTTTTTCATAACTATTTCATAACTATTTTCATAACTATTCGTCAGAATTTTTATAGAATGTCCGTGGTACAAAATATATTGAACTTGAATTGTTTTTTATAAGCTACTAACCTGGAGTAAGATTGCGAACACCAACAATTAATTTTAGAAGTAGCCACATCACATTTAAATAAAAGGCCGCGCAATCTCTCCTACCAAAATAGGAGAGTTTGGGAAATCTGCTACTTAGGAGAGGTGGCGATTTTCCCCATAAGTTCCAGTGATAGGAAGAGATTACTCAGCTTATTGGTAAATTTACATGAATTGCAAATTTCGTATAAAACAAATGAATGAATCAGTTTTGAAAAAACATATAATTATCAAAACTAAATTTCGCAACAAATTATTTTGCAAAAAAAAAATACTTTTGCAGATAATTTTTTTTTTTTAATAGATTAATAATATATTTGTTAATAAGTTATTTAAATGTTTATATATATTTTTTAATTTGTGAACAATTAATTTGCTAATAAGTAAATTTTGTTGACTAAAATAAATTTTCAAATATATATATATATATATATGTGTGTGTGCTTTTATTTTTATTTTATTTTATTTTTTTTTTTTTTTTTTTTTTTTTTTTTTGCTAATAAGTAACACATGTTAGAATTTATAATACATTTTTCAGGTCAGAATGCCATTTACAAGAGGAAATCTAAGAAGGAAGGATCATGTACCGAAGAAATTCTAAAGTCCAACATAGAGGCAACACAATATAGCTCAGTTAAAATGCGTACAGCACGCAGGGAATTCATTATTCCGGAATCCACCTTGAGAGGTAGGCTGAACAAATCAGCTGAATATAACATGCTTCCAGAAAAAGTGGGATAAAAAACTGAAGGGAAAGCGATTTACAACAATAAGTGCATCGATTGTGGACGAAGGCAACTTTAGTTAGCAAACAAAAAACATTGAAACTGTGGAAATAAAAATGAAGTAATTTCCAAGTTACACATGTTATCAAGTAGATTATTGCTATTTTGTAATTTTATCAGGGCTTGCTTTTTCTGATATTTTAATCTTCTTCTTAAATTAAATATCTTTAATTGTTGATAAAATTCTTTCTTTTTTTTAACATAAGTTTGAAATATTCACTCCTAATACAATAATATTTATTCACAAAAACCTTACAACAATGTTATTTAAGTGTAATTATTATTTTTAACAATTTAATTGTAGTTATTATTAATAACAATATCTTCTACCTATGTGCGCAATCTGTCCTACCCATGTGCGTAATCTCTCCTACCCTGTAAGGAGAGATTGCGCAAATAGTTTTCTTGGTTTTATTACTGCTGTTCTATTAAATTACAGCGTAATAACAATGGAAATCAATAAAAAAAAAAAAAGTCAAAATTATGGCTAGTTTAGCAAAACATTATTATTTAGATTTTTGATTATTATTCTTTTGAAATGTGCGCAGACTCTCCTCGCTTTACCTTAAACATACTATATATATCAAAGTTTTCACAGCAAAATACTTGATAAATTATCCAATTTTGTGAGAGTTCTCCCATTTTTTTATTGGAGTTCATTGAAATTAAATACTTAAAGGCTTGAGTGTATGATTTATTTTATTATGGAAAGCCTATAAAGTATTTTTAAATGTTTTTACTAATTTAATGTATCTGTATAATAGAGCGAACTTTTCTGTCAAGAATATTCGCTAAATGATCAAATTTCATAAAAGATGTTTACTGTATTTTAACATAGCAACTTGCAATTAACAGATTAAGGCTGTTCTTAACTGCTCTGCTCAACAAGAGCAAAACGTTTTGACACATTTACAAATTAATTTTTCAACGGAAAGATATAAAATTGGAAAGCCTGGCCATGTAAGCGATTTGGAATTGAACTGTTTTTTTCTCTTTTTTGACCCATCAATTACCTATTGAGTTAAAAGCGAATTCGATCACGTGACAAACACGTTTTTCGCCCGCTCTTGAGTGCTTTTTCTCCCTTCGCGCGGAAATTCGGTTCAAAACGCCCACTTTGACTCTATTTTCTGAAAGATCTATTGCGTTTGCAAAAAAAATGAAAAAAACCAGCTCGATTACATAGTTTCTGAATAACAACACCAGCTAGTTTCATGCATTTTCGAAGAAAAATAAATTAAAACTTATGTCAGAAAGTTACCTTTTTGGATTTGAGAACACCCTTAAAGACAGCTTCTTGTGTCAGAGAACGTTGTGATACACATTATAAATGTTTGTGTGTGTTTCAGTACAATGTTAGAAGTAAATAAAACATATTATTTAAAGTTAAATTTTAACATTTTAATACTTTGTAAGATTGTATAGTATGATATAAATATTTTAAGTATAAAATGTTACATCTTCAGCTAACACGTTAAATAAATAAATTCTTTATTTCGATTTCTTTCATAGGATAGAGAGGATCACATTACAATGGAGCTAAAATGAAGAAAAGAATTGTTTCTTCAGACAAGTTAAAGCTCCCTGAAATTTATGTGCATTTTACTTGATTATTTTAAAAAATTGTTATAAAAACACATTGTTTTATCCTTTACTACAGTGATTGTGAAATTCTCTACATTTCCAGCCGATTTCGAACAAAGTAAGTTATATAATGCGTTTGTATAATATATATGGACGATTCTCCATTAAGAAAGTATTTTCATTGCGTGATTTAATGACAATTAAAAGTTAAATTTTAAGCAATTTTTTTTAGAAGTAGATAAGACATAAAGTAGTGAGTATTGTACAATATAATGGCATGAACTTAAACAATATTTTTTCTTAACCTACCTACCTCTAATTGACTCATTTCTATCATTTGTTTAATTAGTTCGAACCAGAAATTTCTTTATTAAGTTATTTAAATAAATGCAGCACAGAACTAAGTTCAATAAATTTGTTGAATAATTTTAAATAAAATTCTGGTGTACATGTTTTTAAACAGGATTGACTAAAATTTCTACAGGGTAGTGAGCTGATGAAATTTTGTTGAAAGGGAACAATAGTGACAGGGACAGTAGTGACAAAATTAAAAAAATTCCTTCTGCGCTCATAGTAAGTTAATCTTAGTAAGACTGAAATATGATATTTTGAACTAAGCAAAAGTATGTTACATCAAGACAAAATCATAAATAAATAAAAATAATAATATACAAAATTTAAGTACGGGACAATAGTGACAGGTAATAAACATATTCTTATCTTTATGTCTATATTGCAGCTTGTAACAGCTGTAAGTACACATTTTTTACTTGACCAGAAATTTATGACATTCTCAGGTATCAAGATTACTGCTTCTACTAAATATAACTATCCTCAAAAATTTATATAACCTCTGGATGATCACATGAACAGTTTTATACAAGGGGAAAGTAGTGACATAAAAACTAAGAGACAACATTTCTCTGCCCAGAATAAATATAAAACTATTTTAATTTAGAAGGAAAGTCTAAACTTTAGAATGCAATTTTTTATTTTGTACAGAAAAATTTCTAAAAATAGTTTGTCATTATACTACTTAAATTTGTTCAAGAAGATCGGTGAAGGAAGTGGAGTACAATGACAATTTGAATATTTAAACTACTATTGGTGTAAAATTTACAGCTATAATTTTCGAAATTGCAGACAGACTAGACATTGTCACAGAATACATTTTACGCTATCGAACGCTATTTACCATTTTATCATAAGTGATAAAATGTAGTATATAACACCAAATTATACAAATTACGCACTTATTGGAGAATAGCCCCTATATATACGTGTTTATGTTTTTTACTTTTCTGTTTTTGTTGTAAAAATCTAGAAGTGTCCATTAATTTTTTTAGGATTTAAAAACGATTCGTTTGTCTGTCTGTCTATTTTTTTATTTCGTTTGTTAGCGACAAAATCTTATTTCTTTCACTGCGGATTTTTCTGTCGTCTCCAAAACTTCACTGTTGACATTTAGATGGCCTCCATACACTAGTTGTTAGTTTTAGAAATGTAAAAGTATGATAGGAACGACCTGTGCTTTCGCCTTTGCTTTTTTTGCTTTTACATGACTTCTAAATATGGTATAGTTTCAATTTCTAAATCTTCGAATTATAAAATAAATGTACTTTTCAACGAAATTTGTTTGAAAATTGTACCGTAATTCAGTGAGATTTTACAACTGTTAAAGTATTTTCAAACATAAATTTATTTTAATCAGTCTGAATCGTTTGTGGCGAAATTGCCACACTTAGCAATTTATTGCGGAGGGCAAATTGAAAAGAAAAAAAATCTTGGGTGACAACACAAGCCTTTTTTTAACACTGCCTTACGTGTCCATAAATTTTTTTAAAAAATGAGGATGTTTAGGAATTTCTGACACAATATAATCGACGCATTCGAAATCTAAAAGGTCTCCCGTTTGAGAAATGTGAGAAATTTATCTCTGCGCTACTGAAATTTGATTACGGCATCACAATGTTTATCACTTATACTCTGTCACATTTCTTTGCTGGTTCTGTTAACTGGATTTCGATGGGACTTGCAACGTTAGTTAGATAATTTTTCATGGCCGATTTTAGTATATAGCATATTGTTACAGGTTGCTTAAGGCTGTTCTTAACTGCTCTGCTCAACAAGCGCAAAACGTTTTGACGCATTTACAAAGTCATTTTTTAACGGAAAGATATAAAATTGGAAGGCCTGACTACGGAAGCGATTTGAAATCGAACTGTGTTTTTCATTTTTTTATCGATAAATTACCTATTGATAAGCGATTTTGATCACGTGACAAATAATTTTTTCTACCTTCGCAAACCAGATTTTCTGCTTTCTTCGGAAGCTTCGGTTCAAAACGTCAACTTTGACAAAACTTTCTGAAAAATCTATTGCGTTTTCAAAAAAAAAAAAAAAAAAAAAAAAAAAAAAAAAAAAAAAAAAAAAAAACGGAAAAAACAGCTCGATTACATAGTTTCTGAACAACAACAACTGCTACTTTAATGCACTTACGACCAAAAATAAATTTAAACTTACGTCATAAAGTTGTCCCTTTGGATTTGAGGACATAGCCTTAAATATTGAATTATTGGGAAATTCTATAATCAGATAAGAAAAATTACGAAAGATTAGCTATTTTTAAAATATTCTACTGGATAGATTTTGATGGTACTTGCTCTTTAGTTAGATAATTTTTCAGCGAAGGATTAATAGATAACATATCGTTCAACGTTGCTTAATTGTAAAATTATGGAGGACGTTCTACAATCCGGTGAATCCGATTGTAAAACATTAGCTTTTTTTTAAGTTCTACTGCATTTTAAAGAGAATTGCACTAATAGTTAGATAAATTATGCAACAGAAAGTAAAAATATCATGTAAAATTTACATTCTGAATTGCAAAACCTATATTTTACTTAGACGAAGCCACCGGAAAAAGCTAGTAAAATAATAAAAATTGAACAAGAAGTAAGGTATTTGTACCCAATATGGAGAGTGCTCTTAATATGGACACCCCTAATATCTTTAAAAGTAACAATTTTGATCGAGAGATGGCCCTATATGTCCGTGAAGAAAAGCAGTTGAAAAGATAATTAAGTCTGGAAAGTGCAAAAAAGCGCGCTGTTCACCATTCGGAAGGAAACTTGTTGTTTCGTGGTGTGCTGATCGTAATTACAGGTAAGTTTAAATTCTTATTAGATATGATAAAATTACTTTAAATATTGAAAAGTGGAGTGTTTTAGAGAGCTGATAAAACATATTTTCGATTGCTATTGCATATATTGCTTTAAAATGTTTTCTTTGTTTATTTATTACAAGATTTAGTAAAACTATGCCCGATTCCCAATATGGACACCTTATTGGTAACATTGGAAAAACAGCAAGTGAATCTTCAGATTCTCAAATTTGTAAAATATCTGTTTAATGTCATCTGAACAATCCTCTAAGAAACCTCCTCCTAGAAATAAATCCTCCAAAAAGCCCTTGCAGAAAAATCAAAAGAAGCCTTCCCTCAGTAGGGTATCTGTTGGCGGAATCGCAGGTACCAGCGGTATGACTTCCTTAACAAAGGAGAGCTGATACTGCGTATTATGCAGTATTGATGCTGTTTCAGACATGCAGTTATGCATCACATGCGGCAGATGTGTCCATGAGGACTGTGTGGGACTTACCGCCCATGATGGAGAAGTTTTTATTTGTCCATTCTGTGAGGACTCATTAATAAAAGATGTAAATTCTGCAGACAGATGCAATAAAGCTAAGCAAAACCAACTATATTATTTTCATAATATTTTGTAGTAACTGAGGTGCTTTGCATGGGTCTTCGAAGAGCCACAACCGAAAATGACCCCCATTAAAAAACTACGCCTTTTTAAATTGTTGTTAAAAAAAATGTCTATCTCAAAAGTTTATGTACATTATCTTAACAAATTCGTTATTGGTTTCAACCAACTAACGGCGGGTTTCATACAATCACAATTCTGATCAACAAACCGTTTTCCCTGAGCGGTTTAACAACAAATATTCCATTGGTTATTTAAGATGCTGAAACCTAAAAAATTCTCAAAATATAAACTTTTAAAGATATTTTAGTTGGAGTCAATAATAAGACAATTATTGAAATATCTTGAATATTAAAACATTCGAAGTAAGGGATACTTCTAAGAAAGAACAATTTTGACCGGAAACAAAGATGTGGGTGGACACGTGTGAAAAGTGTTGTGGCTGATAGAAAAATTGGAAGATTACAATAAAAGAAATACGTGTCATAAGACAAATTAAAAATAATCTCAGTGCCAATGTCTCAAAGGACAAAATACATGGATGCGTAAGAGAATTCATGGCCTTTCTTTAAAAGAAAATGTATTAGAAGCGGCGCGAAAATCGCAACTTAAACAGGTAAGATTTTATTGGGCTCGATAGTATTTGCCGTATGGGAAAACTGGATCATCGTATTTTTCGGTGCGAAAAGAAGTTGAATCTGCATAGTACATATGACTGGAGTTGTTACTGGCTTGACCTCCGGAAACAGTCACGTACTTTCTTCAGTAGACGATAATGCGGCAAGTCTCTTATGGTTACGGGAGCGATTGGCTTTAATGGCCAAAGCTGCTTGGCATTTCTACATGTGAAACAGAATTAAACCAAGTACTATTAAGAGATATTAAAGCAACATCTACTGCCATTTCGTGACACCTTAGAGCAGGGTTTCTCAACCGCGGTACACTAGTGCACCACAAGATATTGTCAAATGTGCCGGGAGAGTTTTGACTAATAATTAAAATTTCATGGTGTCGTATCAACAATACGACATTTTCTATTTATCATGTGCTGTCATCCTTGTTCACTACTCTCTCCGTATTAGCGTTTAAAGACCCTTACAGTAAAACACAAAAAATTCTTTAAATAGTATCTTTCTGCAAAGATTTGATGAGCGCAACGACAGGAAAGGACATATTTGGGCTTTTAAGGGTGTATTCGAAAAAATATTTTTCCACTCTCAACAGCTCGAAATTTTCTAGGACATTTTCAGACTCATTTTTAAAAGTAAAAACATGAAACTTGCTGAGGTGATTTTTGAAGAGATGTATAAGAGGCCGTGTGATTTCATTTTTCACCCAATTAATTAGAATTGATTTTTAAACAACTATTTTCTCAGTATGACCATTTTTTTCATCCCCAGATCTCCCGCTTCGGAAAATTCGGCTTTAAACGCCATCTTTGACAGCATTTTTTTACAATATTTTCTGCATTTATCAAAAAATCAACAAGCACGGCACATTATGTAGTTTCTAAATAAAAGAATTTGGCAGTTTGATGTGTTTGAGAGCAAAAATGAATTTAAAAATAAATCAGAAAATAAGCAGTTTGGATTGAAATACACCCTTAAAAGAAAATATTTCGAACTTTGGTTTGCTGTGGAAAAACTGTATTGGTGTTTTCACTGACGGATGTCCGTCAATGTTAAGAAACATAAATAGATTTATCTCGCTTGTGTTTCAAGAAAATCCAAATACTATTATAAGCATTCTTTGCATTACTCACAGAGAATCTCGTGTTTCAAAATATTTAACTCCAGATATGCTGATTCTTATGAACCAAGCCATCCATGTGGTCAATTTCAACAAGAGTCGACCTCTTATCGTATATGTCCGTGTATAAGTCGACCCCTAATTTCGTGAAAAAAATATGTTCCACACCAATATTTTCTCGTAGCCATATTTGCGTCATTTAATATCAGCAAATTCTGCATTTAAATAAGATGAAGATAACTTTTTTTTAATACTGGTATTCAGTCTGTTATTCCTCTCGAATTTGGGGTCGACTTATACACGAGTATATACGGTAAATCCCGAATTCTATCTCAGCTGTGTATCGCAGTGGATTCCGACTACAAAACTCTTTTATATCGCACCGAAGTGCGTTGGCTTTCGAAGGGAAAGGTTTTGAAACTACTCATATGAAATGACTTTGTTCTTAGAGGCTGAAAAAACTTGCCTTTAATTTCTTTTCATGACGACATTTAATGGCTTAAAGTTCAGTTTATCTCGGACTTGATTGAAAAGCTGAACTCCCTGAATTTAAGTGTTCAAGGTCCATCCGAGAATATCGGCACATCAACTCAAAACATTTGAAGAAAAATTCACTGTGGAAAGCTGAAATATCAAAAGGACATTTTGATCGTTTTTCGGGTGTCTCTCAGTTGAAAAGGAAAATTGCAGGCGAAATTGTAAGAACGTTGACGAAATTCAAACCTCACATAAAAGCTATTTCCTTCGCTTTCAGTTGACGAATATGAGTGGTTAATAAACCCATTCGTAATTTGCAAGACACCAAATTTGACAACAACAGAAAAAGAACAGCTCATTGATTTGAAAAACAATAAGTTTTACCGTTCAACATTCTTCGAGATAAATTTAGATGAGTTTTGGCTTTCTGTCAAAATTTTTTACACTGCAATCAGCATGAAAGCTATTAAAATTCTTCTGCCTTTTGCATCTTCATGGTTTTGTGAATTTGGATTTTCAACATTGACAGAAATAAAGTCCAAAAAGCGAGGAGGACTTTTAAAAGCTAATGATGAAATGCGAATTTGTCTGGCGACATTGGAACCTCGTTTTGATTTAATTTGTTCGTGAAAACAGATTAAGCCCTCATTGGATAAATTTTGTAAATATATATATTTCTACCATTCACCTTTTACATTTTTTATATTCAGATGCACAGAAAATAATTACAGGTATTTTCAGTCAGCCGTCAACTAAAATATGTTGAGAAATATTGTGTTAGAGAGTCCTTGAATGAAGATTTCAGCACGACAATGCTTCAGTCCAAAACTCACATGGTACGAAACAGTGCATTCTGCTCGAAATGTTAACGTTACATATCAGCCAGATTTATGTCCGGACATAATATCAAAACTGTTTTCAATTTCCTTGCTCAAGAAACGCGAAATATTCTCTGACTCATTTTTAGACGTACTAAAGGCGCTAAATTGGCAGGACTCTAACTGACAAACTCTGTTGCGGAACGATTTGGAATAGAAATGAGTTTTCGACTTTTTGATAAATAAATTAATTATCGAGTTATAAACTATGTGATATTTTTTTTTCCTTTTCACGTTTGTTTTCTTCCTTGTCATTGGAAATTCATCTCAAAATTTCAACTTTGACAGTATTTCCTGTGCGATCTTTAGTGTTTACCAAAAAAGGGAATCTGTCGATTACTTAATTTCTGAATAACAACATCTGTCAATTTCAAACGTTTCTGAAAAATATGAATTAACAAATTTGTAATAATGTTGCCTATTTGGATTTTATAACAGACTTTACTTGTGTCGTTTCCAAGAATGAAAGGCAATGTGATTCTAATAAACAGCAAAATGTGGCCATTGGAAAAGCATTGTATCTCTGCCAACAATCATTTTTCAAAACCATATTGACTCACATGGGACCATATTGAATCATGTGGGAACGCGATTTTTGGAAGTTATTCAAAATCAAAGAAATACTATTAATAAATGGCATCGTGTAAAAGTGTTAAATAATAGGTATTTTTTAGCTCTATCTAACCTTTTGAGGCACTGTATAAATACAGATGTTTAAGATTTTTTATCAAAGTTGCAATAATACAGCAAAACCTCCATAAAGCGAGCACGTTCTGTCCCAATAAAAATTAGTTGCTACGAGAGGTGGTCTCTTAATGTAGGTCATGTTCAAATTTTTAATTTAATTGTTGAGAAAAAGGTAACTATTAATGTTATTAAAATTTATTTTTCACATTAGGAAAAAATATGAAAATTTAAGTAACAAAACAAAAGTTAATTACATATGTTAATTACTACAGAGTTTCAAAGTGAACACATAGACGTTTGCTTTGATTTTACGGTTTTATCTTTTATAACTTTTATCTTTTATAGTCCTTTCGAAGTTCAGTAAATAAATGCTTTTTTTTCGGCGGGAACAAATATTGACGATTTCATTAATTTATCTATTTTTTTAGAGTTTCCTAAAGAATAGGGTAGAAGAGTTTATTGACCATCATTCTTAATTTGTCATCAGAGTTAAATTCATTGCCTAAAAAGGCACATATGAGTTTAAACACTTAAAAGTTACCAGAATAAAAAAAAAAATTAAACTTAGTTTAGAAGTTTGATGAATAATGTGCTCTCTGGAATTATTTTTTTTCTAATAAAACCTTCATCAAGTGACCTGGAAAAAACGGAATTTGTTTTATTTTCTTCAAAGAAATTGGTCGCTCATGGAGGAAGTTCAACTGCCACGGTCTCTGAATGGAGGTAGAATTAGTATTGAGCCTATGGGAATAAATTTCTTTCTATGAAAAAATGGTCGTTCAGGGAGGTAGTCGCTTAATGAAGGAGGTTGCACAGGAAGGTTTCACTGTAATCCCATTTATTCACATCCGTATGCTTTATTTGAATAATTTTACTAATTCTGTATTGTTATTTAATAAAAAAAAAATTTGTTGTACTAAAACTTTTGAGACAGATTGCACACAGAATTATCATTTCTGTGCATATTTTATTCTATCATAGTAGAAGTTTATAAAGAACATTTTTTAAGTTATTTCTAAAAATTTTAAAACTTTATAAAATTGTACCGTAGAAATTGAATATTTTTAACGACAAATGTTATAACTTTAGATAATACTTAAATACACAAGAATCCCATTCAAACAATCTCATGTATGGTATACAAAAAGATATATTACATAGCTTCTAAAATAGAAAAAATACTTTTTCGTTCAGACAAGCTAAAGCCCGCTTAAATTTATGTGCATTTTTATCTATGGTTTTTCAAAGTATTTATCAAGAAACCCAATGTTTTATCCTCTGTTTGATACGTTGAATTTTCCGTTTCTTTCTATAAAATAGATTAAATAAAAAAAAACTCACTTTCTAATCTTTTACTGGCAATTGAGATGGGGAAAGCGAATTTAATTTAGTTATTATTTCTCTAATAACAATTATTAGGAGTTCTTGTTGATTTTTTTAAATGTATTATCACACTGTTAAAAATATTCCTGAACCACTTACCAGTTCAATAGTTTTGAAAATTTTTAATTGCAAAAATCATATAGTCATCCCAGCATTTTTAAACGAAATATATTTTTAAATTAATTATGTAGTTCAAAAATAAAGATGATACATTCAAATATAAATTTACGAGCAAAATTATGCCATTAACCTCCATAACGGACTCTCCCGTATACCGGATACCTCTATTTTGATTTTGTTAGTTAGTTGGTTTTTAATCTTATTCGACTTCAAAAGTTCAAAATATTGCTTATAATCAGTACAATGTTGAAACAGATTTAAAGTGTAATCCTTACAAAAATCGCTTACCTAATTTGGAGGCCCTAAATTCGTAGGGGGAAAGTGGGGAACACTGCCCAGTTTGACCATGTTTTAATTAATGTCCATTGTAATTTTAAAAAAATTTAATCCTGCATTATTATTTGCTAAATAGAGGTGTCCGGTATTCGAGAGTGTCCGTTATGGAGGTTAATATATATTCCCTAATACAGGACACTGTTTGGATCCACAACCCATGCATATGGAAAATAATTGTTGGAAAAGAAATAATGTATGCAAAAATTGTGAATTTTTAAAAAAATTTTAAATCTTATAATATGAATTATGAAATCAATATTCGAACAAAAATATGAATTGCAACCTACAATTTTTGAGAGATTTGTATTTATTATGTCCTGCTTTATGCGAATCTTAATTTCAAATTTTTCTTCCAATTAGTTTTCGAATTATGATTAAAAAAACGACAAAATGATTTTTTAAGAGTCGTCAATGATGTGCAGAAAAGCATAATTTGAAAAAAATATATTTTACTCATTTTATTGAAACGTTTTTTGCTGGTAATAATCAAAACATTTTAAGCGAGTGAAATGGTCATACTGGCAAGAAATAATACATTAATAGAAGTGACACAGTCATTCCGTAGCATTTCAACAATCGAGTACCAAATTTCAATTTGGATACAGCCCCTAAAATGTGCTCATTTTTAAGTAATTAGTTTCTCTGAAACATAATCGTACAAATGCCATGAAAATTTGTTTAAAAATGAATTTGAAAATGGCCCCCTAAGCAAATTTTATATTCATCATTTTAAAGTAGACTTTAATTCCTATCGTTTGATACAAGAAACTTTTTTATACAGCAATTTGTAGCAGAGTTAATAGGGGATGTTTGCTTTTCTTTTCTGCACGACTGAACATTTGAAAATTATGCATTGGAAAAAATGAATAAAATCCAAAAATTTCTCTCACTTATAACCAACATTTCATCTAACCGGGAGTATAATTCATGTGCAATATTTTCTGCTTTTCTACACAAATAGTTTATCTGAAATGTAAGTACCCACTTCTTCATATACGGATAAACAAAAAATACTCTGAATTGCTTCAGAGTATGAGAAATAGTTGCAGGAATTTCTGAAATGCATGAAATAAATCAAATATCGTCTTTCTAATAGTTTTACTGCATGTAATAAAACACTACATGTCTGGAACGACAATAACTAATTTATCTACGCAAATAACTTATCTAAAATGCAACTATCTACTTTCACATGTGGCGGTACCTATAGAAAAGAAAATATTACACAGTATAAGTAATAGTTGAAACAATTTTTTAGATGACTTAAATAAATCAAACATTGCTTATCAAACATCTTTTACCGCATGGATAAAGAGTTCCACGCGTAGAGCAACAATAACTGAATGAAAAAATAATCTAGAAAAGCAACTTTTTTCATCTTAAGAAATACTTTTTCAAAATTTAAGTTCCAAACTTTAACGAATTGTGTTCACGAAACACCGAAAGAAATTTATGTTGCGTTTTTAAAATAAATATCTCACAGCTGCTAAAGAATTATCTTCATTCGATATTTCAAATAAATTTCTGGAAATGCGCAGTGCATATGGCATTTGAGTTATTTCCTTCCGCTTAAAAACAGCAAGAAAGATAAAATCATGCGTCAAGCATAAATTATGAAACACTTTCCAACACATTCTGAACGATGGAAAAAAATCTCGAATTATAAAATCATGAAAATTTCATCTTCTAAGGCACTTTTCACGATTTTTAAAACTACATTAGAGCATTTCCACAATAATTTAAGTCTTTTCTCAACTGCTCCGCTCAACAAGCGCAAAAGGTTTTGACACATTTACAAATTCACTTTTTAAAGGAAAGATATAAAGTTGGAAATCCTGACCATGGAAGCGATTTGAAATTGAACAGTGTTTTCCACTTTTATCAATAAGTTGCCTATTGAGTTATAAGCGATTCTGATCACGTGACAAACACGTTTTTTTGTCCTTTCTTGGTTGTTTTTTCTCCTTTCGCGCGGAAATTCGGTTCAATACGCCCATTTTTACACTATTTTTTGAAAGATATATTGTACAGATCAATACAGTTCGATTACATAGTTTCTGTACAACAACACCTGCTAGTTTCACGCATTTCCAAACAAAAATAAATTAAAACGTCTGTCAAAAAGTTGCCCTTTTGGATTTGAGAACAGCCTTAATAAATTTCATAATGATTTTGCCAATTAAAATTAATTAATTAAACTAGAATTTCTGAAGATTTTCTGCAATATTTATAACTCCACTCAAACATTTTAATTAAAATATTTTTCTTAGTAGAATTAGGAAATGTACAAATATAATGCTCTTAAAATAAAAATAAAGAAATATTTCCGAAATGAAACTTTTCCTCCACAATTCTTTCAACATCAAGAAAGCTGAAAAGATGGAAAGGCAAAAGAAATAATTCTTTTTAAAAATATTTTTCTTTATGCAGCTTATAATGCTTTTGGAACAAGATAAAGTAAAATATCTATAACTCATTCTAAACTGTATTAATATTAATCAATGCATTAAATGAATTTTATAGCAAGTTATTTTAACGGCACTTAAAGTGCCGTCGGGGCATAAAGGTTTAAGATATAGAAGGAGAGATTTTTTTCTGTACTCAAGGTATATTTTAATAGCATAGAATTATATATAGAATGCAAATACAATTTTTATATAGCAGACGATGTCAGAAATATTTCTATATTTCTATTGTAAGATCATTATATTTGTACATTTCCTAATTCGAGAAATATTTCTGAATTGAAAAATCCCTCCTCCCCCCCCCCCTCAACTCCAAGAAATCTGAAAAGATGCAACGGCATAAAAAAAATCATTCCTTTAAAAATATTTTTGCTTTGTGCAACCAATAATGCATTTGGAAGATGGTAAAGTAAATTATCTACAACTCATTCTAAACTGTACTACTTCTAATGGATGTATTAAATGAATTTTAAAACGAGTTATTTTAATGGTACTTTAAAATATCGTCAGGGGATAAAGGGTTAATAAGGTGAAATACGATGTCTCATTGAACCGTTTGGAAACACATAACACATTTGAATCTACAGTCGGAAAATTATCCGAATTATTTAAGAAGCCTGTATATAATATATAGATTTATATCTATAAACTACACGCTTGCAAAAATTTAATTCAGTTAGGAAATACATACGATAATGCAAAATTCCACTTCAGCAATTTCTGCTGATAAGGAGAATGGTGTTTGAATTATTTTGTACAGCCCTGTATACGAGGTATGGAATTTATGCACAACTATTAATATGCAAAAAAATTAGCTAAATTTAAAAGTAGATATCGAAATTGAAAACGCACTTCCGGCAATTATCGCTCAAAGATGGTAACGTATTTCTTTTGTGTATCCCTGTAATGAACGAAAAATGCTATGAACGTCCTGTTCTATTGGTAATCTTCTTGTAGTAAAATTCAGTTATTTTGTATTAATTTCATTACATTTGAAATTGCGTAATGTCATTGTCGGAGTTTCTTCTTAGTTCGCACAACTTTGAAGAAATTCCGTGGTATTTATATGCTGCCACCACCGATATGATTACGTGATATCGGTCACGCTCTGAGAAGATTGTTTAAATGAAAACCAACGCTTTCAATTAACTAAATTAACAGTTTATTTACACACTATTTACACAACACAAAACACTATTTACACTTAAAACTCGGATGTAGGTGATCCGGTTCAACATTAAATTAAATATGGATTATGCTGGATGTGTACTGTTAAAACTACGTTATATCACTCTATACACGTTAAATTAGCTTTACCGGAGATTAATCTCAATCTCCCAATACATGGGCTCTAAGCCTAAGCTCTGCGAGCTTTTCTCAACCCTACGCTAGATCTAAGAGCTCTACACAGGAACTCACCTTGCGTCTTGCACTCCAGCCTTCAACTGCCCTCTCCCCTCCAAAGCGACTGCTCTAGCAACCCCTTGCTTATTCTGAACTCCTCCTCTTTCCCCAACATAAAACCGGCTTTTCCACTCTGACCCCAATGTCAGCTCTTTCCCTCTCTGGTGAAATCCTTGTCTCCTTATCTCAGGCAGGCACCTGAATAGCAGGGCAAACCCCTTTCTATTATAACTACTTCCCTTCACCCACCCTATCTAATTCACCAGCCCGGATTAAGTTTTAGATAAGAAAAGAATATCACTTTGCAATTTCCAGTACACAGACCAAGCGAGATGAATACAATATACAAGTAAAAAGAATAACATATAACCCCAGTTCCAATAGCAGATGTTTCTCAGAACCTGACAGTCATTAAAATACTTTGCAAACCAATTTTTCCTATTGACCATAATGTAACGGAATTATCTGAGTGCCTCTGTCAATGAAATATTAATGCTACATATATCATATTCACTACCAAACATGCCATGCTAAACATCATTAAGTGTGTTCTGAAATCCAAAAGGTTAACTTATTTTAATTAATTTTTGTTCGAAAATGTATGAAACTAGCTGGTGTTGTTGTTCAAAAACTATGTAATTGAGATGTTTTTTCCATTTTTTTTTTTTTTTTTTGCAAACGCAATAGGTCTTTCAGAAAATAGTGCCAAAGTGGACGTTTTGAAACGAATTTCCGTGCGAAAGGAGAAAAAACACTCAAGAGCGGGTGGAAAACGTGTTTGACACGTGATCAAAATCGCTTATAACTCAATGGGTAATTGATTGATCAAAAAATGAAAAACATAGTTCAATTCCAAATCGCTTCCATGGCCAGGCTTTCCAATTTTATATCTTTCCATTAAAAAATGAATTTTCAAATGTTTTTAAACGTTTTGCGCTTTTTGAGCAGAGCAGTTAAGAACAGCCTTAACATATATAAATTGCACGAAAATCCGAGCATATTTATGCGAGTTAGAGCGTGGACGGACAGATGGACAGACAAACCGAATTCATAAACACTTTTCAACTTTCTTAGACGCTTAAGAATTGAATAGCTTACACTATTTTCCAAAATTGGATAAATCATAAAATATAAAATTAACTCTCCGATGAGTTAAATACCAGTATGTTGATGTCATATCATGACAATCAGTTAAAATGCCTAATTTTATTACATTTTCTGAAAAATTCGTTATTTTAATAATAAACACAATATGTCTGTTTGATTTCTTGACATCTGAATAACTAGTCGGAAGCGCTGATCCCAAAACTTTCTTCTATGTCATATGTTAATACTTCAAAATCCGCTCTTCCCATCATGAGGATTGTAAAGATATGAAATTACGTACACTATTTCTTGAGATATGACTATCGCTAAAGTCGTATAAATCCTGAAAAATGCAGCATAGCAGCGCCACTTGTTGGGTGATTTACACCAAAATCTACTCAGCAACAACTTATGTCAACTTCTAACAGAATCTGAAGCTTATTAAAAATCCATGCATTAGTTTTTAACATGGAGCTATTGAGGAATTAAAAAAAAATTCTGCGTAGCAGCGCCACCTGTTGCCGATTTACACCAAAAACTAATCAGCACAAATTTATGTCAGAGACTAACTGAATCTGAAGTTTGATGAAAATTCGTGAATTAGCTCCTGAGATAGAGCTATTGTAAAAAACTTAAAAAATGCAGCCTTTTAGAGCTACCTGTGCGACGATTTACGCGAAAAATTAATCAGCACCAATTTATAGCAGCGACAAACTGATTCTAAAGTTTTAATAAACTAGGGGGCTCGGCCCCCTACGAGCTACGCTCGCCAACCCCCGTCCAGACACCGCAGACTCTAAATGCACGCTAATTTGATCGGCTTTAAAAAGATTTCGAAGGATTGAATTATGATTTAAAAAACAGTGGTGATCTCCCTATAAAAGAATTTCTATTCATTTCTCTTTGATTGGGGAATTTTAACGCCAAATCCGCTGCGGTACTACTTGATTATCCTGTTGACCAATTTCGCCAAATTATATAAATCGCCAAACCACTCGCCAAATTATACAAATTGATGTAATTTTTATTTTAAATAACGAAAGAACAAATAAATTCGTACAACATTAATAAAAACACAAATAAAACGTCGAAATAAAAATAACTTGATGACGTATACACGTGTAACAACATTTCAAAATAAGCTAATATAAAAGGAATTAAGTAAAGAGAGTCTTTGTCTCCTGGTATTTTTTAACAAAGCGAAAAGAAAGTTCTTTTAAATGAGACATTTTAAATTAATTCTCAAAATATCAAATAAATGTCTAGCGCAATTTCTAAATTTAAACTTTTTTGCAATATTATTTAGTGTTCATTTTATGTAATAACTATAATGTGACGTAAATATGACGTAATTTCTCCTAAGACTTCTAACGCATGTTAATGAATTTATTATTTTACAATATCCTTTCTCTTTTAAAATTCACGTGTATACTTTTTATGACGTAATTTTTAATAAGTTCTTGCTTACGTAATTATTTAATTCTAATTTGAAAGTTTTTTTCCTGTTTATCATAGTCACGTGTAAATAAATTTTTAATTTGAAGCAAACATTGCTTGCGCTTTTTATACAGTTGGCAACAGTTTAAATTAGTACAATTTTCTGAAATCTGTAAAAAATATCTCTAGAAATGCTGAAAATTTGAATTTAAAATAGAAATAAAACCTGAAAAAATGAGTCAAAATAAAAAAATTAATGCAATCTGCACTCCGGCAAATTCTAACGCATAAAATTATCTAAAAATGATTACACTGCCATGTACAGTTTTTGCTGCTATAAAACTTTTTTAGTGGAACGATTTTGTCCAACTTTAGCATTAAATAACTCTTAAAATAATTCTTCGATTTGAAAACTGTCTGCATCAGCGTGTTTATCAAACATTTCTGTATAAAACCACCGATTTTCATATTTTTGTATGCATTATTTTTGTTAATATTAACGAAGAAAGGCCTCCGGTCACAAAAAAATCAAAACCGGCGGCGGCGGCGATGACAGCGGTAGTTACTTTTTTTTAGAATAGAGAGATTCCGTGCATTAGTTCGTGAGGTAGCGCGCTACAAAATTTATGTCACATACAGACAGACGGACAAACTCACAGACAGGCTCACAGAGGAATATTTTCTAAGAACAGTCAAATTGTGTTCAGGATCTTCTAAAACTTATGAATCCGCCGAAAAACGGAAGTCTAAATTTTTCACGAATCCAATACTTTGTGATTGATAAATAATTTTGAGTATGTCTCAGAAAGAAGAAAATTCGAATTTGAGAACAGTCCTTGCATGTAATTGATGTGCGTTTTAAAGTTTGAGGTAAAACTTTAAAAAGCAGGTATGTGTTTGCGTGTATTATAAGCAGCTGGTGAATTTTAAAACTCTTTTTCATTCGTATCCGTATGAAAATATCTGGTATTTTCCTTTAGATTCCAAAGTTTTGACGAATGTTTTATTTTTACTTTCTTCTACCTTTACGTGGAAAAAGTATTGGAATCGGTAAAAATTTCGACTTCCATTTTTCGAAGTAATTATAAGTAAGCTCCTGAACATTATTTGACGTTTTTAGAAAATGTCCATGTGTCAGCGTGTATGTCTATCTGTAACACAAATTTTGAGTGCACTCTCTCTCACGAATTAAAGCATGGAATTTGATCAAACTTTATCTTCTGTTAAACGTGACTTAAATTGGTGCTAAAATTTTGGTTGCAGACGATTTTACTTACTGTAAAAGCACTTATTTTCGCGAGCAATAATTTTCGCGAAAATGAAGATATCGGTGATTTCGCGAGCTGAAAATTTCGCTAATTTTACATGAACAGAACCAAAAGTTGAAAAATCCCGAAACTACCTAAATAGAACCCCTTTTGCATAAAGTATTTTAAAAAACTTCCTTTTGTCCGAAAAGTTCGTTCTATTAATTCTATTATTGTTTTTATTCAAAAAATAGTTGTATAGTATTCAAGAAATAGTTGTAAGTATTCAAGAAATTTTTGTACTTATTTTTTATTTAAGTAACTGAAGTAACTAAATTTTGGATAAGTGAAAAATTTTGATTTTTTATTGTTATTTGAGGCGATAAAAAGAAATATTTCGCGAGGCTTAAATTTTCGCGATTACGACGGACTCGCGAAAATCGTGAAAAATAAAGCATCGCGAAAATAAGTGCTTTTACAGTATATAGAAGAATGTTTCATGATGGCTACAAATATAATTTTTTTTTTCGTACAATTCTATAAATTTTTTATTCTATAAATATTTCCCAATGACTTCCCGAAGACAATCTATTTGTTTGCATCACATATCGAACTTCAGTTAATGATATACTGGCTTCATGCATGTACTAAAATGAAGTGAAAGTTTTTAAAATTGAGCAAGAAATGAGTAGTGGGAGTTATTTTAGGAGAGTAATCTCTGAAGTCAGGGAAATTCCTTATTATGCTTCTTTGTTTCAATTCAAAATTTCACCGACAGATGAATGAAGGTAAAAAAAAATTTACAGTTTTAAAATGGAAATATTTTTTTATTTAAGTTTGCAGCAGCTAATCAGTATGATTAAAATCTGAGTAAACGTTGATCCATTTTTGTACGTTAATTTGAGCATTCTAATAAGTTGGAATAGAGGCAACCCTTCTGCCGTTGATATTTGAATACGAATAGAAGAAAGCGCAATAAAGAAATTCCTGGCATCACACATTACTCTTCTGCAACAATAATATCAACAGTTGCCGCTGTTTACTTGTTATGGAATTTTTTTAGGCGTTCAGTCTATTTTAGAACGCCCCGTATAAATGAACATATATTATGCAGCAAAAGAAAAAGTTTTAACGTCATATCTACAGTGACAACGACTTGAACAATCTATTTCGCTGTTTTCGCTAATTTCGTCTAATATTTCACAAGAAAATTTCTAAACGAAATTTAAACTTAACAAATAAATTTTAAAAAAAACACGAATTTGACAAACATATGTTGACTGCCACGCTGCGAGTATACTCGTAGCTTTACTATTCGTGGCTTTAATTTATTACTTTCTCACCATTATTTTTTTAAAAAAAAATTGCCTTATTTATTGGCAGAAATTTTGCTGCATTAGTAAAGCGAAATTTACCTTTCAGAATTTGTAGTGGCAAACGACTTTCAAGAAGAAATTTGAAAATTCTTACTTTTTGCGGCAGTGAACGTGTTAAATACTAAAATAATAGAAATCTAAAATTTTGCTGTAAATAGTGAAATCTTACATGATTAACCGCTGGCATTCTCATTAGAAAGTACGAAAAATGCTTTTTGGAATAGTTAGATCTAAGAAAATATGCTAAATAAAAAAAAAAAAAAAAAAAAAAAAAAAAATACATAACAAGAGTTTTTAATAGGAATTGATTTTCATCTACGATCAGTACCTTCGACAGTATATCGGATGTCTTTAAAACGGCTAGCACAGGTTGAATCGGCAAGTTTAAATAATATAGAAACTAGGAACAAATAAAGATAAATCGGTACTTTCCAGTATGTGAGCCTTTGCGAGATAGAAAGAATGGGCTTGGCGAAACAAGGCTATTTGACACCATATTTTCTGGCAACCTGTTCACTGTTTTATATACACAAGCAATATTTTTTAAAATATGTATACAATTTATTTAACATAAAATGCGTTTATCTATTTTACATACAAACAGAAGTAAATTGTATATTAGAAAACAATAATAATATATACATACACAGATTCTAATAAAACAAGCCTAAAAAGTTCATAAATTTTGTTCCATGATTGTTTATGTCCAACAATTCTCATTTTCTCTAAGCGAAATTAAGCCAAGCTTTAGAATGTACGCCAAGGCAATAAGTACCGTTCAATAAATAAACAAATATGTTTTTGTATGCATATACATATATATATTCAACAGAAAATCTTGAAAAATAAAGTACAAAACATCATCTAAATCCATTAAATTTGCACCGGATGTTTCTACAAACATAAGTATCGATGGGAATTTTCAATTTCTCTAAAGTTCAAACATTTAGAAGAAAGTATCGGAAGTCTTGAGAAAAATGCCATTTCTCAAACTATCATTACAATTTTTTTGAGGGGAAATCCATTCTATTTATCAAACGTTTCTTGATGCATACATTACGAAATGTAGTTTTCTAGATTTTTTCTAGATATGTAAATAAAACGTTTACATTTGTGTAATTTTTCAAATTTCCCTGCAGTTTTCATTCACTTATTTGTTTCGAAAGTTATTTTTTGGAATGGTTTTTTTTTTTTTTTCCAATTTCTTGGTTGCTATCACAGTTTTGAAATGGTACTGTTAGCATAGTTTATTTTACCAATTAATAAGGCAATAAATAAGGCAAATATAACTATATCAAAAATGTCGTAGCAATTGAGCAATCTGAACAAAAAAAAAAAAAAAAACGCTCAACTGGCAACGCTACTTGTCACGAAATCATGCTAATTAGAATAGCATTTCTTAATGGTACTGTTAAGTAAATCTTATAAAACGATAAATATGTGTAAGTACATAGAAAAATTTAACCAATTAACAAAATATTGCTGAGTGGCTTGCTGTTCTGTAATTTTCCTTTTGCTCCAAAATTTATTGTTCAGATACAATACAAATTGAACATCAGAATATATTTGAATTGAATATCAGAACTCTAAGGGATGACCGTACATGTCAAGGCAGACAAATTTTTGCAGAGAAAACTATGTTCAAATTAATTTATTCAAAAAAAAAAAAAAAATATATATATATATATATATATATATATATATATATATATACAAGGAGCCTCACATGAAGCTGAACGTGGATTTTCATCTATAACTGTTGCAATAATGAAAATATTTTAGCAAAATCTTCAGAGACATGCTTTTCTTTTTTTGTAAAATGTGATGAATCACGAGAAGTGCTAACAAGTCGAAAATTGTACATCAAACGTGACAAATGAGGAGCGTTCGTACTATAAGTAGTTTTATAAATATTCATATCTTGGTGCAATAGCTGTTACACTCTTATGAAAAAATGCATGAATACAAAATTTATTATGATTATCTATATTAAATTCAGTAATAAGGAAATAATAGGATTCCATTTTAAATAGGGCTTAATCACGTTGGCAATCTGGAATCATTACCTATCACGGGATATCATTGAATTAATTACGTATGATAGGATTTAATAGAATGAAGAAAACTTTTATTACTATCCTTTTAAGTTTTGATTCGATTTTCATAAAACTTTAAATGACTCGACAAAATTCTACAACAATTATATACATTAAATTTCAAGTTTTTGCGGTGTTATATGCGGACAAACGGATGGACCAGGCGGCGAAAATAGGTGCTACGTATTTAACACGTTAAGCGCCACGTCAGCCACCGGTGGATGACAGCGAACTTTCCGTTTAAAACGCGTCATTAACCGATGGCTGACGTCTAAAATTTGATACAAAACTGAAAAAATATACTTTGTTTTAAATAATTACTGAACAAATATTTAACATTTACCTACCTTTTATTTATCACAGGATTATACTTTCTTAAAAATTACTTTAAACATTGTAAATTTTCAGCGCTTCAGTGTCAGTCATCGTGGCACACAACGTGTTAAATAATTACGAACGCAGATGAAAATGACGATCATCCATATCCAGTCAACGCTGATCTTGATGCCTCAAAATTTGAAAAGTAATTGACAGTTCTTACACTGTCACTGATAATTACAGTGCAATTCTTCTGCTGACATGACATTTCATCGAAAGCAATTTTCTTATGTTTAAGATTAAAAAAATATCATTATTACTGTTACAGCATGGCTTCCACCGGTGACTATTTTTTATTTTTTTGGCACCACTATTTTTTTAGGAAAGAAATGTTTAGCATATTTGTATTGCACATGTTATCAATTTATATGTAAAAGATTTTTGTCTTAGGAAAGTGGTGCAAGATAGAATGAAAAAAACTAGTTGGTACTGACAGCTCTGTTGTAGCTCTGAGCGAAAGTTGGGACTTAGATTGGTATAAAAAATCTTGCATTTTTAGTTGCATACGTAGGTTACGTCCTTGTTACTTTCTTCTATCTTTAAAAGAAGAAAGTATTGGATTCATGAAAATTTTCGAATTCCGGTTTTCGACGGATTTACACGTTTTATGAATCAGCGATTCCAAAAAACATGTTTACACAAAATGTCTGTCTGTGAGTCTGAGACTCTGTCTGTCTGTATGTATGTGACACAAATATTGTAGGCGCTCTAGCTCAAGAACTAATGCACGTAATTTAATAAAAATTTATATTCAGGTAGTCCCTGATATAAATTGGAGCTGATTAGTTTTTGGTGTAAATAGCTCAATAGGTGGCGCTGCTATGCTGCATTTTTCCCGATTTCCGCAATAGCTGTATCTCAAGAACTAATACACGGATTTTCATAAAACATCAGATTCCTTTAGTCCTTGACATGAATGGATGTTGTTTACGTTTTGGTGTAAATCGGCCAACAGGTGGCGCTGCTATGCTGCATTTTGCAGGATTGACACGATTTCTGAAATAGCTCTATCTCAGGAACTAATGGACACATTTTCATCAAACTTCAGACTAAGTTACTCTTTGATATGAAATAATGCTGACTACGTGTTGGTATAAATCGCCCAATAGGTGGCACTGCTGTGCTGCATTTTGCACTATTTCCTCAATAGCTCTTTCTCAAGAACTAATGCTGGAATTTTCATCAAACTTCAAATTTAAGTATAACTTGATTAATATTGCAGCTGATTATGTGTTGGTGTAAATCGCTCAACAGGTGGCGCTGCTCTGCTGCATTTGTCTTGATTTACGCAATAGCTCTATCTCAAGAACTAATGCACGAATTTTCCTCAAATTTCATAGTCAGTTAGACGTTGACATAAGTTGACGATAATTAGGTTATGGTGTAAATTACCCAATAGGTGGCGCTGCTATTCTGCATTTTGCTGGATTTACAGGTGGCGACATCCATACCTCGAGAACTAATGCACGGAATTTCATCTTTTTAGAATTCTCATGATAAGCACAGATTGCTATTTAATTTGGCACTGTGATAGCAAATTTTGAAGTATTGACATGTATGAGATAGAAGAAAGTTTTGTTGTGGCCACAACATACTTGTTTTTCTACATGGAAATTGTTGGCCTTGATATGTATGATCTATCTTTAAAGTTTTGAGAATCAGTTCGAGCAATATGAATCACAAACCCGCACAAATAATATGAATTAAAATACTCACCTCTCATCACATACTTTATGAATATGAATTTTTTTAATTGTTGCTATCAACCGTTAGTTAAAGATAACACTTTCGAAATGTGTAATGTGCGGCTAATATTCAGTTACACTTTAGAACTGAAATTTTATTCAGCGCTGCAATAATTTTTTAAAAATCCATCATATAGAACTTAAAAAAACAAGATAGAATTAAGAATGTTTTGAAATGCTTACTATTTTCGGCTGAACAAATCTTTCTGACTCATTCACAATCTGAAAGTAGTAAATTACAGCTATTATCATTAGGTGCTAAGAATCGAAGAGTGTTTTTAATTTTTATATAAATTTGGTGGATCAAGTTACAGCTGATTGGCCGTAATAGTTATATCATGAAATTGATTTTAAAACTCAACTTTGACGACATTTTGTAACTTTTGTAGACTAATAAATTTTCCGGAAACACAGAGTCGCTTTTCGATTTCTTTTTATCTTAAGGCTGTTCTCAAATCCAAAAGGGCAACTTCCTGACATAACTTTTTATTTATTTTTGTTTGAAAATGCATGAAACTAGCTGGTGTTGTTGTTCAGAAACTATGTCATCGAGTTATTTTTCCATTTTTTTGCAAACGCAATAGATCTTTCAGAAAATAATGTCAAAGTGGACCTTTTGAACCGAATTTCCGCGCGAAAGTAGAAAAATCACTCAAGAGCGTGCGAAAAACGGGTTTGTCACATGATCGATATCGCTTATAAGCCAATGGGTAATTGATTGATCAAAAAAATGGAAAAAACAGTTCAATTCCAAGTCGCTTCCATGGCCAGGCTTCCTAATTTTATATTTTTCCGTTTAAAAATGAATTTCTAAATGTGTCAGAACGTTTTGCGCGTGTTCAGTGGAGCAGTTAAGAACAGCCTTAAGGGGCTCGTTACTCAGCCCCCTTCGAATTCCCCCTCGGTAATGTTAAGTCTGTGGGCGTTTGAAGCATTCTTATATATAAAATATCTCCTCAGGATATTAATATTTTTTATCTTATTTTCTGTGTACTCTTTTTGAAAGATGTCTTTTTTTCTTAGTTTTCGAAATATTTCTAAAATATATGCTTAAGTTAATATTTTATGCGTTAAAAGCGGACGAACTGAAAGTAAAATTTTAACACTTCATATAAATCATAGATTTTAACAATATTTCGACAACTAAGATAACAAGTAAGAAAACTCATGCGTTGAGCATAGATTATGAAACACTTTCCAAAATTTCCTGAATGCTTTAACAAATCTTCGTTATCTAGGGAAATAAAGTAAATAAGAGAACTAAGTAAACATAGAAAACGCAAAGATTTGAAAAATTTATTTCAGAAGTTTTCGTTCGTAGCAAATACGTATCCCTGTTCTTTTGAACAGCCCTGTATTTGATCTGTAGGTTGATATATGTACTATATAATGGGAGAATTTAGTTTAGCAAGAAAACGCATAACAGGTTGAAATTTCTGTTTCAGAAATTTATACTAATAGATGAAAACATACTTGTATACTTTTGTACAATTCTGTAGTTAACCTAGTACCTTTATTACACGCCACAATTTAGTTAAAGTTTAATTCAAAGTAAAACTCTCTTAAAACTACTGAAATCACATTTCCAGAAATTATCATTTATAGACGGTCATGTATCCAATTCTTTGCATGACCCTGTATATCATTTTATCTATGATCTACAAACATTTCTTAGTAAACTAAATACACTTCAACGTAAAAATGCATAACTCTTTTAAAAACCACCTTTAAGCAATTTGCAATCATACTCAGTAACCATTACGAATTCTTTTGTGTAGCCCTGTATATGAATTACATCATTGATACGCGCCATATAATATGCATAAATACAGTGAAACATAAAAGTACATAACATAATTAAAAATGCATGTTCAGCAATTATCGCTACTGTACAGTACTTCGGGTACAATATAGTATCTGAAATATTTTGTGTGTCCCTGTAAATGCTATGCACGTCGTATTATACATGAAATCAGTTATAGTAACCCTCAGCGACGTATATCAAATTCATTATACATGAAATAATTTAACATAATTAAATTACGCCGCAAAAAATTCTCTCCACTCCTATATCATTATGTAACGAAATTCTTTGTGTGGCCCTGTAAATGAATAATAACTATTCTTTGCACCGCATATTCTACAGAATGCATATTTTAGTGCACTTTATAAGTGCATATCAATTTTATTATGTTTGAAAGCATGTAACAACATTAATAATCATTTTAAACGATTTTTTCGAATAGGCCATAATGTAACGGAAAACTTTTGACTGTCCCCGTAAATGAACTAAGCATGCTAGAAACTTTATTTGAAATAGAGAACGTGGTATGGTAAACATTAATAACATCCAAAAATTTCAGTGCAATCCGAGTATATTTACGGGAGTTAGAGTGCAGACAAACGGCCAGTCAAACCGAAGTCATAAACACTTTCAATTTTAAACTTAAACTTACACTATGTGCAAAACTACTTAAAAGATGAGACAATATTAAAAAGATGTTAAATTATTTTAATACCTTAGTACTTTCAACTATAAAAAACATAGTCTTCGTCAGAAAAATATAAGAAATACAATTGTTATTGGCGTCTAATTTTCAAAATTCACGTAGATTAGTAAATAGTTGAAAGTACTAAGGTATTAAAATAATTTAACATCTTTTTAATATTGTCTCATCTTTTAAATAGTTTTGCACATAGTGTAAGTTTAAGTTTAACCTTTTAAAGATGAATTAAGCATTTCTATTTATTTATTTACTTTCAATTTTGTTGGAAATTGTTAAAAAGAGACATCCTTTAATAAGAGTACACAGAAAAAACGGAGTTAAAAATATTAATTTCCCGAGGAGATATTTTAAATATTAGAATGAATCAAATGCCCATAGGCTTAAAATTATCGAGGGAAATTCCGAAACTGAGTAACGAGCACTCTTAAAGGCATGCATGCAAATGAGGAACTGACATAGCAAATCTATCAGGAAAGTAGTGAGTTTACATAAGGCAACTGCCTTGAGAAAAACAAGGTAAGGCTGTTCTCAAATCCAAAAGGTTAACTTTCTGACGTAATATTTAATTGATTTTTGTTCGGAAACGCATGAAACTACAAGATGTTGTTATTCAGAAACTATGTCATCGAACTGTTTTTCCGTTTTCTTGTAAACGCAATAGATCTTTCAGAAATACTGTCAAAGTTGGCATTTTGAATTGAAATTCCGAACGAAAAGAGAAAATCCTGTCCGTAAGGAGAGAAAAATGCCGTGTCACGTGATCAAAATTGCTCATAACTCAATAGGTAATTTATTGATCAAAAAATGGAAAACAAAGTTCGATTCCAAATCGCTTCCACGGGCAGGATTTCGAATTTTATATCTTTCCGTTAAAAAAATGAATTTGTAAATGTGTCAAAATGTTTTGTGCTTGTTGAGCAGAGTATTTGAGAACAAAGGAATGTAATAAATTTAAAAGTGAAAGAAGTCATTTGTTTGTGATTTTTTGTGTCAAGCTTTTGTCAGCTAGCAAACAAGCTGCAACAAGCCTCAACTTAGTCCCAAACAAGTCTCAACATACTAATTACAAACATAACCTTAAGGGTGTTCTCAAATCGAAAAGGGCTACTTTCTGCCATAAGTTTTAATTTATTTTTGTTCGAAAATGCATGAAACTAGCTAGTGTTGTTGTTCAGAAACTGTGTAATTGAGCTGTTTTTTTTTCCATTTTTTTGCAAACGAAATAGATCTTTCAGAAAAGAATGTCAAATTAGGCGATTGGACCCGAATTTCTGCACGAAGGGAGAAAGAGAACTCAGGAGCGGGCGAAAAACGGGTTTGTCACGTGATCGAATTCGCTTTTAACTCAATAGGTAATTGATTGATCAAAAAATGGAAATAACAGCTCCATTCCAAATCGCTTCCATGGCGAGGCTTTCCAATTTTATATCTTTCCGTTAAAAAATGAATTTGTAAATATGTCAAAACGTTTTGCGCTTGTTGAGCAGAGCAGTTAAGAACAGCCTTAAGTCATTGACAAGGTTTCGTTTTCCAATTCCATGATAAAATTTAAAAACTGCCAATCATTTAGATAAACGAGAAGCAAATTTATTAGCTTTACATGAATACTGTTTCTTTAAGAAAAGATCATTAAAAAGAGGCAGATTATATATGATTTAAGAGGAATATTAAACTATCAGGATTAATGAATTTGGATAAATTATCAGGCTCATACTACAACATCTATAGAAGTTTCAAATTCAAACGTTGGGTGTTTCTGAAATATCTTAAAGACGGACGTCTGTTGTTTAATGATTTTAAACTTAATACATTTTCGAGCAGTCACGAAACATATATATAATACATATATAACATATATAAGCAAACATCATTAACACGTTGCTGACGGATATATTTCGACGTTTAGACAGGAATGCCTGCGAGGAATGCCTGTATGCTGCATTATTTAAATAAAACATTTTCAGTATTCGCATTTATATTCAAATGAATAGTTATGATAATGGTACTAGTTTTTTGATTTGCTTATTTATGTTTAACCATTTTTTTTTAAACATTTTTTTTTCGCTTTTAAACCATGAGGAAGCTCGTGCTATTAACTGTAACAGCCAACCAATCAACTAACGTTCCCCCCTTCTATAACGCATAAGAGATCAAATTATTTTTAGCATCTTAAAATTGCAAAAAAAATTTAAAAATAAATAAAAATAAAGAAAGAAAAAAGAAACCAAAAGAAAGGGGTACAAATTTTCATATGTCATGACTTTGAAGTCTCAATCCATGCGTACCATTTGCTGTCATTACCTTTAGCATCATCATTATTATTTATCCATGCAGACGTTATTACAAATCAGCTGGTTCCAGTATCATTTTCATCCCATGATTATGAACAGAAGTAGTAAAAAAGTGAAACCTTCTTCATTTGTTTGTTTCTCTCCGACTGCATATTATATCTACGGATTTGTTTGTCACTGCGTTCTTCCTGTTTTATTTCTGGAATTTCTTTTTTTTTTTTTTTTATGTACTAAAACAAATACATTGTAATACCATCCACAATTATTTAAAAATAATAAATTCTTATGTATTAAAATTCATATGATCATATACTTCCTTTACCTGATTTAATTTTAACAATTTCAGTTTCATGCCCTGTTTCGCATAAGGAATGATTTTAGCATGGATGATTACCTGAATTACTGACTATATATCATTTATTATTCCAAAATGAACACACTTGTTTTATTTTGTGGTGAATAGCTCCCATCTCTAAAGTGGTTTAGGGTTGTTTTTTGAAGCCTTAAAAATCAAAGTGGTTTGTAGGGGAATAACATGGTCTGCAGGAGAATGTATTGAAGATTCCCATTTTAATCGTTTCAAAATAACATTTACTCATTTAAAATTTGAATATACATAAGATCTAAAACATACTTCCATTACCAAATTTATCATTAACCATTTCACTTCTATGCCGTGCTTTCCATAAGCCATGATTTTATCATGAATGACTACCTTACTTCCTTACTTACTACCTGTATATCATTTATTATTCTTAAATGAACACACTTGTTTTATTTTGTGACAAATAACTCCCATCTCTAAACTAGTTTAGTGTTTTTGTTTGAAGCCTTATAAATCAAAGTGGTTTTGTAGAAGAATAAAATGGTCTGTAGGTGAAAGTGTTAAAGATTCCTATTTCAATCGTTTCTAAATTACATTTACTCAATTAAGGCTGTTCCCAAATCCAAAAGGGTAGCTTTCTGACATAAGTTTTAATATATTTTTGTTCGTAAATGCTTGAAATTAACAAGCGTAATCGTTCAGAAACTATGTAATCACACTGTTTTTCCAGTTTTTTTTTTTTTTTTTTTTTTTTTTTTTTTTTTTTTTTTCCAAATGCAATAGATCTTTCCGAAAATAGTGTCAAAGTGGGCATTTTGAACCGAATTTCCCCTCGAAAGAAGAATAAGTACTTAAGAAAGGTTGAAAAATGTGTTTGTCACGTCATCAAAATCGCTTATAACTCGATAGGTAATTTATTGATCAAAAAATGGGAAACACAATTCGATTCTAAATCGTTTCCAGGGTCAGGCTTTCCAATTTTATATCTTTCCTTTAAAAAATGAATTTGTAAATGTGTCAAAACGTTTTGCGCTTGTTGAGCAAAGCAGTTAAGAAAAGTCTTAAATTTTAATATTCATATGATCTAAACTTCCATTACCAGATTTATATATCATATTACCAGATTTATATTTATATATCATATGATATATATATACCAGATATATATATCATACTTCCATTACCAGATGGTCGGTAGGTTTCACGTGGAGCAACGCAGGGCACGCTTTAATTACTTTTTCCTGCGTTTTCCTCCCCAAAGGTCAAGATGGGTGGTTTAAAGGAAACAAGGAGGAGATTAAAGGAAGATAGTCTGAATTCGGTTTGACTGCAGAGTTAGTAAAGCATCCATTTTGATGGAAAACTAAATCTTTTTTGTCTTGAATTATACCTCTTTATCTAAAATCTTAGAAACTTTTGAAATTTCTCTTAAATTTAAAGATCTATTTTAATCCACTAAAGATTTCTCAATCTTCAAACTGCTTACCTGAAGACTTTGCCAAGAACTCTGATAAAAAATTTGCATATTTAAAATTAAAACATAAAATTCAAGTGAGCGGTCTTTGTTTTTCTCTCTTGAGTTTAATAACATTAAATGCTGCATTTAACTGATGAATATTTTTTTAGATAATTTTTATCGACAGAAATAACTGCCTTCTGTAATGCCTGTATTTTATACTTATATTTTGTCCTTTATATGCTATTCAAGTTACACCTACCGACCGTTTTATTCGGTGTCAAAAATTCACATTTCAATTGTTTCAAACTAATATTTACTCTAACATTTTCGTGAATATCCAAATTCCGTGGAAAGATATAGGAGTAAGTTGACGTCATTGCAATTTTATGACAAATTTTTATATAATATTTTTTCTGAAAATATTTTAATTTTTTCTGTGAAATTATAAAATTATTTAATTAAAAAGAAAAACTCTAAACATTATTAAAATATTTAAATTTATTATTGATTCGCTTCATGTACAACTTTAAATTTATTTTGTAGATAAAATAATTTTTTCAAATATTAAAATAATTGCATGTCATAAACATAATTTAAACTTTAGCTTGACATACTCTTTTAAAATGTAAAAGAAATAAACATGTCCATGTTTCACTTAGTAGCAGCTGCTTTTGTTATGATGTTTTCAATTTTCTTTTTAAGAAAATTCTATGTTCTCAGTTGTGAATTTTCCGATAAAGATTTTTGCTCGCATTTATGTCAAAAGCAAATTTTCAGACATATTTCTTTGCATTTTGATTAAAATTTTATAAAAAAAAAATGCAATGTTGACTATTTTATTTTTTTCTGGTATAACAGTGTTGAGCTATAAAAATTTTAACAAGAAAGAAATATGCGTCAAGCATAGATTTGGAAATACTTTTCAACACTCCCAGAATTCTTTAACAAATGTTCACTGTTTAATAAGGTGAAATATGGTGTCTGATTAAACAATTTGGAAAACGCATAGCATATTTGAAAACCGTATTTCAGGAATTATATCATTAGTCGAAAAAATATTCGAACTCTTTTGTGCAACCTTGTATATGATCTATAGATATGTATATATACTTACAGCGTTTCTCAACCTGTGTGCCGCGGCACACTAGTGTGCCATACGAGATTGTCAAATATGCCGCGATGGGTTTTGACAAATAACTAAAATTGCATGGTGTCATATTAATTATACGGCATTTTCTATTTATCATGTGCTGTATTCCTTGTTTTACTCCTTAACCCATATTAGCGTTTTAAAGACCCTTACCGTAAAAGATGAAAAATTGTTGAATGAGTATCTTTTCTGCAAAGATTTCGTTCTTGCAGGTCAAAAACATCTTTTGTGAATTTACTCTTCATGACGAGATTTGTTGGCTTAAATTTTAATTTATCTCGATCTCACTTAAAAAGCTAAACTCTCTACATTTAAGTATTCAAGGTCCATTCGAGAATAACGGGATATCAACATCAAAACAGAAATCATCTGAAGAAAAATTAACACAGTGGAAATCTGAAATATGAAAAGGAATTTCTGATTGCTTTCCGGGTATCAATGAATCTGTCGAAAAAAAAGATGTAGACGAAATTATAAGCACAACTGACGAATTTAAAGCTGTCCTAAACTGCTCTGCTCAACAAGCGCAAAACGTTTTGACACATTTACAAATTCATTTTTAACGGAAAGATATAAAATTGCAAAGCCTGGCCATGGAACTGATTTGGAATTGAACTGAGTTTTCCATTTTTTGATCCATAAATTATCTATTGAGTTATAAGCGATCCTTATAAACATGTTTTTCGCGGGCTCTGGAGTGGATATTCTTCTTTCACGCGGAAATTTGGTTCAAAACGTCCAAACGCAATAGATCTTTCAGAAAATAGTGTCAAAATAGGCGTTTTGAACAGAATTTCCACGCGAAAGTAGAATAATCACTCAAGAGCGGACAAAAAACGTGTTTGTCGCGTGATCAAAATCGCTTGTAACTCAATAGGTAATTTATTGATCAAAAAATAGAAAACACAGTTCAATTCCAAATCGCTTCCATGGCCAGGCTATCCAATTTTATATCTTACCGTCAAAAAATTAATTTGTAAATGTGTCAAAACTTTCTGCACTTGTTGAGCTGTGAACTTGAGAACAGCCCTAACGTGAAGGATTAAATAGTGTGTTTTAATGTAGATTTTTCGTAAGTAAATCTTTTATTACTATTATTTGAAGAATTCCGGTTATTAATTCCCTTCCTCCTCAAGATCGTGTCGAGTATTACGTACCTATGCTAGTGGTTTCGACATATCTAAGGAGTTATATTAATTCACGGAAATTTTTCCAGAGAGAAACATTCGCCTTGCATACAATATTTCAAACGAAAATCAATTTTCAAATTAATTTGATTCTTGTGTTTATTTGATTCTTTATGTATGGTGAATTAACATCTGAGTGATATTTATCACCATATGAGCAACGATAGATTAGAGCATGGTTTAATCGCATTTTGCTTTCTTGAAGATCTACTTGTTTTCGTATTATTAAAGGAGGCAGTCTCATATTTTTACAACAAATTTTATCATTGTTGATTATGGTACATAATGACAAGTTAGATGGGGCAGACCATGTCAGCTACTGCACTAGTGGGGGTGTTGCCACAGCAAAGCTGCACAGTCTTCTGCAATGTTAAATGAATGGCAACGCGATTATGATATTACTGCGACTCGGAGGGGTCATATTAATTGAGTCGTCAATCATTTAACATTGCAGCAAGGCGATATTTCTAAGACAACACTCCCTCGCGGGTGCTCTAGCTGACCATCAGTTTCTTCAGCCGCACCATTTCTGTCATATATATCAAAATCATCGACACTAAAATTGATTGTGAAAAGATGACGCTGACCCTGTTCACCCTGGGATATCGGAACTATCTTAAACCGCCGAACTCTCTGAGAGAGTTCCACACACTCTCTCAGAGAGTTTCAACTTTCTTCGAGCTAGAGACAAACACGACCATTCACTCTCACTGGCTGTAAAACTTCGCTGATTGAGTGTTGCGGGCGATTTTATCTTACGCGCATGCGCAAACAACACAGTGACGTTCACGGAGTTATCTTGGATCTTAGGTGAGTTTTTCGCTGTGAAGAGGTTTCCAATTCCGGGAGGGTATCACCTCAAAATTAAGAGAGTTCGGTGGTTTAAGACAGTTCCGATATCCCAGTGTGAACACAGTATTATACCTGGACTATAAGATGTTAACTCGCATTGAGAAAGTAGTAAATTAGGTAATATGCAATCAAATTTATTTAAATCTAATTCATTTTGATAAAAGACGAGTTTAATATTGGGACTTAATAACACATTGAACTGTTTTTTGTTATTTGTCTGCTAGAGCTCTTATCAGTACATTACATTCGTCTACATTTTTGGTCTAAAACGTCATCCAGTTTTTACTTCCAAGAGTTTTTTACTCCTTTGGCTTTTTCAAGAAAAACTGGACTATAGTTTCAGTTATCTCCAATTCATTTGAAATCTGAGACAATTTGAAAAAAAAAAAAAAAAAGCTTAGTCTTGGAACATAAGATATTGAACTGTTTATGTTATTTGAAAGGCGAGATGTTTTATCGGTACAATATTTTATCAGTACAATATGTTGTTTTATATTTTTGGCCAGAAACGTCATCCAGTTTTTACTTCCAGAAATATTCTTCAACTTTTTTAAGACAAACTGTACTATAGTCTCAGACCACTCCAATTCATTTTAAATCTGAGACAACTTGAAAAAGAAAAGTTTAGTATTGGAACTTAACATATTGATGGTTTAATTAAATTGAAACGGTTAATCAGTGCCTTATTTACGGCAGAGAATTCGGGGCACAGGCCCAGGAAACCTGGCGATTTTCAGGGGCCCACAAATGCTGCTGAAAATTTGTCAATTATTGTCGAAAATCTGTTATAGATTTACATTTCATTCTACATTTTATTGTGTTCATATTGTATTTTTATAAAATCGTATGTTTTGTCTGAAAAAAACCATATTTAATTACATTATTATAGTGAATATTTTCTTTTATCTTTATCAATTAAAAAATATATTGTATTTTTAATTCTTAGTTAATCCTGTTCCTTTTCTCATCAAATTATTTGGAAGTTGGTAAGCGTAGCTCGTAGGCGGCAGAACCCCTAATAATTCAAATGATTATAACTTGGTATTGCGGAAAATTTATTTTTAGTTGTTGCATACTTTATCATTCCAGATATATGGACTTGCATGGGAAAATTAATCAGTGTCACACAATTTATTATAAAACGTCTACTCATTAAAATTTCATAATTACGAAATAATTATTTAAAAGTAAATGAATGTTTATAAAATTTAACTATTTTAATGGATATTTTAAAGTAATTATTAAAATCAATAATAGTTATCTTAGTAAGTACGGTTTTCAATGCACACACACACACATTATATATATATTACTCAACCCCCTTCCTGCCCTTTGGTGCAACAGCCCCCCCCCCCCCTAAGCACGGGTTCCCCAAATTTGTAAATCGATCCCTGCGGTTAATAACTGTTTTTGTTATATGTCGGCTACAACTCTTATCAGTATATTACATTCGTGTACATTTTTGGCCTGAATCATCATTCAGTTTTCACTTCCAACAATATCCTTTAACCTTTTTCAAGAAAATCTGGACTATAGTTTGGATCAAATCCGGTTTATTTTTAATGTAAGAAAACTTGAAAAAGAAAAGTTTAGTATTGGAACTTAAGGGTGTATTCGAAAAAAATATTTTTCCACCCTCAACAGCTCGAAATTTTCTGAGACATTTTCAGACTCATTTTTAAAAGTAAAAACATGAAACTTGCTGGGTTTATTTCTGAAGACATGTTTAACATGCCGTGTGATTTTATTTTCAGCTCAATTAATTAGAATTTGATTTCTAAACAATTATTTTCCCAGTATGACCATTTTTTTCATTCCCAGATAGCCCGCTTCGGAAAATTCGGTTCAAAACGCCAACTTTGACAGCGTTTTTTACAGTATTTTCTGCATTTATCAAAAAACTAGCAAACCCCGCGGCTTTACTCGCGTAATATTTGTAATATGCCAAGTGATAATTATATGTCTAATTTTTATTAAAAGGTACTAACTAAATTTTTGTATTATTAACAGGTTTTTTTTTTATTAAAAGGTACTTATTACTTTTAGGAATAATTCAAAAATTACTATTTAAAACACAGTTTGATTAAACATCTTTATTGCACTGCATTAGGCAGAAATGAGACTTAAATTAATACAAAGAAATAAAACTAAATAAATGATAATTTAGAAAACAGTTTGAAATTTTATGCTCAATTAATACACTCATTTCAGTATTCATTTGAATTTTTGAATTTATTAGAAACCATCTTCTTACATCTTAAAATTAAATATCATGTCAAATTCCAAGTCCTACCACCTCTGTCAACATAAAGGGCTATGTTGAAATAGGAACTGTTACCGTTAATTTGCCAACCTTAATTTTGAAATCGGTCTGTTATTTCCTAATATTCCACAGAAACGTAATTTAGAAAGCTTTTAAAAGCCTTTCTTTAGAACGTTTGTCCATTCCTGTGAACCCCAGGTGGTAGAATCATCAGCATAAAATATAGCCTGTGTAGGATCAGAGACTGTTACCATTGATTCGCAACTATTACTTTTATAATCGGTTTATATTACCTGAAATTGCGTAGAAATCGTGATTTAGGAAATTTTTTGGAATGCTTTTCCACCCCTTTTTAATTCGAATTTATTTTCGACAGCCTTTCGAGGGTTTTTATATTTAATTACCATGCCATATTTAAAGTTTCTAGTCTTTTCAGTATCACAGAAATCACAGTTTAGAAAGTTTTTAGCTCCTGCAACCATCTGGTGGTAGTGGCACGGACATAAAATATAGCTTATGTTTGAGCAGATTCTATCACCAACAATTTGTCATCATTATATTTTTAATCGGATTGGTATCTGATAAGATTGCATAAAAATACGCATTTATAACGCTTTTCGCCACTTCATTTTTTTTTAATTTGGAATTTTCTTTCGACTGTTCTTGGAAAGCAGTTGCACCTTGTAAGTAAATGCCTTGCCATACTTCAAAGTGTTAGACCCCTCAGTTGTGCAAAAAACGCAAATGAGAACATGTTTTGCTTTTGCAACCCTCAGATGGTAGTGACAGCAACATAAAATACAACCTTTGTTATAGTAGGGAATATCACCATTGATTTGCAACCATTACTTTTGAAATAGCTTTGGTATTTCCTGAGACTGAGTAGAAATCGCAATCTAGAACGTTTTAAGAACGTTTTTCGCGCATGTTCACCCGTTTTTAAATTTCCAATTTTTTCGAAACAGTTCTTAAAGATCATTAATATTTAATAAATATGCACCTTGCCTAATTTTAAGTTGCTAGCCCCTACCGATCACAAAAATTGAAATTTAGAACGCTTTTTTGCTCCTGCAATGTCTAGGTGATAGTGATACCAACATAGAATATCGTCTATGTTAGAACAGAGGCTGTCAGCATCAATTTCCTACCATTACTTTTGAAATCAGTCAGAGATATTGCTGTCAGAGATATTGCTGACAAATCGGCATTTAGAACGTTTTTAGAACGCTTTTCGCGCATTTTGCACCTGCATCTCCTCTCGGGTAGTGGAAACAGATATAAAATATAGCTATCTTGGAGCAAGATCTGTCCCCATCATTTTTACACCATTATATTTGAAATCTGTTCAGTACTTCCTGAGATTGCATAGAAATCGCAATTTAGAACGTTTTTTACAACGCTTTTTGCGCAATTTCACCCCCTTTTAAATTTCGATTTTTTTAGGAAATGTCCTTAAAGATCATTGATATCTTATAACTAACTACCATTCCAAATTTCACTATTCTAGGCCCTTCCGCAACGCAAAACCGCAATTTAGAACATTTATCTCCTGAACCCCCTTTGGGGTAGTAGCACCGACATAAAACATAGCCTATGTTGGAGCAAGGGTTGCCACCATCATTTTGACGCCATTATTTTTTAAATCGGTTTGGTATTTCCTGAGATTGTGTAGGAACCACCATGTAGAACGTTTTTTAGAACGCTTTTCGCGCATTTTCGCCCCTTTTAAATTTCGAATGGTTTAAGAACTGTTCTTAGAAATCGTGTATATGTAATATTTCAAATTTCATATTTCTAGGCGCTTCAGTAACGCAAAATTCGCATTTTTAGAACGTTTTTTTGCTCCTGCACCCCATTTCGTATAGTGGCACCGACATAAAACATAGCCTATGTTGGAGCATGTGTTGTCACCGTCATTTTGACACCATTATTTTTTAAATCGGTTTGGTATTTCCTGAGATTGCGTAGAAACCACCATTTAGAACGTTTTTTAGAACGCTTTTCGCGCATTTTCACCCCTTTTAAATTTCGAATTATTTAAGAACTGTTCTTAGAAATCCTTTTTATCTAATAAGTAACTAATATTTCAAATTTCATATTTCTAGGCCCTTCAGTAACACATAAATCGCATTTTTAGAATATTTTTTTGCTCCTGCACCCCCTTTGGGTTAGTGGCAGAGACATAAAATATGGCCTATCTTAGAGCAAGCGTTGTCATCATCATTTTGACACCAATATTTTTGAAATCGGTTTTGTATTTCGTGAGATTATGTAGAAACTACCATTTAGAACGTTTTTTAGAACGCTTTTTGTGCATTTTCACTCCTTTTAAATTTCGAATTGTTTAAGAATTGTTCTTAGAAATCCTTTATATCTAATAAGTAGCGAATATTTCAAATTTCATATTTCTAGGCCCTTCAGTAACGCAAAAATTGCATTTATAGAATGTTTTTTCCTTCTGCACACCCTTTGGGGTAGTGGCACCGATATAAGATATAGCCTATGTTCTAAGTTGGGCGAACACCATCATTTTGATACCATTACTTTTGGGATCGGTTCGGTAGTTCCTGAGCTTATCTCCGACAAATAAACAATGTTTTCCTCTTTATAATATGATGAAGTATAGAAGTATAGATTAAGAATCACGGCACATTATATAGTTTCTAAATAAGAGAATTTCCCAGTTTGATGCGTTTGAGAGCAAAAATGAATTTTAAAATGAATCAGAAAATAAGCAGTTTGGATCGGAATACACCCTTAACTTATTAAACTGTATTTGTTATTTCCCGGCGAGCGCCCTTATCAGTATATTACATTCGTCTACATTTTCGGCCTGAAAAATTATCCAGTTTTCCCTTCCAATAATATCCTTTGGCTTTTTAAAGACAAATTTAACTATAGTTTCAATCCGTTCCGATTTATTTTGAATCTGAGACAACTTGAAAATGAAAAGTATTTTATTCGAACTTAACATATTGAATTGTTTTTGTTATTTGCCAGCAAGAGCCTTTATTAGTACATTACATTCGTCTACATTTTTGTCCTGAAACTTCAACCAGTTTTGACTTACAATAATATTCTTTGAATTTTTCAAGAAAAATTGGACAGTGGTTTCAGTCAGCTCCGATTCCTTTTGAATCTGAGATATCTTGAAAAAGAGACAGAAGTTTTCGGTCGTAATGTTCTCTTTTATGTGTTCCATTTCATTGAGTCTTCGGATGAAAATGTCGCCCAGTTTCCATATAGGATAATTTTCTTTGAGTATTTCGAGAAAAACTGGGCTGTCGTTTTAATGAGCTCTGGATCATTGTATCATTAAATCAGTTTCATTTAGTCAATGAATCGTTTTTGCATTAAAATTTCGGGGAAAAAACAGATATCGAGTGAGATTTTATTAAAATATTCAACGCACTTCTTTTTGTCGCGGAAGTATAACGATCGCAGTATATTCAATACTATCAAGTTCCTCGTTCCCCAAGTATAGTCAATTCTATCATATCTTAAACCATCATTTTGCCGTTTTTTAAGCATAATTCGAAAACTACTTGGAAGAAAAATGCGAAATTTTGGATTTCCATAAAGCAGGCATTAATAAACCTAAATCTATCCAAAAAATTGTAGGTTGCAATTCATAATTTTTTCGAATATTAATTTCATAATTCATGTCATAAAATTATATATAAAAATTGCAAATTCAACGTATTTTATGCTTGGGTATTTTAGTATTATTGATACACAAAAAATTAGCACATTAGGAGTATAATTTCAGGAGATATTAATAAAAATATGAAAATGTAATTTAACATTAGAAGCACTAAATTTAGAATGTTTATAATTCAAAATCTTTTCATTCAAATGACTTGAAATTTGTTGTCTTGTCTAGTCATAGTTTGAACCGAACCGAAGATTTGAAATATCGTGTTAAAATTGGGCATTGCCATTGAAAAAAATGAAGTTTGGGTTCGTTTTAATATGTAGATGGCCCCCTAAGCAAATTTTATATGCATCATTTTAAAGTAGACTTTATTTCCAATCGTTCTTTATTAGTAACTTTCTTCTATGATAATTTATTGAGGAGTTAGTAGGGGGTGTTTACTTTTTGTTCCTTCGACTGTAGGTATGTATGTACGTAAATAACGCGATAACTCTTGATAGAAATATCCGCTTCAAATTTTCTAAATAGGTTCATTCTGATAAGGTGCTTCCCTGATTAGTTTAAGGGGTTCATTGGTTAATTATAAAGCGCAGAACGGGGGCTAATCCCTCCCTTAATTTAGGCAAATGGTTTTTTCATGCAGAATTATCCAATTTGCTTCAAATTTGGTATAGGGAGACCGGGGCTAGTAGTGACATTTTCGACAATTTTGATATTAGCCGTAAGATTTGAACTGAAGTGAAGCATTTAGTACATCATATCATTAAAGGAAATCTTGCGTAACATATTTATGAAACTATTATTAACATTATTAGCGTTTTTCATAACACAAAATGAATTCTGCGTAACCTCGATATTTGTCACAACTAAACCCCGCTACGGGACAAGTTGTGACATGATTGGGGCATATTGTGACACATAAATGACACATACAAGTACATTGTAACATATACAAATTGTATAAGAAAGGCGATTAAATGGGATATGTTAAATCAAGAAGGAGAAATTTATTCATTTATAAAGTTCTTAACACAATAAAACACTTTCATGTTTTAATAATATTGTAAATCAAATGAAAATAAAATAGTTAAATTGTTAACACTTGTAAACTCTTATTCCTTTATAAAGATACTTATAGAGACACTTAGCAATAAAAAGAAAATAAACTGTCTTATTCAGGAAAGAAATAAAAAGTAAGCCAACACTAATCTTTGGCCATATTGATCTTTGACTCGGTAGCCTACTGCAACGTGTAGGACTATATCCTATATTTTTAATCACTCATTGTCCTCGCTTGTTTCAGCGTCTGATTTGCAGTTAATACAAATATAAGGTTCATTTTTGGTACATTTGACATGCGCCCATCTTTTACATGCCATGCATTGCACCCAATCTTCTCCGAGTCTAGAAATTTTGTATTGCTCCAAGCAAACTAGACATAAACAATTATAACCATCTTCAGAACTATCCAATACTTGCTTCTCGCTTTTTTCAATAACCCAGGTGTAATTTTTATATGCACTGCTTAGCCTTTCCATACAGTTTCTTTTTTACTTTTTCTTCTTCAATTTGTTTTCTGCGTTCTTTTTCTTTTTGTTCTGCTATTTTCTCTTTTACAGGTGTGCTTGTTAGAATGGCAGATTTCAAACATCTACGAATAGATCGCTTGCTTTTTCGAGGTCCTGATTTAGGGAGTGGTCTTATTTCTCTAAGACTTACCACTGACACATTGCTATTATCAATTGTCATAGAATCATCTAATTCAATGAGATTTCTTACTTCTGAAGACGGTCCTGCAATCTCACCATCATTGATTAAAGTTATTGCTGAAGTGCTTGATTTATTAACAGTTTCATATTTACTAATTTTTTTTCATTGTCACTCTGGTCTTTAACGCTCTCATCTCTGATGGATAACGGTCGATCAGTTACTGAGGAACATAGGAAGTTAAAATTATGAGGGAAAATAATGCTGCGGTAAGTAGTGACACAGTCACAACGTGCCTCTTAGACTTCGTCACAACTAGCCCCGCGTTACGCCATTTTGAAATTTATTCATTAGATTCCGAAATGTTGGCATGATTAACAAATGAAATAAGTAGAATAACAGCTCCAAATATAAGCATTTAAATAATGTGAAGGAAGTTTACATACCTCAGTATTGCTAGTGGCAATGACGATTCCAACGTAGGTCGCAAAATTTACTTTTACGATAGAAAACAAGATAAATATTTGTATCTCGAAAACAACGCAACGCTATACTTCAAAACATTCGCAGAACACTGAGGCAATCAACCTCTTCACTCACATGACGCGACAGGTGCTGCAACCTTTTGGCTCAGTCAGGAAGCTCGATTGCACAACTTGCCCCTGGCACAACTAACCCCGGTCTCCCCTACCGGTTTATTTTGATGAGGAGTTTCCTGATTAGATTTGGAGGTACGTGGCTTAAGTTTAAAGAGGGGGAGGAATGATGGAGATAATTCCCTTTAATTTGGCTAAATGGATTTTTCATGCTGAACTATCCGATTTACTTCAAATTTGGTCTACCGGCTTGTTCTGATTAGGTGCTTACCTCATTATATTTGGAGGTTCATTGGTTAAATATAAAGAGGGGAACGGGGCTAATCCCCCCCCCCCCCTTAATTTAGATAAAGGGATTTTTCATACAGAATTATCGGATTTGCTTCAATTTGGTATGTCGGTTTATTATGATAAGGCGCTGCCCTGATTAGATTTGAAGGGTTTTTTTTTCTCATTTAAATTATATTGGTTTGAATTATAACAAAGAAACCCTGTTTTTTTAGGATTTTTATTTTTTACCGTTTTGCTGAAAAAAAGTGAGTTTTATTTTATTAATAATAGACAAAGTAAGGATATATAGTAATGATATAATATACAATTAGTACGAATAACCTGTGATCTCAATGTCGTCCTTTTAGCTGGGTACATTTCTTTTTATTAATTTACTTCCTCATATCCAAAGGTCTGTTTTCAATGGCTATATACAACATTTTAATATTTTTAGAACTAAATTATATATCAATAACGTAAATTTAAAGAACTTTTCCGTTAGTCCACCACATGTGATAAATCGTCAAATAGTCTTTATGGTTAGATTGTATGTAAGATATAACGGCAATGGATTTAATTATGCGCCAAGCAACATTTTGTCAAAGAAGTCCAACTGGATGCGAAGAGGCAACAACGAAATATTTTAAACACCAAACTGTAGAAAGTAAAAACAAGTTGGAAATTGCTCGTCAAACGTAGCAAATGAGGTGCGTTCGAACTATAACTAGTTTTATAAATATTTTTTGCACCGCATATTGTACTGAAATAATATTTTAGTGCACTTCATAAGTGCATATCAATTTTATTCTGTTCAAAAGGCTGTAACGTCATTAAAATGCACTTGAAATAATTTTTTCCCATTGGCCGTAATGTAACGGAAAACTTTTAACTGTCCCTGTAATTAAACTATACTTCCGATTTTCATAAAATTTGAAATGACTCGACAAAATTTTGCAACAATTATATATTTAAAATTTCAGACCAATCGGAAGGCTGTAACATCATTAAAATGCACTTGCAATATTTTTTTTTTCCCATTGGCCATAATGTAACGGAAGACGTTTGACTGTCCCTGTAATTAAACTATACTTCCGATTTTCATAAAATTTGAAATGACTCGACAAAATTTTGCAACAATTATATATTTAAAATTTCAGACCAATCGGAAGGCTGTAACATCATTAAAATGCACTTGCAATATTTTTTTTTTCCCATTGGCCATAATGTAACGGAAAACTTTTGACTGTCCCTGTAATTAAACTATACTTCCAATTTTCATAAAATTTGAAGTGACTCGACAAAATTTTGCAACAATTATATATTTAAAATTTCAGACCAATCGAAAGGCTGTAACATCATTAAAATGCACTTGCAATATTTTTTTTTCCCATTGGCCATAATGTAACGGAAGACGTTTGACTGTCCCTGTAATTAAGCTATACTTCCGATTTTCATAAAATTTGAAATGACTCGACAAAATTTTACAACAATTATATATTTAAAATTTTAGACCAATCGGAAGGCTGTAACATCATTAAAATGCACTTGCAATATTTTTTTTTCCCATTGGCCATAATGTAACGGAAAACTTTTGACTGTCCCTGTAATTAAACTATACTTCCAATTTTCATAAAATTTGAAATGACTCGACAAAATTTTGCAACAATTATATATTTAAAATTTCAGACCAATCGGAAGGCTGTAACATCATTAAAATGTACTTGCAATATTTTTTTTTCCCATTGGCCATAATGTAACGGAAGACGTTTGACTGTCCCTGTAATTAAACTATACTTCCGATTTTCATAAAATTTGAAATGACTCGACAAAATTTTGCAGCAATTATATATTTAAAATTTCAGACCAATCGGTCGGGTAATTTTTGCTCTGTTATATGCGGGCAGACTGACTGAACAACGACTATAGGTGCTACGTATTTATATAATTACGAACGCACGTAATAATGACATCCACCAGGCCATAATGTCAGAGCATGGAGTCGCATAAACTTAAAAGATAACATTAAAAAAAAAAAAATATTTTCATGTTTACTGTATTATTGTATAAAAGAAGGTTTAAAATAACAGCTGTTGAATCTTCATTTTCACGTGTTTATTAAGTTGTAAGTAGCCTCATGTAAAGCTAAAATGCTAAACTACCAGGAAGTGCTCGCATTCGTTTGATTTGGTCGAGCCTAGTTGAGCAGAGCAGTGAAGAACATCCTTAATCTTAAAAGTGAATTATCCGAAAATTTCGATTTTTCGAAAGAGGGCCGATCCCAATTACTTCGGATAATCGAGGTTCTACTGTAATTACTTTTTGAAATATTTAGATGTATGAGATAGAAGAAAGTTTTGGGAAAGGCACGTCCTAGTTTCTTTTCTTTTATTCATTTTTTACTCAAGTGTAATTACCATTCCTGTGCACCGTGAGCACTAAATGATTACTGGATTTCCCCTTTTTAGATATTTTAAAATCATTTTAGGTCCTTTTAACCCTTTATCTACTGACGGTAATTATAAGTACCATTAAAATAACTTGTTATAAAATTCATTTAATACATCGATTAGTTGTAATACAGTTTAGAAAGAGTTATAGATACATTACTTTATTTTGTTATAAAGGCATTATTGGTTACACAAAACAAAAATATTTTTAAAAGGAGGTTTCTTTTGCCTTTGCATCTTTTCAGCTTTCTTAGCGGTGGGGAGGGGGGGGGGGAGAGGAGGAGGAATTTTAAATTCAGAAATATTTCTATTTTTCTGGTATAAGAACATTGGCATTTCCTAATTCTACAAAATACTAAGAAAAATATTTAAAATAAAAATTTGAGTGGAGTTATACATAATGCACAAAATTCCTACAAATTTTAATTTAATTGAACTTTCTAAATCCTTCTAAAATTTATTAAATGATTATTAAAATCTTCTGTTGAAGTTTCAGAAATTCACGAAAAATGCTTTAGAAAATAAAACTTTCGTGAATTCATAATTCAGTACATAAAGGGTTAAAAATGTTTGTTAACTGTGCGATATTTCTTCTCAGTCCATCACCTATCATACTTCCTATGCAATTTAACATGCTTTGAAATAACTTTTTTTTTTTTTTTCTTCTTCTTACTTTCGTCTATGTAAAGTAGGAAGTATTCTAATAGACATTTTTTCGACTTTCGGTTTCCGAAGGATTTACACGTTTTAGTGGTCAAATATCATGAAAAACAATGCTTTTATAAAATGTTTGTCTCTCCACGTGTGTGTCTGTGTGTCCGTCGTGTTTTATCATCGAAAAGTGTATGAAGTTAAATTTCATACATAAGTTTTTGGCTATGATCAGCAAGCCCCAGTTGAATTTGAGGATATTCCGCTGGAAGGAGGCGCAGTAATAGCAATATCTGTGCAATTTTCATTATTGTGTCTTCGGAAAGGGTACGAAGTAAGGCATAAAATTGAACCAAACTTCATATACATGTTTCTGTCTATGGACCTGAGGTCCCAGTTGAAAACGGGAATATTCTCCTTCAAAGGGGCACTGTGATAACAATTTTTGTACAATTTTCTGGATTTTCCATAGTTCTGTTTTACATCGGTTGCTCGTGCAGTGACATGAACTTCGCAAGGAGCTCACGCACAACAGAATAACGAAAAATAGTGATTTTATTAAATATCAAATACGGGATTAAGGGATTTTTACTCCGGCTATTAAAATGAAGCAGAATTTTAAGATGAAAATCAATGCTGGTGTAGTACTGAAGTATTACGTTAAATAAAAAGTTTTCCGCCAATTTTTTTTTTTTTTTTTTTTTTTTTTTTGCAAAATGATAAATACATACGAAATCATCAAAACTAATGAGGATAGTAATCTCCGTTTAAAGCTACAGTTGTCTACCACCGTTTTGGCAACTTTTCAATCCCTTCTGCGAAAAATTGGGGCGTGCGCGAGTCCAGAAAGAGATCGACCTCATTTACGACCTCCTCATTTGAATCGAAGATTGTGCCATCAAGATTCAGCTGCAGATGAGAAAACAGTTAGAAATCTTAAGGGGCCATGTCGGGTCTGTATGGTGGATGTTGCATTAAATCCCACTCTAGCTTGTAGAGCGTCCAGCCGGTCATCGTACTAACGTCCCAGCAAAGAGGAAATTAGAAGAAGAGAAACAAAAGAGGAAAAAGAGGAGTCCCAGCAGCAAGATAGGTACTGGCAATGATGGAGAAGTGATGGCAGATGGTCTACCACTGCATGACCACTGACGGACAGCTTCAGTCAACTTTGTTGTTGAAAATCATCAGATGAAATTTTGGTGGGCATCCATTTTATCTCATGCGCTGGCCCACCACTACATGGAAGTGCACAAACTTTTGCAGTATTATTGCTGGGAACCCTTACGCTAGGTGGCGCTGCGAATATCGAAGGCATTGAGTATTTGAACTCAAATCTGAAATGAATATCTTAACACAATTTAAGCTGTGAAGCTAAATTTTTTTTAAACTGTAAAAAATATAGCGCCACTGCCACCAACAAAATAAAAATGTAAATGAATAAATAAATAAATTTTCTATTTAAACGAACTTTTTTTTCTCCTTAAATATGGTTTTACTAGGTTACAAAGGATTTCGGTTTTCATAATTTACGCAGTTCAGAATCAATAGTAAAAAAAAGCGTATAAAATACATAGGATTTCTATACAATAGAATAATTACTATACCAGTTTAATGATTGGGAACGTAAATCACAAAAGAATCAAACTTGAAATAGTATAATGAGAGCTTGAAACCTACGAGCAAATGTAGCGTACGCTGAAAGCACTTGTTTATGTCCGATTACGAAAACCAAACAGCATCGAGCGCGGTCAGTACTTGGGAGGGTGGCCACATGCAGTTCAAATATTTCTGTTATAGACACTTCTACAGATGTTTCTATAGCTCTTGGTGAAACTAGCTTATAGAAAAAACAGCCATAATTATATAATACTTTGTTTTTTTTATAGAATTCTATAAGAAATTTTTGTAAGGGAAAGTGCTGGGCCAGCAAGGAATAGCAATGGGATAGGTGCTAGTACTGCAGAAAAAGTGCCGGATTGAAGTAATGTGATGGCATACCAATGCTGACCTGCTGTTGGCCATCACTGATGGGCCAGCTGCATTCGGGTCGGACACTTTTCGACAGGTTTAAGTAATGGCACCCTTGCACTTTACCGCTGATAGCACTGCGCGCTGCCATCTTTTTTCCAGCTGATCGCCCACTGTTTCTTTCTTTGCTGGGGTGTGGCCGGGCGTATCTTGATGAAACAGAATCACTTTCTTTCTGAGCTCGTTTCTTCGTTTCTCGCGAATGGCATCGCGAACTTTGATTAGCATGTTGCTGTATATTCCACTATTTATAGTCTCTCCGCTTTTCAGGTACTCTTTGTACAGGATTCCGCTATAATCCCACCAGATGCAGAGAAGCACCTTCTTGTTAGTTAGGGCAGGCCTTGCAACCGAGCCTGCTGATTCCCCAGGTGCTGACCACCCTCTTTTACGACCTGTATTGTTGTAGTATACCCATTTTTCATTACAGGTTACAATTATATCCAGAATGTTCTCTTTCCCTTGATCTCTGAGCAGAGCCAAACAACACTTTTTTCTCTTGTGCTTGTCTTCAGCAGCCAATTCGTGAGTCACCCAGCGGTTGAACTTGAATTATAGATTTATAAGTTTCAAAGCGTTAACTATTGTGTTTTGGGAAACGTTAAGCTCTAACGCAAAAGTCCGTGTTAAAACATTTCTGTCGTGGTCAATGATTTGCGTTAACTTCTCACAATAAACTTCAATAGGGCGGCCAGAACATGGTTCATCTTCAATGTCGAAATTTATAGCCTTAAACGTCCTCAACCAAACATTGACTATATCATAAGAAACAGTATTGATGCCTAAACTTTCACACATTTTTCTGTGGCATTCAATCGCACTGAATTTATTATGGAACTCATAGTACATAACAGTTCTGAGCTGCTGACGTGATAGCTCCATTTTAAACACTTTTTTGAAGCATAAGATAATAAATTTTTAACAAACAAATTACACATTCATATAGATCCTATCGTCTGCTTTCTAATGAAAAAATTGGTTGGTTGAAAAAGTAACAACCGCACAAATGATAGCTGTTGATGCGAAGGTATCTCCCCTTGGCGGAAAACTTTTTACTCAACGTAATTATAACAATGAAGTAATAAGGTGCCTGCCTAACTTCGGAAGGGATTTTTTTTTTTTTTGAAAAATTGCCTCTTTATGTACATTATATTATAGAATATAAGTAAGAATTAGGAATAAGATGTAAAAATATGTATATTTTTTAAAAAATTTGATTTTAGAGCTCAAAACATACATAAAAATTGCTATAAAAAAGCACTCTTGCAAAACATCAGAACTCAAATTTAAATTAAGATATTTTTATTCTGTAAAGTTTATTATGATTATTGGAACTTTCTTGAGGCACTGAGCCATTGCTATAACTACAACTATGTTATTAATAAAAATATAGACGTTAACGTTTTTGCACACAGAAAAATCAAGAAAATATTTGAGAATTCATAACTTCTATTATTTTAACACAATCAAACTGATTGGTAAAGTTATCATACGAATTGAATATTTCCAACTGAGCGAAAAAATGCCCAGGCTGGGAATCGAACCCAGATCCTTGGCTTACAAGGCCAATGCTTTTCCATTTAAGCTAACTGGGCCGACAACCAGCCAGCATATTTCGCTCTGAAAACCTTATTGGTAATAACATCTGGTCTGTCATGTAGACAGCTCAACAGAATAAACCGCAGGTAAAGGAACTCCATATAAACGATGGATACGTAGATGAACTATTATTTTAACACAATCAAACTGATTGGTAAAGTTATCATACGAATTGAATATTTCCAACTGAGCGAAAAAATGCCCAGGCTGGGAATCGAACCCAGATCCTTGGCTTACAAGGCCAATGCTTTTCCATTTAAGCTAACTGGGCCGACAACCAGCCAGCATATTTCGCTCAGAAAACCTTATTGGTAATAACATCTGGTCTGTCATGTAGACAGCTCAACAGAATAAACCGCAGGTAAAGGAACTCCATATAAACGATGGATACGTAGATGAACTATTATTTTAACACAATCAAACTGATTGGTAAAGTTATCATACGAATTGAATATTTCCAACTGAGTGAAAAAATGCCCAGGCTGGGAATCGAACCCAGATCCTTGGCTTACAAGGCCAATGCTTTTCCATTTAAGCTAACTGGGCCGACAACCAGCCAGCATATTTCGCTCAGAAAACCTTATTGGTAATAACATCTGGTCTGTCATGTAGACAGCTCAACAGAATAAACCGCAGGTAAAGGAACTCCATATAAACGATGGATACGTAGATGAACTATTATTTTAACACAATCAAACTGATTGGTAAAGTTATCATACGAATTGAATATTTCCAACTGAGCGAAAAAATGCCCAGGCTGGGAATCGAACCCAGATCCTTGGCTTACAAGGCCAATGCTTTTCCATTTAAGCTAACTGGGCCGACAACCAGCCAGCATATTTCGCTCAGAAAACCTTATTGGTAATAATATCTGGTCTGTCATGTAGACAGCTCAACAGAATAAACCGCAGGTAAAGGAACTCCATATAAACGATGGATACGTAGATGAACTATTATTTTAACACAATCAAACTGATTGGTAAAGTTATCATACGAATTGAATATTTCCAACTGAGCGAAAAAATGCCCAGCCTGGGAATCGAACCCGGATCCTTGGCTTACAAGGCCAATGCTTTTCCATTTAAGCTAACTGGGCCGACAACCAGCCAGCATATTTCGCTCAGAAAACCTTATTGGTAATAACATCTGGTCTGTCATGTAGACAGCTCAACAGAATAAACCGCAGGTAAAGGAACTCCATATAAACGATGGATACGTAGATGAACTATTATTTTAACACAATCAAACTGATTGGTAAAGTTATCATACGAATTGAATATTTCCAACTGAGCGAAAAAATGCCCAGGCTGGGAATCGAACCCAGATCCTTGGCTTACAAGGCCAATGCTTTTCCATTTAAGCTAACTGGGCCGACAACCAGTCAGCATATTTCGCTCAGAATAGATGTTATTACCAATAAGGTCTCCTGATTTATAAATTTCACCATCTAAGTTATTTACATTAGTTATTCTTTCTTTCTTGATGGCTTTTAAAAATTTTCTATGTTTAGGTGCAAATATTTACGGTCACTTCGGTGGGGGAGGATTAATTTTATTTTCAAAAACTTGCGACTGACTAATATTAAAATGCCTGTAACTCAAGGGAGATTCTCAAACGGTGGGATCATTAAACTTTTACCATATGTAATTTTTAAAATTTTCAAATTTAAGGCCAATTTTTAAAAATAGTATAGTATATAAGTCTACAAAATTATACACAAATATTAAAAGACAACCTCTACTCTGGAAAATTAATTAAATAAGCAGTTAATTAGTAGATCTGTAGGTTACAAATGTTGGAAATTTCTTGCATGTAGGTTACAGATTTTAAACATTGCTGAAATGTAGGTTACACAGTTTTGACATTTCCATAAATAAGTTGTGCTTAGTATTTAAAAAATTCTTAAAACTAAGAATGTAATAAATTTGTTCTATAATTGTATGTATAATTATTATATATATATATATATATAATTAACTTTTTGTTATCCAGTAATAATAATAATAAAATCAAATATTAAACTTTGATATTAAAATATTTACTACTTTTTTAGAAGTAATATCTTAATTTTGTAGGAATTACACATTATGCAAAAAACATACCTTTACACAATATTAGGAGTATCCAACATATGATTTATTCTTTTTATTTTCTCAAAAAAAAAAATATACTGCCATTTTTTTTAATGCACATATCTACAATTTCTTTATCAAAAGAAAGGTGTCCTCTTGCTGTCACCGGGTGAGGTGGATATGGTGACTTCAACAAAATATCTTCATATTTCAAATTTGTGCTGTCTTTTTTAGATGGATAACGAAACCTGTTAAAATCAATGTCTGCCTGAGGAGTCAAAAAATTTATAGAAAATATTTGTTCACCATTATCAATGCTGATCTTTTCAATAATACCTGGAAATAAATTTTCATCATGAATTAATACAAAGCACCAGACACCAATGTCAATCTATTTTCAACTGTGAGGAGTCAATTGTAGAAACAATATTTTTTTCACCAGCTTCACTGGTAATGCATTCTTGATTCTTTTTTACAGAGATTGCAAAAATCAGATCTACTTTTTATTTGAATAGTACCAAATTTGTTTGTCGTTTGTACGGAGTGAATCTTTTGAGTACCTTTAACAATTTTCGCTGGCTGTCTTCTATACTTTGAGTACTGTCAATTTCTGTTTTTTTTTTTTTTTTTTTTTTTTTTTTTTTTGTTACTAAAGTTACAGAACCAGAACGTAGTGGCTTAAACTTTTTATTTGCTTTGCATTTTGGTGGGGAAGCAAAGAGGAAAAATGGAATTTTAAGGAGGAGGGTGGGAGGGTGGGGGTTTCTTAAACCTTGAATTTTAAAAAAATGAACTCAAGTACAATAATTTAACAAAAAAATATTTATTTTATTTTTTAAGATGTATGTTAGAACATAATATATTTATTTATGTATTTAGAAAATTAAAATTATTAATGTTTAGATCGTTCCACGATTTGGACATTGTTATTAAATAATCTTTTGGGGTACATTTGCTACAAAGAAAACTTTTCAAAATACATAAAAACATGTAAGATCACTGAAGAATTACTTTTGAAATAAAAAAAGAAGTTTTACTATTAATTTTAAATCGTACTTCGTCTGTCATTTTCGTCTGTTTTAAGGAAAAGTATTTAAACTTTTTATAAATGTAGCATAAATTAATTTTTTTTAAATCAAAATAAAAAGCATTTTCAGAAGGCTAAATAATTAAACTATGTGTCGGAGTTTCCTCTTAGTCCGCACAAATTTGATGAAATCCTTTGCTAATTATATGCTGCCACCACCGATATGATTACGTCATATCGGTCACGCTCTGAGAGGATTGTTTAAATGAAAACCAACTCTTTCAATTAACTAAATTAACTGTTTATTTACACACTATTTACAAATCACAAAACACTAGTTACACATAAAATCTCGGATGTAGGTGATCCGGTTCAACATTAAATTAAATATAGTAAATGATGTGTACTGTTAAACTACGTTATATCACTCTCACTCTACACTTGTTAAATTACCTTTACCGGAGATTACTCTTAATCTCCCAACATACGGGCTCTAAGCTCTGCGAGCCTCACTCAATCCTACGCTCTATACAAGAGCTATACACAGGAACAACATCGCACCTTGCGCTCCAGGCGTCAACTCACTCTCCCCGAGAAAAAACGACTGCCTCCTAGCAACCCTCTGCTTTTTCTTAACCCCTCCTCTTCCCCCCAACATAAATCCGGGCTTTTCCACTTTGACCACATTCTCAGCTCTTTCGCTCGTTCGTGCAATTCTTTTGTCTGCCCATCTCCAGCAGACATCTCAAAAGGTCGGGTAAACCCCTCTCCTTCCATGACTTTATCCCTTCATCCTTGCTGTACAATTCACCGGCTCGGATCCAGTTTCAGACAAGGAAAGAATGTTACTTTGAAATTCCCAGTACACAGACCATACAATATATAATATAGTAAGACAAAATAATATAGGACCATAGTTCTAATAGCAGATGTTTCTCAGAACCTGAAACCCCCCACCTTAGCGGAAAATATGCCACTTAGGGGCTAATTTTCCCCGAACATATAGTAATATCACGGAAGAGTTCAATAGTATCTTTGCAGGTTTCTTCATTATTATTATTACATATATATTTCAAGGCGTCTGAGCATTATCTACTCACATCTCTAATGAACCGTATACTAATATGATTATTACAGAAAAACTACACATGCTAATACACTATTATAAACACAAGATTCAAATACAATTACACATACACAATTTTTTTTTTTAACGTGATGACACCCCTTTAAGGTTTGTTCACTATTTAATCATTGATACCGATGGACTAGCAACTGGCTGTTCTTCCCAGCTCTTCCTATGTAGCCTAGAAATTGCATCAGCATTCAAATGTAGCGTTCCTGGACGATGAGAAACACTCAGGTTCCAGCGTTGCAAGCTAAGAGCCCATCTAGTGAGTTTGGGGGACTTTGGGGTTGCTTCAGTGAGAAATTTTAATGGATTATGATCCGTTATGATCTCAATTTGAGATCCATATGTCCATTTTTCAAATTTCCGCAACCGAAGAGAACATTCCAAGCCTCTTTCTCTATACTCGGCCAAGCACGCTGAGCCCCTGATAATTTCTGACTGTCAAAAGCTATCGGCTTAAACTGACCCTTTTGATCTGTTTGAGTAAGACAACATCCTACTGCCAGGTCTGAAGCATTGGCGTGAAGCTGATATTCCAGGCCTACGGTAGGTGTAGCCAAACGCGTCACGTTACATAACTCATCTTTAAGGGTATTAAATGCTTCTTCTGCCCTTTCATCCCAAGGTACAGTATTTTTAACCTTTCCTTTAGTTAATTCAGTTAAAGGTATAGCAATTTCTGAAAAATGTGGAATATAAGATCGGTAAAATCCCATTAATCCCAAAACAGATCTAACTTCCTTTTAGTAGGAGAGCTGTTGAACATTTTTGAGTAGGTATTTGAGGCACCCTGAAAATTTGTGCAACACTTCTTTTGTAATGCCTGAATACAAAATCGAATGTCTGGATGAAGGCACTAGGCCCAAAAACTGTGCCAGACACGTGTCAAGTGCCATTTGGCACTTGACACGTGTCTGACACAGTTTTTGTGCCGACTAAAGTGTCTGTCGTTTTCAAAATATTTTTTTCTAAGTATAAATATTATTCTGTCTCAATCTCAGCGTGCCTCAAATACCTTTTTTGGGGGGTAGTCAAAAAATGGCACTTGACACGTGTCTGGCACAGTTTTTGGGCCACGATCCTTCAGCCAGACATTCGATTTTGTATTCAGCCATTACAAAAGAAGTGTTGCACAAATTTTCAGGGTGCCTCATATTCCTTCCCTAAAATGTTTAATAGCTCTTGGACTATTTTTAGTTTTCGGTCTCTTTAAATCCCTTATTGCTCCTATTTTCACCTCATCAGGTGCATGCGTTCACCCCCACTTACATGACCTAAAAACTTAGTCAATTACTCTCCAAATTTACATTTATTCAGCCTAATCGTAAAATTTCTATTTTTAAGTTCTTCTATGACAGCCCTAACCTGCTCACAATACTCTTCCCAAGTGTCGGAGAAAATGATGACATCATCAATATATACTTGTGATACCTCCGATGAGCTGGAAGGACCGCATTCATACCTTTTTGAAAAGTAGTAGCCGCCCCTGATAAACCAAAAGGCATAGTACGCACTGATAAGTCCCATTATGAGTTGTAAACGCTGTCAAATGTTTACATTCCTCAGTCATTTTAATCTGTCAATAGCCCCTCAATAAATCAATTGAAGATAAATATTTAGCTGCCCCCGCAGTATACATGATTTCTTGCGAATCTTTCATCGGAAATGTTGGGATCTGCGTTACTGAATTTAAAGCTGTATAATATATACAAAGCATAACAGTTGCGTCTTTTTTCGCCACGCAAACAATTGGATGACTAATTTCTGCATTTGACACTTCGATTAGATTTAATTCTAATAACTCCTGAATCTGTCTAACTACTTCCTCTTTATAAGCAACAGGTACACTATATAATTTTGGTTTTTCATTGCCACACCCGGTTTCAAATCAATACGGTGGTCCCCTACTTCCGCTGGTCGTACAGTACCCATAAATACCTCTTTATTCTCCATCAAAATGGACTTTATATCCTTGACTTGACTATTAGATAACCCTTTTATTTCGAACCTTTCTATGTCCCGTTCTACCTCTTGTTCCCGGTTTAATGTAGGAATTTCCCCAACTTCTCCAAATTCCTCATCACCTTCAAAAATAATATTATCTATATTACACTTAACAATAAATTCTCTTATTTTATTTTGGTGCACGTGCTTCTTACTCCCGTCGGCTAACTCAACTATAAACGAATGCTGGTTTCGTTTTTCGGCAATAGTTGCCGGACCTTGCCACCTAGAATATAACTTATTAGTTGAATCGGGGATTAATAGTATTGCTTTATCGCCTACTTCAAACGTTTTTTCTTTCGACCTTAAGGCTGTTCTCAACTGCTTTCTTCAACTAGCTCAAAACGTTTTTACACATTCCCTAACTCATTTATAAATGTAAACGAACAGAATTGGCAGTGCTGACTAGTGAAGCGATTTGGAATCGAACTGTTTTTTTCCATTTTTTGATCAATAGATCCTATCGTGTTATAAGCGAAATGGGTCACGTGAGCGAGACTTTTTTTCACCCTTCCTGACTCTTTTTCTTCTCTCGTCTAGGAATTCTGTTCAAAACGTCAAGTTTGACAGCATTTTATAAAAGATCTATTGCGTTTACAAGAAAACGGGAAAAACAGTTCGATGACATAGTTTCTGAATAACAATATCTTCTAGTTTCCTGCGTTTCCGAACAAAAAAGAAATAAAATTTATGTCAGAAAGTTGACCCTTTGGATTTGAGAACAGCCTTAAGTTATAATGATATGCCATTATGCCTTGTTGCACCTCGGACGATAACTTTGCCTCATTTGCGGCTCTTTCTAAGCGTCCCCTAAGTTTATTCAAATACTCATGAATCGGCATAGTATCTAATTGTGCCCCCTTATTTTCTCCTTGCCAGGATGACTTGAGAACTGATAAAGGACCCTCCGGCGCTGTACCAAATTATAATTGAAAAGGTGCGATTCCTGACGTAGAATTTGGGAATTCCCTATAGGTCCATAATATAAATGGTATTTCTTCCTGCCATCTTTTCCCTTCTTCCCTAATCGTATGATGCAACATACGTTTAAACGTCTGATTAAAACGCTCTACCAGACCGTTAGACTGTGGGTATTGTGGAGTTGAAAATCGTGAACTAGCACCTAACCTTTTCTCAAATTCTTTCGTTAAGTCGGCAGTGAAATTGGTTCCATTATCACAGGCGATTATATTTGGAATTCCTGTCCTCATAAATATTTGAAGTAATGCATCACACGCTGTTTTAGCAGTTAAACTTTTTAGGGGTATTGCTTCCGCCCACCTGGTATGCTGATCAATTAAGGTGAGTATATATTGATGAACTTTTAGGATCAATAGGCCCAATTAAATCAACATTAACTACCTGAAATGGAAGTTCTGGCCGCGATACAGGGGAAATAGGGCTCTATCATTCACTTTAACCCCTCTAGTCAATTGGCACTCTAAACATGACTCACAAAATTGTTTAGTTTCTTTCGCCATTTCCTCCCAATAAAACGAATACCTGATTCTCTGTAACGTTTTCTTGGCTGCATGATGCCCTCCAAATACCGAAGTATTCGCTAATTTTATGATTTCTTCCCTCTTACCTTAAGCACTACTAATTGCGCTATAGTTTCGCCTAACAATTTCTCTTCGTGATACAATAAACCATGTACAATATAATAATCTCTTTTATCCATTTTAGCTAATTCCTAAACCCTCTCTAAATTTTTGGCATTCCAATTGGGATTCTTAAACATATCTGAATTACTAACGATAACTTTATTATTTTCCTCTACTTCCGTTTTTTCTGCATTTTGACCTTGTAAATTTCCCGATCTCGTTTCTATTGCGTAAACATTACAATTATCGCTACTCATATCTTTCTTTTCACTAATTTCCGAACTTTCTAATTCTTGGGACTCTATCAATGGCTCCTCGCGATTGACCCCTGACAACTCATTAATCACTTCGGGATGTAAAATTACCTGCTCATTAATATTATCGGTCACCGCGCAAAGTACTTCCTGATGAATTATATTAGTTTGTCCGAATTGCGGAATAGCTAATGGTAATTTAACCAACGGTGATTTAACTACTTCACCAAATAATGCTTGTAAATAACCTACCCGCTCCTTTTAATTTCTCTTCCGGTATCAAATCTTTATGAATCACACTAATTTCACATCCAGAATCAACCAATCCTTTCGCTTTCTGCCCATTTTCACTAACTTCAATTTTCTGGAGTTTATTTAATTTCTCACCAATAACATTAGTTCCCCGTTCGGCCTTTGCGATATCCTCAGCACAATAGCCCCTTTAGGTAATTCTTTGTTTCCTTCCACGACAATCTTATTTACACCCGCTTTCTGTTCATGCACTTTACTAGCATTATTATTTCCCTCATTACCCGCTTCATTACAAAAACGTTGGTAATGCCCTCTTAAACCACATTTAAAGTATCTAGGAGCTGAATCATCACTGGGTTTCTTAAAATCAGTTTTCCTACCCGAAAAAGAATTAATCTCATTACGCACGTTTTGCCTCCAATTACCACTAACTTTACTATCCTCTTTCGGTCTCACTTTTTCACTGTTTACATACCTATCTTTACCCTTAAAACTTTTATACGTAACCGCATAAGACTTGTGTTTAGCGTCAAAATAATTGTCACATTCTTTAACAATTTTAGAAGCTTCTAACCAATTACTCTGCTGAGTTAACCCAATGTATGATGCGGTTTCCTCATCTAACGTATTTAATAACTTATCAGTAATTATTAACTGATTGATCTTTTCATATGAGTCCGCACCCCTAATCTTACAATAATTTTCCCATGTTGCTGTTAAGCGCGATACAAATAATACATGAGTTTCATTCTGGTTTCTCCTAGCCTTCTTAAAATTTTCCAAACACACCTTCGGTGTCGGCTCGTGTTCCCTTTGATCTAACTCCTTTAATTCCTCATAACTCTCAATTTGTTCCCTAGTGGTATAAATTAACAAATTATCCACCTTATCTCCTAACATATTTAGTAGAATTTCGGCCTGTTGGTTTTCCGGTACATTTTTAGTTTTGAATGCTCTCCATCCCTCAGTCCTTTCTGGTACTTTGATAGACATACTTTTAACCCTTTTGATCAATTTTTCTATGCTACTTTCATTATTAGGCTCCCTAGACCCATTAGAGTTATTTACCGAACCTTGCATCCTTAGCCTCTCCATTTCTAATTCATGTTCCATCCTCAATTTTTCAGCTCTCTCTTCTCTTTCTAACTTTTCCCGCCTTTCTTCTCTTTCTAACCTTTCGCGCTCTAACTTTTCCTGTTTTTCTGACTTTTCGAGCTTTAGTCGTTCCGCAACAATGGTGTTAGATAATTCCATAATAACACCCTCGTCATAGTCATCGCTGTCCATTATCTTTTTCCTAAGCTGAATTCTGGTATCTTCCGTGAATTCAACCCCCAATTCTTCGGCTATCATCTGAAGATCCACCCTTTTTAATTTCATTAAGAAAGCCACCGATTACTATTACGACTCTACAATAATATTTAAACCTACTAAATTAATATTTCCTAAATTTCTACTTTAGTACAGTTACCTCCACTTATTATACTAATTAATACGTTTCAGAAAATCGATGTATTATATTTCTAATTTAACATACTGTATAACATGATTTTCCTCAACCATTGATATTACACAATTTACTTCCAATAAAAAAAGAGGTAAAAACAATAATTTCGATTTGATTACTATGCAATACAGATTCCAATTTATACAATTAGATAATAACATACAATTTACATAATAATACTGATACGTTGCAAATTGAATAAAAGTATTGATGCCAATAGAAACATCCACATAAAGAAAAATTGTATAACATACACATCTAAATTCCTACAATTATCCTCAATAAAATATTTCCAAATTCAACCCAGGTTCTCGCACTTAAAACAAATAAAATCAAAACCCTCACTTTTTTTTTTCTTTTGTGAGAAATTTTTTTTTCTCTATGAGCCTTTTTTTATTCGAAATTTACTTCCAGCCAAATAAAATTCTAAGCAAATGTTCATTGCTCGTTTTTTATCATCTCTTCAAACTTAAAACAGTATTGCTTCATTTAAATATTACTTTAATAATAATTTAAATTTAAGTAAATTCAATTATTCCTTCCAACTATTATTAACTCAATGTAATAATTTTGTTCACTACCATTATTAGTAAAAAAAAAAAAAATAGAACATCAATTTTAGCACAAGCTGTTATGACCTTTTCTTAAAACAATAGTAAATATGGCTGTTAATATCTCCTATGTATCTGAACAGAATTATTTGATTGCAAATAAATTATCGAGATTTAGACAATTTATCTTAAATTACTATTAATTATAGAACAATCAATACATTTGGTTCGAGAATGTCAGCAGAAAAAAATGATCAAAACACCTTACCTTATGCTTTATCTGCTGGGTACTCCGCTGCCCACACGTAGTTCCACGATGAACTCAATATTTCACACTTTAAAGTCACTTTGATGATATTCAACACTCGGGCTGTAACACACTGTAATTTGATTCACTGTAGCGATGATAGGGCGCAAACACTTGTTCGGTTAGCTGTAACGACCATAGGGCACAACACTTTAGTTCGGTTCGCTGTAACGACGATAAGACACAAACACTCTCGTTCGGTTCACTGTAACGTGTAACGACGATAGGGAACACACACTCTGTATTTCCACTCGACGCCTAATTGTTCTCTCTCTAAAATTCCGCTCGACGATCCTGCATTACCACGCGAGAATTTCACTGGGTGCTCCGGCACTAACACACTGCAACACGGCTCGCTGGTCACTAGTCTCAGACGATTCTATCCCGTCGCTGCCATCAATTTGTCGGAGTTTTCTGTTAGTCCGCACAACTTTGAAGAAATCCTTTGCTATTTACACTCATGTCCAAAATTAAGGTCACAAACATAAAATCTGTGAAAACTGATGAACTATTCGCTGTGTTGCCACAAAATTTAGCACAGATGTATATTACAATGGGAGAAAGAATATGTCAACATAACTGTATGGAAAAGATTTTAATTGTGAATTAAAATACAGGATATATCAGAAAATGCAAAATCATGAATCAGAGATAAAGCCTTTATCTCGGGAAAAGTCTATCTAATATGGGGTGTGATCATCGTGCACTGCTATACAAGCCTCACAACGAGCTTTCATACTGTTTATGAGGGTGTCAATAAACGTTCGTAGCAACAAAGCCCATTCTTCTAAAAGCGCGGCTTTTAACTCCTGGCGGGTCCAGTGAAGGGGGGTTACGCTGTGCAATGGCTCTTCCTAGACCATCCCAAACATGTTTAATAGGATTGAGGTTCGGAGACCACGAGGGCCAATTCATACGGCGAATATCCCCTTCTTCAAGACAATTGTCAACAACGTGAGCCCTGTGTGGCTTCACATTATCGCCCATAAACATGAAGTCCGTGCTTACAGCACCCAGGAACAACCTCACATAGTCTTCAAGGACTTCATCTCTAACGACCGGCGTCCAGTCGTGTGTGTCCCTTTCACTGTATGCAACTGGAGAGCTCGGCTATTGTGGAGCCGAAGACATCAGCCTTGGACACAACAAGAATGGAGCGTTTTCTTTTCAGTGATGAGTCGAGATTCACCACGCAGAGTGATTCTCGTCGAATCTTCAACCGGAGAGAACGTGGAACTTGCTATAATCCTTCCTAGGTAAAAGTAATCGGCAGATATCGACAGATTTTTTGGCTAATGAATTCTTGTCTGTTGCTAAAATGTTGGGCAGTCGTACACCACTGCACTTCTTCGATACGGGTACTATCAAAGCACGGCGCTATAAGGATATGATCCATGAAGCCTATGTGAAGTTGTTTCGAGGAACTGTAGTCCCGGACTTCATGTTTATGGGCGGTAATGCGAAGCCACACAGAGCTCACATTGTTGATGATTTTCTTGAAAAATAGGATATTCGCCGTATGAATTGACCTCAAGGTCTCCGGGCCTCAATCCTATTGAATATGTTTGGGGTAGTCTAGAAAGAGCCATTGCACAACGTAACCCCCCTCCCAGGACTCGCCAGGAGTTAAAAGCCGCGCTTTTGGAAGAATGGGCTTTGTTGCCACAAACATTTATTGACACCATCATAAACAGTATGAGAGCTCGTTGTGAGGCTTGTATAGCAATGCACGATGGTCACACTCCACATTAGACAAACTTTTCCCGAGAAAAATGCTTTATCTCTGAATCATGATTTAGCACTTTTTGATATACCCTGTATCTTAATTCACAATTGAAATCTTTTCCATATTGTTGTGTTGCTATATTCTCTCTCTCATTGTAATTTACCTCTGTACCAAATTTGGTGGCAACACAATGAATAGTTCATCAGTTTTCACCGATTTTATGTTTGTGACCTTAATTTTGGACATGAGTGTATATGCTGCCACCACGTGTTATATGCTGCCACCACATTATATACGTGATATCGGTCACGCTCTGAGAGGATTGTTTAAATGAAAACCAACTCTTTCAATTAACTAAATTAACAGTTTATTTACACACTATTTACAAATCACAAAACACTATTTACACTTAAAATGTCGGATGTAGGTGATCCGGTTCAACATTAAATTAAATACAGTAAATGCTGGCTGTGTACTGTTAAGCTACGTTACATCACTCTCACTTTACACTCGTTAAATTAGCTTTACCGGAGATTACTCGTAATCTCCCAACACATGGGCTCTAAGCTCTGCTAACCTCACTCAACCCTATGCTCTATACAAGAGCTATACACAGGAACAAATTTCCTCCTCTTCCCCCCAACATAAATCCGGGCTTTTCCACTTTGACCACATTCTCAGCTCTTTCCCTCGTTCGTTCAATTCTTTAGTCTGTCCATCTCCAGCAGACATCTCAAAAGGTAGCCAAACCCCTCTCCGTCCATGACTTTATCTCTTCATCCATGCTGTACAATTCACCGGCTCCTATCCAGTTTTAGACAAGGAAAGAATGTTACTTTGAAATTCCCAGCACACAGACCATACAATATATAATATAGTAAGACAAAATAATATAGGACCATAGTTCTAATAGCAGATGTTTCTCAGAACCTGACACTATGCTTGCTGTTTTGCCAAATTTAAAATGTCAAACCGATTTTTCGCAATGACACTAAAGAACCTAAAATAATGCATTTTTGTCGCCTTAAATTTTAAAATTTTAAATAAAATTCGAAAATGGCGTGCATAGTTTAAATGTACAGGTTTTGAAAGCTACAAAAAATAGCAAATTCGAACAAAATGCGAAAAAATGAAACAAATTTTTTCCATTGAAGTAACATTAGCCGGCTCTATCTCCGAGCGTTACTGAAGTAGCATCCTAAAAGGATGTATTTTAACAGCTGAGTGAATATTTTTCAAATTGATATTGTTAGGTCACAAAGGGTTAAAAGAAAAATTCGATTGATGTAGGGTTAAAGTGACATTAAATTAGTAAACCAGGATATGCATTTTCACATAACCATTTTTATTAAAGAAAAATGTTAAGTTGAGCTATGACTGAGGTAAAAGTAAACTATTTAATAGTAGAAGAATATTGGGCATCCTTTAGAAATGGCAGGAAAGGGCAATTTCACACCCCCACCCCCTCCTCCACAGCCGAAACTAGGGGGTGCAGAGGAGGCATGTGGCCCTTTCGCCAAAACGAAAGGCGAAGGGGGGGGGGGGGTCCGAAGAATTTGTTTTTCCTTTCATACAAATACGTATATATTATATATATATATATATATATGAAATACAAAGAAACTCGCAAGCTAAAGTTAAAGTTATGGAAGAGTTCTTTTCAAATTTGGGAAAATGAAAATAAGTTTATATCTATAAAAAAAAAAAAAAAAAAAAAAAAAAATTCTGCAACCAAAATTGAAAAAGTAAAGGCTAACCCGGTTAGAATTCAATCCCAGCTATTCTAAGCAAGAAAAAAATCATTTAAAACTATTAATATGCAAGTGATGAATTTTTAAAAGACCGCTCCCGTAGTTTTAACATTAGCGAACCAGTTTCTTCACGTGACTAGTGCATTAGGCGCTTAAGGGGTCTTGTACCTTTTAAACGCGTCGAAAATTAATGAAAAACTTCCAAGTTTGAATTAGTCTATCTTCTAAACCCTTTAATGCATAAACATGAAATTTTGGATATTGATAAAACAGATTGTGCTTTGTAATATGCTACCATTAGAAATTTATTAGCCTTTAACAGAATTTGCGTATTGTTGAAATCAAAATAGCCCTTTTTTTTACTCCAGAAGTCGTTGGCTCGCATGATATATTGCGAAAGTATGTATGGATTGTAATGAAATTTGTTAAAGATACTAATCAAATATGTGTGTTTAAAATGAACTACTTTTAAGTATTTACAATGGTAATATTTTTAGTTATGACTATTTTTATTCATTAAAAATATAAAATTTTTATTTATTTATTTATTTATTTTACAAAAATATTTATTTTATATAGTTAATGAAATATTTTGGCCTAAGTGTAGTTCATTTTAAGCACACATATTTATTTAGTATCTTTACCAAATTTCATGACAATCCATACATACTTTCTCAAGATATCATGCGCGCAATGACTTATTGAGTAAAAAAAAAGAGCTACTTTGATTTCAACAATACACCAATTCTGTAAAAGACTAAAAAATTTCTAATGACAGCATATTACAAAGCCCAATCTGTTTAATCAATATTTAAAATTTCAAGTTTATACATAAAAAGTTTATGAAGATAGACTAATTCAAACTTTGACATTTTTCGTTAATTTTCGACGCATTTAAAAGTTACAAGACCCCTTAACAAGCTAATGTTAATCCTATGAGAGCGTTGTTTACATATTTCTTGCTACCTTTTTTATTATTTATTAAATGATTTTTATTTTTTAAGGATCTTTTTTTTTTCTCATAGAGTACCTGCGGTCGATAAGTTTTATTCTGCGTGAGAAGGAGGGGGTGGGGGTAAAATCCATGTTTGCCGCGGGCGCAAAAAATGGCTAGTTTCGGCCCTGCCGTCCTCTTTTGAAATCATTATATTTCTCTTTATTTTATTAGTACATTTCTTTTTACCAATCTTATTAATAATTACATGCTAATAACTTATAACTAGAGCCGTATCCATTAATCGGTATATTCTCGGCACTCGACCAAACCGAATAGTTTTACGTATTTAATTTTTTTAAACATTATTGAAGACATCAAAAAAATATTGACAAGAACAAAGGAATTTATAAGACAAAGGAATAAAACAAAAGAAGACAAAGAGATTAATAACTGATCTATAAAAAGTTAATCGATTACAAATGTATATAAAAAGGAAAATATATATATATTTGTATGTAAAAAAATGCCTATAAAATATACAGAAAAAAAATAAAAGCTCTCCTAATGCAAAATTAATGCCGATCGAAATTTAATTTTACACACAAATAAAAATAAGTCATTTAAAAAACTGAACGAAAAGACTGTGGTTTTGAATAAAGAAATAGTTTGTAGAAACAGAAAATATAATAAATGCTATCAAAAATATTGTAATAATTAAATTTGTTACATCACAAATTATGGTGCAAAGCGTTTTAGATTTTCAGGACATATTTATTGTTGTAAATTTATGTTGAACCAAAAAATTGCGTTCGCAGTAAGCACTGATAAAATAACACCATTGTATGCTATAACATATGAAAAAATGTAAAGAAACCGCAAAGCCAATATTTTAATCGAAAAAAAAAGGTATAGTAAGGAAACATTAACCATATTAACCACATTAAACATTAACCACAGCAAGTAATAACTATTTTTAACCGACTTCAAAAAGAAGTAGGTTATCAATTCGACCTGTATGTATGTTTTGGCCATGTTCACGCATAACTTTCTTAAATATGAACCGATTTTGATAATTCTTTTTTTGTTTGAAAGTGTAAATCACCCATTTGGTCCCATTCCAATGTCATCAAAATCTGATGATTAGAACATTTTTTTTAAATAAAAACTTTAAAATTCAAATTCTTTTTGAAGCAGTCGCCCATATATAAGCACTCATCTTTCATACTGTTACTCTTACAGAGATACGAGATCTTTCAAAGTGCGAAAACTTCGCTGGACAAGGGCCGAGATCCAGACAGATCAATCAGAAGCCTGCAGTTTTGCGAACTTTTCGCTGTTTGCAAAACTGCAGCCTTCTGATTGGTCGATCTCGTTCGCTAGGAGCGAAAAATCTATCTGGATCCCGGCCATTCTGTCATCCACCAAACCAGAAGGCCCACAAAGACACAAACCGATATTGGAAGCCGGTGTCGAGAAGTTGAAAATCAACCTTTAAAGTTTCTCATGTATCAGAGCACAAGTACAACGTCTAGAAAAAATAGTGTGAAAATCTGCTATACAAACAGCACTAAACAAATGTATCCCTTAAATGTGCAATGATGCTGTAATCCAATGAGCCGGTCGCAGCGAAATCTGCGTTATACTTTCAAATTTCAGTGTAAACATTGTATTATTACAGCGTCTAGGCCAAATGGTCTTGGAAATTAGAAAATATCCTCAGATGTCGCTCCGATCGACTCTTTGGATTTCAGCATCGTTTTACATTTAAGGGATACAATATTTTAGTACTTTCTAAGTACTACTGCTACACAGTCTAGAATATATCGTGTGGAAATCGGATATCACAGTTACTTAAAAAAAGTTCTAAAATATTGGATCCCTTAAATGTCAAACGATGCTGAAATTCAATGAGTCGATCACAGCGACATCTTCAGGATATTTTCTATAACTCCAAGACGATTTGGTCTAGACGTTGTAATAATACGATGATGTTTACTTGGGGCCTCCGTGGCCGAGTGGTTAAGACACCACGCTGCTAATCGCTTTAGAGCGTGGGAGGCTTGTCGGGTTCGACTCCCGCTGGCTCCATTGCACACTCTTTGTGGAGCTCCCGGATGTAAAAATTCTCTGTGTTGTAAATTTCATTGTGCTATGTCGTCCCTGTATATCGACGATGACTTATAAGCGGGACTTGTTGTCAAGCACACAAGTCTGAAGTATGTGTCCAATAAAAACAAACAAACAAACAATGATGTTTACTTTGAAAATTGAAAATATATCGCAGATGTCGCTGCGATCGGCTCCCTGGATTTCAGCCTCGTTGCACATTTAAGGGATGCAACTTTTAGCGCTGCTTGAATAGCAGATTTCCACACTATGTATTCTAGACGCTGTACTACTGCGATAGTCAGTCAATATGTTCTGGATATCTAAATCTAGAGAACCAATGAGAACGGTTCAGGATCGGAACCCAGTAGGTATTGCGAACATGCTTACAGCATCTAGAGCTGGACCAAATTACAGCGTCTAGAATACATAGCGTGAAAATCTGCTATCCAAACAGATCTAAAAAGTTGTATTCCTTAAATGTGCAATGACGCTGAAATCAAGGGTGCCGATCGAAGCGACATCTGCGATATATTTTCAGATTCCAAAGTAAGCATCGTATTATTACAGTGTCTAGACCAAATCGTCTTGAAATTTTAGAAAATACCCTGCAGATGTCGCTGTCATCGACTCATTGGATTTCAGCATCGTTTGACATTTAAGGGATCCAATATTTCAGAACTTTTTTAAGTATTAGTAGGATAGTCGATTTCCACACTATATATTCTAGACGCTGTAGTTATGTAATAGAAAATGCCTACACTGTTAAAAATATCGAGAAAATTACCTCTGTTTTTAAAGGCTATCTGTATTCTGACCAATGAGAACGCTTCATAGGCGTTTATGTAGCGTTCTCATTGGTCAGAAAATAGAGAACCTTTAAGAACAGAGGTAATTTTTCACGATATTTTTAACAGTGTAGGTTTGCTATAGTTTGGACACAAGTTTCGCTTAAAGCACTTTCTCGCGCTCTGATGTGTAAACTTTATTGATGGATTGTCAGTTTTTCCACACCATAGATTAACATACAAGATCGGACATACCCATGGAACGTAATGGTAATGCAATTGCGATCGCAGCGCCTTTAATAACAATGGAGAAGAAACTTCCCATTCTTGTAATGTTTTCATTATTGAGCGTCTACCTTATTGTAATCTTTCTTTTTTAATGTTGCATGTTTATGTTTTCAACAGAATGTTACATACACCGATACATGAACATAGAATAGATATTCTATTCTATATATCTAATATCTATTCTATGTTCATGCACTGATATATATTTTTTTTCGTACATGATTGGTCAACGAAAAACAAGCTAAATATTTCATTTTGAATATTATACGTCAAGTAAATAAGATATAATTGTATTTAAAGCTACATAAAGCGATGGTGTAACGTAAAAATATACGAAATATTGCACTCTACAAGTCCCAGAAACTTTCATAAATATTCCCATTTGGTAGAAACATTTTTACAGACGATGTTTTATTAATTTATGAAGTTTAATTTATTAAACAATCATTACAATAATTTTAAAAAAATTACGCATTTTCACTTTCTCACAGATAAAATAATATGATTGTTTTTAATCTAAATAAGATACAATCAGTTCTATACTATTTATGATATTAACATATAGGGAATAATAATAAAATTATAGATAGCGAAAAATTCCTTTTTACAAATTTTTAGAATTATATAAATCTAAATGTTAAAATAAAGGAAAACATAGAGATACTGGTAAAATTGTATCCTCACAATTTTATCTGATTAATTTACATATTTATGTTTTCAACAATATTTCCTGGGGGTTTTCTTTTATAATATAATTATGATTTTGTAAGTTAAAGCTGAACAAACAAGTACAAAAAAAAAAAAAAAAATCCCAGCGACCCAGCTAAATAAATCAAACATAAATAAAATATCGTCTGCCACTGGCTCGTTTACGAAAGAATAGATATTCAAAACATAGAGAGTAAACATATTTCATCAACATAGGTAAATTTCGGAGACTTGTTAATTCTTCCCCATTTTCGGTAGTGACGCTAGTACTGTTGCCATTACAGATTTTGCCGCAAATGTCCCATCTTGTATTTTAATCTATGTTCCACATTAAATTTCGATGTCCGTAGGTATCGATGTGGACCTTATAGTTTACTGGATGCGGTAACTTTCCGAAGTCAGAGATCTTGTCTAGAAAAGATGCCGCATTCAGGAAAACCCAAATGTCTAAATCGATGCTAACCGACATAGGAAGTGGGTATCAAAAAGCTTACAATTCAATAGCAAAGTGTCCTTATACATCAGAGTTCAGAAAAGTGTCTCCATTAGTCGGTGCACTGCAAAGTGCATCCATATACAGTACACATAAAAGTGCCTTCTTATATGTAGCAGCACTGTCTTCGGTTATCAGATTCAGACTAAACACCTAATCATTGACGCTCATTTCTGATGTCTTTACTGCCTAAAGATCGGGAATATTGGTATAAGAATGGTGACATACGGAAAAAAAATATTGATTTATAGATTCTGGACAAAGCTATCACCATGAATCTTGAAGAGCTTGCCATTATTGCCAAACTAATACTTGTTAAATTGTCCGCCACTCGTATAATCAAACTTGTCCAAGTGAGTGTCGCCAAGTTCTGGAAGAGAAAATGTCTAGTTTTGTCGTAGTGTAGGCAAACACGTATCTATAAACAGAGTCTGAGCATTGTATGTCACCACTCTCAAGTAGAGGCACCTTACACGAGGAAACAATTGATGGAGATTATCGGAAAAGAATAATGTAGAATTATGGACCACATGATTGGTTTATTGAATACATATATCTGACCTGTATGCTTGGCGTCAAGCGCCAGCTTATAAGTCATCGTCAATATACAGGAACGAGATAGCACAAGGAAATTTACAGCACCACAGAATTACATCCGGGAGCTCCACAAAGAGTGTGCAACGGAGCCACCGAGATTCGAACCCGCAGCCACCTACGCTATCAAGCGATTAGCGGCATGATGCCTTGACCATTCAGCCACGGTGAGCCCTGGAGCACATTTTCAAACCTAACAAGTCTACAGCTTTTTGGATGCCAGTATTTTAGTACAGAAAATTTTGTTTTATTTGATAGAAGAATTTTTGAAATTTAAAAGGACACACTCTATAAAAATGACAAGTTCACAAAAAGGCAGGCTTCTGATTGGTCAATCTCATTTCGCTAACAGCGAAAAATATATCTGGGTCCAGGTCAGTATACTTGAAGAGTCAATACAAATATTGCTACATAGATTGCATTTTGCTTCTTGACAGCGGAGTCCTACAAAAAATAATTCTTGAATGTAGACCGTGGCTGAATGGTTAAGGCACCACTAATCGCTTGAGAGGGTAGTTGGGCTGTGGGTTCAACTACCGCTGGCCCCATTGCACACTCTTTATGGAGCTCCCAGATGTAATTATCTGGTGTTGTAAATTTCCTTGTGCTATCTAGAACACCCCCCCCCCCTTCAAAGCTCAAAGTCCTTGTGCTATTTCGTCCTTGTATAGTAACGATGACTTATAAGCGGGCCCCTTATGTCAAGCACACAAGTCAGGTGTATGTGATCAATAAATAAATGAATGTAGACTGTTGTGAATACAATGTACTTGCTTAAAAAAATATCATAAGTATTAAATGCTAATAAAAGCAGTAATTCTAAGGAAATTATAAAGAATTTATTAAAAATATTTGTTTAATAAATAATTTTTGTAAGTTATAATTTATTTGACATATAATTTACTTATTCAGCAGATGTTGAAATCCGGATAATTATGTGTTACGGTATGAATAACTAAAAAGTGAGAAATAAAATAATCTTTTCAAAAAAAATATTAACCGACTTAAAAAAAAAAGCACTAAAAAGAATTAAATAATTCTTTAAACTTCTCTAATGACGAAACGTTATCCATTAACTGCACATCGGACATCATGTATCGGCATAAAAAAGTTAAATTTAATATATAGAATTTAATATCTACCAAGCATGGATTTTCTAGAGAATATTTTTTTACAAAAGATTAATTTACATATTTATGATTTAATTTACGAATATATACATATAAAAAGTAATCAATTACTTTTTGAAATTGGTGCCAAACATTCACAATCGATAATGATTAAACATTATCGATAATGATTAAACATTTTGCTGAAGAAATAGAGCATTTTTTAATTTTGTATCATATTTTCCATCATCACTTTATTCATGGTAATAGCTGCAATATATTCAGAATTTTACTATACTTAAGATAAGTTGTCACCAACTTCAAAAAGTAATTGACTACTTTTCTTTTTTTCCAGCGTTATATTTCATAAAATTCAAGTGTGCGGGCTGCGCTTATTTTTTTAATTTGACTAATTTTTTGAGTCGTTTTTTCAAATTTGTATTAAAATTTTCATAATTTTAAGCGATATCTTTTCATGTTTAGAAAAAGTCATTTTTTTTTTCATATTTATGCGAATTTGTAAAACAGCGCAAAGAATTATATTTCCTCTCAAATAAAAAATCCATTTACACGTGACTATTAAAAACAGAAATGAAAGTTTAAAATATTTTTCCATGATCACGTGTTAAAATCAAGAAATAGGGAAAATTATATGTCATGAAAATTATATTTACACGTGAATATTAGAAAAGTAAGAAAACCTTAAAATAATTAAATTATTTCACACGAAACGCATTTTATGGTGACAATTACGTCATATGTAAAATGCCCAAATATCGATATATTTAAAATCCCTAAAATAACTAAAATATTACTTTTGAAAAACTTTTAACGGTGAAAATTAGTTAATATTCAAAATGATCAAATAATAATTTTCCCAGACACTTTTAAACTGAATAATACACGTGAATCTTAAAATTAAAAAAAAAACTTTAAAATAATTAAATTATTTAAGGGAAACGCATTTAATGGTGAAAATTACGACATATATTAAACCAATACATTTAAAACTGTTTTCTTGTGGACAGTATTTCATTTGACGTCACATGGGAATCATATGATGTAAAAATAACGCGGCTAGCAAATTTGTTTATAGATTTCATCACTTTATGAAGCATTTAAATATAGGTAAATGCATACGCAAAATACTTTTGATTTAATTTATTCGAATTACTGTTCGATAAATAATATTATAAATTTTGTATATGCAGTAGAGCGCCCATTATCCGAACAAGTAAGGACCGACCCTAGTTCGGATAAGCAAAAATAATGGACAAACAATTTAAGGGATGTTTCTGACTATACTAAAACCCTCACACATTATCTAATCATAGGACTGGCAGGCAGCACCAGTTAGTGCTGGCATGTTTAAAAATTGTTTCTCTCTCTCTCTCTCTCTCTTTTTTTTTTTTTTTTTTTTTTTTTTTTTTCCTTTTTAATACAATTTTTTTTGTTTATATTTTTATCATAAAATATTTTTTCTTTCTTTTTTCATCATTTTCTGAACCTCAGAGAATATAATTTAAGCTAAAAAGCTTTTAATTGTTGCTTGTTTTTCGAAGACATTCTTTTCAGTGCTGCTAATTCTCTAATTCTTAAATATGTTAGTTGAATAGGATCAACGTTTTTCTGCCGTTCGAGCCATTTCATAGCTACGTTTCCAAACATTCAAAGGCTTCGTTATGTGATGGATCTCGGTTATTTTCAGAGCATTCGTTTTTATTTTCTTCAACTTCTTTTTCATCATGAATCTCATCCATAATCTCATCATCATTTAAAATATGATATCCAGGGTCATGTACTTCTATACTATCTCATGTACTATTTAACCACTCGTTAATTCCCTTTTCTTCCTAGCTTAGGATTCTTCCCATCTCCTTTATTGTTTTACTTTCTGATTCAATATGAGTTTTTTTCTTTATTTAAAATTTTATTCCAAGCCAAGGGATAATTAGGAGTTCGGTTTAAAAAAAAAAAAAAATTGGGAGAAATAGGCTATTCGGATAACTGGAAGTTCGGTTAAAAATTTTTTTTGAGAGAAATAGGATGTTCGGATAATTGGAAATTCGGTTAATTGGAGTTCCGATAATCGGCGCTCTACTGTACTTATTAATTAAAATAAATAATTTACATGAAAATATGCATGTTGGGGCATTAACCCCTACTCGAGGAGCATCTTTTACAGAATTTTTAATCTTTTATCAGCGGTATTTCAAAACAGAAATTTTTGTCTAATTGAATCGGGCAAACGCCCCGATTAAATAATGCAAAATTTACAATAAAAAATAACTGGTGGTATAATCACTGAATCCGAGCAACTTATGCGTCAGGTATACGTGGCGCCCGTTCCCAAGGGGTTAAAATAAAGACAGGAATTCATGCATTCATGCATTTTTTATTTTCAAACATACTGATAAGAAAAAAAGCATATGAGTAAACTGCTATGCAATAAATAAATAAATATCGGACTGAGTGGGGCCATTCGTTTTATTTGAAGTTGTTTACTTACATATTTAAAAAATAAATGTTTCAATATTTTAATTTATCGCTGTTTTTCTTCATGTAGTACATTAAATATATCTTTTATGCAAAATTTAATTTCTTAAAAGATTAAATTAATTGCATATTACGAAAGTAAACATTAGTTTAGCACACTCTTGTGAAACGAAAAGTAAGTAAATATTATCATTTTTCACTTGGTAGCAGCTGCTTTTGTCGTGGTGCTTTCAGATTTTTTAAGTAAATGCTGTTTTCTGAATTGTGTTCCGTTCGAATAAAGAGTTTATTCCCATTTCATTTCTACATTTATACTAACAACGAGTTTTCTAAGACATATTTATTTATTTGTATTCAAAACAGAATTGCATAATAAATATCAATGTTGTCTTTAAATGTGATTTGTACTTGTTAATATAATTTAACTGATCATTTCAAAAGCTACATTGTTTTTTCACGAAAGAAATCAAAATGCTTTATTATTTTTTAATTATTATTATTATTACCATAAAATGATGAACTGATAACCTACTTAAAGATAAAGATCTGAGAATAGTAAAAGTAAGACTAATAAACTAATGATATGTAGTTTATTATTTTAGAAATATACAAAACAATATCTCAGAATATTTATTAAAAAGTGATTTTAAGGTTATTTTCAAATCCAAGAGGATAATTTTATGACACAAGTTTTAACTTATTTTTGTTCGAAAATGCATGAAACTAGCAGGTGTTGTTGGTCAGAAACTATGCAATCAAGCTGGTTTTTTTTTTTTCCTTTTTTTTTTTTTTTTTTTTTTTTCAAACGTAATAGATCTTTTAGAAAATAATGTCAAAGTTGCACGTTTTGAACTGAATTTCCAAGCAAATGAAGAATAACCACTCAAGAAAAGGCGAAAAACGTGTTTGTCGCGTTATCAAAATCTCTTATAACTCAATAGGTAATTTATTGATCATAAAATCGAAAACACAGTTCAATTCCAAATCGCTTCCACGGCCAGCCATTCCAATTTTATATCTTTCCGTTTAAAAATGAATTTGTAAATGCGTCAAAACGTTTTTCGCTTATTGAGCAGAGCAGTTAAGAACAGCCTTAAAGAGAAATATATGCAATATTTCTTATTACGGTAACAAGTGCTTAATAAAAAATAAAGGAATAGGAGAAGAAAAAGAATTTTAATTTTTAATTAAGTATCTTTTACGTATGCCACAAGGATATGAATCAATGTTTTTTTTTTTTTGTCGCAGTTTCGATTGCTTTTGCTTTGAAGCTCTATCACAGGTTTTTAGCTCACAGGCTATCAAAGCCTGAGAGCTTATGTGCCCGCCGGTTTTAAACACACAGTTCTAAATCGCTTCCATAGTCAGGCCTTCCAATTTTATATCTTTCCGTTAAAAATGAATTTGTAAATGTGTCGAAACGTTTTACGCTTGTTGAGCAGAGCAGTTGAGAACAGCCTTAAGTGAAAAAATGTTATAATGGAAATGTGGTGCAATATATGTATATGATTAAAGATTAAAAACAATAACTTTTCATAAAAATAATGTATTTGCAGAGACTTTCAAATGAGGTCAGTGGCCTGTTACCATTTACTGGGTCTGAAAAATTGATTTTAAAATTTTTCATGACACATTATTTATTTATAATTCACGGTTTTGAAAAGCTAATCTCAAGTTCAATTTTAAAGGAATATCTTGATAATTTATAATTTTATTTTATAAATATCTAAAGTATCAACTTTCAAACGTTTTAAATTATGATTTACTCCACATTTTTTCATGAATGTCCAAGTTTAGACAAAGAATAATCGATTAAATTGGCCTCATTGAAGCTTTCTGGAAACTTTTGATATAATTTTTACCCGACCTCCATAAGGGTCATGTGTTTGACGCGTATCTGGGTATGTGGATTTCTTTATACCCTCGAAACATCCCAACAGCTGGATGGAGTTTAATGAATGAGGTCTCTATCGATTCGTCTTAACCGTCAGATGGTTATAGGCTAGGTTTTGTTTCAATAAATTCAAAATGGCGGTAGAGAACGAAAAAAAAAATTTACGCACCATATTGAGTGGCATATCATTGGATAGGTTTTTCAAAATGAAAACGATGTTCCATAGACTATTTTACAGTCAAAAGCTCCGTTTAAATATTACGCAACCTGAAAGTTGTGTAGGTAGGATCTCTAGCTTAACTGTAATTCTAACCTTCTTAGACATCTATAGGCCTCATCAAAACAGTGTTTATAGATAGGAACTAACAATTAAACACAACTTAAAAGTCATCAATACAAGTAAATAAAAAAATAGGTAAGTAATACAAACTAAAACTTTGTCAATAAAAAATTAAATTAAGAAAATCAAAAATCCCGACTACGTAAAAAGCAAACTAAAAAGAGGAAAACAAGATGACGTAGGAAAATTGTAGAATACGTAATGGAAATCCTGTTTTTTTTTTTTTGTTTTTTTTTTTGTTGTTGTTTTGTTTTTTTTAACTTAAGTAACTGCAGTCGGAGGCAAACATGTAAGTAGAAGGAGCCGCAATACATACCTAAACATGAATCTGATGCCTCTGACTGCAACTACTTAAGTTAAAGAAAGGGATTTCCATTACACACTCTACTATTTTCCTACGTCATCTTGTTTCCCTCTTTTTTGTTCGCTTTTTACGCAGTCGGTTTTTTTTTATTATTATTTATTTAATTTTTTATTTTATGAGTTATTTTAATTGTTTTAAGGGCTCTCAATGATTTGTTTTTTAATACCATTATTTTTGAAGAAAAATTCTGAGTAGGTTCCTACAACATTTGAAATAGAAGGAGACTTCGTGGTAGATCTGTAAATAAATTGCAAGAGAAGTTTAAATAGAAGAACATTGTTCGAAAAAAGTGATATTCAAAGTCATAGCTTGAAACTTTTAAGCTTTTATTAAGCCACTATTTTATAATTGTAAAATTAATCTTATTTAATCGAGAAAAATCTTCAATTAAAGAGGCAAAATTTTTCTTTTCAAAAAATAGTGGTAAAACAACAACAACATATAAGTGAACAAAAAAAAAAAAAAGTAACGGACCGAGTGGGAGCCATTCGTTTTATGTGAAGTTGTTTAATTATGTATTTTAAAAACAAATTATTCAAATATTTTAATTTATCTCTGTTTTCCTTTTTATAGTACATTAAATCTATCCTTTATGCAAAATTTAATTCCTTAAAAGATTAAATTAATTGCATATTACGAAAGTAAACATTAGTTTAGCATAATCTAGCGCAATGAAAAGTAAATAAATATAATAATTTTTCACTTGGTAGCAGCTGCTTTTGTCATGGTGCTTTCAGTTTTTTTAAGTAGATGCTGTTTTCTGAATTGTGTTCTTTTCGAATAAAGACTTTATTCCAATTTTATTTGTACATTTATATCAAAAACGAGTTTTCTAACACATACTTATTTTATTCAAAACGGAATTGCATAATAAATATCTTTGAATGACTTTAAAAGTACTAATCTGTATTTGTCACATAATTTAACTGATCATTTTAAAAGCTACATTTATAACTTAGGTTTTTTCACGAACGAAATCAAACATACTTCATTATTTAATATTATTATTATCATTATTACGCTAAAATAAAGAAATAACCAACTTAAAGTTTTAAAGATCTGAGAATAGTAAAAAGTAAGACTAAAAACATAATGATATATCGTTCATTATTTTCGAAATGTACAAGTCTCAGAATATTTATTAAAAAGTAATTTCAAGTGAAAAAATGTTATAATGGAAATGTGGTGCAATATAAACTAACAATATATGTAAATTATTAAAGTTTAAAAAACATTATTTTTTTAATAATGATTAAGGACTTTATGTTGCAAAATCGAATTCGTAACAAAACAGAGGTTACTATCCAACGTATACTTTACTTATAAATTTGAAGGTGATGTAAAAATAAAAACACATGAATAAAACAAAATTCAACGTTTCGGTTTAATCTTCAAAACCATCTTCAGGAGTAAAATTTCCCAGCCATCCATTCTTTATTTATTTTGAATAACAAAGATGACACTACTCTATTTGTTTTTAAAGGATTTTGAAGTTTCCGTTGCTTCTTACAGTTTGAATTTAATTTTAGGCAATGTAACATGTAGATTGTTCCGCCAATTTGCGTTTTTGGAAAGGTTTACTCCCGAAGATGATTTTGAAGATAAAATCGTAACGGTGCGTTTCATTTTATTCATGTGTTTTTATTTTTACATAATATTTAAATTTATGAATAAAGTATACATTGGATAGCAACCTCTATTTTGTTCATCATTATTTTCTTTATAAAAATAATATTTCCACAAATTTTGTCTGTCAATATCACACAGTTGTATCGCTTACTGTGTCTGTAAAGTTGATTTGAAAAATTTACATGACGCATTATTTATTTTTAATTCACGGTTGTGAAAAGTTAATCTCAGGTTCAATGTAACGGGGAAGCTTGATAATTTGCAATTATATTTGATAAAAAACATTGCTATGTGAAATTGAGTCATCTTCATAAACAGAAAATTAATAGATTCTTAAATGCTGAAAAGAGGCAACAACAACATCAACTAGCGCCAATCCCAAAACTTTCTTCTATCTCATACATGTTAATGCCTCAAAATTTGCTATCATGAGGTATCCCGTCATGAGGTTTCTAAATATATGAAATTCCGTGCATTATTTCTTGAGATATGACTGTTTCTAAAATCGTGTTAATCCTGCAAAATGCAGCATAGCAGCACCACATGTTGTGTGATTTACACCAAAACTTAATCAGCAACAATTTATGTCAACGTCTAACTGAATCTGAAGTTTGATTAAAATTCGTGCATTAGTTCTTGAGATAGAGCTATTGCGGAAATCGTCAAAAATGCAGCGTAGCAGCGCCACCTATTGGGCGATTTACACCACAACATAACCAGCACCAATATTTATCAAGGTATACCAGAATCTCAAGTTTTATCAAAATCCTTCCATTAGTTCTTGAGATAGAGCTTGCGGAAATCGTGAAAAAGGCATCATAGCAGCGCCACCTGTTTGGCGATTTACACCAAAAACTGATCAGCAGCAATTTATATCAGGGACTAATTAAATATAAATTTTTATTAAATTCCGTGCGTTAATTCTTGAGACTGAGCACCCACAGTATTTGTGTCACATACAGAAAGACAGACAGAGTCGCAGACTCACAGACAGACATTTTGTAAAAGCGTGTTTTCGGGATCTCTGACTCCTAAAACGTGTAAATCCGTCGAAAATTGGAAGTCGAAAATTTTCGCAAATCTAATACTTTCTTCTTGTAAAGATAGAATAAAGTAAGAATAAACCTTTAGTATAATAGAAAAGCATGTTAGTCATGTTAAACATATAGCATTACAATGCAAGTAATATCTCTGTATAATTTCTTTTTTAAACAACTGTGAAAAAATCGCGAACATACAGATCACATTAAAAATTCCATGGGAAAGACAAAAACAGGTAGGGCTGTTAAACTGTAAAATATAATAGAAAGCGTGCAATATTAATAGAATAAAAATTTATTTGGAAGCATCATTCAATTCAATCAAACAATTAGTGCGTTACAAATAATTTACGACACGGACTTCATGCCTGTTGATGCATTTTCGTGGACATCTTGATAAGAAACGTAGCTTCTAAGTAATATAAAAATGCAATTTTATAAAAATATTTTTCAAGTTCTGGTAAAATACTGGCAAGATGTAAGTGTGCGTTTAAAAAGTCCAAAGCAGTACAATGAATATAAATATATGTACCGGATGTGTTCAAAAATTCCGTGCGAAAGTAAAACACGATTAAACAAAAAAAAAAAAAAAAAGCAATGTAACAAATTACAACGACCATTTGGAAAATGATTTTTTCAAAGACTAAAATTTAAGACATAAAAAATCGCACGGAGTTGATCATACATTACGTACGCCATGAATTAAACATTGAGTTATTGCACGTAAAAATTGCAAGCGACAAAAATCGCTTGCGACTCGTCAGATTTCCTGAAACTTACGTATTATCCAAGCATTTCATTGGCTGTTCGGGAAAAGGCTTTTCCATCGTCAGATTTCCAAGAAATCTGACGACTCATTTTAAAGGAAATTTCATTCTTAAACATCTAAAAATCCCCCAATATTACTTTTTACACCGTCGTATAGAGAAAAAAAATGTACTTTTAAATGCAATTTGTTTGAAAGCTGTATCTCAATTTGTTTCTGAGTTATTAATTTTTTTTTTTGTAGTTTTTATTACTTTTTTGTCATAGTGGCAACAGAAGGTATCCATCTTTGTTGAAAGTAAAGGTAAATATATATTGCTGTATAGACCAATCAGGAAACGAATAAAAAGCGGATTAAACCAATAAAAACCTTCAGATATGCTTTTGATTTCCCATCCTGAGGAGAACAATAACCATTTTTCCAAATGGTTAAAAAAAGTTTTCGGACAAAATGACGGTCGTTTTACAACGACCATTTGGAAAATGATTTTTTCAAAGATGAAAATTTAAGACGCAAAAATTCGCACGGAGTTGATCATACATTACGTACGCCATGGATTAAACATTAATATTCCTTGACCAATTTTAAATGAAATTTATTTCTTAAACTTCTAAACATCCCACAATATTACTTTTTACACCGTCGTATAGAGAAAAAAATGTACTTTTAAATGCAATTTGTTTGAAAGCTGTATCTTAATTTGTTTCTGAATTATTAATTTTTTTTTGTAGTTATTATTACTTTTTTATCATAGTGGCAACAGAAGTATCCATCTCAGTTGAAATAAAGGGAAAATATAGATTACTGTATAGACCAATCAGAAAACGAATAAAATGCGGATTCAACCAATAAAACGCCTCAGATATGTTTTTGATTTCCTACCCTGACAGAGAACAATAACCATTTTTCCAAATGGTTAAAAAAAAAAAAAAAAAAAAAAAAAAAAAAAAAAAAGTTGGTAAGTGTGATCACAGATCACACAGAGGGTTTCGTTTAATATTCCTTTCAAAACACTTTATCCTTTTGCAAAATCTGTTAGTTCCACATTTCGCAACCAAGGGGCGCACTCTATTCTAAACAAACCTCTATCCGAACGAAACTCCGTTTTACAACCTATCCGTAGATATATTAGTTGAGGGAATCGGGCCCATAGCACCCGAGATAGGTAGACGCCCCCCTGACGTTAAAAAGTGGAAATAAAATATGTAAGTCTATGGTGCATAATATGAAAGAGTGGTCAACGTGGTGTCGGCAAAATTTAGAAAAATGCCCCCCTGGTTAAAAGGGGTGAGGAAAAAAATTTCTTAAAATACACAAGTTATAATCCGAAGGGTAATTAATATAAGACTTTTTGAAAATTTTATGATTTTTCGTGTGATCGCAAGTGTTCTGCTATAGGTATGCAAAATTTCATGCCTCCAACTTAATTAGGGCCTGAGTTAGAAAATTTGCTTAAAATACACAAGTTAGAGACCAGAGGGGTAAATATAAGATTTTTTAAATTTTTATGATTTGTCGTGTGATAGTAAGTGTTTAGCTATTGCAAATTATGCAAATTTCAAGTTACTGCAAAGCTATTGCAAATTATGCAAAATTTCAAGTCTTCAACTTAATTAGGCGCTGAGTTAGAAAAAAAAGCTTAAAATACACAAGTTAGATCCCAGAGAGTTAAATATAACACATTTTCGAAATTTTAAGCTTTGTCGTTTGATCACAAATGTTTAGCTGTAATTTTGCAAAATTTCAATTTTTCAACATAATTAGGGGCTCAGTTAGAAAAAAAAGCTTAAAATACACAAGTTAGAGCCCAGAGGGTTAAATGCAAGACTTTTTCGAAATTTTATGATTTGTTGTTTGTTCGCAAGTGCTTAGCTATAATTTTGCAAAATTTCAAGTCTTCAACTTAATTAGGGGCTCAGTTAGTAAAAAAAGCTTAAAATACACAAGTTAGACCACAGAGGGTTAAATATACGACTTTTTTAAAATTTTATGATTTGTCGTTTGATGTGAGGTGATCAGCTATAATCCAACATAGATATTTTCTGAGAACGGGCACTGTGACGGACAGACAAAGGAGCAAGACGAATAGGGTTTCGTTAGATGAACGAAATCCTAAAAATGCTTAAAATACACAAGTTAGAGCCCAGAGGGTTAAATATAAGACTTTTTCGAAATTTTATGATTTCTCGTTTGATCGCAAGTGCTAAGCTATAATTTTGCAAAAATTTAGTCTTTAACTTAATTAGGGGCTCAGTTAGAAAAAAAAGCTTAAAATACACAAGTTAGAACCCAGAGGGTTAAATATACGACTTTTTTCGTTATTTCGTCATTTGTCGTTTGATCGCAAGTGCTTAGCTATAATTTTGCAAAATTTCAAGTCTTCAACTTAATTAGGGGTTCAGTTAGAGAAAAAAAAGCTTAAAATACACAAGTTAGAGCCCAGAGGGTTAAATATAAGACTTTTTCAAAATTTTATGATTTGTCGTTTGATGTGAGGTGATCAGCTATAAGTATGCAAAATTTCAAGTCTCCAACATATATAGTTTCTGAGAACGGGCACTGTGACGGACAGACAGACAGACAAAGGAGAGAGACGAATAGGCGGTTTCGTCAGATAAACGAAACCCTAAAAAGATCTATGGATCGGAGAGACATGCGGTTTGCAGAAAAATAATCAGCATGGTACGGGATTTTGTATGACACACACACACAAAAAAAAATAAATAAAAAACTTCAAAATTTCGACAATAGAGGTGCACATAATTCCATATTGCTCACACAACGCAAGATTGGATAAAAACATCTGAACTGTTTTCAAATTTTCTTTTACTTTGAGCTTCGTTATACACATGTCACTTATTGCAGCTTCATATTTACTATACAGGGTTTCCATAAAATAATGTCCCAGTTTTAATGGTATATTTTAACAGTATAATTTAGACTATTTACAACACATTAAATTGAAGGTAAACTAACCTAGTTTTTTTTACAAATGTTATACAGGGAAACCTCCTACAACGGTCACTCCGAACAACGGTAACCTCCGAATACCGGCCATGTTTTAGTATTACCGAATCTGAACTGTTTTCAAATTTGCTTTTACTTTGAGCTTCGTTATACATATGTCACTTATTTCAGCTTCATATTTACTATACAGGGTTTCCATAAAATAATGTCCCAGTTTTAATGGTATATTTTAACAGTATAATTTAGACTATTTACAACACATTAAATTGAAGGTAAACTAACCTAGTTTTTTTTTACAAATGTTATACAGTGAAACCTCCTACAACGGTCACTCCGAACAACGGTAACCTCCGAATACCGGCCATGTTTTAGTATTACCGAATTTGAACTGTTTTCAAATTTGCTTTTACTTTGAGCTTCGTTATACACATGTCACTTATTTCAGCTTCATATTTACTATACATGGTTTCCATAAAATAATGTCCCAGTTTTAATGGTATATTTTAATAGTATAATTTAGACTATTTACAACACATTAAATTGAAGGTAAACTAACCTAGTTTTTTTTACAAATGTTATACAGTGAAACCGAGAAAACAGAATACAGTTTAAAAACGTTAAAGTTACTGGAATAAATAAAAATTCTAAACTTAGTTTAGAAGTTTGATGAATAATCTGCTCTCCGGAATTATTATTCTAATAAAACCTTCTTCAAGCGATCAGGAAAAAAATGGAATTTGTTTCATTTTCTTCAAAGAAATGGGTCGCTCATGGAGGGAGTTCAACTGGGGTGGTCTCTGAATAGAGGTAAAATTAGTATTGAGCTTATGGGAATAAATTTTGTTCCTTGAAAAAATGGTCGTTCAGGGAGGTGGTCGCTTAATGGAGGTGATCGCACAGGGAAGTTTCACTGTAATTTCTTTAGTGTAAAATAATAGTATGTATTTTTTAACTGTAAAATAAAATAATTTTGGTCAGTTATTGTTATTTTAATGTAATGTAATTTTGAGGTTTTGAAATGTGGAACCACTGAATAACGGCAACCTCCGAAGTACGGTCACTTTACCGTGTTCCCAGTGGTGGCCGCTATTCAGAGGTTTTACTGTATATGTTTGCATACGGCACACATCCAACCTAAAGTTCAGTTCTTCCTATGCTTCGATTAACAAGTCAAGAGTAATGGAAGCAATGGCCTCTTCAATTCTGTGTCTCAACTCTGGCAAATCATTAGGTGGCGGTGGAACGTAAACACGATCTTTTATAAAGCCCCAAAGGAAAAATTGCATGAATCTAACGGTATTTAAGTCTTCAGCCCAGCAATAACGCTTTACGCTCAGGAGACGCCATTTTGCGTATGCTGAACTCCAAGCAAGTCAATAACAATGTAGAACTCGCGCATGCGCATACCTAAAACTGTTTGAGTTAATCTTCATTTGTGACCTTGAACCAACACTCTCCAACGCTTTCAGTTCATACGGTTAAAATTTAGAACTGGGACATTCTTTTATGGGTACCAGGTACTTAAGGCCGTTCTTAACTGCTCTGTTCAACAAGCGCAAAATGTTATGACGCATTTACAAATTCATTTTTTAACGGAAAGATATAAGATTGGAAAGGCTGGCCATGGAAGTGATTTGGAATGGAACTGTGTTTTCCATTTTTTAATCAGTAAGTTACCTATTGAGATATAAGCGACTTTGATCAGGTGACAAACACGTTTTTCGCTCTCTCTTGAGTGTTTTTTCTCTTTCGCGCAGAAATTCGGTTGAAAACGTCCACTTTACACCATTTTCTGAAAGATCTATTGCGTTTGCAAAAAAATAGAAAAAATAGCTCGATTACATAATTTCTGAGCAAGAACACTAGCTAGTTTCATGCATTTCCGAACAAAAGTAAATTAAAACTTACGTCAGAAAGTTGCCTTTTTGGATTTGAGAACACCCTTAATGAATTATTGAATTATCCGTCTATTTTTAGACACGACTGTTCTATAATTTATTGCTTTTTTTCGAATGTAAATCTTTAAATTGGTTTTATATGCAAATTTATATCAAAAAGATTAAAATATTTGCATTTCACAAGCATAATATGTCTGCTTACATACTATTTTAAAATGAAAAATATATGAATGCAGTCATTTTTCACTTGACAACAGCTGCTTTTGTCACCATGTTTACAGTTTTTCTCTTTCTTCTAATGAGTAAATGCATGCTTAAAATTTTGCTCTTTTCCGTACAGATTTAATTCACATGTCAAGGCTTCATTTGTGTCGGAAACGAGTTTTCAAAGAAAAAAATCTTATATGCAGAATAGAATTGAATTATATACCATTAATCTACTCTACAAAATAGGTTTTTATTGGCACAACTGTGGTTTACTGATGTATTAGCTGAAAATAATAGATCAGAAACACTTGTTATACACATCGGATGTCTGTATATTTTCTTTATTTTAAGACACAGCTGTATTATAATATATCACATTTTTTTCTCAATGCAAAACTTTAAATTCCTGTCACATGTAAGTTAATTTCTAAAAGATTAAAATACAGTATGACTTCAAAAATCCGGCCTCAAAGTCATTTTTTTCCTCCCTTTTTTTCACATTTCGAACTTTTAGGGAGAAAAAAAAATAGCAATTGCTTAAAAATTAAAAACTTCGAGTTCGAAAGGAAAAATGAACAATTGAAAGTCCAGGAAAACTCGGAGCTGGGAATATATTGCTGTAATAGAACCGCGAATAAGGCTAGTAGCAGCTCAGGGGGCGAGATCGAGGAACCGAAAGAAAAAAGGGTATAACTGGAAAAATGCATAAATTTCTCAGGAGAATTAATATACCCTTTAGATAAACAAGACTGTATTTCAAAAATAGGTACTCTTTACCTGCATAAAATACAAGAAAAACTTGTTAAAGAACGGCCAAAAAAATTGAAGGAAACAGCATTAACGATTACACGTGAAAGAAATGACTTTACTGTATATTAATTTTTTTTTTAATTTTTATTTGTAACATAGAAAATATTAATTAAAGTATAAGATTTTTTTTTTAATATTTACTTTTCTCTTTTTTTTTCCACATAATTATCACTTGGTTGTGATTAAATTATCAGTAAAATCACTATTTGGAATATAGGAAATACTCTTGACATTCCTTCAGAAATCCGGAATTTTCAAAAATTCGGCTTAGGCTTGGTCCCGACGATGCTGGATTTTCGGGGTTATACTGTAATTGCATGTCACAACGGTAATATGTCAGCTTACATACTATTTTAAAATGAAAAAGATATGAATACAGTCATTTTTTACTTAACAACAGCTGCTTTTGTCATCATGTTTACAATTTTTTTTCTCTTTCTTCTAATGAGAAAATTCATGCTAAAAGTTGTGCTTTTCAGGTGCGTTCGTAATTATATAAATACGCAGCACCTATAGTCGTCGTTCAGTCCATCTGTCTGTCTGCCCCTCTGTCTGTCCGTCCGCATGTAACAGAGCAAAAACTACCCAACCGAATGGTCTCAAATTTTAAATATATAATTGTTGCAAAGTTTTGTCGAGTCATTTCAAATTTTATGAAAATCGGATGTATAGTTTAATGACAGGACAGTCAAAAGTTTTCCGTTACATTAAGGCAAATGGGAAAAAAATATTGCAAGTGCATTCTAATGATGTTACAGTCTTCCGAATGGTCTGAAATTTTAAATATTTAATTGTTGCAAAATTTTGTCGAGTCATTTCAAATTTTAGGAAGATCGGATGTATTTTTATTACAGGGACAGTCAAAAGTTTTCCGTTACATTACGGCCAATGGGAAAAAATTATTTCAAGTGCATTTTAATGATGTTACAGCCTTTCCAACAGAATGAAATTGATGTGCACTTATAAAGTGCATTAAAATATACATTCATTACAATATGCGGTGTAAAAAATGTTTAAAAAAACTAGTTATAGTACGAACGCACCGCATTTGCCACGTTTGACGAGCAATTTCCAACTTGTTTCCATACAGATTTAATTCACATGTCAAGGCTTCATTTGTGTCGGAAACGAGTTTTCAAAGAAAATATTCTTTATATGCAGAATAGAATTTAATAATGATTAAAATAACTGCATGTCACAAGCATGTTCAATGTTCAATGTACATCAATGTTCTCGACAAAATAAATATTTCTTTGCATAAATGTGGTTTACAGAGGTATTAGTTGAAAATAATACAGCAGAAACACTAGTCATACGCATTGGATGTATGTATATTTTCTCTTTTTCAGACACTGCTGTATTATATGGCTTTTTTTTTTTTCTTAATATAATACTTTAAATTTGTTTTACATGTAAATTAATTTTTAAAAGATTGAAATAATTGCATCTCACAAGCATAATTTGCCAGCTTACATACTATTGTAAAATGAAAAAGATATGAATATAGTTATTTTTCACTTGACAACAGCTGCTTTTGTCATCATGACTACAGTTTTTTTTTTTTTTTTTTTTTTTTTTTTTTTTTTTTTTTTTTTTTTTACTTTCCTCTTATACTGTCTTTAGTTACTAATTAAGAACAATTAACACCATTTGAAATGAGATGTAGCACACGTAAATATTTAACATTTAATAAACACTTCACAAACAAATCACACCACTGGTTTAGAAGACGTCACATGACAGAAGTAAATAGAACAGAACGTTCTGATACTTATTCCTAATGAATTGTGGATAGCTTTGGTGCTGCCATCTAGACATAATAAATTGAAACACAAAACATGGCCTTTCTATAGAAAAAATTCATGCTTAACACTAAACGTACCGTGAGGGGTAATTTTGACCCCTACCAATCGAAAATATTTCGGTTCGTGCCAGGACTTTTTTTATACAATAAGTTTAAATGTACAAGGAAGAAAAGTTAAATAAATAAGTTAAACAGTTTTAAATAAAAATTCTGGTGTAAAATATTTTCATAAAACTTGAGTAAAATTTCCGGTAGTTTTAGTGTTAAAATTTTGTCCTTTTTCACACAGATTTAATTCACATGTCAAAACTTCATTTTTGTCGAAAACGAGTTTTCAAAGAAAAAAATCTTTATATGCAGAATAGAATTGAATTATATACATCAATGTTCAATACAAAATAGATTTTTCTCTACATAACTGTGATTTACTGATGTATTAGCTGAAAATAACATATCAAAAGTACTAATCATACGCATTGAATGTGTGTATTAGCCCCCGATATGCTATTTCTTTCGGCCAGCAATTAAAGAATCGTCTCTAAAAAATAACGTTAAGTTACATAAGTCAGCCGTAAAACAAAGCAGATGTATCATTGTACGGTTAAATACGGATAATATCTACTGCAATTTTTTTAACTTCTAAGCGTCGCACATTTTCAATTTTTATACAGTCGTGTTGGAAAAAAAAAAGGTACTTTTAAATGCAATTTGTTTGAAAACTGCATTTCAATTTATTTTTGAGATATTTATTTTGTTGTAGTTTTTAACGCCATTTGTTTAATGTTGGCAACTGGATCCATTTCTGTACAAAGAAAAGTACTCCATTTTGTACAAAGTAAAGGAAAAATAGTTAGAAAATAGTTATTATATCTTTTTGTTACCATTTTCCCATAACAACTGAAAAAAAAAATTATTAAAATCCGTGTTATTTTGAAAAAATATAAATGAACGATTTCTGATAAAACATGGAGCTATTATATACTAAATTTCATTTTAAGTATCTATATTAATGTTACGAACAAATGAAGGCATACGAATTATTAGATAGCCGATTTATTTATTTTCTAGTTTCTTGAATGGCGATATCGCTTTTTGCTGGATTCGTGTATTATCCAGCTATACTAACGTCATATTCATACTTTTCTGTAGATGTTGTTTAAGACTGGATCGTAAATGTGGAATTCTTCATTGAATGCTGATGACGTCATTTTATATAAAATAAAAGCGTTGCATTTAAATAAAAAGTTCTAGGCATCCCAGTTTCCCATAAAATTCTTACTAGCTTTAAAGATTTTTTTTTATAGTGTAGAACCTATAGTCATTGTCTGGTCCGTCCATCCGTCTGTCTATCCGTCTGTTCGCATAAAACAGCTCAAAAACTATCGAACCGAATGGTTTGAAAGTTAATATATATAACCGTTGCATAATTTTGTCAAGTCTTTTCAAATTTTATGAAAATCAACTCAAAACTTAAAAATATATTAATTAAAAATTTCTTCATTCTATTAAATCCTATCATACGTAATTAATTCAATGATATCCTTTTATAAGTAATGATTCTAGGTTGCCATGGTGATTACATATTATGATGGAGTCATATTATTTCCGTATTACTGATTTTAATATATATAATTTTAATAAATTTCATATTAATGCATTTTTGCATGAGAGTGCAACAGTTAGTGCACTGAGATCTGAATATTTATAAAACTAGGTATAGTACGAACGCATTTTACTTGCCACATTTGTCGTACAGTTTCCGACTTGTTATAAATCTATATAGTACTTGCTTAGACTTTTATTATTGTTCTTTTTCAGTACAGTTTATTTAAAAAAATTTCATCTCACGATTTTAAATAAAACTTTAAAATATGAAAATATAATTAAATTTTAATTGAATTCATCAATTAATTTTAAACGAAATTTTAAAGTATGAAAGAAATAAAATGGGAAATCTTAACCTGCGTACCGAACATTCCACTTGATTCCTATAGCTCGTGTGAAATCAAACTCATCAATATATAAATATTTTCGTAATCGAGTTTTTCTCACGATTGCTATATTTTTATTACATTGTACTACGTGTACGAAAAGTAAAACTAATTCAAAGAATCCGTTACATAAGTCAGTTCACATTTTAAAACTCATAAAAATTCAGCAAATTGTCATATCAGCTTTTTTTTCTCCGAATGTGAGGCCGAGCGTTAACCGATACTAAAATTTTGAGACCGAAACTCACCGTAAACTAAAACTGAGCCGAACTTTTTTTCGGGATTCAGTAATACCCACTAACATTTTGTCGACCTCTTCTAATTCAGTCTTAGCATATTTTAATATATTTTTTAATTTATTTTGTATGTGAAATAAATTTTTAAAAGAGGAATGTAATAGCATGTTATAAACATAAGTTAAACGTTAGGCTAACGCATTTTTTTAAAAGAAAAAGAAAGAAATACAATCATTTTTCACTTGGTAACAGCTGGTTTTGTTCGATGTTTTCAGCTTTATTTATTTATTTTATTTTATTTGTTTTTGTTTTTGTTTTTGTTTCTGTGTTCTGAGTTCTTCTCGTTTTGATAGAGATTTTATTCACATTTCAATGTTGGATTTATGTCAGAAGCGAATTTTCAACACGTATATTTTTTTTAATACTTAGAAAAGAATTTCATAATAAATATCAATACTGAATTTTATTATTCTTACTTTATTTTATTTTATTTTTTTACATATAATTGTGGTTTACAGGTACAGGATGTCTCAAGAAAAGACATCCGTACTTCAAACTTGAATAATTCACCAGTATTAATAATTCTACACACAGAAAAAAGTAACGATTTAGAAATGGGCCAAAAGATTTGGAAATGGACCAATGAAAATCTGCGTAGATACCGCGAAACGCATCTGATTGGTCAGAGCTTTCTGACATTTCTTAGCGGAAATTGTGCTTGGCGAAAACCATGAAAGTAGATAATTTAGCTAGAATGGGCGGGGAAAGTAACAATCTTCTGCATTTTTATAGACTTATATTTTTGGGGTTTTTTTAAGGATCGATGGCAAAAGTGATTTTTATAGAAATAAGATAATTTCCATTAACTAATGAGAAAGGGGGGGGGGGGCAGAAATGCGTTTGGAAAATCTAAAAAATTTAATGGATAGAAAATATGGTATCGCGAAGCGATCCAGAATGGAAACGCGAAACAATCACGTCTGAGGTTGGCTAGAACATCGGGATTGCTTCGCGATACTAAACGGAATCGCGAAGATACCGATCGATATACCGGAATAGGGAATACCGGGTTGATGAGAGTAGCGAACAGGGGTGGGGCAGAGCCCCCCTCGTAAATTTAAAATGAAATAAGTGACGCGTTTCTAAAGTCCTGAAAGTTATGTGCAACTGTTTTTTAAATAGTACAGTTTTCCATCAATCGATGCCCCTGCCCTATGTTTGATTCTGTAAAAATACTCAAACTAACTTCAAATCCTTAAAATGCATTTTTTTTTTAAGTTTAAAAAGCTAAACTGATTGAAAAATAAAAGCTGGGTGACGTCTGATGCAGTTTTATATGTTAATTTGAAAATCCTTATAAATAGAAATAAAATAGAATCGTCTATTGACGAAAACTTGAACGTATTTTTACCAGACTGCCATAAAGGGTTATGTGTTTTACGCGTATCTGGGTATGTGGATTTCTTTATACCCTCGAAACATCACAACGGCTGGATGGATTTTAATGAATGAGGTGTCTATCGATTCGTCTTAACCGTCCGATGGTTATAGACTAGGTTTTGTTTTTATAAATTCAAAATGGCGGCAGAGACGAAAAAAAATTACGCACCATATTTAGAGGCACATCGTTGGATAGGTCATTCAAAATGAAGACTATGTTTCATTGACTATTTTACAGTCAGAAGAACCGTTTAAATATTACACAACCTGGAAGTTGCGTAGGTAGAATCTCTAGCTTTACTGCAACTCTAACCTTCAGAGACATCTATAGGCTTCATCAAAACAGTGTTTATAGACAGGAACTAACAATTAAATACAATTTAAAAGTCATCAATACAAGTAAATAAAAAAATAGGTAAGTAATATAAAAAATAGTTTCACATTGATGAGAAATAATTAATTAGTTCGCTTTTTACACAGTCGAGTTTTTTGATTTTTTTAATTGAATTTTTACTTGTTAAATTAACCTCTTCTTGTACGTGACGTATAGGATGCCTACAATACATAGTTTTTCCTACAAGTATTTTCGAATAGTAATTTTCGTCTTATTTATTCACAGAACATTACGGAAAATTTTCTATTTTAAAATAGAGGTGCGAAAAATTTTAAAGATTTTGTACGAAGGGCTCATATCGAAAGCGTTATTTCATGTCTTATATGCCTTTCTTATATGTCTGTATGAAATATGTTTTAAACATGTTACTTATTTCATCCTGCTATAAGTCGATGTTAATAAATTATTATTATAATTACTAATAATTTAGTACCGCCGGCAAAAAAAAAGAAAAACAAACAGTTTGTGCATTTAATCTTCAAATTATTACAAAAGAAACAAAAATATAGCCAGTCGACTGGAAATTTTGTTTCTTTTAGGTAGATTTCGTATGAAATACTACCTATTGGGATCGTTCCTATGTTGGAATTTCTGAAAAATTTTTGCAGATCTACACCGATCATGACCCCTAGAACCCAAAACCACCCTCAGTAAAAAACTTTATCTATCTATCTATCTATCTATCTATCTATCTATCTATATATATATATATATATATCACTTTCTTCTGGACATGATAGCTTTCGTAATTCTGCACCAATCTCTTCCAAACTGATACATAAAATCAAAGGGTATAAAATCTCGGTCAAGTTCGTGAATGGGCAAAATCGGACCAAGGGGATGGAAATAGGGAGGGGTTTTGTGAAAATCGAAAACCCCCCATAACTTCTTAATTTTTGTACATATCAAATCAGTTTAAATTTTTATTACTTCTAAAAATAGGGACAAAATTTTATGCATCACAGATTTTTGATAAAGTTAAAAATGGGCTCAAGGGGCGCAAAAAATAGGGTTTTTGGAAGAAAAAAATTCATAACTTCGTCAATTCTCATGATATTAATTCCAATTAATTTTATTATAAATCTCCTTAATATTATCTACAACTTTTATATTCACAAGTTTTTGATAGGACCAATTCGTACCGCAAAAAAAAATTAAAAACGAAAACAAAAAGGGGGTTTGAAGAAGTAAAAAATCCATAACTCCGTCAATTCAAAAGATATAAAATCCTCATGAATTTATCATATATCTTCTTAATATGGTCTACAACATCTATGTAGACAAGTTTTTAATAGGACCAATTCTTACAGCTAAAACAAATTAAAAATACATAGCGGTTGAAGAAAAAAATCATCTAAATAAATCCAAACTGCGTATTTTCTGATTCATTTTACAATTCATTTTTGCTCTCAAAAGCTTCCAATTGGTACGTTTTCTTACTCAGAAACTATATAACGTACCGTAATGGTCGATTTTTTGATACAGGCAGAATATATTTAAAAAAATGCTGTTAAAGTGGGCATTTTGAACCGAATTTCCCGAAGAGGATTGTGTTGGAAAAATCATTGCATTAAGGATGCACTCATATCCAAACTGCTTATTTTCTGACTCATTTTTAAATTCATTTTTGCTCTCAAACGCATTTAATTGGTAGATTCGCTTATTCAGAAACTATATAATGTACCGCAATGATCGATTTTTTGATAGAGGCAGAATATATTTCAAAAAATGATGTCAAAGTGGGCATTTTGAACGGAATTTCCCGAAGCAATTGTGTTATCACTTTCTTCTGGACACGATAACTTCCTCAATTCTACACAAATCTCTTCCAAACTGATACATAAAATCAAATGACATAAAATCTCGGTCAAGTTCGTTAATGGGCAAAAGCGGACCAAGGGGAAGGAAATAGGGAGGGGTTTTGTGAAAACTGAAATAAACCCCATAACTTCTTAATTTTTGTACATATCAAATCAGTTTAAAGTTTTTATTACTTCTAAAAATAGCGCCAAAAATTCCTGCATCACAGATTTTTGATAAAATTTAAAATAGGCTCAAGGGGCGCAAAAATAGGGTTTTTGGGAGAAAAGAATTCCTTACTTCGTCAGTTCTCAAGATATCAAATCCAATAATTTTATTATACATCTCCTTAATATTATCTACAACTTTTATATTCACAAGTTTTTGATAGGACCAATTCGTACCGCAAAAAAAAAGAAAAAAAATTAAAAACAAAAACAAAAAAGGGGGGTTGAAAAAGAAAAATTTTCCTAACTCCGTCAATTCACAAGATATAAAATCTCCATGAATTTATCATATATCTTCTTAATATTGTCTTCAACATTTATATAGACAAGTTTTTGATAGGGCCAATTCTTACAGCAAAAACAAATTAAAAATACATAGCGGTTGAAGAAAAAAATCATCTTATTAAGGGTGTATTCAAATCCAAACTGTCTATTTTCTTACTCATTTTTAAATTCATTTTTGCTCTCAAACGCATCCAATTGCTAGATTCTCTTATTCAGAAACTATATAATGTACAGTAATGATCGATTTTTTGATAGAGGCAGAATATATTTCAAAAAATGATGTCAAAGTGGGCATTTTGAACAGAATTTCCCTTAGCGATTGTGTTAGAAACGAAAAATATTGCCCTACTGAGAAAATAATTGTTTATTAATCAAGTTTTAATTAATTGAAAGAAAAATAAAAACACAGGTCGCTTATAAATCTTTTCAAAAATCACGTCAGCATGTTTCATATTTTTTGTTATTAAAAATGAATCTGAAAATGTGCCAGAAAATTTCGAGTTGTTGAGTATGGAAAAATATTTTTTTTTAATATCGCCTTAACATGATTCTGATAAAACCAGCTATTTTATAAAAAGGAAATAAAAACTCGTCAAAAGCAGACAGATAAAACTGTTAAAGTGGATTTATATCTAATAATGATTTAGTTTTTATTGGTGAAATTAGTATACTTAACTTCGAAATCTACCTCTGCCTGTAAGCCGGGCCGGCAGGGATTTTTTTTTTTAATTTAAGCAGGGAGGCAGCCAGAATTCCGGTCTAGGTCAAAGCCGCCTCAAGACTACAAGCCAGACACGCCCTTCATCCCCCCCACATATGACGTCACAGCCCGGGGCTGGCTAACTGCCAACGCGCCAGCCCCGAACATTTGAATTTTGTATCTTCCTATTTTACGTGCACGTGCGTTTTACTTAGCCTAATAACATATTTTTTCCAAGGTAAGTTTTATTTTCAAATTATATTTATATGCTATCAGCACAAGTTTTATTTCTTGTGTTCAAAATCTTTTATTTTTAATTTCTTTGAAATAAATTAACTAGCAAATCCTAGTACGATTTTATCAATAATACCGTATTTCAAAACGAAACGATATTATTGTAGTTCTGTTTCTTTCCACATAGAGCAATAATTTAAAATGGCAAACATCCCTAAATCGTGTCAAGACTTATATAATTTAATTTGTATCTTGTCACACCATCCTGTCTTTATAATTTGTTCTGTTTTCTCTAATTCATTAGAGTGACCTTTAATTAACGCCCATTTATTAAAAGACACTTGTCGTGGGAATAGTAACTCGGTTATTTTGTATGCAGAATTAGTTGGACTTTAATTTGACAACAAATTTATGTATTTATATATATATATATATATATATATTCATACTTAAAAATTTAAATATTCTAGCAATTTTCATAAAAGTCGCTGTGAATACATAGCATTTTTATCTTGTTTACTTCTTTTAAAGCAAACCCCGATCGATATAGTTGTATCAATTTATTGTTGTTTTTTAATCTTAAACGTTTGCTATCATAATAAAAATTCTTTTTATAATTTTTTGTTAAATTATAAATGCTTATGTACTGTGTAAATAGAGCTATGGGGATAATGTTTTTGAATCTCTCTATTTTTGCCACAACTGTAAACAATTTATTTACAAGACTAGAGGAAGGGTTGTTAGTACCCTTATGCAAAACAGTAGTCCCCCCCCCCCCACACACACACACCTTCTTCGCAAAAATCCTATGTGTTTTCATATACATTTTAATGTTTAATTAAAAATAACAATAAATAAAATTATTATTCTATAATTATAAATTTACTTTTAGATCTAGTCAGGAAATAATTTTCATCTCATAAAAATTGATTATTTTAAGCTTAAAGATGTGAACAAACATTTAAGAACCCACACAACATTATTTTGGAAATGAAATATTTTCGTGGAAGGTTTTTGTGTTTTTCCATGTTTTTTTTTTTTTTATCAGCTATTACCTAAACATTCGAGGAAAATGAACATAAATTAGGAATATTTTAATTCCAATTGATGAAAGTCTTTTCTTTCTTTCTTTTATTTTTCTCTTCATATGTCAATACATTTAAAAAAAAAATCTATTGCTTGTACCTTGCATAATATATCAAACTAATACAAAACTAAATAATAATTTTCTGTTTCATGAACTTGTGGTGTTTTAGTATTATGTCAGTTTTATGTTTTTTTAATTTAATGGATTTTATGTGAAAATTACCCATTTCTGATAAGTAAAGTTTACAGTATGAAAATTTATTTATAAAAATACTTAATTTCATGTATACTTTAATTTTACTATTTATTATATGCAGGTTTCAAATCACTTAATATTTAATAGGATATTTACTGTGTAATTTCAAGCCCAATTAAAAATAAAAATAGAACACAACTTGAATTTGTTTTCATTTAACATTCACTTTTCTTCCACTTTAATTTAATTTTTAAATGTGGGTTTTGGTTGGCACACTTATTGTTATTTATTTATTTTGAAATAATTGAAAGCAAAATAATTCAATTTATGTGTTTAAACTGCAAATTTATATATATATATATATATATATATATATATACGTATATGTAATAATGTATAATGTCTTGTTTTGAATATATACCAAATAGATAATTGATATTGTTTCTAAATTTCAAAGTAGAATAAATAATAAAAACTGTCTACTAAAATAAATTTAATACTTGGAATTTTTTTTTTTCATTAACGAACGAATTTTCTTTAATGTATCTTTAATTCTGATGCACATTTTCATTGACACAGTGATAATATTTCATAAATATTATTTTTGTGTTATCGTTATTATTGTTTCGAGTGATCGAAATTGATTAAAAAGCACTTAATTAGCGTCTTTAAACTATAAGTTTTAATTTTTTTTCCCATATGCTGTGATAATAAGTTGAAATATGGAGGAAAGAATTAATGTTTAAAATAACGCATGTGCTCTCCACGGCTGATCTAAGCCCCGCGTCGTGACGTCACAAAACCTGGTGTTTGGCTTGTAGTCTTGAGGCGGCTTTGTCTAGGTGTGTGTGTGTGGAAGGGGGGGGGGGGGTTGAGTTGTTGATAACGGTGGTCGCCGGTTCATTGAATCGCTGACTAATCGAATCAGTCTATTTAATGTATGAAATCATAATGCTTTTTTCTCGGATATTAGAATTACCAGTTACGTTGGTTATGATTCATTTAAACTGCTGTTACAATATTAGAGTTACAAAACTTAAAATGCATCAATTAAATAACACAAAACTATGTTAGATTTATATAAAATGTTTAAAAAATCATTGGCAGATTTTAAAATATGGAGGAGCACAGTACAAAAAACATTTTTGTATCAAAATCTCGGTTGCAATCCAATTTTTCAGTCAAAAATACACAGGGTTTCACTCCAAGACAATCCCGATTTCTTGTTCCTAACTTTAATAATGAAGAAATTTTAGCAAAATTTTCAATAGACTTACCTTGCTTTGTGCCAGTGTAATAATATCGCAAGAATTGGTGGAATTTATCCACGTCTAAACAGTGCTGAATTTGGTATTCTATATTTTGGAATGTAGTTAATACTAAACACGGTTGAGTTGACGGTATAGTTGACTGAATTACTACGCACGAATTTCGCATAAAGGAAAAGCAATGTAAATTTATGGAAAATTTCGTTAAAATATCTTCTCTGTCGTTACAGTTCTCAAAAAATATTTTGGTTCCATTTGAAGTCTTATCTATACTAATATTATAAAGAAGCAAAGTTTGTTTGTTAGTTTATGTGTGTTGGATTAGGGGATAATCTCTGGAACTACCGAACCAATATCAAAATTAATGGTGACAAATTGATGGTGACAAGCCCAATTTCAACACTGCTATATCTTATGTTGGTGGCACTACCCTATAACGGGGTGCACGAGCAAAAATACGCTCTAAAAATACGATTTTTGTATTACTAAATTGCCTAAAAACTTGAAATTTGGCATGGTAGTTATTTTAACATACGAATGCTCTCTAAAAACAGTTTCTAAAAAATTCGAAATTTAAAATAGTGAAAATGCGCGAAAAGCGTTCTAAATTATGATTTCTATGCAATATCAGTAAATACAAAACCCATTTCAAAAGTTAGGTTGCAAATTGATGGTGACAGTCGCAGCTCGAATATAGGCTATATTTTATGTCGATGCTGCCACTAGCACCGAGGGGTTTCAGGAGCAGAAAACTTTCTACAATCGCAATTTTTGTGATACTAGCAGGCCTAGAAATATGAAATTTGGCATGGTAGTTACTTATAAGATGTGAATACTCTCTAAACAGTTTGTAAAAAAAATCGAAATTTAAAAAGGATAAAAATGCGCCAGAAAAGTTCCAAAAACTTCCTAAATTACGATTTCTATGGCAATGTTATAGATAGAAAATTGAAATTTGGTGCAGTAGGTACTCATAAGATATAAATGATCTTTAAGACCAGTTTCTAAAAAATTCTAAATTTAAAAGAGTGAAATGAGCGAAAAGAGTTCTAAAAATGTTCTAAATTACGATTGCTATGGAATCCCAGGATTTACCAAACCGATTTCAAAAGTAATGGTTGCAAATTGATGGTAACAGTCTCAGCTCAAATATAGGCTATATTTTATGTCGGTGCCACTATCACCAGGAGGTTGCAGGAGCAAAAAATGTTCTAAAATTGTGATTTTTGTGATACTGAAAGGGCAAGAAACTTCAAAATTGGCATGGTAGATGTAAATGATCTCTAAGAACAATTGAAAAAACAGTCAAAATTTAAAAGGATGAAAGGAGCGAAAAGCGTCCTAAAAATGTTGTAAATTACGATTTCTATGGAATTACTAAAGATAGAAACTTGAAATTTGGCATGGTATATACTTAAAATATGTAAATGATCTTTAAAAACTGTTACTAATTTCGAAATTTAAATGTGTGAAATGATTGAAAAGCGTTCAAAAATCTTTCTAAATTACGATTTCTGTGGAATATCAGGAAATACCAAACGGATTTCAAAAGTAATGGTTGTAAATAGATGGAAACAACCCCTGCTCCAACATAGACTATATGTTATGTAGGTGCCACTATCAAAAGAGTGGGGGGGCGGGAATGGAGGAGCAAAAAACTTCCTAAAATTGAGATTTTTGTGATATTAAAGGGACTGGGAACTTCAAAACTGGCATGGTAGTTACTTATAAGATGTAGATGCTCTCTAAGAATAGTTTTTAAGAAAATCGAAAGTTAAAAGGGTGAAATGAGCGAAAAGCGTTCTAAAAATATTCTAAATTTCGATTCTATGTAATTGTTAAAGATAGAAACTTGAAATTTGGTGTGGTTGATACTTAAAAGATGTAAATGCTCTCTAAGGATAGTTTCTAAAATATCCAATATTTAAAAGGGTAAAATGAGCGAAAATATTCCCAAAACTTTCTAATTTACGATTTCTATGGAATCTTAGGAAACATCAAACCGATTTCAAAAGTAATGTTGGCAAATTGATGGTGACAGTCTCGGTTCCAACATAAGCTATATTTTATGTTGGTGCCACTACTACCAAGGTATGGGTGGGGGGTGGGTAGACCATTAGACTGGAAGCTTAGAATATATCATGATGGTTACTTTTAAGATGTAAATACTTGCTAAGAATGGTTTCTATAAGATTCAAAACTTCAAATAAAAACTGAAATGAGCGTAAAAGCTTCAAAATACATTCTAAATTATCATTTATTATTAGCTTTAATTCTTCTTTTTAAGTGAAGTCTCATTTTCACCTAATACATTGTAATAATAAAGTTTAGTCAAACTGTGGCTTAGTTAGTAACTTTTGACTTATCCGTAACAGTATAATTTCGTCTAATAAAAATAGGCGCACAAATAACCACTTGGCACATTTCAATTATTACGCGAGCAAAAGCCGCGGATTGTGCAAGTACCCTACATTTTTAGCTGGATAAATGGATTGTGGACCTGCTTTCCTACACAAATGCTGCTAATCTCTAGCACCTCTTAAGGCTGTTCTTAACTGCTCTGCTCAACAATCAACAATGAACAATCAAATCACAATTAACAACAGCTTTTTATGTTAAAATCTTTATTGTTTTTTTTTTGTTTTGTTTTTGTTTTGTTTTTTTTACTTTTTTAGAGGTTTTTACGCACATAACTTGGTCTTAGCGATAACTGAGAGCAAAAACGCAAAACGGGTTAAAATAGTGAAAGCGCACATTACATGCATTAGTTAAGCGAAAACTGGTCATTTGTTTTGAAAAACGGTAGCCGTTTGAAACTGAGAGGAATCTAGAAAGCGTGTGGTTTATGTTTTTTCTGGAATTTAATGACCCATTATCGTTTCAAACATGGATAACAAATAACATGGAAACAAAATGCAATTAAAAGACTGTCCAGTGTATAATACTCAATCCTGGCCCTCCCCCCAAATTTGGGGGAAGGGCATGGGGGTTGCATAACATGAATAAGTGGTCACAGGCCTTTCCAACAATATGTCACATGTGGGGGGGTCGGCAAAAGTTAGAAAAATTACCCCTTTTGCGTCTACTATTGCGCCTCCTGGAATACATACTCCCCTCTCTTTTTTGAAATACCGTTTACAGAAATGTGTTACTGTGCACGATGACTATATAGAAAAGGACTAATACGATGCAGCAATTTCATAATTTTTACTCAATTATTTCTATGTGAGGGCAAAAACTTATTGATACACCCTCTTATAATACATAGCATGCTAAATTTCAGTTCAGTTAGGAAACGCATAGAAAAGTTGAAAATGCCCAGTCATCATTTTCCATCACAAAAAGGAAAATGTATATTAGATGTTTTGTGCAGCCTTGTATATGATCATTTGAATTTATACACGCTATGTAATACTCCCCCCCCCCTCCTCCAAAAAAAGTTAAATAATTAAACGCATACCCCAACGGGAAACGAACTTTTAGCAGCGGTGCCAGGCCCGTAGCTAGGTGGGGGCCAGGTCGGGCAAAGCCCGACCTGGAAAAGCTTTTGCCCGACCTAGCGCGAGACCGTGCATTCCGATCACAACAACATTAAATTTATAATTTTTACCCTCCTATTTTTATGCAACCTAGCATAAAACTTGACATTTTGATCACTTTATCACCCACTATTTCACATTAAACAACTTTTATGTAATACAACATTAAATTTCCATTTTTATTCTCTTTCATGCCAGACCTAGCCAAAAAGAACCCCTCACACCTAACCCTCTGCCCCTCAATTTCGTTATTAAACTGGAAACACAAATTTCATCTATAAACCTTTTCTCTCTCTCTTTGACAGACCAATCGGAGATTACCACATTGAGCATTCCTCCCTTTTTTGCTTTGCAGAAATGATTCCATACTGCTGTATTAGCTTTGTGCCGTGTCCTAAGAAGGCGGTAGCGATGGTCGAGGGTGTTAATCTTCGAAGGCTTAGCAATTTATATTCTCTTAGAATTTAATAACATGAAATTTATTTTATCTCACAGTAAAAAATATTCTGGAGTAATGATAAGTTGCTATATACACAACAATGTAAAATTTGTTGAACAAAGTTTATGTAACAGAAATAGTGTCTATGAGAAGGTGGCAGCTAGTCTATTAAGTCCACCGGCATTGCATCACTTGAACGGAAAGCGCTGGTCTTATCTCCGAGATAAAGATCTCATTTTCCCGCGACGGCACCCTGGTGCCCTGTCGCCGCTAATTCGAGTAAGTAAGTGAGTAAGTAAGTAAGTAAGTAAGTAAGCACCCACCCTGGGAACCCGCTTTTGGCTTATGGTTGGGTGTAACCCCCAAGCCCAGGGTAGGGAAAAGTTTTACTACCTGCGGAACCCTTTGGAAACAAATAAGTTTTAAGATTAATTATAACTATTCTAAATATTGTTATGTACAAACGAGGGTTTATAGATTACCCACAACTTTTTAAAGTTAAGTGTTCATATAAGTTCATGTATAAGTTCATACACCTTGTAGTTATAACTAGTCCCATCAAAACCAGCCACCACCACCAAGGCCACTAGTGCCTGGACTGGAAATGTCATTCCTGTATTTAATCTGATTCATAAAGGTGGGGCATTGTGTTGAGTTCGCTGTGTGTTTATAATAATTTGGTAAGTTTATACAATTTGCACAGTTTCTGAGATCCTGTTTGTTTATATTCGTGCAACTAGTGGTCTGATGACCCATCGCACAGAATGCGCATATTGAATTTCTCCTGCAGTTACTTTCGGAGTGTCCGTACAATTGACAATTCGCACACCTGATGATTGGCCTGTAAGGATGAATCCTGCAGTTTCGTAATCCCACATTTATAAGTTCCATGCTCAAAAGTGTGTCTGAAGTTGTTTTGTCTACCTCGAGGAGCAGTTGATAATATCTTGACGAAGTTTTTTGTATTACTTTTTGAATCTGGATGTATGAACTTTTCTTTATGTTTGGATGTTGCTTTATTTGATTTATAAGATATTCTCCCTGTGTATCTTTTGGAATACCTATAATGATAATTCTTTTAGTGTTATGTTTTCTGTATTGTATTTCCGTGATACTTTTTATATCTTGTATTTTTTCTATATGTTGATATATTTCTAGTAACTGCGATTCTTGTTGGGTTTTTATAGTTATAGCTTTTCTGTTTTTAGATGTTCTGCTATAGAATAATGGCAAATGTTCTACTTGCAATAATTTTGCAGTAATTATTTCTTGGATTTCTGATATTTTTGATCCTTCAAGACCCTTTATGAGAATTGCTGCTTCTGTATAATTGTCCTGTTCCCTTATGGAATTATCTGTTGTTATTTCTTCTCTATAGCTATTGGTTATTTTTAATGTTGTTTCTTCTAACAGTTTTTCCAATCTATAAAGCTTTTCTTCAATCAGTGTAAGTTCTGTTTCTTTTGTTAGGCTTATACTATGCTGCTCCTCCTGGGAGTAATATTCACTTTTTGTATCCTGTATTTCCCCGAGTTCCGAGGTTACATCATTCTTGTCTTCTCGCAGATGTGTCTCATTACTAACTTGCTCGTTTATTTTGTCTAAAAGTCGCTCTTCCAACTCCAGCCAAAATCTAATCTCTCCTCCGCATCCTCTCGTATATATCTCTCAGTTATCTTCCTCTAAAAAACAATAGTGAGTTTCTCAGCCACTAACTGTCCGTTCTTTTTAAGAACCTCCCAGGGGCCTTTACTGTTGTCTCCTGAGTGGACATCTTAAGAAACTCCTCTTTTGCACGTGGATCCTGCGATCATATGCTCTCGTGAGAACGTATGTGAGTTCTCTTCCCACGCTCAAAGATCAAAAAAGTGCCGACTGCTCTTTAGCATTAGCAAACTGACACCGATTGTCAAATGTCCAAGAGCGATGGTGACTGAGTAGTATTTTTCATCTTGCCGTGCGTCTTACTGGACTTTAACATATTTTTACTCTGTTTTAGAAAAGCATTAGTTCTTTCTATATGGCGAATCTGATATAGTTCAGATCTTTACAACCACCCCCCCCCCCCCCTCCTTTTAAAAGAATATTTTAGACGCATCACGAAATATTCTGGAAAAGAGAAAGGTGACTCAAAATTTATATGAATGGCTCACATGCAAAAAAAAAAGAAAAAAGAAAAAACTTTATTTGCCTGTCTGCCCCTCCAAAAAAAAGGTATTCCTTATACACTCTGTGTAATATTTTACCCTTTATTCTATTTCGAAACACTTCACACTGTATTATATTGTCAAACATTAAAAGGAATGATAACGTACTATATACAATTTTCTTTTTTTTTCTTTTCAAGATTACTCTGCCCTACTCAAAAAATCTGCATGCGTGATGTCTTTTCCTGGTCTATGTTGAATGGCATACTGGTATGGTTGCAAGGTCAGTGCCCACCTTAAAAGCCTCGGATTATTTCCTGCATTGTTCTTTAAAAATGTTAAAGGGCTGTGATCTGTTTCTATGAGGAATTTTTGTCCGTCGATATAATGACGTAATTTTTTTATAGCAAAGATTATCGCCGCGCACTCTCTCTCTGTTGCACTGAATTTTTTTTCGGTTTCACTGAATTTTCTGCTTAGGTATATGATGGGATGCTCTTCTGAATTTATTCTCTGTGCGAGGACGACCCCTACTCCGAAATTTGAAGCATCCGTTTGTATTATAAATTCTGCCTCATAATTTGGTGCGTACAGAATGGGCTCCGCCGTGAGTTTCTCTTTCAGCGTTTGAAAGGCCCTTTCCATTTCTTAGTCCCATGTTATTTTTTCTCTTTTATTTTTTCCTTTTAATGCTCTTGTGAGCGGTTCTACGATAGTCGCGTAATTTTGGATATATCTAGCGTAATACCCGGCCATACCTAAGCATCTGCGGATTTCGGTTTTCGACTTGGGGGGCGCCAATTCCGTGATTGCTTTAATTTTTGCCTCCGCTGGCCTCCTTTGTCCTTCCCCCACAATATGCCCTAGGTACTTAACTGTTCTTTGCGCAAATTTACATTTTGAAATTTTTACTGTCAAATTTGCATCTTTAATTCTGGATAGCACCTCCCGAATGTGTTCTAAATGGGCTTCCCATGTTTCTGAAAAAATCGCCATGTCGTCCAGATACGGCAGGCAGAAATATTCTAGTCCCTTTAACAATTTTGCCATAAATTTGGAGAATCTGTACGAAGCGTTGACTAAACCAAAGGGTAATCTTAAAGGCAAATATATTGCTTTATTTGTTACGAATGCTGCGTATTTTTGGGCCCGCGGGGTCATTGGGATTTCCCAATAGCCTTTTGTTAAATCCAATACCGTTATGTACTTTGCCGCCGCCACACGCTCCACTCTCTCTTCGATATTAGGCAAGGGGTAATACTCTATTTTAGTAATTGCATTAAGCCGACGAAAGTCTACACATGGGCGTGGCTTATTACCGGCTGATTCCACTAGAATTAAGGGCGAATAATAGTCTGACTCCCCTTCCTTTATAATATTAAGTTCGAGCATCCTTTTAATTTCTTTCTCTAAAATTTCTTCTTGTCTGCGGGACATTCTATACGGTCTGATTCTAACTGGTTTGTCACTAATTACCTCGATATCGTGCTCCTCCATGTCTGTCGCCCCCGGGTTATTTGAGAAAACCTCCCTGAACTCCCCCAGTAGGATTTCTAATGCCCGTAGTTGCTCATTATTGCACCTATCCGTCAGATTGCTATCTTTTACAATTTCCTCGAAATTGTAGTTATTGGGCTCATCTAGTGGAAAAGCTATTTCCAAGTCGTGCTGATACTCTTCCCCGTCGCATAAGTGCGCCAGAATATTTATTTTTTCCACCCGTTGTATGTACGGTTTCAATAGGTTTACGTGGAAAACTTGCTCTTTCGCGCGCCTCCCCGGAACCTCTACTACATAATTTGTCTCTGAAATTTTTTCTTTTATTTGTCCAGGACCTATCCAGCTGGCTGCCATTTTATGCGGTTTTTGCGTCGCTAGTACTAGAACTTGATCCTCGGGTTGAAAATCGCGTACAATCGTTTGTTTATCATATCGTGTTTTCCTTTTTTCTCTATTTTCTAGCAGATTTTGCTCCGCTAATTCTTGGCATCTTTTCAGTCTGTTCATGAGCTCGAAAACGTATTCTGTTACTACTTCTGGCTCCTTGTTCTCCCCTGTCCATTGTTCGAATAAAAGTGTCTCCGGCGTCCTGAGGTTTTTGCCGAAAACTAACTCTGCTGGGCTGAACCCAGTGGAATCGCTGATTGCATTGCGTATCGCCAATAATGCGTGCGGCAGGTTTTCTTCCCAATCTGTCCCGCTTTCCAGGCACATTACTTTTAATAACCTCTTAATCGTACGGTGCAGGCGCTCAACGTTATTTGCTTTCGGTTTGCAAACGCTGGAATGACGCAGCCTGACCCCAAATTTCTCTAAGAAAGCCGTCGTTAAGTTTGACGTAAACGATTTTCCTAAATCTGTCTGTACCTCTCTAGCATAACCTATCCTACTAAAAATCTGCATAAGTGCTTGTACCACTGTTTTCGATGACATGTCTTCTATCGGAATCGCCTCTGGATATTTCGAGAAAACGCATAACGCTGTCAACATATATTTATTTCCCCGTTTTGGTTTAGTTAAAGGGCCTACCAGGTCGATTGAAAGTTTGAGAATACCTCTGGGATTACAGGTACCCTCGCCAAAGGAGCCTTTTTTGTATCGCCCGATTTTCCCACTAACTGACAAGGCGTACAGGATTTTACGTAAAGCTGTGTTTCTTTGATAACATTTGGCCAGAAGAAGTACCGTAGTAATTTATCTTTTGTTTTTTTTTCTCCCAAATGCGCCGCACTGCTCTCGTGACAGGCGCTCAAAATTGCCTTTCTGAATTTTTCAGGAACCACGATTTGTTCTCTCTCCGAACCCCTGTGGTCTTTAACCCTTCTAATAGCAATGGAGTTTTTGTACTCAAAAAAGGATTTCTTTTCACGCGCTTTTTGTCTGATTATCTCAAGCGACTTGTCTTCATTTTGCGCAGTTTCGAAATCTTTCCTTTCTATTTTGCTCAATAAAAAGGTCTCGTCTTGGACGAGCGGTGGTAAGGAGATCGGCTCCTCCCCTTCGCTCCCCTCTAACTCGTCGTCTGGCGTCGCAGTCTCCGGCCTAATCTCCCGTGATTGACTGACCTCTTGAACGCACGGATCCAAATTTCGAAAGTTATTGGTTTCGCTTTCTTTGGTCAGCTGTTTAGCTTGACCGCGTGTTGTTACTGCGTGTAATGTTTGAGGTTTCAATGCGTTTCCTGAATCGATAAGATTTTGAGTTAAATTGCCCAAGATATAATAATTAATGTCTGATTCTTCGTTCGTGACGATGGCTTTGGTCTTAATTAACCTTTTGTCTGGTAATTCGAGCGTAACTTCGGCTATGGGAAGGCAACGAAGATCATTAAACAAGGGCTGTTTTACCCAGCTTACGTTCCCATTGAATTGGCTACTTTTAACCAAGCTTCCAGGGCATACATCCGTCATGCTTCCCGTGTCACGTAACATTGTAATTTCTACTCCATTTATCTTTCCCTTCCTTAAATATGGTTCAAAACCTTCTTCTAAGTCCGGCTCTCTGCTAATATGGTGGATCGTTTTATGCGGGGTTTCCCTTTTTTTAGCTCCGGGCAGTTGCGCTTCCAGTGCCCTCCCCCGCAAACAAAGCATGTATCTTTCTTTGTTTTTTCGAAGGCTTTTTGTTTTTCCCTATCATCGCTTTTCTCCCGCCAATTGGATTTATGACCGGGGTTTTTCCTCGGGTCCCTTTCCTCGTAATTTGGGCGATCGGACCATTTTTCGCTGTCTTTTTCCGTATATCTCGGTTTCTCGAATCTTTTTTCCACGGGGGGTCTGGCGTAGCCTTTCCAGGACGTCGCGCCCTTTATTGCTTCATACCCGTCCAAAGCTTTTGCGAGTTTGTCTGGTTTTTATACTCTGCCCACGAATCTATAAAATGATTTTTAGTTTCGATCGGCACTCTTCGTTTAATTTGTTCCGTAATAAGCAGGTCTTTTAGCTCCTCTAAGGTTTTGATGCCCAACCCATCAAGCCACCCGTCTTGAAAACTATTTAATTCGAAGATTAGGTCTTTCCATGGGGTGTTTGTATTTTTTTGATGCCTCAATAATTTTAAACGATAGGCTTCTGCTGTTAACCTATATCGTTCTAAGAGAATTTTTTTCACGTGAGCAAAATTGTCCACGCTGTCGGACGGTTCTCGTAAAATTAATTCTGAAATTTCTATGGGCAATAAAGCTAAAAGATGAGTTACTAGATCATCTGACTCGATCCCCGATCTTTCTGCCTGTCTCTCAAATAAATTTAAAAATAAAGTTATGTCTGATTTGTCTGGGTCGAACGAATGCATAATAGATTTTATGTTTAATTTTGGGCCTCTATCAGAACGATTGCTCGCGCTTGAACTGCTTCTCTCTGTGCCTTGCGTTAATCTTAATTCTTCTAGTTTGAATTCTCTTTCTTTCTGTCTGTCTGCGTTTTCTAATTTAGCTCTTTCTAATTCTAACTGTTCCTTTTCGCGGTCCCTTTCTGCCTTCTCGCGGTCCTTTTCTACCTTCTCGCGGTCTTTTTCCCTAGCTAAATTTACTTCTCTATCTTGTACAATGTACCTGGCTTGCGTTAGCGCAAGGTTCTCGTCGTAGCTATCCGATTGCTCAATTTTTTGGATGATTATTTGTATTGTATCCCCATTCTCAAGTGCTACACCCAATTCTGCTGCTAAATTCTGTAAATCAACTTTTCTGCAATGTTTTAATGCGATCACCTTTGTCATAATGAAGCCTTATTTTTAATACAATTTCAATAATTTACACCAATAATTTCCTCGGATAATTTAAAGCCTGTCAATTAACACTATAAAATATGTTTACATAAACAAATTTTAAGTACAAATACAGGATATAAAGTATAAATTTACAATATCTGTGAAATTTTTTAGATACCTTCCCCTTTTGTTAAAAATAACCAATGTGCAAGATAAGTTTTTCTGTTTAAAGTCCCTATACACACAGGATATAACACAATATATAGTAAAATCTTATAGAAATTGCACACATATATTTCGAGTAAACTTTTCAAAATTTTCAAATCTGAGCACTTCTTTGCAAACCATGACCAGTGTAATCAGTGTTCTAACCATAAATTTCTAGAAAATATCTTTATTCAGTAGTTTAAGTAACATAAATTAATTTTCCGCACAATTTACATGTAATATTACACTACTTGCATCTCTAGTTTTAAAAAAACCTGTTCCCCTGAGCCTTTTTTTTTTCGGCTCGCTACTGCAATCTCCCCTGAAAATTTTCTCCGCTTCCTTTCTTAGAAACAAAATTTTCCTTTGTATTCGTTTCGAATATAAACCAGATTTTAATCTGCTCCCTAGCTTGAGCTATCTTAAATGCCTATGAATTTGCCTCTGTTATACTTGGCTTGATGCCCTTATCTTAATGTTTACTTTACAAATTACAAAAAAATTTACTATCTCACAGTTTTAGATCCCGAATTTAAAACATTTAAATTCTACTAAAACAAAATTTGAGAGCCATTCAAAAAAATAATGAGCCTACCTGCTCTGTTGTGTTGAGGTCCCGTCACAGTTGCTTTGGCCAATGTGCTGCCGTTGAAGTATCAGTCACTCTCTTTGCGTCAGGGTCAGGACTTTCCGAGGGAGTCTGTCGGTTGTCGGCTCTCTCCGTCTGGCTTTAGGTGGATATCCTGGATGTCCCTTTGCTCTCTCCTGGATCGCTGGACTGTTGACTCCTTCGCAGTGTTGCGGCTATGACGTTGTCCTGCTGCTCGATGCTCAGCTCTCTTTTGTTTTTAATCACAGACTGCTAACAATCTCATCTGTACTATTTTTTGCACATAAGAGTTCGTTTCGTTGGCTGCCACCAGTTGTGCCGTGTCCTAAGAAGGCGGTAGCGATGGTCGAGGGTGTTAATCTTCGAAGGCTTAGCAATTTATATTCTCTTAGAATTTAATAACATGAAATTTATTTTATCTCACAGTAAAAAATATTCTGGAGTAATGATAAGTTGCTATATACACAACAATGTAAAATTTGTTGAACAAAGTTTATGTAACAGAAATAGTGTCTATGAGAAGGTGGCAGCTAGTCTATTAAGTCCACCGGCATTGCATCACTTGAACGGAAAGCGCTGGTCTTATCTCCGAGATAAAGATCTCCTTTTCCCGCGACGACACCCTGGTGCCCTGTCGCCGCTGATTCGAGTGTCATTCCCCGGTTTTAGGGATTGTAAAGTCCGGCCCTCTCGGCCTTCAAAATCTTCTACTCCAAAAGTCGCTCTTCCAACTCCAGCCAAAATCTAATCTCTCCTCCGCATCCTCTCGTATATATCTCTCAGTTATCTTCCTCTAAAAAACAATAGTGAGTTTCTCAGCCACTAACTGTCCGTTCTTTTTAAGAACCTCCCAGGGGCCTTTACTGTTGTCTCCTGAGTGGACATCTTAAGAAACTCCTCTTTTGCACGTGGATCCTGCGATCATATACTCTCGTGAGAACGTATGTGAGTTCTCTTCCCACGCTCAAAGATCAAAAAAGTGCCGACTGCTCTTTAGCATTAGCAAACTGTCACCGATTGTCAAATGTCCAAGAGCGATGGTGACTGAGTAGTATTTTTCATCTTGCCGTGCGTCTTACTTGACTTTAACATATTTTTACTCTGTTTTAGAAAAGCATTAGTTCTTTTTATATGGCGAATCTGATATAGTTCAGATCTTTACAGCTTATATCCATAAAGCTTGCATTCTTTGTACAATTGTCACTATACAAAATTTATCGCAAGAAGTCGGTGTTGAAACGAAAGGCTTCTGAAATTAAGAGTGAAACAGCCTACAATAATGTTTCCTTAATTTGAATTTGCTGTACATGACATTTAGCTGCTTCTTTCCTGGAAACTTGGTTCGATTCCATGAAACAGCAACTATCAAGCGTTGGGATTTTTTTCTTTCTCTTTTGTAATTTTTACCCGTTCCACTTCTCTGAAATTTATAAAATTTGCACTTCTAAAATAAGCCAATCATTATTTCACGTTTAGATAGTATAATATGTCGGGTAAGATTTTGCAAATCCAAATTGGTTATTTACTTGTACATTCATAAAGTTATTTTTATTTTTAAATAAAAAAAATCTATAGGTTCTCTTAATTAGAAACAAAGAAATTGAATAGTGTTTTGCACTTTCTCATAAAAGCAAATAAGTTTTCCGATAATGTCGTCAAAGTTGCCGTTATAAACTAATGTTTTGATAAAGGCCATCAGAAGATAAAAATCGATTACAACTCTAAGTATAATGCAGTTATCGAAAAGTGAAAAATGATATTCAGTTCGAAATCACTTCAGAAGTAATGCCTGCAAAATATATTTTTTTGTGTATAATTATGATACTGAGAATTGTAAAAAATTTCATTTTGCTGAGTCTGAAAAATATTAGGTAGATATAGACATGTATACATTTGTTCCGTGCTATAATTTAAAACTAATAAACACTATTTATGCTGTTTGTTTAGTACCGAAAAGTATATGCAAATATCAAATATTTTTAAAATATATATTATACGTACAAAATAGCTTTACTATCCTTCATACATGAATTTCCAAACTCCTCATTGATATACTAAACAATCGAATTGCATTTTCATTATCTTAGGTGATGACTTCTTGAGTGAAGTCGATTTCTCCTTGATGACTAAACTACATTCTTACGCACACAATTGTGTCGGTCAGGTCCTAAAGGGTTAGAAAAACCCTTTTTTACTTCAGTGAGTTTCTAGCATATCACTGGATCACCTGTGGTATTATCCTTCCTCTGAAATATTCTTTAAACTGCTCTGCTTAAGGGATTATTATATATTTTTTTTAAATAAAGAGATAGTGTGACATGTTTTCTAAAAGTTAATTTTGACAATTTTACAATGGGACGATATAGATGCAATTTGTCATTCCTGTTATTATGACGACTGCGGGCCTGTGTTTGTGCAGAGCCGCCCTGGAAGCTTTTGTGTCCCTGTCAGAGATTTCGATAGATAGAGAGCTCAATCGCTATGGATTTTAGTTGCTAATCGGTTTTTGGTGAGTGTAAAAGAAAGGGGGTTCTCCTTTTAAAGCTTAGTGCAATACTCGTTACTTGTTCTTTCCATTTTATTATTTTTTTAACATCTCTTTATTGTATGATGCATACATAATGAATCATTAGTTAAGAAATTATACCTGAATGTAGCGGTAACAATAAGTAAAAAAGTTCGTGTGTGAGTGTGTCGACAGTGTTTTGAAGAGACCGCTGGATGTAGAACTACGGAATTTGGTAAGAAGATACCTCTATGTATGAAGTTTGGCATTTCGAAGCACGATTTTGGATTTTGTGGTGAGATTTCCTTCTTTATTTTTTATGCGATTTTTAGCGCTTTTTCATGTTTCGAAGAGATTTTTCTACATTATTAAAAGAAATATGACGTCATTTTTTTTTAAACTCAATATCATAATTCTTATCCTCTTTTTAATAAAGTTTATTCGGAATTCGCACTGCAATTTTTGAATTTTTCGCGAATTTTTTTATTTGATTTTTAATGTTTTTTCAATTTGCTTAGAAAATGCAATATTTTTCCAATGAAAAAGCCGAAACTGAATAGAGGAAACTAAATCCAGGTTCCTAGAATGAATAAGACAGTCAGAGATTTTCAGACACATAAACTGGGATAGGGATTTGAAAATCGGCACACATACACAAAATAATATTCTATTTCATAAATTCGAAAAATCTAATAAAATCCACCAGTAACATTTTATTTTATCAAAAAACTGATTTTTATACGAAAAAATAAATGGTTCGGGTTTCGGCATTTGTAAAAGGAATTCTATTTAAAATTTTTAGCAATAGGAATTTGGTTTCAAACTTTTAGACTAGTTTAGTCAATTCCTCCTAGGCGATTTTTAATGCGGTTTTCAATGCAATTTTTAGTGAGGTTTTTCGAATACGGTGACGATTTTTTGGCATTCGGAAAAGAAATATCATTTTAAACTTTTAACCCAATACATTAAATTTTCTCCTGTGCTGTTTTTGAGATCTTTCTATCGTGATTTTTAGCGTCTTTTAACGTTTCCGGGCATTTTTTTGACGTTCATTTCAGGCTTTTATCCTAATAAGAATTTTCTCCCTCGTCATTTTTGAAGTTTTTCGATTTTTACGTTTCTTTGCGATCCATGGCGATTTTTTGGCCTAATAATATAGTAAAATTCTGTTCTCTTTTCGACAAAATTTTTACTGATTTCGCATAGCAATTTCGAATTTTCCCTGAATTTGTTATTATTAGTTCTTTTCGCATTCCCCAGATAATATTCCAATTTCGTAGAAGAAATCCTGTCTTTCAGCCCAAAATAGTAATTTTTAACCTCTGCGATTTTATTTTAGTGATTTTTCGCGATTAGTAGCGATTTTTCTACATTAGTAAAAGGAATTTGGTTTCAATCTTCTAGCCTAATATAGTTTTTTTAAAATCTTTTTAATTAAGTTTATTCGGAATTCATGTAGGTATTTTTAAATTTTGAACGATTTTTCTTTTAGATTTTTGGAATTTTTTCGTGCCATTTTTTGACGGACCCGGGCAGCTTCGGGCGTGTCAGCTAGTTATTAACATAAACGAACATAAAACATGCATATATTTAAATTATTTAATTAAAAGAAAAACAACTTATTTACATTATATCAAATATTTTATTTATCTTAGCTATATTGTTATTGTGTCTTGGAAGGAACTTTAAAAATTTCATCCTGGATTTTGAAAGATCTTAAGCTTTAAATGAAAAAAAATATACCTTATTACATATGCAGTACATATTTTTAAAGAAATACAGATAAGAGACAGAAAAAAAATAAAGAAATAATCTGCCCCTCCTGGAAAAACATTTGCCCTACCTGGAAGTATGTTCTGGCTACGGGCCTGAGCGGTGCATAGATAGTAACGTAACCCAATAATTTTGCCTTTCCCTGTATATGAACAACGAATGCTATGCATACCATATTCTATTGTGAGCATCTTGCAGTGCACTTTTGAGATATTTATAAATTTCTATCTGTTTGAGATTGTGAAATATCATTAAAAACCACCGCAAATGACTTTTCCCCATAGGCATTAATGTAACAAAATTCTTTTGAATTTCCCTTTAAAAGAACTATAAATGCCACACACTTCATTTTCAATACCGAACATGCCATAGTAAACTATTATTTTAACACAATCAAACTGATTGGTAAAATTATCATACGAAAATGAATATTTCCAACTGAGCGGGAAAATGCCCAGGCCGGGAATTGAACCCAGATCCTTGGCTTACAGAGCCAATGCTCTATTTATTTCTCTCAGATATCCTTATTGTTAAATCTGAGCGAAATATGCTCACCGGGGTTGTTGACCCAGTTAGCTTAAACGGTAGAGGTAGAGCATTGGCCCTGTAAGCCAAGGATCTGGCTTGGACATTTTCCCGCTCAATTGGAAATATTCCTTTTCGTATGATAACGTTACCAATCAGTTTGATTGTGTTAAAATAATAGTTTATCTACGTGCCCATCGTTTATATGGCGTCCCTTTACCTGCGGTTTACTCTGTTGAGCTGTCTACATGACAGACCAGACCTTATTACCAATAAGGTTATCTGAGCGATATATGCTCATCGGTTGTTGGCCCAGTTAGCTTAAACGGTAGAGCATTGGCTCTGTAAGTCAAGGATCTGGGTTCGATTTCCGTCTTGGGCATTTTTTAGCTGAGTTGGAAATAGTCATTTTCATATGCCATAGTAAGTCTCAGTAACATATATCAATTTGATAGCAATCTGACGGTAATTACACGAGTTACAGCACAGACAGACGGTCATAAAAATAGACGGACAGACAAGCCCAAATCATAAGCATTTTTCAAACATGTTGGAAAGCGTTAAAAATAAAAAAACGATTTATAAAAGCCTAAAATATGGGAGTCCAAAATTACCTCTCATTCAGCCATGTTGTGTTCGAGTTATACTTATAAAATTACCCGCAATGCAATAAGTTTTACAGTGATTACAAATGAATTTAACATTTAGAAGTTCCAAATTTAGACCTTCTTAAATCCTAGACTACTTGACCGGATGATTTCCAGTTTTATGTCCTGTGGTAAAATTTACCAAAAAAACCAAATTGGGGTGAAAAATTATTTTTTCGCGTATAATCGCCAGGTGTATACTGTATTTAGATAATCAGCAAATAAAATAATTTGAATTTTAAGGTTACACTCAAATCCAAAGGAACTACTTGATGACACATTTCTGAATTCATATTATTTGGGAAACGCATGAAATTAGCATGTCTCTTTACTTTGAAGTAATGCAATCGAATGATGTTTTCCATTTTTAGGTAAAGACAGAAGATCTTTCAGAAATTAGTGGTAAATTTGTCATTTTGAATCAAATTTCTAGAGGCGACAAGGAGGGAATGAAGAAAAACCTGTGATCATGTGAAAAAAATTGCTTGTAACTCGATAAGTGATATATTCATCAAATATAGAAAATGGTATTAGATTCCAAATAGCTTTAATAGCCAGGTATGCCAATTTTATGGCTTTACATTTAAAAATTATTCGCAAAGTTCCGCGTTATTGAACGGCAGAAATTATTTTTCTACAATTGCCTCAATACATAAATAAATTGATACAATGATTGTTTCAAATTAAAAACAAAACACATTTAAAACAATACGAGGGTTGAGGCATGATTCTTGGCTAATATGTTTTCTAAAACGTATAAGTTAGTCAATTGAATGTGAAGAAATGCCGTTCAAGGTTATTTGTAGCAGTAGTCAATGGAGGCTTAAACGTAGACATTTTGGTCAGAGTTATCACATGAAGGAAGCAGCATATTTAAAACAACATGCACGAGGGTTGAGGCTTCATTCGTGGCTACTATGTTTTCTTCAACATATAAGTTAGACGACTGAATATGAAGAAATATCCTACAAGCTTATTCGTAGTAGTTAGCCAATGGAGACTCAAACGTAGACAATGGGATTCAGCGCTATAACATGAAGCAAGCGAGAATATCAGTCAAGCCTCAGTTTTCGTACGGGATGGAAGTTACATGACATATAGAGTGCACTAATCATACTCGCTGTAGTCAGTCATTAAAATAAAAAGAACAGTGCCCAGTTAAACTGACGGCATTGAGCTCACAGGCTATTCACACTAATTGGATATTATACTCTTATTTCAAAGAATAATGCCCCTCGAAAAATATAGAAATCGACAAAAAAAAACCACTAAGCTAAATTAAAGGGGAGGGATTAGCTCGCCAGTTTCCCCCCTTTGCACTTAACCAATGAACCTCCAAATCTATCAGGGAAGCGGAATAAACCGGTATACCAAATTTGAAGCAAATCGGATAATTCTATCAAGATTTATTCCCGTTACGTACATACATACGTGCATACATACGTATGTACGTACATACAGAACCTGCGGCCATATTATTTCTCAAGCTTTGATAGCCTGTGAGCTAAAATTAATATACGCTACAGGCAGAAAATATATATGGTATAGGGTATACGCTATAGTTTTATTTAAGAAACAGATCGTAAAAGGAATTCATTTTAAAATATTGAAGGTGTACATTGTATTGCACCGTATACTCTCCATATAGAATTATTATATCTATAGAAATTGTGGTGAAGGGTTATCACATGAAGCAAGCAAGAATATCAGTCCAGCCTCAGTTTTCGTACGGGATGGAAGTTACTCGGTGTCTATAGCGCACTATTCATACTCGTCTGATCAGTGCTGTAGTCAGTCAAAAAAAATCAAACAACAAGAAAAAGGTAAAAAATACGCTAGAGTGTGTATGCTAGAGAGTATACGCTATAACTTAAAAAAAATCCAGAATGTATACAGCGTATACAGAGTTATAGTCGTAAAAAATCCAGAGGACATACGCTATTTGCAGAGGGTATACGCTAGCGTTATGAGTGCTCATGGCTAGATTATACGCTATGGGTTTATTTGAGAAACAGAGGGTGTACGGAACTTCTTAGCAAAGTCCAGAGGCTAAATGGCGTATACCTCCATATACCCTCCACTACACCCCTGAGCGTATACCACCGTATACCCTCCATGCATCCTTCTCCATGACATCTCTGCTCCTGATTTGTAGCATATCATTTTGATCGCATACCGAAAATGAAGGAGCCACTGCGGCTTATACGGTTGAGATCTCTAGAAACATTGTCAACTTTGTGAAACACTTGGGTCAAAATAATACCAGATGATGCAGATGATATTCCACTTCTATTAACTTCGGAAAAAACACAATAAAGCCTTCGTGTACTTTATTTTTTTAAAAGGTTCTCTCCAGGCTGGTAGGCAATAGGGACTTGGTTCGAAACCATGACATGCTCGTCAGCCTGAGCAGCTTGGCGTTCCCGTGATTTTCTTAGAACCTTGCTCAGCTTATATAAATACGGGTTAGGTTCTCTTAAGGCACAAATAGACATAATTTTTGTCACATAGTATATCGGTGTCTTTTTTGTGGTCACGCGGTGTTTTTCATCTGTAATGGCTTTAAAGGGAAACTGGTGGACATCTTGCAATAAGAAGACCTTTCCTTCAGATTGATATAATCTTCTTATCACCAGACTCATTGTTGAATGTCCCCGCCCTTTTGTGAATAAACCACAGAAGGATGAAAAAGAATACTTTTCCTGGAAAAGTGATGAATGATAGCAAAAAAAAAAAAAAAAAAAAATGAACGCAGCCTTAGAAGACCCTCACGTAAGATCATTCCCCTTTTCTTCCTATATCCCTCGGGCAAATCCTCGGCCATAACAAAAACACCAAATACCAATATATTCTTATGAATATAGAAGAAAATAAAAGATAATAAGATATTGTCTGATATATTGAATTTTGAAAACGGTTGAAATATGTTTATGACAGGAAAAAATATTGTAATACTATTCTAAGAAATTCAATGTTAAATGCATTATATATGACCCTTTCAATATTTCAAAGGATTTTCCATCATGATTTTTATACTTGTGGTTTGACGGAAATTTCCTTTTTCTTGAAATTGAATTCTTAAACTCCCAGTTGAATTTCATTTTCAATGCATTTGCTCATGTAAGTTGAGCACATGTACAATAGAAGGAATGCATTTCTAAAATTATATTTTAAAATACTTTTTAAAAGAAAAAAAGAATTAAATCTCCTATTTAGTGAAATAAAACGAAAAATAATAATACCACAAAAATAAACAAATAACCTGCGCATTAAATCCTGATTATTAGTGTAGGTTGATTTAGAAGAGTTCGGTTCGTTTTTTATGTTTTCAAACTAGCTGTTTAACCCGTTCTACGCACGGGAGTTTAAAATTAAAATCCTTAATAAAAAGTAGCAGAACGTAAAAAAATGAAATATGAAACGAAAATTAGCATAAAAACGCAATGATAACAAACAACTTTAGAATATCTAAATAAGAAAGAAGAATTCCTCTGTTAAAGTGTTGCGTAGTTCAATAACCATTCTATTTAGAAAAATATTTTTCTACTACTTTTCCCTTTTTTTAATGAAATTTAATTTATCATGTTGTTATGTCAGCAGACGATAAAATGATATCTTCGGAATAAGATAATAAATAGAATAATAAAAAGAAAATTGCCCAGTTAAACTGATGGCATTGAGCTCACAGGCTACTCACACTAATTGTATATTATACTCTTATTTCAAAGAATAGTGCCCCTCAAAAAATAAATGAAGGGATTAGCTCCCGTTTCCCCCCTTTATACTTAACCAAAGAACCGCCAAATCGAATCAGGAAGCTCTTTAGCATAATAAACTGGCATACTAAATTTGAAGCAAATCAGATAATTCTGCATGAAAAAAACATTTCATTAAATTAAGGGGGGGGGGGGGTATTAGCTCCCCCATTTCTCCCTTTATGCTGAACCCATGAACCTTCAAATCTAATCAGAAAAGCTCCTTATCAGAATGAACCTAGAATAAAATAAAATAAAATAAAATACATTAGATAATTCTGCATGAAAACCCATTTATCTCAATTAAGGGGAGGGGACACTTGCCCCCTTTCCCCCTTTTATACTTAACCAATAAACCTTCAATCAAATGAAGAAAGCCATATCGGAATAAACCGGTATATCAAATTTGAAGCAAATCGAATAACTCTGCATGAAAAACCCATTAATCTAAATTAAGAGGGAGGGTCTAGTCCCCCTTTCCTCCCTTTATACTTAACAAATGAACCTCCAAATCTAATCAGGGAATCTCCTTAACATAATAAACCGGTATACCAAATTTGGAGCAAATCGCATAACTCTGCATGAAAAGCCCATTAATCTAAATTAAGAGGGGTCTATCCCCCCCTTTCCTCCCTTTATACTTAACTAATGAACCTCCAAATCTAATCAGGTGAGCTCCTTTACATAATAAACCGCTATACCAAACTTGGAGCAAATCGAATAATTCTGCGTGAAAAACCCATTTATCTAAATTAAGGGGGAGGTGGGATAGCCCCCCTTTCCTCCCCGTTATACTTAACTAATGAACCACCAAATCCAATCAAGGTAGCTCCTTAACATAATTAACCGGTATACCAAATTTGGAGCAAATCGGATATTTCTGCATGAAAAACCCATTTATCTGAATTAAGGGGGGGGGGGGGGAGGGCTAGCCCCGTTTCCTCTCTTTATATGTAACTAATGAACCTCCAAATGTAATCAAGGCAGCTCCTTAACATAATAAACCGGTATACCAAATTTAGAGCAAATCGAATAATTCTACATGAAAAGCCCATTTATCTAAATTAAGGTTGGGGGGTTTACTAGCCCCACTTTCCCCCCTTTATACTTAAGTAATGAGCTTCCAAATCTAATCTGGGAAGCTTCTTAGCATAATAAACAGGTATACCAAATTTGGAACAAATTGAATATTTCTGCATGAAAAACCCAGGGGGACTAGCCCCCCTTTTCCCCCTTTATCCTTAACCAATGAACCCCAAAAACTAATCAGGGAAGCGCCTTATCAGAATGAACTTGGAAATAAATTTTGAAGCAAATCGGATATTTCTATCAGAATTATCGCGTTACGTACGTACATACAGAACCGGCGGGTGCATAAGCTCTCAGGCTTTGATAACCTATGAGCTAAAAAGTTTTGTTGATGTTTGTGGTAAAGTGTTTTTCTTTGTTTGTTAAAAAAAAAGTAATAATTAAGGCTGTTCTCAACTGCTCTGCTCAACAACCGCAAAAAGTTTTGATACATTTAAAAATTCATTTTTTAACGGAAATATATAAAATTGGAAAACCTGACCATGGAAGCGATTTGGAATCGAACTGTGTTTTCCATTTTTTGATCAATAAATTACCTGTTGAGTTATAAGCAATTTTGATCACGTGACAATCACGTTTTTCACCCTTTCTTGGGTATTTTTCCTTCTTTCGCGTGGAAATTTGGTTACTTTGACGCTATTTTCTGAAATATCTATTGCGTTTGCAAAAAAACTAAAAAACAGCTCGATTGCATAGTTTTTGAACAACAAGTGCTAATTTCATGCATTTCTGAACAAAAGTAATTTAAAACTTATGTCATAAAGTTGCCCTTTTGGATTTGAGAACAGCCTTAAGCGCAATGAAATAATCTCTAATTATTTGTATATGAGGTAAAAGAATCATCGTAATACCCGCTACAGCTGCTTAATATTGCTGCGTAGCGTACGTTATATGTATATTAGGGTGGAACTTAAGTATACGGTAAAAAAAAAAACTTTTTTATTTTAATGTGTAATAGTGAAAACTTTTTTCCTTTTGGATGTCTAAACTTTTGGCTGAAAAGGTTTTTTTTAAATTAAGTTGTTTTCCGGTTCCTCAATGAGGTCAAAGTTTTGAAATTTCAGTATAAAGTAAATGAAAGTAAACAACGTAGCTGTTAGCTCATATCTACTTTTATTTAGCAAATACTATCCAGAAGTCACCACGAGGAGGTGGTTAAATATCGACTTCCACCCTCCTTACCTCCCTTTGTTATGAATTAATTAAATTGGATATTCAACCTACTGTCTTTTTAGGCAAACTTTGTCATTACATTGTGGGAATTCAACTTTCCCAAGATTAAGCCGTCTTTTGCTTAATATTTAAAGACGGTTGGCGCAGCTCGCGGACAATTTTGACACACGTTTCCACTGTTTGAGTATGACAAGGAAAATCTAAAATTCAGGTGTATCCCCTGTTTGTACTTTTTTTAAGTTCTTCATCCGATTAGACCGTCAAGATAGGATCAATGTTTCTATAGTCTATAATTTCAATATCTTCGCATTTCTTCAAGTCGTTTTCCTACTGGTCCAGAAAATCCTTTTGTACCCGTAGTTTTTCAGCAAGATGTTGAAATAAGTATCTAAGAAAAAAGTTCATTTGCATGTAATAATCAAATTATCCATTATAAAGTTTTTAGTGTATTGCTTCCGATGTTTTAACAACTCCAGATTTGCATCCTGCATTAAAGGCGTTTCTGTTTCACCTAATAACTCTCAAACTTGAAATGTCTGTATTATTATTTTGAAAATACACCAAAATTGCAGTGGCTATATTAATATAAGAAGAAGATGTCAATGAAATATGACCAATATATTTTTATCCTAGTTTTTGAACTGAGACCAGATGTTCGTCTTTAATGATTCTTTATACTTTTTTCCCTCTGCTTCAGTTATCATAGCGTTATCCTTTCTGCCATAAAAATACTAACCTTCTAAAATTAACTCATTTCGTCTTTCCTGTTCTTTCAAATTCTTCCTTTTCTTTTCTCTTTGTCATCTTCAAGTCCTTCTTTCAGTTACCTTTTCTTTATTATCATCAGAAATACCCATATCTTCTAAGGTGCCATTTGCAATAATATTTGCAGTTCTGTCTAATACTCCGGTTTTTTCACCGTGTTGATTATCAAATTCAGGTTTAGAAAAACAACCGATTGAACTATTTCCTTCCGAACTGTTTTTTACACTTGACTATCATTCAATCAAAACATCATTTTTTTGTTTTAAAATATCTTTTTTCCTTGATATTTCCATTTCCAGTCTTGCTACACATTTTTTGTAGTTTTTATATCTATTGATCCTATTGTCATCACCCCATCTCTCTTTGGTCTTTGAGAAAGTGACGTTCTTGTTCTGATACACGATAGTATTTGGTGCTTTTACACAAAGAAATGTTTTTTACAGGATTACCTAACATTTTGCAATTTTATATTGGATGTGGGATTATTCTTTCTAATCTTAATATTTTTCTTCAAATTTTGACATTTCTCGCACTAGTCTCTAATCATTTTTTATGATTTGTGTATCAGAAACCATTGGAATTGAAGGTCTCAGCAATACACTTTTAATTGTATCATCAACAGCTTTAGATATTTTAGAAATAGTGTGTACCAGATTCCAGCTGTCAGATTTTAAGTTAAATTGAACCCAAAAATAATGTTTCATAACTTCTTCATATGTTCGTCAAAGATGACAATCTAATGTGAATTGTTTTGGTTCACGAAATACAGGACACTTCAACAATTATCTAGATTTAGGTACGTTAACAGACTTTGTCACTTTTGACACCGAATGTTTATCGAAAAATAATTAAAGAAACTGTTAACTCCCGTTAAACCGGACTAACTTGTTATGTGTCGCAGCCAAATAAATCAGAGACAATGAAAGCCGACGCCCACGACGCTGGCTTCTACAAAAGTCAAATAAAGTGGGGCTAACTTCTCTAAGGCACTCAAACTAAATTATTCTCCTTATTACAGGACATTAACACTTAATTAATTTAATTTTGCAAATTATAAATTTAACAAAAAGCTTAAAAAACTTTTCATGCAATTATTGGCTTTTTTTCGTTTTTTATTTAAAATCAGGCGCTTTGAGGAACCGGAAAATATCATTTTAAAATTAAAAGAAAAATATTTTCTTTTTATGGAGTTAAGAAGGAAAAAAATAATCATTATTAGAATATAAAATTCGAAACTTTGTTTTTTAGTTCCACCCTAATGTATATCTCACATTACAGTAAGCATTTTGAAGAGATAAGGTTTTAACTTTAAGAAAAAGATCTCGCATTTTCAGCTACAGAAACTACACTCATGTCCAAAATTAAGGTCACAAACATAAAATCTGTGAAAACTGATGAACTATTCACTGTGTTGCCACGAAATTTGGCACAAAGGTATATAACAATGGAAGAAAGAATATAGCAACATAACAATATGGAAAAGATTTTAATTGTGGTTTAAGAAACAGGGTATATCAGAGAGTGTTAAACAATGAATCAGAGGTAAAACATTTATCTCGGGAAAAGTTTGTGTAATATGGAGTGTGACAACCGTGCACTGCCATATAAGCCTCTCAACGAGCTTTCATACTGTTTATGAGGGGTAAATAAATGTTTGTGGCAACAAAGCCCATTCTTCCAAAAGCGCCACTTTTAACTCCTGTCGGGTCCTGTGAGAGGTGTTACGCTTTGCAATGACTCTTCCTAGACCATCCTAAGCATGTTCAATAAGATTGAGGTCCGAAGACCTCGAGGGCCAATTCATACGGCGAATATCCTCTTCTTCAAAAAAATCATCAACAATGTGAACTCTATCTGGCTTCGCATTATTGTTCTTAAACATGAAATCCGGGCCTTCAGTACCCCGGAATAACCTCACATAGGCTTCTTCAAGGACCTCATCCCTATCGCGATGTGTGTTGACAAAACCAGCAAGAAGACGTGCAGTGGTATACGACTGCCCAATATTATGCTGTACCAGACAGGTGTTCCTTTGCTACTAAATCTGTCGATTTTTTACGTAGGAGGGATGATAGCGAGCTCCACGTACTCTCCAGATGAACATTTGATGAGAATCACTCTGTGTGGTGAATCTCGACTCATCGCTGAAAAGAAAACGCCCCCAATCTTGTTGTGTCCAAGGCTGATGTCTTCGGCTCCGCAACAACCGGGCTCTCCTGTTGGATACAGTGAAAGGGACACACACGACTGGACGGCGGGCGTTAGGGATGAGGTCCTTGAAGCCTATGTGAGGTTGTTCCGGTGTGCTGTAAACCCGGACTTCATGTTTATGGACGATAATGCGAAGCCACACAGAGCTCACATTGTTGATGATTTTCTTGAAGAAGAGGATATTCGCCGCATGAGTTGGCCCTCGATGTCTCCGGACCTCAATCCTAATGAGCATGTTTGGGATGGTCTAGGAAGACCCATTGCACAGCGTAACCCCCCCCCCCTCCCAGAACCCGCCAGGAGTTAAAAGCCTCACTTTTGGAAGAATGGGCTTTGTTGCCACAAACGTTTATTGACATCCTTATAAACAGTACGAGAGCTCGTTGTGAGGCTTGTATAGCAGTACACGTTGGTTACACTCCAATTTAGACAAACTTTACCCGAGATAAATACTTTATCTCTGATTCATGAGTTAACACTTTTTGATATACCCTATTTCTTTATTCACAATTAAAATCTTTTACATATTATTATGTTGCTATATTCTTTCTCCTATTGTAATATACCTCTGCGTGAAATTTCGTGGCAACACAGTAATAGTTCATGTTTTCACAGATTTTATGTTTGTGACCTTAATTTTGGACATGAGTGTAGTAATGTAAGATGCACACACATCAAATATAGTTCATGCTGGAAGAAGCATTTGTGTTACTATTGTCTTATTCAGCCATAATTCTTTTGGGTTTCCATGTTTCATGTCTCCTCATTTTTGATACCATATTCGATCTAATAGTTGCTTCCGATATTTGGTCGTCTTTAACCCCTTAACGGTCGCTTAATATTTGGAAAAACCATAAAAAGTACCTATTTTTTTATTACAGAAATTGAATAATTATAAAGCTTCTAAATAAAATATGCAATTAGTTTTTTTAAGGTGAAAAAAAAAGATTTTATCGAAGAAATTCATATTTGTATAGTGCTTCTCATAAGTATATGGGCAAGCGATTTTTTGAAATAGCAACTCAAAATATGAAGCTATAATCACGAAAAAAATAATAAGCATATAGAATCATAATATATGTTTGTTACAACAACGAAATACAGTATAGGTTTTACAGAATTTTTGTAAAAAAATTAAATTCAAAATAAGCTGTCCCAAAAATATATGGACAATGAAGAGAATTGCTTTTATTTCCCTCGTATCAAAAAAAATTGCATTTTTTGCGTTCTGCACATGTGAAGTACCCACTGCAAAATATAAAATCATTGCTTATACTTCAATTATCGAATAGTGGAAAAATGCCTCTCAACGTTCAATTCTCTGTTGCGGATATAACTAAAATTTGGCATTTAAAGACTCAAATGTTAAAATTTCTGATATTGCTAAACAAATAAAGAGTAGCAGATCCGGACTTTATGAAATTTTATCAAAAAGTAACAATGCAATTGCAAAACAACGTTCAGGTCGACCATAAAAGCAACTCTATACGATAAGACAGATAGATTTTTCGAGCAGTTTCAACCCAAAAGAAGTTGGTTCGTGAAATTTCGAAGACTTTAGCTTTTCCTATAACGAGATCTACTGTTCACCGTTCCATACGGCAAGCAAAATTCATAAATATCGCAGAATGTGCGCGGAATCTATGTTGAAAGTGCACCAAAGAAATGCACGCGTTCTTTGAACTAAAAAACACGAGCCTTGGGAAGATGAATTGTTAAGTGTTTCTTTAGTGACGAAAACAAAACCAATTTGGATGGCCCTGATGCCTGGCATACCATCGGCATGATCTGCGACGAGAATCTCGGGAGTTCATTAGTCGACAACAAGGAGGGAATTCTCTCAGGGTGTGGGTTGCGATTTGTTTCAGTGGAACAACGGATATTGCTTCTCTTAATGGTCAACAGTTCTCTGAGGATTATTAAAATGTCCTTAAAAGCAATCTACTTCCATTTGGAAACATTTTTGGACGGGATAACTGAAAATTCCAAGAGGACAATGCGTCGATTCACATCTGTCATTCAACAACAGCTTGGTTTACGCAGATTCAAGTAACTGTTATAGACTGGCCTGCTATCAGTCCAGACCTAAATCCAATTAAAAACCTTTGGGGAGTACTTGCACGAGATGTATATGCTCATGGTCGTCAATTTTCTACTATTCACGAATTAAAGCAAAGCGTAGAGCAGAATTGGTTCTCTTTACAGCCACACATTCTCCAAACACTAGTTTGAAGCTTACTTGATACGGCTTTCAAGATATTTCAAAGGAACGGATCCAAAATTCGAATTTAAATGCAAAAAAATCGAAAAGTCCATATATTTTTGAGACAGCCTATTTTGATTTTTATTTTTTACAAAAATTCTGTATAACCTATACTGCATTTCTTTGTTGTCATAAACTTGTATTATAATTCCATATGCTTATTATTTTTTTTCGTGATTATGGTTTCATTTTTTGAACTGTTATTTCAAAAAATCGCCTGTTCATATATACTTTTGAGACGCACTATAGTAAAGCTATCATGCGAGAATTCTATGTCTTAATATTCGTTTTACACTATACAAATTAATGCGAATAAGACCTTTATTTTTCACATCTTAGATCTTTATTTATCATCATCACATAATTTTTTACAAATAATATTTGAAATAATATATATACATTAAATTTTGATTATTAATAATTTTTTGAATGTGATATATTTTGAAACATGCAATACAAAATCCAACATCACAATCAGGGCCAAAAACCAAACCCAAACGGTAATATTTAAAGACTTCACTCGGAAATTACTTTTAAATTTTCCTGGTTTCAAAGTTTTTACCAGCAATTAAATCTCCAGCCTGGAAATATGACGGGCACGAGAAATAACGAACGACTTCTCAACCCGTGATATTGAAGAGAGCGAGAATTAAGGGGTTAAGGAAGTTAAATTTTTGCAATAAGTTTATTTGTGATGGATTAGCAATTTTTTGGAAGTATTAGAATGTGTAAAAAATGGTTCATGGTGGTTTCTGTTTTTGTACTTCCCAGCCAATTTATTTTAGATGGTTCAAAACAATTTTAGAGCGTTCTTCAAGTTCAGCAGTAAGCTTCTGACTTTGGTACGTTGATTAGCTTCAATTTATGCTTTCGACTTCTCATTATTAAAGACAAAAAATCACCCAAGAACTTTTCCATACACAGAACTCTTATTAGTACCATGAAATTTCTTGAAGCAATGTTAAACTGAGCTTTCGCAAATAGTAATTGGATACAAAGGTAATGTTGAATCCAGGCACTTTTTTTCCGGGTGGGATTTATGTAGCTCTGGAAGGGACACCTAGGAGTTCCGCGGAAGGGGGTAGCGCCCTTCTAGACCATTAATAAGCATAAAATCCCGAATCTTCCGATTGCACCCTTAAACAACTTGACATGAGGATCAAGAACCACATCTCTGTATATTTCAGCATTCACAGTTGCACTGGTAAAAATGTGTAGCTCACTGCGGCCATTCAAAATGATGTCCGTCCATACCATTATTCCGCGACCTTTGTATCGATGCCTTTCACGGATGTTTGCAGCCTTATTGCGTGTGATTTTCTCCCTCCATATGGTAACACGTCTGTAGTAAATCTCTCAACAAAATCGGGATTCATCGGTAAAGAGAACTCGTCTCCAGTCCGTGGTACTCCAATGTCGATGATCTCTGCACAACTGTAACCAGGCGCATTTCGCTATCGGAGTTAGTGGAACACAAATCATGGTTTTCCTTGCATGCAGCCTGTCACTCACAGTAAACCAGGATAGTCGAGTTCTTGTTGCTGCAGCAAATTCCCTGCAATCTGAACTGACGTCAATTGCCTATTTCTTTTAGCAATCGTTGGCAAATTACGGTCCTGAGAGCCTATTGTGGCGCATTTTCTATCTTGACCTGGTTGTCTGTAGACATTATACCAGTGTCTTTATACCGTTTCCAGATTCTTGACATGACGCTTTTGGCTATTTTTAAGTCTTTACAGACACCTAAGAGTGTGTGTCCTGCTTCCATTCTCCCTATATTGCACACAATTTCTCAAAATCGGTCAAACGTCTTCTAGACGACATATTCCACCTACTAGAAGCGAAAGTTTTACCTAATTACACGTACAATCCTTAAAATTAGACTTCAAATTACTCACGTGCGCTCCTTTTCACACGTGAACCGAAAAAACGGGCTGAGGCTGAAATATTTGCATATTTTTCTGTAGCGAATGTTAATCCCATTAGTGTACGTGGTAACGTTGACATTGAGTTACATTTCTGGAAGTTCCCTTAATAGGATTAACATAAAGCAATTTTTTATGGTTGTTCCTTCATTTTTCTCGCCAGTGTATTTTGAAAGTGGTAACAAATAACCAGTCCAAAAATAAAGTTACTTTTATTAATTGCAGGCAGCAGATTTAAAGTAACTGTTAATATTGTCCGTTATAAAGTGAACAAAGATAAGGGTCACGAAACTCAACCAATGTACTGTTATAGCGTTCGTATAAACTCGTTCTTTCCCATAACTGTCGACAACAGAACCCCATCGAAAGTTTTACGTTTAATCTAGTTACACTAAATTTGTGTAAACGGAATAGCAGATTACTTGCATAGTTATCCTTCCGTCTCGGGGCATTAAAATGTTTTTGTTTATGAGAGGATTCCGTGTTCACAGAAAACCTGCCAAGAAGAATTCACAATTGGAACAAGTTTTGTTTCAGATAGGTTTCAAACGTTAGCAAGCACAAATATATAGTGTTGTTTTAGTCGAATCTTGAATTGTTTTCGTTTGAGATAGGTCATCTTCACAGATTTTCCTGTAATAGATTTATGCTCTTCAGAGGTGGTGTTATAGCAGCGGTTTCCAACCTGAGGTAGCATACCCCTGGGGGTACGAACGGGTCTGCTGGGGGTATGTGAAAACAATATCGGTAATGGCGGAAATCACAAAAATGTTAGGAATATCAATGTAATTTGCATCGATTTATTACATGGTTGTGATAAGAAGATTACTAATGAAAAAAAGAGAAATAGAGGTACTCCGAAATGAAAAACCTAAGAAAGGGGTACGTGAAAGAAAAAAGTTTGGGAAGTGAGTACGTTTTAGCAGTTTTAAGGGATACTGTGAAAATAGAAAGTGTTTATAACGGAAACCTGCCTAAAACGGAAAAGTTCATAGTACCGAAGAAAGACATACCTTTGAATTATACCTTCTAAGACGAACCTCTCTAAAGCGGAATTTTTTATAGATCCTTTCTGATTCTGTCTTAGCAGTTTTTACTGTTGTATCCATGATTCAGTAAACCAGTTCTACTTTCGAGGGGGGGGGGACCCCCTTGGCTACGTCACTGTATGCCTTTATTTCAAAACAAAATGAATGAACACTGGCTACTGCTTTTTGCAACCTCTTAGGCAAATTTCGAATTCCAACTCGAAAAAAAAAAAAAAAACTCGTCTTTTGAGACGATCTAAGTTTGGAGCCAATTTTCGATTTCTGCGAAAGAAGTGAATCGTTGACTTGCTGCATCTGCCTTTCCAGATATATTTATTTACGACTTTTGCAAAAATCGCCTTTCAACGTCTCTCGGTTTCAGTTCATAAGAGACACAATTTCCTTGGTTTTTAATAGTTCCCTTGGATTTCAATAGTACGGAAACGGCTTGTTGACTCACTCCAAATTAGGAATGTAGGAAATATTCGGTATCTATTCGGTAGTCGGCCATACTACCGAATATTCGGTTAGATCGAATATCAAACTATTCGGTTTGACGATATCAAACTATTCGGTATGCCAAATATTCGGTTTGGCCGAATATCGAAATATTCGGCCAGGTCGAACATTTAAAAAATATCGTTCAAAACCTTAAGGCTGTTCTCAAATCCAGTAAGATGGTAACTTTATGATGTAAGTTTTAATTTATTTTGTTCGGAAATGCATGAAACTAGCAGGTGTTGTTGTTCAAAAACTATGTAATCAAGCTGTTTTTCCGGTTTTTTTTTTTTTTTTTTTTTTTTTTTTTTTTTTTTTTGCAAACGCGATAGACCTTTCAGAAAATAGCATCAAAGTGGATGTTTTGAACGGAATTTCCGCGCGAAAGTAGAATAACCACTCAAGAAAGGGCGAAAAAACATGTTTGTCACGTGATCAAAATCGCTTATAACTCAATTGATAATTTATTTATCAAAAAATGGAAAACGCAGTTCAATTCCAAATCGCTTCCATGGCCAGGCTTTCAAATTTTATATCTTTCCGCTAAATAATGAATTTGTAAACGTTTCAAAACGTTTTGCGCTTGTTGAGCAGAGCAGTTGAGAACAGTCTTAAAACAACTACTATTCTTAACTGTCAATTAATAAAGATATTTAATGATTAGGAATAGAATTATATATAAATAAAAGAGAAGCTTTTACATTTTTTATTTGCTCTTGAAAAGCATCACGTAAGAAAATTAATCAATAATGACGATTTTGTCACTTTCTGACAAATAAACAGTATATGACTGTACAGTTTTTCATCCAATTCCTTCAAAATTTAACTTTGATTTTAAAATATTTGTTTTAGAATACAAGTAAATTTTATTAATTTGTTTTAGTTCAGAGAGGAATCCACAAAATTTAAAATTTTATCAATTAAAGAAGCTTTAAAACTATCTTCTAAATAGCAATTCAAAGTATTATTTTTTTGGTGTAGAATTTACTTGTAAAAAGATTTTGTTTATCAATATTGAAATATGTGTGTTAAATATTATGTAAAATTGTTTCAAAATTTAACTTTTTAATACTTTCAAATTCTGAAATTTAAAAGCAATCGGCGAGCCAAATATTCGTTATTCGGCCAAATAGTCACTATTTGGCAGGCCGAATATTAGGTATTTGGCTTGATAGTGACTATTCGCCTAGCCGAATATTCAGTATTCGGTTTACCTGTTGGCCGAATATTTAGCATTCGGTATTCGACCAAAATCACTATTCGGAGTATCTCTACTCCCAATGATTCTGCGAGATCCTCTTGCTTTTGACTTAGAACTTCATGCAGTAATGCTTCTAAATCTTTGTCTTCGAATTTTTTTTTTTCTTTTGATTATGCAGAGCGAGGTTTGTTTTCAAGGCTGAAATCACCATTCTTGAAACGTCGAAACTATTCCCTACCTGATTTATCAGTTGGAGCAGCGTCAAGGATTACAGTAAAATTTGAAACGACTCGATAAAATTCTGCAGCGATTATACAGGGTGTCCGGTCTCAAAGGTGTCCAATGGCTAATTCCTAAACCGTTAGTCATAGACATATAGTTCCAATTACAAATATGTTTTAAATCAGGTAAAGAAATATTTTAAAAGTGATTTGGGTCAATAAAAACATTTCTTAAAAAATTACGAAATTTAAATTTTTATACGGTCCCCCGGTCCTATAAGTTATATTTATTAAAATTTTCCTTTTACACTGACAAGTAATACAAAAAAGTCCCGTTGTTCTACGATTAAAATTGACCGAGTAATATCTGTTTAAATGTGGAGCATATTTTTTGCTGCAAATTGGGGGTCATTCACAAATTTAGTCGAAATATAATTTCGTCAGATATATTAAAAAATGGTTGAGAGTAAAATTAACATTGCAATATAAATTTGAAATCTTTAGTCATTCTGACATATTAATGCAAAATATACAATTTGTAATAATCATTTAAGAAGAAAGAAAAAAAAAACAGAATTTTTGTTAAATAGAATGGTGCTATATTAACAGCCTCCATTCTTTACAAAATGATACTTATTTTAAAATATTATTAGATTACACTAGCCTGCAAAAGTTGGGTTATTTCATGTTTTTTAGCTTTTGATAATTGATTCTTATATATTCTGTACCGCTGAATCCGGAATTGACCTTCATTTTTAGCCATCACATCAGGATTTTTCGCAAATTGTAAATTTCAAAGTTAAAAAGTTCAAAGTTAAAATTTAATCTCCTCCCCCATCTTATCACACCACCCAGCTGTAAGAATCCCAAGATAAGCAAAAATATCGAATAAATTGTTGAATAAAATAAAATAAAAAAAAGTTTTACATATGTTTTATAGTATGAGATTTTCGCTATATTTTAACTTACACATTTGCAAAAAAGTTCTAACGTGATAGTTAGAAATGAAAGTGATTTTCAGATTTAGTGCTAAAAAGTACGTAAAAATCAATTGTCAAAAGTTAAAAAATACAACCATCTCCTCTACTTTATAGTATCCGATTTTTGTTATTCTTTAAATTCGGCAATTTATGATTTGCGAAATATCCTGACATGATGGTTAAAAATTAAAGCAATTTTCGGATTCAGTTCTAAAAAATACATAAAAGTTTAAAAAACCAACAATCTCTGTCTTGTATTATCTAATCTAAAACTTTTTCGTAAACTTCTTGGCGGTAATCTATCCGAATTTTTTTTGTGTTATCCTATAAAATAAGTATAAATGGTAACCACCAAAAATCAT